>VDFB02000002.1:61226222-61599673 GCA_007258455.2 Sequoia sempervirens
AACCTATACCCTAAACACTCTACCCTCAACCCTAAACCCATGAAACCTAAACCCTTAAACCTTCTACCCTCTACCTTCATCCTAATACCTCTACTCTCAACCCTAATCTCTCAACCCTACACCCTACACCCTCAACCCAATACCATAAACCATCAACCCTATATGTCCTCACCTCTATACCCTCAATTCTCAACCCTCAAATATCTTTTTCCCTCCCTCCTCTCTCCTCTCTATCTCACTTCTCCCTCCATATCTCCTTGTATCCATCCCTCCCTCTATAACGTAATCCCTCAACCCTATACCCTAAACCCTTAAACCCTTAAACACTCAACCCTAAACCCTAAACCCTAAACCCGCAATCCTCAACCCTTAGATCCTAAAACCTTAAACTCTCTACCCTCTACCCTCAACCCAATACCCTCTACCCTCAACCTTAATCCATCAACCCTATACTCTCAACCCTAAATTCCTCAACCCTTAAACCCTCAACCCTCAACCCTCAACCCTCAACCCTCAACCCTCAACCCTCAACCCTCAACCCTTAAACTCTGATCCCTCAACCCATATATACCCTCTACCATATACATTGGACCCTCAACCCTAATCCATCAACCCTACACCCTCAACATTCTACCCTCAACCTTAAACCCTCAACCCTCGACCATTAAACCCTAAACCCTTCAACCCTCTACCCCCTACCCTCTAACCTCTACCTTATACATTAAACCCTCAACCCTCAATTTTCAACACTCAACCCTTACTCCCTCAACCCTCAACCCTTAAACCCTAAACCATCAACCCATATACCCTCTAACCTATACATTAGACAATCAACCCTGATCCTTCAACCATATACCCTCAAACCTATACCCTAAACACTCTACCCTCAACCCTAAACCCTTAAACCTTCTACTCTCTAACGTCAACCTAATACCCTCTTTCCTCAACCCTAATCCCTCAACCCTATACCCTTAACCCAATACCATAAACCATCAACCGTATAGGTCCTCAACCCTATAACCTCAATTCACAACCCTCTACCATATACATTGGATCGTCAACCCTCATATATATCTTTGTCCCTCCCTCCTCTTCTCTCCTTATCTCTATCTCACTTCTCCCTCCATCTCTACCCTAATACTTCAACTCTATACCCTCAACCCTTAAACCATTAATCACTTAACCATAAACCATAAACTCTTAACCCTCAACCCTTAAACCCTTTACCCTCTAACCTCAAACCAATACCCTCTACCCTAAACCCTAATCCCTCGACCCTTAAACCCTTAAACCCAAGTAAACTCTCTACCCTAATACCTCAACCCTTAATCTCTCAACCCTTAAAAACTCAACCCTCAACCCTCAACCCTCAACCCTTAAATCATAATCCCTCAACCCCTATACCCTATACATTAGACCATCAACCCTATACCCTAAGCCCTCTACCCTCAACCTTAAACCTCAACCCTCAACCTCTAAAACCCTAAAACCTTAAACCCTCTACCCTCTACCCTCTACCCTCTTCCCTATACATTAAACACTCAACCATCAATTCTCAACCCTCAACCCTTAATCCCTCAACCCTCAACCCTTAAAACCTAAACCCTCAACCCCTATACCCTCTACCCTATACATTGGACCCTAATCCCTAATCCTTCAAGCATATACCCTCAAACCTATACCCTAAACCCTCTACCCTAAACCGTAAACCCTGAACCCTAAACTGTTATACCTTAAAATATTAAACCTCCTACCCTCTACCCTCAACCCAATACCCTCTACGCTCAACCCTAATTCCTCAATCTTATACCCTCAACCCAATACCCTAAACCATCAACTCTATAGGTCCTCCTCTCTATACTCTCAACTCCTATCCCTCTCTCTCTATCTATCTATCTCACCTCTCTCTCCCCCCTCTCCTACCCTCTCTAAATTTCTCTATCTACCCTCTCCCTCTTTCTATATACATCTCGCTCCCTCTATCTATCTTTCTCTATCTCCCTCCCACTGGCCCTCCATCATTCCCTATCTCTCCAAATCCATCTCTCTTTCCCTATCTCCCAGGTCTCTCCCTCCCACCCCCTCTCTCCTAGGTGCCTCCCTCTAGTACCCTACCTAGGTAAATCTCTCTCTCTCTCTCTCTATCTCTCCCCTCTCTCTATCTATCCCTCCCACTCTACCTAGATAAGTCCCTCTCACTCCACCCCCTCTCTCTCTCCCTCTCTCTCGGTTCACTTCCTCCCACACCCTCTCCCTGTCTCAGGTCTCTATCTCTCACACTCCCTCTCTCTTCATACTCCCTCTCACTACCAATCACTCATGTTTCTCCCTCTCACCTACCTCACACTCTCAAGTCTCTCCCTTTGGCACCATACCTACATAAAATTGTCTCTCTCTCTCTATCTCCCACTTTCCCGCTCTCTCTCTATCTCTCTATTCCTCCCACCCTACCTAGCTAAGTCTCTCTTACTCCAACCCCTTCTATCCCACTCCCTCTCTCTTAGGTATCTCCCTTCCACCCCCTCTCCCTCTCTCAAGAATTTCTCTCACTACCTCTCTATGTCTCTCTCTCAAGTCTCTCCCTCCCTCTCTCCCTCCCACCCTACATAGAAAACTTTCTCTCTCTCTCTCTTAAAATTCTCCCTCCCTCTAAAGACATACATAAATACATACATAGTTACATACATACAAGCATAATACATATGTACATACAATCTTACATACATACAAGCACACATGTACATATATGTACATACAATATTACATACATACAAGCATACATGTACATATGTACATAGAATCTTACATACATCCATACATATAAGCATACGTACATATAGACATACATACATACATACATACAAGCATGCATTCATTCATGCATTCATACATGACATACAAGAATACATATATAAAAACACACAAATATATAAACATACATTCAATAGATTATAATTTAACACAAATCAAGACATAATGTGAGCACATTATAATGCACTCATGTTATGTCTTGCTAGACATGTCTTGCACAAACACAAAAACCATGTCAAAACTAGGATATAATCCAAGCACATTATAACGCGCTCAAGTTATATCTAGCTTTGGGGATCCCTAAGCATTGGGCTTGGTATTTTCCTTGGAATACCAACCCAAAGGCTTTGAGGGCCTTCCCAATGTTTAAAGACGTGTTTTCTCAAATTCTACAATATTTCACATAATCGGGTCCATGCTCATCATCAAGATTGCATGTGTTTCAATTTCAAACAAATCAAACACCTAGGTAATTTTAGGCTCTCTCTTAGCTATCTAACAATGTAATTTTTCTCACTTTTAGACAATGTTAAGCCTTTGATCTATAATTTCTTTTGTTTGTGTGTTCCGTTTTTGGGAAAAACTAGTGTTTGGTGTTTTTTCATTATAAATTAACTATTCATCAACATTTCAAATAAATTACATTTTTAGAAACTAGACTCCATTCTATACATATTAAAAAAAATCAATTAGTTTCCAAAATTTGTAGGGATAGCATGGACAAAATTCTATTTTTTAGGAAGTTTCCACTTTGAAAATTAGTAAAAAATCAAATATTCATTAAAAAATTATTAGAAAAATCGTGCATAAAATAAATACTATTAGCTAATTTCTCACCAAAGTGATTTTAAAAATACAAAAAAAAGTTCACCATGCTATATACCCACAAAAGTTGCTATGTTATGCTTTTCTAAAAAAAAACCATCAATTTATGTGGGCCCCTCTTTTGAACCCCTTAATCTCAACCATTTTCAAAATAAATTAGTAGTTCAGAAAGTAGACTCGGAGCACTACGATCCTTTTTTCTATTGCATCTCAAAATTTTGAGTATAACTATCCTCAATTTCATGTCCAAGGTCAGTATTTCTTGATTTCAGAAAAAAGTGGCCACTTAAGCCCCCTTTTTGGCCCCCCATCTTTTTGCACTTACCCTATTGTGCCCTATTTAGTATACTTAAGAGTTCTTCCCTAAAATACAAATTTCCAAGAGACATATGTATCATTTCATTTCTCCATATTAATGTACTTGCATATATTTATGTGTGGTTTGATTAGTTAAATTTGACCACAAAAAAATTCTTTACTAATAATCAAATACAAAAGTTAAATTTCTACAAGAATTGATTAGTTAAATTTGAAATATTCTTTTTATACAATGACTTCTTTTATTGTTTATATTTTATATTTTTCTCTATATTTCTATGTTGTTTGCCGACCTATAATTTTTGGAATTTTGATAATTATATGCATCTAGCAACCAAAATAAAAACAAAAAATAAAACAATTAGACACAATTGTTTCATATAGTCAAAAAATTGTATTTATCATTTCATTTCTCCACATAATTAATGTAATTGCATATATTTATAAGTGATTTGATTAGTTAAATTTGGAATCTTCAATACACATTTCAACAATTAGTTGTTTTAATTTTTCCAAGAGATTTTCTTGATAAACATTTCAATTCAAATTACTCATTCATATTTAATTTCTATCAAGATAAGGAAAAAAACCATATTTCAATATTTTTTTTTTAAGCAAACGTGGCAAGCCACTATAATTATATTAATATTAAATAATATATTTACAAAACCTTGGTTCAGGTGAGCATACTGGTGGGAAAGAATCGGGAAGAAAACCCCTAGTTATAGCTCAAGTAATTGACTGAATCTTTACAAAATAACCAAATTACAATGACCTCCCAATTTCTTTTACATCATACAAAAATCGCCTGAACAAGGCCATATACATATGCAGCACCCATAGATTCTGAAAACTTCTAATAACCCATTACATTGTAGACCCTGTTACATAAAAAAACACTATTGGTGGCCCAATTACAACTAGAAATCCCCATTACATAAGAAAAGCCACTATTACTGACCCAATTACATGAACAATCCCAAAACCCTTTACAAGTTACACAAGATTGACCTTTTTCAAAATATTAACAAGTAAATTCTACTAACCAGCCGATCAAAATGAAGTAGACTTGTTTCTTGCCCTTGGCGGGCCATTTACCGATATTTCTTCTTTCATCACTTCTTTTTGTTTATAGTCATAATTGTAGGATGGCACTGATTTATTTATGTCAAGAACATAACAGTAGAAAAACTTTCCCTTTGCAACTTGAGAAACATTGGAAAATTGTAGATCATGAACACATGTATGATTTCTCAAGAAAGATATTGCATGATACTTTCTCTTAAAATCATCAATTTCCTCCATGGAAATTGAAAACCTATACTTGTTGAGAGCTTGATATAGATGAGTAGAGGTGTCATGCATTGTTGATAAAAGCATGCCTTGAAAAAATTCTACATAGCTGGGTATGTGCAGGATCATCATGGAAAAAATAGGCCCTTAAGTGGCAAAACATTCAGAAAAATTAGAGTTAGGAAACGGGTATGTGTAAGATCATCATGGAAAAAATAGGTCCTTAAGTGGCAAAACATTTAGAAAAATCAAAGTTAGGAAATGGGTATGCGCAGGATCATCATGGAAAAAACAGGCCCTTAAGTGGCAAAAAATTCAGAAAAATCAGAGTTAGGCAACTTGACATAAAAATTTGAATAAGTTATCTATATTATTTAAAAAATATGTAAGAATAGAATATGTAGAAAATTGAATGTAGTTTCTAAACTACTAGGTTTATTTTAAAAAGAAAAAAATATATTTGGTGAAAATTTGAAATTTCAATGCAGTAGTACTTAAATTTCAGGGAAACAATAAGAAGTAGGTGTCTGTCTGACCACCCTAACCACAATAAAATGATAATATCTTTTTAGAATATTTTAGATATAAGTAGAGGACTCATGTCTGGATGTGATGCATATTTTTTTGTAATTTTTTTCCAAGTAAATAATTAATTGTGATTTTTTTATTACAACTTTTAAAAAATATACAAACTTGTATGCCTGACCACCTTAACTTGGTCAAAAATTTATGAAATTCAATTTTTTTTTTTTAATCCTATAGTATATGAAGAATAGAATGTGACGCATGTTTCAGATTCAAAAAATGTGATACCTTTTGAAAGATATAGATGTTTTTCATTCAGCCTATCAATCAGGACTTTAGTCATAATTCAAATAGAAAATGAATAATAATAATTTATTAAATTCAAAGTAAATCATAATTTATATTGGTGAAAATCTAAGAATCTCCTTTAAAAACCCTTTTTGTTTCATCAATTTTGGGTTAAAAAAAGTTGTGAGCCACATACCCTACAAATACCCATCATATTGCCACTTTTTGGCCCATCATGATCTTGCACATATCCAAACTTGATGTAAAAATTTGAATAAGTTATATATATTATTCAAAAATGTGTAAGAATATAATCTATAGAAAATTGAACGAAGTTTCTAAACTACTAGGTGTGTTTAAAAAAAAAAAATCTATTTGGTGAAAATTTGAAATTTCAATGCAGTGGTACTTAAATTTCAGAGAAAAAATAAGTAGGTGTTTGTCTGACCACCCTAACCACAATAAAATGATAATATTTTTTTATAATATTTTAGATATAAGGAATCATGCCTCGATGTGATGCATATTTTTTTGTAATTTTTTTCCAAGTAAATAATTAATTATGAATTTTTTAATACAATTTTTTTAAAAATATAAACATGCATATGTCTGACCACCTTAACTTGATCAAAACTTCATGAAATTCAATTTTTCTTTTTTTTAATCCTATAGTATGCAAAGCATAGAATGTTACACATGTTTTGGAATAAAAAAATGTGATACCGTTTGAAAGCTATAGATGTTTTTCAATTAGCCTATCAATTAGGACTTTAGTCATAATTTGAATAGAAAATGAATAATAATTACTTATTAAATTTGAAGTAAAGCATAATTTATATCAGTGGAAAGTTGAGAATTTCCTTTAAAAACCCTTTTTGTTTCATCAATTTTGGGTAAAAGAATAGTCGTCAGCCAAATACCCATCATATTGCCACTTTTTGGCCCACATGATCCTGCACATACCCATCTCTTTTTGTAAAAGATGAAATGCCTTGGGAATAAACCTCCCACTAGACCATTACCCTAGGTGAAATCATAATGTTGAACACTGCGAAGTAAAGCTTTATCTTCTAGATAGGAGCTAATAACAAACTTATTAGCTATACAATTCAAAACATTGTAATTTTGAACCAAATCTAGAATAATTGATAAGAAAATAGACAGAAGATTAGCTAGAAAAATGATCCTCTGCAAATCTGTATGCAATAATTCATCACCTATAATTAATTTTATGCAATTGAACACTAATTTATATTTAACTTTAAAAATGCTTTGTAGTTCTTCTTTCTTAATGTAGGTTGAGAAAGGTTCTTCCCATGATTTGATTAAAACTAGCACCCTGAAGTTTCACACTCAAAACTCTTTAAACTCCATTAGCTCAAGCTTAGCCAAGAATAGAACTGTAAGTTGCAATTTCACCAAAACGATGAACAATGAAAATAAAGAAAATCAACAAGCATTTTAAAGCCAAACTTAACATGTTCCTTACGACATTTTTGATAATGCAATCTTGCAAGGATAACATGCATGGGTAATCTCGAGTTTTTAAAATGGCTGCCAATATTTCTGAAAGCATATGGATATAATGCTAGCTTTGTACCAGGTGTAACATTTGCACTAGTTAGAACTTGTTTAAAAGCAGCCCAAAACACTTAACTTTGGCCATCTATGAAAGCCAAAAGTGTTAAGAGTAAGCAAAGTACTTTCCATTCGAATTCGAAGATTACAACCAGGCATGTTGTCCTTACAAAAGATGCAAAAAATTTCATAAAAGATGTGCCCTGTACAAATTTCCCAATTCAAATGTGTGGGTAATGTACTTAGATGCCATGATTCCCTCTTTAGCACATGTATTTACCTTAGAATCACATGATAAAATAAAAAGCATGATGTTGTTATAGGACATTGCCATATGACGATGTAACACATGATATATATATATATATATATATATATATATATATATATATATATATATATATATATATATATATATAAATTTAGAAAATAATAATAGATTCTTTATTATAAAAATATATTAATTATAATTCTTTATTTATTAACCCATGATATATATATTTATTATTAATATATTATTTTCTAATGTGTCATTCACTTGACACTATTTACTTAACTTTTGTGCCTTTGAACACTCACTTTTACACTCATTTACCTTTAGAATTTAGAAAGAAAAATCCCAACTTTTTAAACAAAAATCACTTACCTCTGTTTTGACGATTTTCCCTAAAGACTTTACACAGTTTGTAATATTTTCTAGCTCTAATGACATAATTTAAAATTTTTGTTCAAAAATTCCAACATTTATCCTCAATAATTCTTTTTCTACACTCCTTTATTCAAAAGAATAAAATTTAAATTAAAAATAGAAATTAAAAATTAAAAATTAAAATTAAAATTAAAATGCAAGATTTATCTTATTGTTCTTGAAAAATTGATACTTACATATTTTAAAATGCTTTTCTTGAACCAACTATATATCTTTAAAGATATTTTGAAATTATAGATATTTGTAACCATCAAATAATTTAAAATATAATTTATCAATTCTTTTTACCACAAAAAATATTTGTTACTAATAATCAAATACAAAAGTTAAATTCTATGTGACTTGACTTAAATTTGAAATCTTTTTTTTATACAATTACTTATTTTATTGTTTATATTTTATATTTTCCTCTGTATTTCTATGTTGTTGCAAACCTATAATTCTTGATATTTTCACATTTATTTGAAGCTAGCAACCCAAAGACAAACAAACAATCAAACACAGTTGTTTGATATAGTTCACAAAGGTATTTATGAATTCATTTCTCCATATTAATGTAATTGCATATATTTATACGTGGTTTGATTAGTTAAATTTGAAATCTACAATACACATTTCAACAATTAGTTTCTTTAATTTCCCCTAAGAGATTTTCTCTATAAACATTTCAATTCAAATTACTCATTGATATTTAATTTCTTTTTAGATAAGGAAAAAACCATATTTCTATAAATTGAAAATATATAATAATTATAAAATTAATTAACACATGATATATATATTTATTATTTATATATTAGTTTAGATAATAATAATATATAATATTTTATAATAATATATTAATTATAAGTCTTTATATATTCAATTATTTGTAGAATACAATGAACAAAAAATACATTTAATGTACTCTATTGTTAACAATTTTCCATAAATTATGGTTATGTAGAGATGGAACCTCCAAACAATACATAAAATCATGAAACTACTTTAGAAAATCAAGCTCTTCAAAGAATCATTTCTATTAAAGCTTTGAATCCTTACTAGATTAGATGGACAATAAAAGTTAGAGTGACTATGAAACAACTTCACCACTTCAAAAATGCAAATAGAGAAGGAATTTTTTTTTCCTTCGATTTGCTTAATTCTAATGGAGGTGAAATAAGAGTAACATGTCTAATGCAATTGCATAACAATTCTATTTTAGTATAGAAAGTGGAAAAGTATTTACAATATCAAATGGGACTCTCAAACCTGTAAATAAAAAATTTAACAATATAAACAATGAGTGGGAAATTTTGTTGCAAAATAATTCCATTGTTGATTTATGTATTGAGGAGGATACATTGATACCCAATCATTCTTTCAATTTCACATCAATAAGTCAAATCAAGGACATGCAAAGAAATTCAACGGTTGATATCATTGGTATTGTTTTATCAATCAATCCATGTTATACAATATTGAGAAAGAATGCTAGTCAAAATCCTAAACAAACTATTCAACTTACCAACAAGTCAAATTGCAAAATTGACTTGACCATGTGGGGTGAATTTTGTAACAAGGAAGGTCAAGAACTTCAACAATTATGTGATTCAGGAATTTTGACAATTCTTGTTGTAAAGGCTGCAAGAATAAGTGATTATGGTGGAAAATATTTGGGCACAATCAACACAACCCAACTTATAATAAATCCAAATCTTCTAGAGTCAAAAAAGTTAAAATCTTTGTTTAATGCAAAAACAAAGAACTTCACTTCTATCTCTATTACAAAGGAAAATCCATTTGTTAGACAACCTTTAATGCAAATAAATATGGAAGAAATAAAATCTCAATGACTTTCTATATGTGACACAATTGCATGGATTTTACTTAAGGCTACATTATCTTTCATCAAGTATGATAATTTATATTGCATTGCTTGCCCCTTGGAGACTGAAGGTAAGATATGCAAAAGAAGGTGCAAAAGAGTGGAAATGATAATTGGTATTGTCAAAGATGTGATAATATTTTAAGTAATTATGATTATAGATATCTCATTCAATGCCAAGTGCAAGATCATACATGATCAACATGGGTTACATCCTTTGAAAAAGTAGGAGAAGAAATTATGGGTGTTACAACAAAAGAATTATATATACATTGAAGCACAAAGATCAAGATGATTTGAAGTTTGTAGACATTCTACACAAAGTACTTTTCAAGAAATACATATTCATACTTCAAGTGAGAAAAGAGACTTACAACAATGAAGAAAGGTTAAAGCGCACAATCATAAAAATAAAGGACTTTGATTATTCATCTAAAAGAAAGGTTCTATTAAATTCAATTTCTTTGATTTTGGGATTTCATATTTTGAGAAAAAAAGCATGTAAACATTTGTGTATTTGAAATACACCCATGTATACTATTTTGAATCATGTTAATAGCTCATGTGTACATAATTTGTAAGACACTAATGTATTGTTAATCAAATATCTCTTAATATATATTCTATGTACATTACTTATCATATATGTATATAATTGTATATTTTTTGTAAACATGTTCAAATACATTCAATGTAAATAAAAATCTTGATATTATTATACATTGTGCTTTCCACTATGAAATCTATATCAAATTATATGAAAATGACTTCTACACTTTTTCATATTAATTTTGTTTTCTTTCCTTTTAAATCATGGACAATATTGATGTTGAAGAAAACCAATCATACAACTCAAAAACAAGTTCAATAATAATCCTAGAGGACTCTTTCAACTCAAATGCCTACAACAAAAAACCGATTGAGAAATTAATCAAATCAATATAAGAACATTCTCACAAGATTATTGAAGAAATTGAAGAAGCAACTTACCATATTGTCGATGTCACAAAAGAATAAATACACCAAATTATCAAATATCTTGCAAAAATATTCCATCATACATCTTGTAAAGTTGCAAGATTCATTTGATTTATAAAAGACCTATACTATGATGAAAAGTATGGGAAAGGATTATCACACCAAATTATTGAACAGTTTTAACTAGTTTTGAACGATATGTAATGTATTTCAACCAAACCCATGTATAGTGTTTTCATACATGTTAATAATTTTGGAATCAAGGAACACTAAGAGGGGGGTGAATCAGTGTTCTACAATTTTTAACTTTATTAACCTAATCTTTAAACCACTTATAGCATTGAATCAAAAGAAAGATGCAAGAACACAAAGAAATCAACCACAACACCATAATACAAGGATTTTTTAATGTGGAAACCATGTTAGGGGAAAAACCATGGTAGAGGTCAATCCACAATATGAGTATACTCAAATATAAGTGTTTACAAATGGGAATGAACATGCATTCATGCACACTACCTAGAGCTCACTGCTCAAATACAAAAGGAAGACTCACTGTCTTACAAAAGCATTTGGATTACATCAAGAAGATTTGAATTGAGAAAATAGAATCTAATAATGCCTAATTACAGTTCCAGTTAAGCACATCAATCACATTCTTGACCATCTGTCTAATTTTTCTCTTCTACTCTGTCTACATTAATTTAGGTCACAAATCTTTTTCTCAACAAGTGAAACTATGAATAATCGCTCTACAATCCTTCTATTTTTCACAACACACATAAACACACTTCATACATACATCCAAATGATATAAATGATCACTTATGTATCCACAACTAAAGATTTAATAAACCACACGCCGACTTCAACAAAACATAAAATATTAACAAACTGTCAGCTCAATCCATAAATAATTTTCAGTGCACACCAACCCAAATCAGCCACAACATAGTGAGGACCCAAAACAACATGCTCAAACACAAAACACTTCAAAAAGTTACTCCTCGAAGATCCACAACACGCTATATTCACTGTTAGATAGAAAATCAATCAATCAGATCTAACTTGCACACAAATCAATACAAGGCTCTATGATTCAAAGATAGCATATATCATACATCAAAAAACCTTCCCTAAGATCCACAACTCAAAATGATAACGAAAAATTTCATATGAATCGATGAACACAATTTTGTTAGATGCTTTGTTCTAGCTTGACAATTAATCACAAAACTTCAATGATCTAAGTTCCGGTATAAGAAACTACTGAAATGTGGATTGAATCAATGACTCGGGTTGCCATTAATGACAACACCAAATGACTTGTGTAGTGTCTCTTGCCAACAATCCCCCCCTTTGGCATTGATGGCAACACTTAATGAAAAATGACTAAGTGTCGGATCAGTACCAACATGAATACACTGCCAATCATAAAACTTCATAACACAACTCCCCTTGATATGATTATGACATTTTTCATTGTCCCACACTCCCCCTTTGACATCAATGGAAAAGGTAGGAATCCACATACCAAGAATCAAACAAAATTTCTATGAATAAACTGCTTATGTACAAACATGCTTCTACAACTTACATAAACTTGAATATATCTGCAAAGGTACTCTTCAACAACCTCAAACTAGTGTCCCAACCCTTTTTGAGACTCTTCAAAATAGTCATGTGATGATAGAATAAGATTACATTTCTATTGACTCAAGGTTTGTCAGATCACTGATAGTCATAACATCCTATGCTTCCTTCAATGCACTAAGCATTGTCTCCATCTTAGGACCAATCAATACTTTGAACTCGCAAACACTTTCAACAATTATTCCTTCTTCATGGGTGATCCCATAATAGTGGTTTACAATTTTTGGCCAAACTAGACAATGAAATTATTATTTTTAACTAAATCTTCACATTTGGGCACCTATAGTGGCTAAACTGTGAGGAATTTGAAGATGGTGCAAACTAGAGTCTCATCAAATTTTGTCTGTAGATTCTAAAAATATATTTTTAAAAATTTTTGGAATCAAATCGCACTTCTTTTTCCATCTCCCATGAAAATAGATTGTTTTCATAAAACAACATTTTTAGAAAGTGACGCACACCGTATAAGGCATAACTTTTTTCCATGAAGGATAAAATTCTAATTCTTTCAAATTTAGATTTGTAACTCTAATATCTAGTGCTTCCACTTGGTTAGATAGTTTTTTATTGAATATTTTTTCCTTAATAAAGTTTCAAATTCAAACAAATTACAATTCAGACATAGCACGACTGTATAACACGTAACTTTTTTTGTATATGCCAAAATTTGATTTTATTTTTTTTGTTGGATCAAGGACTTCAATATCTGGTGCACTCATATTTTTATTTTTTTTGATAATCTTCTATTTTCCACATGTGAAGAACAAAGAAATTCATTTTCAATGAAAACCTATGTTTAATAAAACTTAAAAACAAATACATAACAAAACCAAAAATATTAAAATTATATTCATTGGATAGCTTGTTATGAGGAATATCATAATCATTTTGAATAAATTTTAAATGAATTCATTTGATCCCCAAAATCTAAATCAAAAGTGATTTTTATCACATTTTGATAGGTGTAAAGGAGGCGCATTTATAGGTATGGTTTAAAACTAGCGAGGTTCTATCCAAGGGGGTTTGATCTAAGGTGATTTGATCAAACCCTCTTCAATTGGAATCCTTAAAATGGAACTTTTTAAGGCTTAAATCATTATATTTTCTAAAAATATGTGATTTCAGCTAAAACTCTTTCCTCTCAGGAATTGTTCAAATTTTTAATTTTTTCAAGCAAGGATATGACTTGACCCTCTTGCCTTCCAATAGAAACGGTTAGAGGATCAAATGCTTGAGAGATATCTACTAACTGTTTCTCATATTCCTTCATTTTATTTTTAGTGTCGTCAGTGAACTTAGACAATGATAAGCATGACTTATAAATGTTTCCACCTTCAAAAAAATCACCTTGAATATTCTTTACATAGGTAGCTAACAAAGATTTATCATTAGCAATCATCCCCTTTAATCTATTAAACCTTTTAGCATCAAATTCCTTTTGAACCTTATCCATAGCTAACATTTCAAGTGACTCAAAGTGAGTACTTATAGAATTGAAAAATTTCTTCAGCTGACAGATGGAGAATCAGATGAATCCTTGACATATGTAGGCATGATCTTCTCTAGGATATCAGATGCAAGACTTAGCAACTCACTGTCTTCAATATGAGATTTTAGTATTTCCTCCCTTGCCATGGCCTGAGCAAATGATGCTACCTTTAGCTTCTCAATAGGAGATAGAGTGGCCAAGTTGATAGGAACTTTAGCTAGTTCAAGATCAAACTCCTCCTATTGTTCTTCCAAAAAATCCTTTACTGCCTTAGTAGTGTCTCTTGCTTCCACAACAATCTCTTTTACCTCAACCTTCTTCTCTTCAACCACAGATTCTTCCTTAGCTTCAGGAATCTCAATTTCATCAACTCAAACAACTTTAGGAGCTTCAGTTTCCATAGGAATTTCAACATCTTGCATGTCAAGAGGATTCAGACTATCCTAAAATGTATCTTCTTTTCCTTCTTCATTTACCAAACCAAATGGAGCATCTTCACTATGAGCTCTTCAGAAACAACATTATATATGTTTTTCAATAGAACTACCTTAAGTATTTTCTTAGTTTCTTTTGCAACTTCTTTACTTAGCCCAATCATCAGCTTATTCACCCTTTTCTTGTTCTTAAAATCCCTTTTTGCACCATTTAGAATTTTCTTCATCTCTTTTATAGACATCACCGGATACAAATCAACAAGTATCTGTTCTCTCATTTTCTCTTCTTTAGTTCTTGCATTCACTCTCCTCATTTCGAAGAATTCATATAGACCTTTAGGTAACTTAGACATGATTTCAATGAGATTCATATTGAAATTATTCAAATAATTTATTGTGGCTTCCTCAAGAATTCTTTAATCAACACTATCAAAGGTGCCATACCATTCACAAAGTGGCCTAAGATTACCATCCTTAATCAGGGATTTTTCCACTTCTTCTAGAGACATACCTGATTTGTTGGTTTTCATCTTTTTCTTTGCTTTATCTTCACTGGAGGGCTTGTCCTTAGAGACTTTAGATGATTTTGAGCCCTTTTCCTTAATTTATCTTACCTGTTCATCAAATTTAGTTCCTTCATCCTCTAAAACAACAACATAGACTCTTGTGATTTTATCCTTCTTCCTCTTTCCTTCTCTCCCATATGTCTTGTCTTGAGATTTTATAGGGCTTGACTTCTTTACAATATTGGATGAGAGAAAAGAGCTCCTTGTGGATCTAGATCTAACAAAGGATGTTGTTGAACTAGCATACCCAGTTCTAGTTGGCTCTCCTACTTCAGCTTGTTCTCTTTTCATCCTAGCTTACCTTACAACTTCAGCTGATATCCCCATGCTTTCTTCAAAAGCTTCAACTTCCTTTCTCACTTTTCAGATTATCATAGGCTTCTTCAACTGTGCATTAACTTCCATTTTATTTTCCTCAAAGGTACCAAACCTTTCTTCTATCATATCTTGAGGTTTACTTAGCAAGTGTTGAGCATATAGCTCCAAAATGTGTTCCTCAACCTCATAACCCATAGGCATTGTCCACACTATTATTGGTTCTACAACTTCCATCAAGTACTTATCAATATCAATCATGAAGGAAATTGTTTCCTTGCAATTTTCCACAATAGATGTAGGAATCCTTTCTCTGGCTTGCATTTCATTTTGAAAAATCTTGAAATAACCCAAAATAGCAATTTTTCTTGCTTTGTTATCACTGATTCCATACAAAATGTCTCTAATTTTAACATCTACCAATTTATCACCTTGCCAATGCACTTTTCCAACTCCTAGAACTTCATTCATGAAGTAGAAGAATAGACACAACAAAAAATTACCATACTTGAAAGAGTTCTTCTTATCCTTCTTGATTTTGGCAAGATTCTCAAATAACTGGCTCCAGAGTAACTCACACAGGTCATAATTTACATTTTCCTTGACCATCTGATATGTTGCATAGATTGTTGTATCAGATAAAAAATTATCCTGACTGGAGTGATATATTTTGTAACCAATGACCATAGCTGAAAATCTAACATCCACTTCGATGATATCATTGATTTTCATGACTCTCTTGTCAAAAACTGAACTGGTTGCATCTCAGATTATTTGATTCTTCACAGATTTCAATGTCGGCAACCCACCAGATGAATTCAAACTAGTAACAATCCTTATAGCTTCCTTTGTGATCTTGAAAGGCTGACTGAACCACATAAACTTGGCATGTACTTGACTCAATATGTGCCAAAACCATTCTATCTCGATGGATTTGAATGGGTTCCATTTGAATTTCAGACTAGACCTACCTTTAATATCAACAACCAATAGAGCAACCATTTCTAGAATTTAGTTCACGAGTTTGCAGACAAATACCTTTCAGTGGATTAGGGTTTGATCACTGAATCACCTTCAGACTTGTATCTCGCGAAATTTTTCTTGCAAAGTTCTCCAAAATTCTTATCAAAATTCAATGTGACAAATGAGGGATAGAAATGACTTTTTATCATTCATGCACCTAAATTTTTCATCACAATAAATGCTTTTTCCCTAGGTCTTCCGGATACCTTGTTTTCACAAACTGTGAAAGAAAATTCTTCTATGGACCTTCAATTTTGCACAAATCTCCTCCACAAGAGATCCCAAAACATCTACACATCACTAATGCAATCAATTCTATCTACCACATTTCGGTACCAACTACTGACAAGGGGGTTAAAAGATTTTCTTGAGAACTCCCCCTAGGCCAGAGGCCTTAAAATAATTCCTGGATGAACTACCAAAACCAGATTCTAGTGTTGAACCATTTCTTGTATCAGAAGGACTCTTCTTCACCTATTTCTTCTTCATTTTCCTCTTGATCTCATCTGTAGTAATTTGTTTTTTCCCTTTTCATCCTTCTGCATGTTTTTCCTTTGATTTACCAAACCCTTTATGTTTCTACAAAATCTAGCAATGTGACTGGATTTGTTGTAATTGTACCACACCACATTTCTTTGTCCAGACTAGTTGTTCTATTTATTTCCTCTTGATCTACATTGGTTAGCAATATGGCCAAATCTATTGTAGGGATAACAGGGTATGTGCAAGATCATGATGGGCGAAAAAGTGGCAATATAATGGGTATGTGGCTGAAGACTTTTTTTTACCAAAAATTGATGAAACAAAAAGGGTTTTCAAAGGAGATTCTCAGCTTTCCACCAATATAAATTATTCTTTACTTTGAATTTAATAAATAATTATTATTCATTTTCTATTTGAATTAGGACTAAAGTCCTGATTGATAGGTTGATTGAAAAACATCTATAGGTTTCAAACACTAGCACATTTTTTGAATCCAACACATGTCTCACATTCTATTCTTCACATAGTATAGGATTAAAAAAAAAAAAATTGAATTTCATGAAGCTTTGACCAAGTTAAGGTGGCTAGACATACGGGTTTTTTATATTTTTTAAAAGTTGTAATAAAAATTCATAATTAATTATTTACTTGGAAAAAAACTATAAAAAAATATGCATCACATTGGTACATGAGTCCTCTACTTATATCTAAAATCTTATAAAACTATTATCATTTTATTGTGGTTAGGTGGTTAGAGGCACCTCCTTCTTATTCTTTCCCGAAATTTAAGTGCTCTGCATTGAAATTTCAAATTTTCACCAAATAGATTTTTTTTTAAATAAACCTAGTAGTTCAGAAACTACATTCAATTTTCTATAGATTCTATTCTTGCATATTTTTGAAATAATATAGATATCTTATTCAAATTCTTACGCAAGTTTCCTAACTCTTTTTTTTTTGAATTTTTCGCCACTTAAGGGCATATTTTTTCCATGATGATCTTGCACATACCCAACATCTGACATCTCTATTGAAAAGGTTGTTTGACATATTTCTACACTCAATTGAATTATGACCATACTTATTGCAATTGAAACACTGACCTGAGAATGATGGACCACTTGGATTAATTCTAGTTCTACATTGAGCAGCCATACGACCAAATTTATTGCAAACAAAATATTAACCATTGAACCTTTGAGAAAAGGGTTGTCTTATCAGATACCTTCCAGCTTTGTTCATCTGATTTCCTTGCCTAAATTTCCTTTTTCTAGATCCAAAGCTTTTTCCTTTCTCATATCCAAGACCTCATTTGTCACTTCCAAGGCTTCCTTTGAATTTTAATCATTTCATCAAGCTTGGCTGAGCTAATCTTTAACTTCTTCTTGAATTCATTTGCAGTAGAAAGTTCATCTATGAGATTTACAATTTGGTTTTCAAGCTCTTCTTCATTATTTCTGGATTGTTCCAATTCAAGCTCCAACTGATTGAAACCATCAGCAATTCAGCTGCATTCTTTAGATTTTTCTTTCAAGGACTTGTTACCTAATTTTTAGTGTTCAACTAAAATCAGGTCACCTAGTGTTTTTCTTTTCATGTTGTTTAAACATTTAAAGATAAACCATAGCACTGCTAATTTCAATATGCATGAAGTAATTATTGTCAAAACAAAGTAGATTACATTTTGTCATTTCAATGTTGCATTACAACAAATGTGAAAGAGAATCATAGATATACAAATGTAGTCTTTTATTGATAATCTTGAAATATAAATGTTCCTCACAAGCCAAGGGACTAACTCTCTTATTCAATGAACATATGAATAAATTCATACATGAATAAGTAAAAGAAAGAAATAAGGTGCATATAAGAATGGAACTAGTCATTGCCTGAGAATGACTGGTTTCGGGTTGCTCGTTTGCTTTGCTACTGCCCCAAGCCACTTGTGTCCCTCCCAGCTTTGTAGTGCTCCTCACCCTGCATCTGAAGAAAACATGATGTTAGAGTGAAGCTCTAAGCAATGAAAGATTCAATCCTTACATACACACCTACCTATGCATGTATAAACTGATCCATAACTGCATTAAATAAGCATGCAAACCTTGGATGTCCCAAAAAATAGTGAAGTTATCAAAACATCCAAAATATGCATCTATTTTCTAACTTGTTTGCTTCATGTGCAAATTTAGGGCAGGTTGGTTACTATTTTGATTTAGTTAAAGACAACATGTGGGTAAATGTGGCTCCCATGAGGGTAGAGCTCAGCATGCTTTGAAAGACAAGGTAAATTGAGAAACTTGATCAAAAATTTATCTCTTATCAATGCATTAAATCAATATGGAATCACACCAATTGATCAACTTTCATTATCGGATTCAAAAGATGCATCAAGTTCAATTATGCATCTATTAAATAATGAGGAAGCATATCAAGTTTTTGACAAGCCCCTCTCATCATAACCCTATGGGGTAGTCACACATTGCATAGGAAGGTGAGCTATTAGGTCACCCACATATGTGACATGTGGTTGTCCAATAAAGTAAAAATGAGGAGACTGTGTGTATTATTACACATAATAGAGGAAAGAGCAATGGTTGAATCAAGGTCATGATACAAGTACAAGGAAAACACCTTTGCAAGAACTACAGGAGGCAAATGGGATTGATATTATTCATTCATAGGTGTACTTGTGAAAATGAATGCAATAGGTAAAGGTCATTGTCGTTGATAAGGACAACCAACAATGGGTGCTACAGGTGTCATGTAGGGGAGCATGCAATTGAAGACAGACCTCCTGACCGTGGATGTGAAACAATGAAAAAGTAAATAGTGAGTAGTGTCAGCATCTTTTGAGTTGTAGGCCCAAGTATTCAACATAATTTAAGTTGCAACTAGATCATCATCTATGAAGAGAATAGGGAATAGAAAATAATGAACATTTCTTAAGTCAGACATTGATTGGGGGGTGGGAATGCCAAAGTAAATGGATGGTCTTATGAAGTATGCAAGGGAAATCAACATGACCACAAGACATATGCTTTCTCCTATTGACAAAAAGAGCTCAAGTGAAGAAGCAGATTGTGTAATGAAGAGCAAAGTCTTCAATAAAGTTCACAGTCATGTTTTGAGATCACATGTGGATAATGATCAAACTCATGTGAAAGTCAAAGTCTTCAAAATTGCACTATCACAACAATGATGGAATCCTCATAGTGCCTACAAGTGTCATGAATGCAAGAAACAAAGAGGCCAAGGATACAGTTAATATAGCCCTGTTCTCCCATAGTATGAGTATCAAATGCAAAAAACATAGTGGTGGTTGGAGCTGTAAATTAAGCTCAAGAATCTCAAACTCCAAAATGACAAAAGAAAGATGGTCATAGTTTAAAGATATTTGGGGGTTGCAAGAATTCAACTATGGATAGATGTGGGATATAAATAGCCCTAAGCTGAATTCATAGAGTTGGTTGTGTAAAGGAGATCCATATAGTTCGGTGAGTGAAAGCACGAAACAAGAATCAACAAGTTGGGTGAAAAATTGCCTTAATGGTTGGCAATTGCAATTAATGTCAAATGAATTAGAAGGAGCAGTGAACTTTGAGGATAAGATTGACATATTAGAGTCTTTCCAATTGCAAGGATCTGAAACTGAAGTTAAATGATAGCAAAATCCTCCATCATAGGCTATCTTATCAGGAAAGAAAAGAATGAATCAAACAATGAGAATCAATTTCAACAGAATACTATTGTGAACTCAGTCGAAAGTAATAATGTTATGCTAAATAGTGAGAAGGGAGCCATACCATGCAAATTAGTGGTCAATCAACATAGCATTCCATGGGAGTATAGTCATAACACTGAACATGGCATTAATGCAAAAAAGAACAACATTGTCATGATAGTAAAGAGAAGTGAAGTTGTTGATGTGCAATGGATTCTCAACAAAGTAGCCCTACCACTAGGAGATAAAAAAAATTTCAACTTCAAGGGTAACCAATAGTATAGCATTTTCCCATCATCCTTAGTGTCTTTGATTACTTTTATGTTGAGTATACAGTCCTTAATGCACAAGGATTTTCCCAGTGAGCAAGATCATGATGAAACCTCATAATAGTGGAAATACAGAGAAAATGTAGAGAGAAAAGCAAGTTACTCCTATCAATTCTAGATAATAAAAGGGCTTGAGATAACATTATTTTCACTAATTTTCAAAGAGAAAAGTGTAGAAATAAACATTCCAACTTTTCTGCTCAGATAAAGACTCAAGGCCGAGCCATGACATTGAGGTAAATGATCATGAAGGAATGGGAAAGAGGCATAGAGTTCATGTTGTGCAATAGCATTGAATCATTTAGCAAGTCATGTTTTGTTCACAAAACAACATTTTCTTATGGAACGTTGGCTGAGATAGCTCTTGTTTCGACTGCCCATTCTTTCACAACATCTCATTCATACTATTATCTTGGAGCAAGATGATTGTCATTGTGAACAAAGACAACGGTGCTTATCTTTTCAAGGACCAACAAAAAATAGATGGGAAAAAGCAAAAAATACAAGAAATGTATAGCCATGGCTATATGATAGAAAGGGAATTTTCTATATCTCTACAAAATCACATATCAAAATGGCAGGTATTTGCATAAAGTAATGGAATCCAAGAATCTTCTATTACACCAAATAGATTTAAAGTACATAGAAATGGGTTTTCATTATTGAAATAGAGAAATGTTGCATGAAAGACACAATGAAGCCAGATATATTCCCATATTTTTTTAAGAAAACCAGTCAACTATAGATATAATCTTGAGCTAAAAGAATACATAGAAAAACAAGGGTTTTTAAATTCATGACTATAACTATAGAGCTTGAAAGGAGCATACTTTCTGCAATAACAATGAGGAGAATGGTGAAAGTTCTACAGATGACGGCTTACCAGAGCTTAACCTATTTATATTTTGCAAGAAAACTCCTTTAAAGTTCCAGAATTCCACCTTTGAAGGCTCAAGGAAAACCCTATGGCCATGGCCATGGATGTTAAAAAATGTCCATTACTTTTGCAAAATAATCAAATGTGGAATTTGCATGGGAATGTAAAGTTTTCTACAAGAATTTGTATGAAATCATAGAGGAAAAGCATGGAGCTGTGGGTTTAGGGTAAACCCAGAGGAAAATGTGTAGAAATAAACATTCCAACTATTTTTTCTATTCAAATAAAGACTCAAAGTCAAGCATGGGAAAATACATGAAGGAAAATCAAATGTACATTCGAGCTCAAGTTACATAAATGCAAATAGGAATAATATTTTATCTTTCCTTCAAGAAATGAAATAGAAGTCTCATTGAAAAGTTGAGAAGATATAAATAAACTCATTGAGAAGCAATATTTTCAATAGCTACAAAGCTCAAAATGAGCTTACTTTTGTAGAAAACAATGAAGAGTACAAGGGTTATGCAGAAGAAACTTACCCAACATGGCCTCAACTCAACATGGAGCTTCAGATAACACCTCAATGGTGGCTAAGACAAAAGGAAATCATAGAGAAAGTGGAGTTCAAAAGATTTGTATCAGAAAAGCACAAGATAGTTGTGGCCTGTAGATCAAAAATGGCTTCCAAATGATAGAAAAATGCAAATTTTAAGCTTTGAAATGAGCCTTTACCTCTTTTTCCTTGTTTCTCATCAGAGAATCTTAACAAAACCAATGTGAATCTCCATGTTTTCCTATGTTTTCTCAAACCCTGGTGGTTGCATCTTGGTTCCAAAATGTTCCATGACCGAATGATGGTGTTTCCTCATTATTTCAATGGTTTGATGATTAGGGTTTGACCCTACTTGAGTTTGATGGGATTTTTATCCCTTGTTTTAAAAAATCAACACATGAGAAATGTGATGGGGGCTAAAAAATCATGCTTATTAACTTAGGAATTCTTGCCTTAAGCTCTTTTCCCCTTGTTAAAAACATTGTGCCTTTTCAAAATGTTGCTAAGTGTTTCAAGCAACCTATGGAGTGTACTGAATCAGGTCATTCCTTTGACCTTTTGATCATGATGCCTTAGTGGCTTGTGACTTGAAATATGCTTTCCAAGGAGTTTGGAGGTTGGCCATATTGGCCAAGCTGTTTGGAGCTTAGTGATGCCTTTGCAAACATGTGTATTTCCCATGTGTGTATTGTCAAGAATGCAGAATAAGGTAGGTTGAGATGGTCAATGCATTGGAAGCTTTCAAAGCTTTTAAATGTCACATTACATGTTACATTTTATTTCATACTTGAAGACATCATGTAAGTGATTTGAAAATAACTTTTATTGTGCCTTTTAATGAAAATGTAACACAAGGAGATGGTGGGGCCCTTATTCTTGTTTTGAATCATAAAATGACTTGATTAAGTGATGTTTTATAAATCACTTTATCAAAGTTATTATCTTTTAATTTCTTTTGGAGTCTTGTGTTTCAAGACACACATATTGCATGACTTGTGTGTGGGTCCAAATTTGGTGATGACTTGTCAACATGGAGAATGTGTGGGGGGATGTATTTGATTGTTTTGGAGGAAAGAGGGCCATTTTGGAGGTTTTTTGTCATGCTTTTCTAGTGGTTCAAGTCATGGCTTGACTTTTTTGCATTTGGAGGAACTTTTGGAGTGTTTTTAGAAGCTTTTGTTTTGGCCTTTGTGTTTCATCCAACTTAGGGTTTCTAGAAGGACTTGTGTGGGTTTTTGGTTGCATTTTGGCTTAAGTATGTTCATTTTGAACATTTTAGGGAGTTCTTTCTTTTTCCAATTGAAGGATAGCTTTCTTTTCTTGGAGTTGTTTTTCATGGAGCTGCATTGTAACTTAGATAGGCCTATTATATAGTAAGCACTTTGAACTAATATATTGGAGTATTTTACCTTCTCTATTCATGTTTTATGGTGTATCATTAATGGATGATCAGTCTATTTGGTGAAAATTCATTTTCCTTACAAACTTGTCCCATCTTTCATGCATCCATTTGACATAAAATGCATGTTTACAGGTTATAAATTGTGTTGTTTAATGGTGTTATTGATTGTGAAGTCTATTTTTTCCTTTTAAAAACACTGTTACAGACCTCTTTATAAATTTCTGATGTGAACTGTATTGGAAAGGGAGTTGTGTGATTTGGCTTTGAAATATTAATTTGAATATGTAAGGTTGTTAGGTTTATTTTATGCAATTTCTTACCCTTATCTCAGAGTTTAAATTAGTTAGGTGGCATCAAAAAGGGGAAGCCAACCCTTATCACTGGAGGTACTTCTTTCAAATAGGTCACCCACAACTTGAAAGCAGTCCCATGTTAGTCCAAATCTGATGAGTGCAATTAAAAAAGCTTAGCAAACAGGGCACAGATTTGGTGAGCTAATAGGACGAGCAAGATTCTCTTCATTCTTCTTTCTATCTTCAATCTCCTTGGTCATCCTCATCATAATAGATTCCATCTCATGCTTCAAGACAAAATTATCTCTCGTATGCTTTTCACATTCTTCTATCTTTCCTTCAAGGCTTGACTCAGGGGTTCACCTTCCATGCTCTTAATTTTTTTTCATTTTAAGTTGATCACAAACTTCCTTTCCATTTTCCCTTAACTAATTGATTGTATCTTTCAATGATTCAATGAATTTCTTAGCATTCATGAGGCTTGCCTACAATTCTTAGACTTTATATTTGAACTAATCAAGATCATCTAGTGCCACCAAAAGTTGTTGTTGAAGACTACTTCAATCCATTGAATCATTTTCTCGAATCTTCCCCAAGCTTTTAAAATTATTCCAAGGAAATAGGATCTGATACCAATTTTTGGAGTCAAGGAACACTAAGAGGGGGGGTGACTCAGTGTTCTACAATTTTTAACTTTATTATCCTAATATTTAAACCACTTATAGCATTGAATAAAAAGAAAGATGAAGGAACACAAAATAACCAACCAAAACACCATAACACAAGGATTTCTTATGTGGAAACCATGTTAGGGGAAAAACCATGGTGGAGGTGAATCCACAATATGAGTATACTCAATTATATGTGTTTACAAATGGGAATGCACATGCATTTAGGCACACTATGTAGAGCTCACTGCTTAGATACAAAAGGAAGAATCACTATCTTACAAAAGAATTTGGATTACATCCAGAAGATTTAAACTAAGAGAATAAAATATGGTAATTCCTAATTATAGTTCCAGTTAAGCACATCAATCATATTCTTGACCTTCTTTCTGATTTTACTCTTCTGCTTTGTCTACTTTAATTTGGATCACAAATCTTTTTCTGTACAAGTGAAACTGTGTATAATCGCTCTATAATTCTTCTGAATTTCACAACACACATAAAAAAAAATTGTACATACATCCAAATGATATAAATGATCACTTATATATATATATCTGCAGCTAAATATTTAATCAACCACATGCTAGCTTCAACAAAACATAAAATATTTACAAACTGTCAGCTTAATCCACAAATAATCTTCAATGCACACCAACCAAAGTTGGCCACAACATAGTGATGACCCAAAACAACATGCTTGAACACAAACACTTCAAACAATTACTCCTCGAAGATCCACAACATACTATATTCACTTAGTCATCAACTGGATCTTCTAACTTGCACAAAAATCAATACGAGGCTCTATGATTCAAGAATAACATAGATCATACATCAAAAAACTTTCCCTAAGATCCACAACTCAAAATGATAATGAAAAATTGCATATGAATCAATGAATACAATTCTGTCGGATGCTATCTTCTAGCTGATAGTTAGTCACAAAACTTCAATCTGACTTTCAGTACAAGAAACTACTAAAGTGCAGATCAAATCATTGACTAGGGTTGCCATCAATGACAACACCAACTGACTTGTTCAGTTTCTCTTTCCAACAAATAACTCCTATGCACATGCTATATAAAACACCAAATTATTTTCAATCATATATCTCTTAAGATAATTTCTTTGTACATTAATTCTTATATATATCTATATAATTGTATTTAATTGTATAGTTATGTTTTTTATACATGTAAAATTTGTTAAAATTTTAACATGATCATAGTTCAGTGGATTTTTAGAATGGTTTCCAACCATTTTTGTGGATATATCTATAATTTTATTTTGTGGCATTCTTTTGAATGCACTCATGCTTTTTCTTTTAAAAATCTAAATTATTTTCAAAAGACACTAATAAATATTAGGAATAATGATTTACACTCATAGATTTTATGAATGCTTACAAAAAACACTAATAAATATTAAGAATAATGATTTACACTAATATATTTTATCAATGCAACTACTATTCTTAAGTTGCAACAATTGGAAGGATATTGTAGTTCTTAAAAAAAAAAATTTAAAAAATCACAAGTCAATACAAAACTATATTTCATACTATGTTATTATATTTCTCCTTCCATACTCATTAAATTTATAGGATCGTATTTTTTTTAGATATGGGACGTCCAAAGAAATAATTTGAATCTAAGCAACAAAGGAAACAACATAAAAAAAATACTAGTGAGAATATAGGAAACAACAATGGAAGAAAATGACAGATGCAGAAAGAGATGAACAAAGGAAAAAAAATAATGAACCAAATAGAATAAGATATGCTAGGAAAAAATTACAATTAATTCTACAACATTCACAATAAAAATATAGGGGAAGGAAATATAAACATGGATAGCTTTGAACAAGAAAATGATTTCCACTGTGGTTAAAATTAAAATGTTCTAACCACAACTAATCCAAATGGATTCCTTACAACTGAACTCAAACATATGGAAATGGTATTCCACAAGCATTTAGATGCATACAAGTCCCCATCAATTTTTCATACTTTTGAAGAATGTTACATTGAAATTAAATATATCAAACTTCTCAAGGCCCTATTTGCACTAGATGCAAACAAGAGAGAGGTGTGAACAAGTTTTCAAGTGCAAATAACATGAACATTACACATACACATATGAATCTATTAGGTTTTCAAGTGCAAATAAAGTGAATAGTACACATATGAATCTATTAAGTTCATTAACATCATGAAAAGTACTAGCTCTGCAATTTATCACAATGTAGCACAATCTACCAACTATCAAAATATCAATAATAGACAACATCAAGCAGTTAATATTATCCTCTCACACTACAATGCTAATCAAAATAAATCACCACTGTTTATGATTATTCAAGGAATAATAGGAATGGTAAATTCATATGTTATAGGTGCAATACAAGAAGCACTTCAAAAAGCTTCAAGGCCAAATCAATCTCCCCTTCTTTTACTCACACCAACTCAAGTAGCAACATTCAATATTTGAGCATCAACTACACATACACATATGAAGCTATCAAGTTTTCAAGTGCAAATAAAGTGAATAGTACACATATGAAACTATCAATTTCATTAACACCATGAAAAGTACTAGCTCTACAATTCATCATAATGTAGCATAATCTACCAGCTATGGAAATCTCAACAATAAATAACAAAAAGCAATTAATCTTATCCTCTCACACTACAATGCTAATCAAAATAAATCACCACTATTTATGATTATTCAAGGAACAAAAAGAATGGGAAAGTCATATGTTAAAGGTGCAATAAAAAAAGAACTTTAGAAAGCTTCAAGGCTGAATCAATCTCCTCTTCTTCTACTTGCACCAACCAGAGTAGTAGCATTCAATATCAGAGCATCAACTATTCCATTGAAATTGAAAATTGCAATAAGAGACTTCAAAGAACTTTAAGAAAAAATATTAACACATTTCCAATAGGAATTAGCACATATTAGATATATACTAGTTGATCAAATGAGCTTTCTAGGTGAAAAATTGCTTGAAAACATAGATTTCGACTCCATCAAGATTTTCCATAAAATTCATACCAAAAATTTGTAGGTATGCCTCTCAATCAAAAATAAAACACCATATATTATTCATTTTAGAAAAAATAATTTATATGTATTAGAATTGAATTCTAATCACAAAAATTATCAGCACAAGAATTTATGAATTGCTTTCAGTAATATCAATGATTTTGGTTGGAGACCTCAGATAGTTACCACCTATTAATGATAGACTAGTATATAGAAGAAAAAGGTGAGCTAGAATACTATGGGAAGAATTCACAAATGTCATTACTTTAGAGCAAATTTACAGACAAGATGGATTAAACAATGATCAATAAATATTTCATCAAATGCTAGCAAATATTAAAGATGCATACCCTACTATAGATGGCTGGGAAATTCTAATGACAAGATCTAATACAAGACTTGATGAAACAACCAATGAATATTTTGAAAACAATGCTCACATCCACAATAGGAAAAAAAATATACTCATTGGAAAAACCAGTTGCACACAACATTCTAACAAAAAATGGCACTAACAATGTTGCAGAAGATAAAGCAGATGGAGAACTAGATATTAAGTTATTATTGAGTATAAATGTAAGAGTTATGTTAACATCAAATTTGTGGATACAAGCAGGAATTGTAAATGGAGCTCTCTAAATGGTTCAACAGATTGTATACAAACCAGGAATAGGACCACCACAACCACCAACATATGTATTGGTCAAATTTGACAGTTACTCTAGAATACCTTTTGATGATGAACACCCCTTTATTGTTCCAATCACACCAATTCAATGAGGAAGCACAATCCAAACACCATTAAGAGTAGCTTGGGCACTAACAATACACAAAGCACAATGTCTAACTCTCCAAAAAGCAACAATTGATATGGGACCAACTAAAATAACAAGACTAACATTTGTGGGAATTTATAATGTCAAGTCTATACAAGGCCCCTACATTATGCCTCCATTCATATTCGACAAATATGAAAAAATGAAGAGAGGAAAGAAAATTGCAAATAGAAAAGCATAAGAAAATAGGCTTAAAGCCTTAGAAATTAAATAATGTAAATTCTAAACTGATGTTTTCAATATAATCAACATTTGTAGAAATAAAATGCATTCTACCTCAATTCAATATTATCAATTTCTAAATTTATTTAATAATTCATTTTCATTCACTAAAAATTAATAAAATGATTTCTCTATTCAATTACAATAAATTACAAATAAACTATTATATAAAATAATATAATAAATTAAATTATTATAACAAATAAATTTACCTTCTAATAAAATCAGTATAAATACTCCCAACAATCCAAATGCTCCACTAAGATATCTCTCAGCATAATTTAGATATATTATTGAATAAGATAACTAGGATACTTTACTTTTTAGTTGCAATTTTTAACTTTTTTATAATAGTAAATTTAAATTATGTATAATTATATTAATATAATAATAATTATTATTTTAAATTTAGTAATTTTAAAATTTTTTATATAAGTATATATTTAATAATATTACATTAAATATATTTATTACTATATTATATTTAATTATATTAAATGATAGTATGTAATTATATGTTTAATGATTAACTAGTTAGTTTATTATTATTATATTATTATTATTATATAGTTGAATCCTAACCTTCATTCAACCAAACATTAACCTTAAAAAGTCTAACATTGACAATTAGGGCTAGGGTTGGAATTAGACATAAGGTTTCTGATAAGATTACAATTACAATTAGTGTTAGTTTTAAAAATATAAATTTGCATCTAATATTAGAGTTACATTTACATTTACGAGTGATTTAATGGTTAATAATTAGTTTATTATTATTATAATTATTGTAATATGATTATTAATATATTTTTAACGTAATATGATTGTTATTTTCTTATTATTTTATGATTTTAATTATATTATGTTATTATTCTATCAAAACTTTTATATTGTATTATATTATATTCTTGTGATTATTATATTATTCTCTTTATATAACTTAACCCTAACTTTCATTCAGCCTTACCCAAAATCCTAATTGAAAACTAATCATAATTAAAGTATAACTCTAAATGTCAAGGTTATAGTTAGGATTACAATTATAATTAGTGTTTAAATTTTTAGAAATGAGGTTAGGGTTAAGATTAAACTTACATATAATGTTTAGAGTGGATTTAGGGGTTAATTAGTTTATTATTATTATTATGATCAGTTCAAAAATAGCCATAAGGTGGTTGGCACCATATATTAAACAATTTTGTAAACTATGAACATTACAATCCAAAATGAGGTTGATTAATAGGCCTCATGACCATGCATAGGCTCCATTAAAATAAAATTAGAAATACTATCAATTTCCTAAATTCCTAGCTCTAGGAAAACTAAGACAACACTACTTCATACAAGACTCAAAAAAAGACCTTTACATTTATAATTGCAGTAGAAGAACACCATGAGTTTTCACAAAAGATAACACTGAGACGTTGGGACATGCATTGAAACCCAATGTAGAGATGCTAGTGCCAGTCATGAGCTCATCACCAACATCCACTAGGTTCACCATAGATGTCACTCCCTTCCATATCTTTATTCTGTCATTATCTTCTAGATTTTCCTCAAGAATATAAGCCTGAAGCCATGCCACATCCTCGTATGCCTCCAAACCAAGGATCTTTAGAGAAAAAATGCTCCTCTTGGAAGCATCCCTAAATTATGGAATAGATGGATGGTAGACTATAAAGACCAAAGGGAGCTTCACTAACAACTTCCCCCATTTCTTGATCATGTAGTAGTCCCTAGGCAAAGGCACCCTGACTCGTCAAGTCCATATTTTTTAGGACATCATCCAAACTAACTAGGATTATCCCCATATCATTTTATTGCAAAGAAGCCTAGACACTTCCTTTGGAACACTGGTCTCTAAGAGCATCACCGAAAACATTGATGTGATATCATTGTTTACCCTATGTTGATGGTTGGTCCTCAAGAATTCCTTCCCAAGTACCATTTTCATGGTGTGTAATTGATCTAAAAATTACAGTTAAGGTTTATACACATTTGAGTTTAACACTTCCAACCTTGTTGAATCATAAGAGCCCTCATGATTACTAACAAATCACATCAACTATTGAGTTATTTTCTACATTGTCAAGAATTGGCATTCAAAACCATGGGGTCATTTTTTGAAGTTTTTATAAAGAGAGTCACCTTTCAAAAGAGATAGAGCACTTGTGTTTTGTCTGTGTTGTGTAGTTCTAAAACACTCATCAATAGAATTGGTGCTAGAATACCAACCCATACTTTCATTTGAAAAAATCTCCTAGCCTATTCTTAGAGATCTCTCCTAAGGAGATTTGTTGAGTCAATTTTTTCATATGGAGAGAAGTGTCCATTATACACAATGCCACCAAACACCTCCAATGACAAGCTCTACTAGAAATGAATGTGAGGAGAATTATCATTCCATAGATATCTATCATGGTTTGGTTTGACTAGCCTAGCCATCACCTCACACAACTCCCATGAGTTTATATTTACATTCACCGTTCTTTCTTACTCCCTAGACTTTGTGCCCCCATAATATGTTTCCATTTTTTTTTTCATGAGAGCATATTACATCCTTCCTACCAAAGAGGCCAATTTGGCTAGCTCATTAGCTAGCCATTTCCCTCTCTATAGATATGAAATATTTTATTGTCCTTCAATTCACTTAGAATTTGGATAATAGGTGATAGCCTTTTCTTTAGGTTCTAGTTTAGGGTCCACCCTTGTCTTATTGTGTTTATGGTAATCATTATATCCCCTTCTAGGTGAGTTATTCTTAGATTGTCCTTCTTTGCACATTTTATCCCAATCAAGTCAGCTCTAAATTATACGTTGTTGTTGGTTCCAACACCTAGGTAGGTCAATTTCTTAAGGACTAAATTATCTTTGTGATCATTGATCATGCAACCGACACGAGACTCTCCTTGGGTTTCCAATTGCTGCCACATCAAAGTTCACCTTCACCCAACCTTCATTAGGATCCATCCAAACCACCCCACTACTGGGAGAGCCAGAAGGATGATCCCCAAAAATTCCATTGATGGGGGAAATAGACAATCTAGACAAAGCCTTCCTAAAATCCCCATCCTAGCTTGTGTTATCGATTTATTTAATCTTTTGATTCTAGGCTACATTATTCACCATTTCTTTGATTGCAAGTTGTATTTTTCTTACCAATTACTCCTTAACCATTGGTTTCTCCTAGAAGATCCTCCTATTTTATTCTTTCCAAATTTCGTAAATGATGATTGAGGGTGGAACAATCCAAATACATTGGAAAAGAGCTCTTGTTCAGATATTAGGCCACATTAGAAATATGGATTTTAGATCTTTGAGCATATGGCTTTGTCACCCTAGCCTACCCATTATCTATTTCCAACAATATTCTACCATCTCACACCCAAGAAGATAAACCACATCTTCACCCTCCTTTCCACATAGCACATAGTGGCTAGGCCCCTTAATTCCCAGACTAGTTAATATATATTTTTTTAAGATACATTTATAGATAGCAATCCATGCAAGCACACCTACCTTTGGGAGACACAAACAATGCTAGAAGAAATTCTCTACTCAATCCTCTTTCTTCGTAGTTCTTTCCTTGATATTTTACCCTAGCTTCACCCTATATTCACCTATTTTTTCCCCACACCATCTCAACCTATCCTCTTCTTCTTATAGCACTATGTGCATGTCATTTAACAACTTTTGCAACTGAGCCTTATGATCCTTAGAGATGTATTTCTTACAACAATTTCCATTTGCATTTCCTAAACCTTCAACCAAATTCCACTCCATACAATATCTCACCCTCACACCCCATTCCTAGTTTAGAATAGCTCTAAGTTTTACCATGGGGCCATCCCGATCAATCACTTCCTTACCATATTATATTACGTATTATTATGTTAATATTATTATTTTTCATATAAAAGGAAAAACCCTGAATATTATTAATATTATAAAAGTTTAGAAATTACATGTATATAGCATAAAATCTTGAAAAAAAATAAATGGAGATAATCGGTGGGCTAAAATAAAACACATTTCCCCATATACTAGATGTTTGATGCAAGGAGACAAAAATAAAATGAAAGCCTCAAGCTATAAATTTTAAGAAAATAAAAGAGGGATTTTTTTATGCAATGGATTGGATATACTACTCATACAACTATAGGGGTGGCATCAAAATCTACAATCCATTGAAGATATAACATATGCTCCAAATTGTCTCCAAGAAATAGAACCCATTCCAATATAGCACCCTCCTCACACATAGGCTAAATGTTCCATGGCTTCTAGATTCCAATACCCAACCTTGCTACTTCCAAGGTAACCTTGAGCTCGCCTAGATTATTTTTTTGAACAATTTTACTATTAGAACCCCCACCAACTCATTTTTCTCTACAAGATCAAGGAGGGAAGCAACAAAACATGATGTGGTATCCATTTTTACCCTATAATGTGCTACCTCCCTTAGTAAATTAGTACTAAGTATTGTCTTTGCCACTTTTCAATCCCTTCTTGTGGGATGTTTCATGATCACCTTCAAACACAAGTTTGTAATAGCACATGTGAAATCTATTTGGTGTCATGAATATGCGAGACATATTAGTGTGTACATTCTAAGCATTAACCTAGACAATTATGAGAAAAGAAGAATAATGAGGGGTGTTGGTTCTTTTAACAGCAGAACCATGAATTTCTCTAAAGGGTAGTGAACCCTTATGTTTAAGAAATTTCAAGGTTAGTGGCGAACACAACGAGTAAAGGATTATGAGGTTTTTACTCCTAGGTATGTGCAGGATCATGATGGGCCAGAAAGTGGCGATATGATGGAAATGTGTAGGGTATGTGGCTGACAACTTTTTTTTTACCCAAAATTGATGAAACAAAAAGGGTTTTTAAAGGAGATTCTCAACTTTCCACAATATAAATTATGCTATACTTTGAATTTAATAAATAATTATTATTCATTTTCTATTTTAATTATGACTAAAGTCCTGATTGATAGGCTGGTTAAAAACATCCATAGCTTTCAAATGGTATCACATTTTTTGAATCTGAAACATGTGTCACATTCTATGTTTCGCATACTATAGGATTAAAAAAATAAAAATTGAATTTCATGAATTTTTGAACAACTAAAGGTGGTTAGACATGAAGTTTTATATTTTTTAAAATTTTAATAAAAAATTCATAATTAATTATTTATTTGGAAAAAAATTACAAAAAAATGCATCACATCCGACATGAGTCCTCTACTTATATCTAAAATCTTATAAAAAAATATTATCATTTTATTGTGGTTAGGTGGTCAGACAGACACCTACTTCTTATTTTTTCCTTGAAATTTAAGTACTATTGCATTGAAATTTCAAATTTTCACCAAATAGATTTTTTTTTTTTAAATAAACCTACTAGTTTAGAAACTACATTAAATTTTCTATAGATCTATTCTTACATATTTTTGACATAATATAGATAACTTATTCAAATTTTTATGTCAAGTTGCCTAACTCTGATTTTTCTAAATTTTTTGCCACTTAAGGTCTTATTTTTTCCATGATGATCCTACACATACCCTCCTACTCTTCAGGCTTTGTGAGACCTAGGGGGTATTCCCTATTGTGTTCAAATTAGGTATATCACATTGATAACACATTTATACACATTTATTCCTACATATTGCAAATAATGTACTTCACTGAAGGTTTGGCAGACCTTTAAGTAGATGATTACCTATTTGCTAGGAGATAGGGGTAGTTCAAACCCATACATCATAATTTAAAATATTTTTAAATGAATATTGTTTTTATTTTAAAATCTACAGTGAAATATACTAGTAGCTCATTTTATGCAAGGTTATCTAAAAGGTTATCTAACAAATAGACCAATGCTTCATCAATTGGGACAACAAAATCAAATATGAAAGAATCAGTAATATATAAGCCACTTAATTTAGAAATTGGTGCACTATTCTCATAATACTTTGCAGTATAAAAACTCACAATGCTTGAAACAACTTCTTATCAAATCCTTTGTAATTCCCTACAAATCTATAACCCTCTTCAAGCATTTAATCAACTTTTTGAGTTAAAGCTAAAACATAGTCATACATTCAATGGAATAATTGAAGACAAATGAGAATGCCATTAATATTTTCATTTATAACTTCTAAAAAATATACATAGGAGAGTATTTTTTTTGAACTAATATTTGTTTTGATATTTTTAGCTTCTATAAAACCATTTTAAGACTATTACATAGAAGACTTACACCAAAGATAATCTACTATTCTATTCATCCATATTCTTTACAAAATGCCTTCTCTAAACTTAGCTTTCCACCTAGACCCTGTTTAGACCTAAAAATATGACCCTTATAATGAGCCCTGGAATCCCTTTTATAGAACAAGGGAGTGAAAAGCATTAGGCTCAATTACAATTACATTTCATTTCATTTCAAGATCATTTCCACCAAAATTTGAGACGCTCCTCAGTTAGTTACATGTAATCATTGAGGAAAATGTAAGGGTAAAAGACCAAACTCCACATTCCTTGAATGAAGAGACGCTAGCTCCCCAAAAGGAAAAAATTATTGCAACAACATCAAATCCTTGTCCCTTTTGACCAATGAATATTCTCCACTCGTAGTATGAGTAAAAAATTGTATACCATCTGGAAAAGGCATACATGCTACCAAAGTTAGGAAGTCTAGCACTTCTCCAACATACCATCCTTAAAAATTTCTACATCAGCGCTAGAAACAAAAAACCAAAAAAATATTGAATAGGACAATCCTGACAAGGTGGTATGGTATTATCAAAAACAAAAATGGCAGAGATTCATCACTCTAGGTCATCAGCCTTAGAGGATACTCACCCATGTCTTGTTCATAGTGGAACTGGAGGAACCATCACCACTTCCTTGTCAAAGTCTTCAAAAGGTACTAGGGAGAGGGACAATAGTCACCCTCTAGATCAGTATCACCTCCACTACCTGAAGGGCTATCAGAAACCTCAACGAGAGAATTATTTTTCCCCAAATAGACCTTATGGTACTTTCACTTCTTTTTTTCTTGAACTTTTCATATTCAACAAGCACCTTCCCTATAAACTTGACCAGTTCTTCTAAAATGGGCTGGCTTCTCAACTAATAATTGCTCCTTACACCATATTTCTGGATTTTCCCGCATTCCCTTCTACCCTTTGGTGTTTTAGGAGCTCCCTTTATCTCAATTTCTTCCTTAGGAGAATTTTTCTTAGAATACAACAAACTCAATCTCTTGGACCTCTATATTGGCTTAACAAACTCACATTCCTTACTCATCTTATTAAGAATAGGAACAAGAAGACTCAGAAAACTCTCACCAATTTTTCTCTAGGACCAAACTCAATTGTCTACCTTTGAATACAAATTATAAATGAAAATATGGCCATCATTCCTCATTATATTAAGCCATGCAAGCATGCCAACCATTAATACTCAAGGAAAGCTTATACGCATGGGCTAACAACAGTCTGCTTTTTTTTAAAAAAAATCTCAACTTTGATTATGTTTTAAAACTAAACCAATAGACACATATCACTGGTGTAGCTAGTTGTGATAAAGCTGAATTGTATACTATTAATGCCTTTTCTTAATTAGAAAAGTGTCAAGTAGATATACATGCACTTTGTACACATATTTCAACCACATACTTAGCATCAATTAAAACTTGTTGTGCCATGGTTACCCACTCACCCCTGGGAATTAATACACTTGTATTTATTCATAGTAGAACAATGGGGATTGATCTCGACTTGATCTCAAAATATCAGTTTGTACCCTACCTTGGTTAATTATCACCTTCCTACACATACCAATAACTATCAAAATTGACGGCTAAAATCCCAAACATGAGCTCAAAAGAATAATCACATAAAGTGGCATCATTTTTTTATCTTAGTACACTTTCAACCAAATTTATTAGCATTTCAATTCCACTAGAGTCCATCGAAACCTTTTAGAATGTCTGTGTGGCACTTGCCCACTAAAGAATATGGGACACAAGTGGGCCCTTCACGGGATGGTAGGGAGTGGTCAAGATTGATCCACGTCACCTGCCATCAACTATTGATCTTCCTCCCTTATGAAGCAATTGACATCTTCAAAACTTGGCTAGTCCCACAAAAGTGACAGATGTCACCCGTCCTGCTAGCCTGTGTGGTCATCTTTCCTTAATGCACAAGACACAAACATGTAGCGAATTGTCCCAATGAAGACATGTGTTATGGTGTCCATTGTTGATCTTTGTCAAAGCTATGTTTATTGGCCCTTTGGAAACATTGGTCCCACTGCCAACCACGACATGTGGCTATCACGTGCTAGCCAATGTGTCTAAAATAATGTGAAATAAACCAACATGGATGCACGGGGAGTGGTCAAGATGTGGCCACGTCACTTGATAACTATCATTGATCTTCTTCAAATGGTGCTAGCTATCTTTACCAAGGAGACTGGACCCACCAATGCACCAAACACATGGTAGAAGCTTGTCAGATTGTGTGAATAAAATAATAAGGAATAAAACAGCATGGGGGCATGGGGAATGGTGGTGACCAACCCTTGACGATCAGATGGCCAAAATGAAAACTTAATTTTGCACATGTCACAAAAGTTAATTTAAAAATGGGGCCACCTCTAGGCTTATGGGAACTTGACCCTTAGGAATGGGAATTTAAGACTTAAATCATTAAAAAGAAAATCAAGCCTGACAATAGTAAAATTTTGAACAAATGAAAAGGAACTTGGTGGCCAAAAAACCTAAACCTAGGGGGTCAGTGAAGACAATGAATTCGATGGCATACATGACAACTTAAATGACTAGATACTAGGAACATTAGGTCAAATGTAAAATTAGAACGACCAAGGGTTTTTTGAACTCATAGGTAAATTGTGAGAGAGTTAGGAAACACAAAACCCTAAAATAGTGACAAGGAACATAACCACTAGCCAAAATGAGAGTCCAAGCCAAGTATTTGCAATATTAAGATGGAATGGATAGAATTTTTTGTGGAGTTCCATCAAGGGGATAACCCTAACGCTTTAAATAGAGCAAGCTGCTTAATTGTCCCACATTTCATGCAAAGTGAATTTATTTCTACATTTGTTCCCCATTAGAAGAGATATTTATGCAACTTCAAAGAAATTTATTGTTGGAAGTTTTTGTTATCATTGATGTCAATCTATTGATTTTCTTTGATTGTTTGCATTATGTTTTCATTGATTGTCTCACTGATGTCAAGCTCTAGCATTGATTTGATAAGCATGTTTTGTGTATGCTTAACCTCTTATGTGGTTGATATGCTGAGAAGGTATTGTAGATGTTGAGATTGTGTTTGTGGTTCTTCATTTCCAAGTTCTTTTAAGACAATTTGAACAAAAAAGGAATTAGTGTGGTAAATAGGTGTTCTAGTTTTTTCTTTGCATTTATTTATGGGTGAAGATCTTCCTATGTGGTTTAGATATGTTGATCAGAGGTGTTCAAAGGTTTTATATCCAAAGTTTCATGTTTTGGATCATTCTACCAAAAAAATTGCATTCACCAATGTGTGAGTTGTGAAGGAGTGTCATCTAAGAGAAATGGTCTTGCTCCACATTTCTCTGTGTTGTAGTTTTTGACCTTACAAATATGTAATTGTACTTATATTGTTCATATCTATATTCAGTATAATTTTTTTGAATTTTAGTGCTTTACAAGGTTGGATTCATTAGTTATAGTGTGTGGAAGGTTAACTGGTTACACAAAATGAATATATTTTTTAAGTGTGTTACAGTGTTGTTCTAGGTTAAACAGGAGTGTTTTGGTGTCACTCCACATTTCTTCTAGGTTGAAGATTTACCTATTCATTTAAAATATGTTGATTGAAGGTGTTCAGAGGTGTTGCATTTAGAATTTGGTGTGCTAGATCATTGTGTAGAAGAAGTTGTGTTCTTTAGTGTGTGAACAATGTATTGTAGAGGTGTTTGGGAGAAATGTTTTTGTTTCTCCATGATTTGGTTTTATATCTTGAAAATATAAAGGAATGTTGATTGTGTTGATATATTTCTATAGTCAAAATTTTCCATGATTTGATGCTTCAAAAGTTAGTTTCTTAAGTTATAGTATATGACTTGAGTGTATTGGGTGTGTACATTCCTTAGGTGAACTTTGTTGTGAAAGAGTTTGTTACATTTCAAGGTGTTTATAGAATATTCCAAATAGGGTTCAGGTGACATATGCTTTCCATGAGTTGTTGTTGGATCAAAGGAAGCCTAATGATCAACCTTAGTGTTTACACTAATTGTAGGGGATGTTTATTTTTTGTACGATTGACAGTGGATCAACACTATCAATAAACGAAGATGACTCTATCTCTGAATCCACCACCTATAGCCACCACAATCAAGTACTTGTTGCATGGAAATATTACCCTACCTAACATCATATATGGCCTGCTCTTCATGAATGGGGATCCACAAAAACCTACAAACATCCTCTGGTGTAATTATCACCTCACCATTAGGAAGATGGAAGGACGATGTCTTAGAGTACCACCTCTTGACCAGTGTAACCATTGTCACCCTATGGAATTGAATCTATTGCATACAACATATATGTCACAGTCCCACAACATTTAGGAAGTCTCACTCAACCTCCTAGAATTTGGTAATCAAATCCAACAACTATCATAGTTGTCACTCCATAGAATACAGTGGTTTGAGAATTGCTTGCAAACATTCAACCCTCAACATCAAGAATTTTCTATAAAAACAAATAACGAACTAAAAACTACAAAAAAAAATAGAAAAATCATTCAAGTTTGATAATAGTGAGCCCTTTTTGGATGATAATGGCATGTTTCAACAAAAGAAACCCTATTTACTATGATAGCAGTTAGTTTCTACACTAGCAGCTAGATTTTATGATAGCAGGAAAATTTGAGAATAGCAAATTTTGCTTTCCTAAAAGGAAAAAAATAGCATGAGCTTTTCACAAAAGTGATAAACAATAGTAGATGGATTTTACACCAATGGTCAAATTATGCACTAGCATGAACCTTTTACAAAAGCAGTAAATATACATACTATTCTAGCAGTAAAATTGAAACAATAGCGGTAAAAATGTGAGATTAACACTAATATCCAAAAAAAAATTAAGCATTAATTATGCAAATGACAAATGACTAAAATAAGAAAGGAAGGAGTACATATTGTGATGCTTGTGCCAACTGGCCTCTTGAATGAACAAACTACATATGATTGATGTGGGGCACCCAGAATCATTTCCATCACAAATCAATAATCACAAGAGAAAGATCACTAGAGTCAAGAATTCACTAAGGCCCAAAAAGCAAAATGAGGAAAAATTAACCCTAATTTCCTATTTTTACCCACCCAAACACTAATTTTTACCTTGGAAACCCTCCCAGGGTGATCCCACAATACTGATTTACACTTTCTTGGAATCTTGATTTTTGTTGAAATCACATATTTTTAGAAAATATAATGATTTAAGCTTCAAAATTTTCCATTTAAAGAATTCCAATTGAAGAGGGTTTGATCAAACCACCTTAGATCAAACCCCCTTGGATAGAACCCCACTAGTTTTTAACCATACCTATAATGAAGTCTCCTTTACACCCATAAAAATGCTAATAAAAAACCAATTTTGATATATTTTTTGGGAGATCAAATGAATTTATTTAATTTTATTGAAGTCCTTGATCCAACAAAAAAAAAAGAATTTTGATACATACTTGAAAAAAGTTATGTTGTATATGGTCCTCCTATGTTTGAATTGTAATTAGTTTGACTTTGAAACTTGATTAAGGAAAATAAATCAATAAAACAATGTTAAACCAAATGAAAGCACTAGATATCATAGTTACAAATCTAAATTCAAAACAATTATAATTTTATCCTTCATGGAAAAAAGTTATGTTGTATACGGTGAACATCACTCCTTAAAAATGGTGTTCACTGAAAAAAAATAGTTTTCGAAGGAGATGGAAAAAGAAGTGCAATCTTATTCCCAAAATTTTGAAAAAAAAAAAATAGAATCTAGAGACAAAATGTGACAAATCACTGGTTTGCATCATATTCAAATTCCTCACGGTTTAGCTGCTATAGGTGCCCGAAAGTGAAGATTTAGTTAAAAAAAAGAGTTCATTGTCTAGTTTGGCCAAAAATTGTAACCTAGTATATCTAGTGCTTCCAATTCATTTAATTGTGTTTTATTGAATATTTTTTCCTTAATCAAGTTTCAAATTCAAACCAATTACAATTCAGACATAGAAAGACTATATAAAGCATAACTTTTTTTTTATGTACCGAAATTCAAATTTTTTTGTTGGATCAAGGACATCAATATCTAGTGCATTGATATTTTTTAATTTTTTTTTTTTTATAATCTACTATTTTTCCATGTGCAGAATAGAGAGCTTGATTTTCGGTGAAAAACCTATATGTTTAATCAAACTAAAAAAAAAATACATAGTAAAACAAAAACATATTAAAATTATATTTTTCAAATAGCTCATTCTGAGGACTACCATCATCTAGTTGGGTCTGTGAAGTCTCCTCCATTTTCATCCTCAACTCGAGCTTCGAAGGGAAAAAATTCTAGAGCTTTTTTGTGCTAGAGGGGGAGAAGGAGGGAAAATGGGGATTCGAGCTAACCCCCTTTGGAAGTTTGCTCGAACCAAGGTTCGCTTGAACCAGAATTTGAGTGAACCCCCTTTCCACAAACCTTTCCTTTATTTTTTTTCTCGAGAAATGTGGGACACAACATTTAATGGGTTTGCTCGAAGGGGGGGTTCGCTTGAACCAAATGTTCGTTTGAACCCACAAAAATCAAAATTTTTTGCATGGGGGCATTTTTTTGCAATTTTCCTTCCTCATTAGAATTGTAAACTAGTTTTGTGGGTTTACATAATGCATAAAATTTTAACAGAAAACCCAAATAAATGTGGGGCTAAATAAGTGGTTTTTAACAAAAGTAGAGGATTAACCTTCACCCTTTCCACAAGGGTATTATCATTGAATTGATATCTACTCTTATAGTTACATTTAGGTATTTTTTTGATGGATAGGCACTAATCTATATTAATTACAGATTAAAATACATATTCAAAGAAAAGGGGTGGGTGGTAAGAAGGAACATCCCGAGAGTCAAATGGGTCGAGCCCAGAAGTCCAAGATTACAAACATTAAGAAAGTCCATCAAATAGCCAAAGTAGTATTAGCAAAGCTAGGAGGGTCTTTTTCATCCATGGTTTCCCCCCATACATCAGCTGGGTCTGGAGTGATGTCAGGAGGAGGACCCCAACCATCATCAGCTTCTTTTTCTTTATCCTCACGTTGGGGCAAGATTGCAAGTGCCAGACACAAAAAGCATTTACCAAAATCTAGCCAACCAGAGCCAATAGTAGGAGTATCATCAGAGGGACATCCAAAACCACCACCGCTCCTCCCCACATCTCCTATAGAGGGCCACCCTTGGCCAGCCTGTGAAGGAGGAGAATGAGTCCACTGAGGAGGGTAGGAACCATGCTAAAGAGGAGGCTGAGAGCGGAGGCGAGTAGAGCCACTCCACTCCTAGTTCTAAGAGGGCGATCAACCATGAGAGGAGGTGGGTGAAATGAGCACCCGAGAAATAGTACATGAGGAATTACCCCAATGATCCAAAAGCACCTAAAGATGAGCCAATTTAAGTGCAATCTTGTTGGCTTGAACTTTAATCTGCAAGAGCACATTAGAGCAAATAATAGCTTTAGAATACAAAGAAACATTTTAATCCATTTGTGCATTCGCAAATATGTAGGAATTTCTATCTTTCCAAATATTGAAGAGGACTTCCACCCTAAAAAAATGTGCCAAAGTTGGATATATTTAGTAGTAAGTTTGGGCGAGTCTCCCAACAGAACCATATGCCAAGAGAAGGGCTCTAGTCTAAAGGGCCGAAAGAATTCATGAATCTAATTCCAAAATTGTTGAGCTTTGGTATGAAACCAAAAGAGACGCTTAAAAAACTTAGCTTGCCCACAAAATGGGTGTCAAGGGTTCTGGACCCCCAAGTGAACAAGTCGAGACCCCACATGAAAGCCTTGGAAAAGAATAAACCAAGCAAAGTGGGCAAGTTTCGGCTCAACACTTCTAGACCAAGTGGCAGAGAATCTTTTTCACCAGACATGAGTGGGGGATTGAAGAAGCCACCTCTAGTTCAGACTTCTAATCATTGGAAAGTGTGGTGAAAGCCAATTATAACCAATCCTAGGTTTGTAATTCCTGAAAGGGGTGTCTAGGTGTCACTTCTAGTCCTTCCACAAGGGCTTGACCCACAAATTTCCACCTTATGAAGTATATCTGCAAGAATAGCATTCACTAGACCATCATAAGTATCATGTTCCTAGTTTAGAAGGCTATAAAGGGCACACAAATATTCCCACGACATGATGTGCATTGTGGGTCTATGAAACACCTACTACAAAGTTTGAATTCCCTTCTTGTGGAACCTTAACACCTTAAGCCAATGTGACTTGACTAGTGGTTGACTATTACTAGCAAAGAGAGGTGACCACCAAACATTCTATTGATTGAGTGAAAGCCCATCATGAAAACCAGAGCCAACCCAACATAGCCAAAGATTAACCACCTTCCAAGCTCTCCAAATGCTCTTGGCCACAAAGGTTCCCACAATTTAAACGGGTTCCTTCATGACCAAAATATTTTGAAAGCCAATCCCTTTCCAAATGGGTCTGTGAATAGGAAATCTGGATTGAATGCAATGTCTAAGGAAAATTTTCCAGGCTTCATCTCTAGTAAGGGCTCTAATTATCCATTTCACACACAAGGCGGTCCCTTGTCGTTGAGTGGAGAGTAAACCAAGTCCTTTAGAGTCTCTAGGAAGGTAGAAAAACTCCCAGGAAACATGGTGAAACCCTTTGTGGGACTCTGTAGAGGTCTAAAGAAATTCTTGAAGTAGCTTTTCAAGCTTGGCATATACAACTTTTGAAGGAGCCCCACAAGAGGAGTACTAGACATGTGTAGTTGCCAAAATATTGAAGCCCACTTGGAATTTATGTGCCAAAGAAAGAGACTTGGTAATCCAATAGGCTATCTTTTGCTCAATCCTATAGAGGAAAACTTGCCACAACTCAGCTAGAGAAGCCTGAAAGGAAAAGGGAATGCCCAAAAACCAAAATATTTCCCATAGCCAAATCCATTTCCAACCATACTATTGAAGCCAATGAGGAGTGGGTAAAATATATTACTTGTAGCACAAAGTGTTATTATGCCACTAAATTGTAGAACCAGATGTAAGGAAAAACTGTTAAGGAATTCAAGAGCTACCTTAATATTATTCTCTTCCTCTAGAAGGGTGAGGAAAGAGTTATCAACAAAATGGCCATTAACCAGTTGATCTTGGGAGTTAGGCAGAGTAATTCCTTTAATACATTGCTGAGAGACCACATTGGACAAAAGATAGCCAAATCCTTTGGCAGTAAGCATGTAAAGGGAAGGAGCAAGTAGGAATCCTTGTCGAATGGAGTGGAATATCCCAAAGGCAAGAGATTGGTGGCCATTAATGATGATAAAAGCAAAGGCATGTGAGAAGAGCATTTGGACAACCTGAATGAAATTAGGTCCAAACCCTAAGGATTTCAACATGGCCAGAATAAAAGGCCACTCAATGCGGTCATAAGTTTTAGCAAAGTCTATTTTGAGAAAAATAGCTTTCTAGTCCAAATGCTTGGGCCACTCCATACCTTCTCACAAAAAAATTGTATTTTCCAGAATGACTCTCAACTTGATAAACCCAGTTTGCTCTAGGTGTACAATCTAAAGAAAAAGATGGCAGATCTTCAGAGCTAGAGCTTGGGCGATGATTTTGTAAGAGACATTGAGGAGCGTGCTAGGCCACCAATTATAAATATCCTCAGGATCTCCAGACTTAGGTATGAATTTAATATTTCCTTTATTAATTATATTACCTACGGATTTGCAATGAAAAGTATCAAGATATACTTTATGCAAGTCATGCCCAACACAGTCCTACAGGGCCTTGTAAAATTCACAAGAGAAACCATCAATCCATAGGGCTTTGTCATCAGCCATATAATGAATGGCTTCCTCTAAGTCTTCAATTTTGAGAAATTATTTAGAAAAATCTTTGTGGGTTGAGGATAGCCTATTTGGCACAACAACAAGACAATCTTGAAGGGCTTGTTGTCGCTCTAGCATGTACTCTTGAGCAGTGAAAACTTGTTCGTAATGTCAAATAAAGGCCTGGAGAATGTTAGGTAGCTCAAAAAGCACCTAAATTCCATCTTTTATTTTTTTAATGCTAGGAGATGAGTACGTGGAGTGCAGGGCTAGAAAAATTCTTTGGAAGCATGGTTGCCAATCTTTAAATGGTGCAATCTAGCCTTGATTTGCACACCTCTGGCAGTATAATCATCTTAAACTTGTTTTTTATGTCTTAATTCTATCACCCTAACTTTTAATGATGGGAAGAAAGTTCTAGCCACCAGAGCCTCAATAGTAGAGTGTAGGTCAATTATGGTAGTCTCATAAGACCATCGATAAAAAATAGCCAGCTGACACCCATAAATGCACAAAAATCTTGCCGTGTGAGTGATAGCATAATTCTACCAATTAATCCAGCCTGTATTATGAGGTGGTTTGCACTCCAAATTCTAGACTCTACAAATGTGGGTTAAAGTGGACTAATGAAAAAGTAGAGATGTGTTAAAAAAGAATTGTGTTTTGTAGGCCCAAGGTTGTCTTGTCTCCCATTCAATGTGAAAAGAAATGTGGAAATGATATGAAAAAGTCACATCAACTAATGACTTAACCGGGAGTGAAGAGCTATCAAAAGAAAAGAAATATTGTGCCGAGATTATGACATAATCAAGGTGCTTAAATATCATGTCAAAGCCAACCGTAAAATTACACCAAGTGCGCTAGAGGGAATGAGAATGGCGATGACCAATATTGGGATCAAAGAGCCCCAATTTATTACGCATGAAGAACCATGCTTCTTGTTTGTTAGGTTCCCATTTGAATAGCAGAGTGTCATCTTTATCATACGCCATCTCAACCATATTAAAATCCCCACAAAATAGCCAGGTAGCAACTAGCAATGAATTAGCAATCCAATGCCAAAGTAAAGAGTGTTCAACAACATCATTAGAGGCATAAAAAATAGTAATTCCAAAAGAGTGATTATTAATGTTATGGACGATCTAGACGAGCCGATGTGTAGGGTCAAACCCATGGTCAACCACACAAGTGTGCAGTCATGGGGACAAAAGGGTGACAACTCTACCATGTCCAACATCATGAGTAGTACAAAAAATATGACTAGCTAGCCAAATAGAATGACAAGCCAATGCAAGCAAAAAATTAGAAATTTTAACTTCTTGGAGACAAAGCACTTCAATACAAGAATATTTATGCAAAGTATCCCTAACAGAATATTTCCTAGAGAGGTCTGTCAAACCTCAAACATTCCACGAGAGGAAATTCATGAATGAAACTCCTCCATATCATTAGAGTTTGACTCCTCCTCATCTAGAGTAGAGAATTGATTCTGCAAAAATTCTGGTGAAATTGACCCAATTTGAATATTTGGAGCAAAAAATATTTGTTTCTCCTACACAAATTCTCCTTCTTCTAATGGTAGAGAAAGACTATGAGACCACCATTGAGCTCCCATCATTGGAGGAGAAACATTTGGTTGTGCCATCATAATGGTAGTAGGTTGAGGCATAGCCTTTGGCTTGGGCCACATCGTAATACTGTTAGCCCCAACTAAGGCTTCTTTCCCCTTTATCAAAGGGTTTGAAGCATCTTTAGTTGGCTCAGGGACTTTGGAAACCATCCCAGAGCCATTGGACTTGTGTTTACGGTTCGCATCAATTTTAGAAAAAGAACTATCCACTTGATGGGGCTTTTCAAATTACCCCAGCAAAGGAGTACAAGGCACTACCCAAGGGAGGTCCCTGATCTTGTGGTCTGTAGACTGACATCTATAACAAGTGTTCAAAAGATTAAAATAAGTGACCTTTTTGGTATGCCAAAAATCTCTAATTTGAATATCAATGGAGTCTTTTGAATCTTGTGAAAGGTCCACTTCAACACAAACCCATCTCTGGGGTTGTGCCCGAAAAATCCTATCTTGCTCAATACAAATGACCCTCCCTAGAGAGGATGCAATATGACTCTAAAAAGGCACACAAGGCAAGAGAAACCCTAGAAACTCAATCCAGATCGAGACCCACAACTTAGTGTCATCGGAGATAGCGAAGTCCCAAGTCCATGACTAGAAAACCAAAAGAGAAAACTTAACATACCGGGGACCATGATTCAAGATTTCCTAAACATGATTGACCTCTGCAAAATGGAAAAGAAGAAAACCCTTAGTTAAATTTTGGACCATATCAAGGCAGACCCCATGAGGGACCAAGGCCTTGTGGACCCATTCTTTAAGCACAATTTTAGGGAAAGTCCTCCCAAAGAAGTACCCAACAAGAGTATGTTTCTCAAGCCATTTACAAGTAGAATCAAAATCAGGCAAAGGTAAAACCACATCAGCTAGGGAGTCAAAAGACTTACCTCATGAAACACTTTTGAAACAAATTTTTGGGGTCATTTGTTAGGAGGAGGAGCCATTGAGTAGAGTTGTTGAACCATAAACACCAACATGAACTACTAGGCTAAAGCCAGTTGAAGGCATATTAAAACCAAAAAAACACAGTAAATGTGGTTGTAGACCTAGGAAAAGAGGAAAATCACATGCAAGGAGCGTAGTATAATGCAAGAGGGGCCAAGAATGACCGCAGACACAAGAAAAGCCTAGTAGAGCTTATACACCTTCCCTATCCCCAACATTCATATTTTTGGATTTTCTCATACTCAAGTATACTATAATTTCTCTTATGAATAGATGAATAGTAGGAATGATTATCTTTGCATGAATGACACTTCACTTTCACCATTTTATAATCACAACTAAAATCCTTTAGTCTGTTGTCAAATAGCTATCCATAGGGAGATTACTCTCCAGCCAACTTTAATGGGTCATCAAGACTAAAAGGCTTTGACCATACCCTCAAGCCAAGAAAACTACTAGGACCCCAAATAATGTGTTATATAGACAGAAACAAAAAATAAATATATCCACACCCACAAACTTGACCCACCACAACAAATAGAAACCCATAGCCCAACGAGCATAGCATCTATATTTACAATCCCACCACAAGGAAAATAATATATCAACACAATGGAATGCACAACAAAAATAAGTATTTTAACAAATGAAAATTGACCTTCCAAGATGAACAAGCTATCTGGAATGATTTTCAATCTCTTTTTTTCCCATCAACTAGCAAGAAAAATAAATCTACTCCTCCAAAACCCTCCAACAAGAAGAAAATAAAATTTATGAAGAAGAGCATACAAGATCCCCAAAACAAAATAAAAATTACCTTATTAACCCCCTCTTCAAGTTCCCTAACCCTACTTAGGCACTTGGTTTGGAGTGTCAAAATTAACCTAAACACAAATATTTTTTTTATTTTGCACTCCATAAAAAAGGATTATAAGGTTTCCTACAAGTCAACCTTTTTTACATAACATTCAAGACACATAATTACACCTTAACAACTTCACTATATAAATTAAATTTAAACACCAACATTATTTGACTCACACACCGTATTGTTTATCTAAATGTTCACATAACACAACAAATATCACACTTCTTCACAACTTGAAGTGGGGAAAATAGGGGTTCTAGAGGTTCTCTTATTTCACCAATGGATCTTGAATATACCTATATACTTAATTCCATTGTTAGTACACCGCAATATAATAGTCAAAGAAAAATAATAAAGTTATTTAAACAATTTTTTTCTTCTAAAGAGTAAAGTTGCACACCTTAATTATATTGTGGTGCATACCACTTGTATGATCCCAACCCACTCTAGATTAGATCAATGATAGTCCTCGTTGAAATGTAACCAAAATTCAAATAAATTTAGGCCTCCCTATACTTGCTAAATTAAATAATAATGTTTTGCAATTTCATTGCCAAGAAATTTCTAGCATTATGAGCATCATCATCATGGATGTATGAAGGTTATGTCAATGTAGAAACTTATTCTAGTTCTAAGGTTAGTGTTTTCTTTTCTTGGTGGAAGAATCAATTCTTAATTCAAATAATGTTGAAAACAAAAGCATCATTAGTTCTTTTTATTTATTTTTTAATTCTAAAAGTATAAACATTCATAAAGGAAAAGACAAACTATTTTAAACTTGTGTTCCCATTGCACCATGCATGAGCTCTAGTTGATGGTGTTGATTTATTTACCACGACAACATTGCATGCATCCAAATATATATAACAAGTGTAAAAGGCTTATTACTAAACTTAAGGAGTTTTATAATTGATATAAATAAATAATCCAAATGATATGATGTACTAGTTACTAAAATTATATCGAATGATTATTTCTAAAATTTAGTCTATACATGGAAGCATTGATTGAGTTCATTTACATGGTTCATGTTCTATCTACATGTCCCACATGATATACATCAAATTTATAATTTATAAATGTACACCACAAGGTATACATTAAATTTAATAATTCATAAATGTAGACCACAAGGTCCGGCGACTTAGATCAAAGTTGTATAATTCATCAATGTATATTAACTAATTGATAATAGTGAAGCCCACCAAAGGAAACATGTGAGTCATAACATTTAGATGAATAGTGGGGCCTTACATAGGTGATCTTGACTAACAATAAGTGACAACTAACTATCATCAATCAGGATTTGAAAGAGTATACATATATCATTATTAAGTACATACATGCAAATAGCTAAATATTCCTAATTATCTCAATAAAATTAAATTAAAGGGTGTAATATATTACATCCATAATATCAAACCTATGCATTTACAAATGTAATATCAAACCAACACCAACACCATTTATGAATTTGATTACAATGATGATATATATAAAATCATTTAGTACCGAATAGAGCTTCATTATTGTATCTAGATGAAATATTTTTACAAATTTAGAGATAATTTTTATTGCACTATTTATAAAGTTAGATACTGGTCTCTATTTAGAAACAATGCTTTAACACTTCTACATGATCAAATGCTTTGAATACAATTACAGATAGTGGGTGAAAATAATCAACCCTAGTGTCCAAATGAGCTATAACCTAGAATAGGATAATCGGGGAAGGATCCCAATAGTTTAATTTTCCTAATAATTCACCAATGCTTTTTCCATTATTATTTTGAGCCCACTTTGAATAAATTCTCACAAATATAATATATATTTATGTTTATTGCTCCTCTACTTTCATATGTATCTACCTAATAACTCACATTCATATCTTGAAGTAAATAAAGAATATAATGATAAAAATTAGATATTATGCCCTTTCTTGTAGTGATCCATTTTAATTTATGTGTTATATATATCATCTTGAAATTACATATATATGTGAAACTTCATCAGTAATACCTAAAACAACCCTAAATCCACATTCCTAAATCCTATTCCTGTTTCTATTATATCATAGGTTGATTTAATGCCCACATAAGATGAATTTACTATTGAAGGTATATAAATCTAATGCAACTACACTAAATTTTCTAATACTTATAAACTATATAGTATTGACATTAAAGACTATGCATACTTACATGATTACAAATATGCGTATACCCTCAAAAAATGTTAATTATACAACTCACCAAAACCCTATCAAAATTTATATCAATTTATGAGTCTTAAGGCCTTCTAGACTCAATTGTAAGGACTATTTTGCATTAGAATAGTTTGTGTAATTTTAAAAGAAAAATATCCAATAATTTAAAAATAATTAAACATTTGTAACTCTTATACGATGTAAGATTTGATCAAGAACTCTGCAAGAACAAATAATAATCTACAACCAAAACAAGAAGCATGAATATTTACATTACTAACCAACTGATATAATACATACAAAATGGTCCATCATGTATAATGTGTAACCCTCTATATATATATATATATAGGAAAGGATGAGACCTAAGAATAAGTAAGATCATAAAAAGTTTCATAATCTTATGAATTAGAAACAAATATAAAATTAATTAAGAAAAATAAATAAAAATATTAGAAGTAAACTTAAGTAGAATAATGTGAATAGGACCTTATCTAAGAATATTTAAGGAATATTCTTCATTCACACAAAAAATGCCACTTAAATTAATGACAAATGGGTCCATATTAGATTGAGGGTTGAAAACTAAATAAGGTGCATGTATGGCTCTTCATAAATTGTTCAACAGGTTTCATAGAGTCCACAATGTTTTGTGTGGTGAGAAGAGAAACCACATGTGGGAAAGATAATTTCCACCCAAAAATCAAGCAACATTTAAATAGTATGGTGGTGGGGATGTGTGGTTCACAAAGTTAGAGACTATTTTTATTGCACCACTCATATCAATGCAAATTATGACCATGGTTGTTTCAAAATATAAAAATACTAGGTGAAAAATGTCAAGCTTCTAATGTTAAAATGGACTATAGCTTAGAGTAGGAAGAGGAGGGGAAAGATCCCAATCATTTAATTTTTCTTGCTAAACCTTATTATTTTGGGTCCTCCATTTTGATTAGATTTTCTTAAATATAATAATAATCATCAATTTTCATAATCTGCATGAAATTGATCCATACATTTTTATACTTATTTACTTTCATATGCATCTACCTGATAACTCACATTCACGTTTTGAAGTAAAGAAAAAATAAAATTATAAAAACTATACTAGGTGTTTTTCTCTTATCGATTGACCCATTGTAAATATGTTAACCCCCTCAATACGCATTCCAGAATCCTATTCCCATTTTTTATACAACATAAATCTAGCATTGATTTAAATATCGCATCGAAAAACTGCATAACCTTAAGAATACATTCATATCTTATGTTCTTGTTTGAAAACGGTATGATGGACTAGGGTAATAAACATAAAAGAAGAAACACATTTTCAACTGCTATTTATATTAAAAAAAAAATTTCAGAATTGCATGCACTTATCTCTTCACAATAACACTGTTTAGGGTAAACCAGAACATTATTTATCAGCGCTCCAGATATCGATGGCAGTTTGAGAATTTAGCCAGAAATTTCAATGGTTTTGAGTTGAGGTTGTGGGCGCGGGCGCTTGGGCACTGTCACAGTCAGCACTCCATTCTCCATGCCAGCTTTCACCTCATCCAGATTTGCATTCTCAGGTAGCCTGATAAGCCTCTTGAAGATCCCTCTCCACCGTTCAACACAGTGATATTTCTCCGCCTCCGCCTCCTCTTCTTTCCTGCGTTGTCCGCTTATTTGAAGAATTCGACCATCTATTACTTCTATTTTCACCGCCTCTTTCTTTAATCCTGCAAGAACAACAAAGATAAAAAGGGAAAATTTATTCGATCAAAAATCATCAATCAAACAGTGAATAAATAAATACCAGGAAGGTCGGCCTTGAAGATGTGAGCATCAGGAGTTTCCTTGCAATCCATATTTATCTCGACCCATTTCAACTGATCCATATACTTAATTACGGCCTGCTTCAAAAATTTCTCCTTCAAAAAAGCTCCACGATCAGATTTGCTGGCATAAGGTGGAAAGGCTTGACGATCTCTCTCGTTGATTCAAAAGCACCAGATTGAGGTGTATATATATATTGCACAAATCTGTTCCAGACGTTTCCAAAGGGACCAGATATTATGGTAACCGTTTCACTTTGCACGCGGCACTATGCTATTTGAGGGATAATAAAATACAACGAGGCTTTTAACTTCCTTATCGGACCAGATTAAACTTATTGCCTAGAGGAGGGAGGGAAGTATTGGAAATGTAGATGGTCAAGAGATCCAAATTACATAACGATAACTATATTATTTTAATCTATTTCAAACCTAAAAAAAAATTAAAAAATAATATTTAATCTACTCCAATATCTATGTAATATTCCCAAGATATATTAGCATGTAATTAAATAAAGGTTCTTTCTTATAATTAGAAATAAACATAAATAACAATCTTTGTTTAATGTATTGTAGTTTTTATTGAATAAAAGATCCTTTTTAGACTTATAAATTGAGACGAATAGATAAGGGTTTGAATATATTATAATTATATATAAACCCAAATTTAATTATTTCCTTCCCAAGTTAATCATAACCCTAAATGGTTCAATGAAAAAATAGCAGTAATCCAAATTATAAATCATATAATGACCAATCTAATGAAAATGATTCCTTAAAATGTTTCTAGTTAGGATTTGGAGTATGTTTAGTAAGGACATGTTATACTACTAGAGAAGTAGGAAAACGGGGGTAACCATTTTACTTTACACATGAAACTATGTAATTCAAGCCGCATATAAAATACAATGAGACACTCAATTTCCTTCACAAATCAAATTAAACTTATTAAGTAACTAGAGGGAGGGAAGTAATGGAAAGGTATGGTCAAATTACAAGAAAATCATGACTTTTATATGTTCAAAGGGAGATATTATTTTATACTCAACTTTTTAATTATTAATAAAATATGGAATTTATTGAATGTATTATTTATAGGATAAAAAATTAGTGTAATATTTTTATTATAAACTATAAAATAACTAAAACAAAAAATGAGGTATCATAGTTGAAATTATATCCCATATAAAATATATTATAATTTTGAATTTGGTATTAGTGATGATGAAAAAATGAATGTATCTTAGATTATGTTGGAATTGAAAAAAAATCTTGATAGAATTTGAAAGTTTCCCCTATGAAAGAGCAACAAGCTTGGTACTAGAAAATATCATTAGCAACAAGTAAGTCAATTAGTTTAAAAGTCAACTTATTTAATATTTTCAGTAACACACCTATAATTTAGAGTAGAAATAGGGTAAGCACAAGAAGTTGGGTCCATAAAGAGGGGAAGTTTCAGCCCAAAAAAAATTCTAATGAAACTAGACTCAAATATTACTTAATTTTATAATACCATAATTTTTTAAGATTCAATGTGTAAGTGCTTCAAAGTTTTACTCCAACTTCATGCACATGCCCACCAAATGCAATACTTATTAAAAATTATAAAAAAATTTAAAACTAAAAATTTATCAGATTCTATTTGGAAAAGAAAATCAGTGAATCAATACCTTTATATGCTTCTCGATATCTCTTGTTGATTCAAAAATTATAGATCTAGTTTTATATATTTCTCAAATTTATTCCAAATGTTTTCCAAGGGTCCAAATATTGTGGTAATAATTTCACTTTATAGGTGGCACTATGTTATTTGATTGGCCTATAAAATTCAATGAGGAACTTAACTAGAAGAAATATTGTGGTAATATTGTGGTTTATATGATATATATTAATGCAATATTTTTATTATATAGAAAAAATAATTAGACTTAGAAATGATGTAACTCATTCATAAACATCCATTTTTCACCATATTCACTAGGAGGTAGAAAAATATATTAAGGAAAGTGGCTCTTGGAGGAAACCTCTTCATTTCCTCATCTAATTCATGGGTTATCAATTGCTTTTTCAACACCATGATTTAACTTGAAGGGAAGAAATGGATATGACTTTAATTGGCCCTCCCCTCCCTCTCTCTCTTTTTATTAGGTGTGTGTCTACAATCAACCATTCTTACTTCTCCTCTTGCTCTCTTTTCCATCCTGATGATAGATCATGAAGTGTGGTCCAAAATGTTGATTTAAAAGGATCCAACACAATCAAATCCAGAAATTATTCTAAACTACATTATGGATTGTGGCAACTTGATATCATTAATGCATTATTTGTTAAGGAAGAAACTTAAACTCCTACAAGTAACATAATTGTGCATGTATCATATATTTACCTAATTTTTTACATTTGCACCATCCCCTTTCTTTAATATGTATTCTTTAAGCATATTCATATTTCTTCGCATCCAACAAATGTAAAATTCACCCAAGTCACATCCAAAAACTTTTTCTTATGTAGGAATCAAGTAGCTCCCTATAAACTATAGTGTGTTGGTAAAAAAAATTCACATGACAGGTGATGTTGGTGTGACATGCCCACTTCTATCACGGGGATGGGGGGAGACTAGACCTTGTGACCTCTTTCCTGCAACAAGACGTTTTTCCAATTGAAGAAAGGCCCTCACACCTCACTAAGAAATTCTTGACCCTCAAATCAGTACATGATTATCTAAAATATTTATAAATATAATTTATATTTATTTTATCATAACTCTTCTCTTAGCTATAATGTCTCTAGATCTATCTAATTAATTTTTATAAAAAATCATATACTCAACTTTATCTAATCTAATCATAATATGTCTAAATAAATAAATAAACTAATTAAATTAAACCTTCATTATTTTTCAAGTTTTAAAAATAATTATATATTAGTTTACAATACTTAAAATTTATTTTATATGCATTTCACAAATTTTTTTGATTTAATACAATACTCTTTATTTTTATTTTTTAACTTTAAAAAAAGAGTTGCCTTCCCATTTGAAAGCTTCATAAAGAACAATTTCCAAGGTTGATAATTATTTTCTTATGGCTCAGTTTTTTAATTCTTTCCCTTATGAAATTCATCTATTGTATGAAAATAATAATCACAAGGAGGAATATACTCAATATATTTTTATATTTCCATTTTTTTCCAAAATTATAATTGATTGATCTCTAAAACAAAAGATTGAAACAACCTCTCTCCTCATGCAAAATTATATTAAAAAATGTGTAAATCTTCATAACCAAAAATAGATTTTGATGAAAATTTAGTATTCATCAATTTTTATTTAGCTATAAATTTCAATAGATTTGGCTTGAGGCTAAGGTTGGCGATGCTTTGGCATTATCATACTTAGCACCCCATTTTCCATAGTAATTTTCTCCTCATCCACTTTTGCATTATTAATTATCCTAATACATGGCTAAAGAATGCACCTCTCAACCATTGAAGATGATTATATTTCGAGCATTATTTTTCTTATATTCTTTTCTACATTCACCACTTTTTTGGATAATTTGATTGTCTTTTATTTTTATTTTCACCTCCAATTTCTTCAATCATGCAAGAAAATAATCAAATTCCATTATTAATTCTCTCAAATAATTAAAAATCTCTTCAAGAAAAATTGATAATCATTGTTAAAAATAAAACAATAAATAAATAAATGTTCTCAATAGATGTTTGCTTAGGATAGCAGAAAAAAACTATGCATTCCCCCATAATCTATAATATCCTATGGTGATCATGGATTCTTGAAAAGGATTATGATGAAGATCCAAGTATACCAAACAATCATTTTACTCCTTATGCTCTCTCATATCTTGATGATGGATCATGGAGTGTGATCCGAAACGTCAATGCATAAAACACAAACACAATCTAATCTAGAAACACCTTTAGCAAATCTTCATGGATTGTGGAAATCTATTATCACTAATACCAACACAATGTTCCTTTCTTTAGGAAGAAGTTTAAAACCAAGGATGTAAGTAATATTACTTCCCATTTTGGATAAGAATATGAGGGAAGAAATATCATAATAAAATATCTTTGAATTTTTCTCAAGTGTCACCATGTCAATATCAAATGAAGACACAATAAAATTAGGTAGAAGACTAGTCAAAGAAAAAAGTGACAAGCCAAGACAATGTGGAAATAAATGAAGAAGAATATCTAAATAGAAATGTGATGGAAAAAAAGTGTGATTGGTTTTCATCACATAGGATTTGAATATTCTCAAGTGTGTTCTCCAAGTTTGGAAGATGAAATACACAAAAAATCCAAACATATATGTCAAGTACTATATTTAGAAACAAATTATGTATATACTTCAAAATATCACTCATAGTAACAATTGATATGGGTATAATATTGTTTTATGGTATTTGACTATATTATACATCCCATGATGATATTTCCACACAAGATGTTTGAATATAAACATCTAGAGATGAGTATCTCAATGTTGACATTCAAGATTCATCAACCTCGTGATATTAACTAGAAGGTAACAAAGATAAAGCCTTTCATTCTAGATTAACATACATAGAAGCTAAAAAATAAAATGATATCTTTGTAGGAGGATAATAAACATCAAGAAAGGATTCAATGAGATTAAAACAATGAATATCTATAGATTTTTCAAGCTAATATTTTGGATTATCATCATATGATAGGCTTTCATAATTATCAAGAGATATGCAAGAATACCCATATAATAGGATCTATAGAGAATGAAAAGTGATGTGGGTACATATGGATCTTCCAAATTCTTGTTCAAACTTTCCATGGATACTCACTCTATGAAATAATATCTGAGATCTCCCAAATAAATCTTTCAAAAGTAAAACCAAACAATTAAAGAACAAGATATTTTTTTACTCCCATGGTATTTTTATTTATGATAACCTACTTTGGGGAAAAGTGCATAGAATATGGGGCAAGAAATGAATAAACCTAAGATGTTATAGTCTCAAATATTTCATACTTGTGTAATCACATATTTGCAACTTGGACTCATCAAGATTTGAAAATTAATGATAAAAATAATATATCTTGATATCAAAGATTTTACTTGATAAAAAAAATTAATTATTAGCAACGTGCAATTTGAAAATAAAAAAAATAATTCTAAACTAGAGTGTTATATGTTGACATACACAAGACATACTAATGTCCAACGGATGTTTTAAATTCAAAATCACACTTTTTATGTGGAGTTTTTATGATGCAAATCACAATTCCTGAACAAGAAAGGAACATATCTTCTCGATCGTTTGAGAAAATAAAAATCTTCATATTTCTCATTTGGCACAGTGGATTCTCACTTTTTCAAGTTATCTTTCTCTATCTCCCCCTCATCTAGGATAAATAATATCAAAATCTCTATAGCTACTCTATCAATAAAAAAGTCAAGATTCATGGTTGTTGTGATCTCTTTAACTTTAACAGTTCAAGATTCCTAATTAGCTATTGATTTTCAACTCACCACAAATCTCATAAAAGGGATTCCAAGCTATTGGTAATACTATCTATTGTTTATCTTTATATTAATATGGTGAGTGTAGGATCTTGGGGGTCCAAAAAGTGGCGATATGACCCAAAAGTGGTTGACGACATTTTATTTATCCGAATTTGATGAAACAAAAAGGTTTTATTGATAATTTTTTTAGCTTTCCACCAATATAAGATATGATTTATTTGAAATCAAATAGATAATTATTGTTGTATTTTTACACGCATTTTGACTAAAGTCATGATTGATAGGCTAATTGAAAAAAATCTATAATTCTTTAATGATTTCATATTTTTTGAATCTAAAAGATGCAACATATTCTATGCTTCCCATACTATAGTATAGATGAAATAAAAAATGATTTTCATAAATTTCTAATCAAGTTATTGTGGTCAAAAAAACAAGTTTTAATATATATTTTTAAAAAATTAATAAAAAATTCATAACTAATTATTTACTTATAAAAAAATTATAAAAAAAAATGTGGCACATCTAGGCATGTGTCCTCTAATTATTGAAATTTACAAAAAAATACTTTTTTTTTCTTGTACTTAGGTTGGTCAGACATACACCCGCTTTTTTTTTCCCCTAAAAATTTAGTACTAATGTATTGAAATTTAAAAATTTCACAAAATAGATTTATTTTTTTCCAAAAGAGGACCAGTATCTTAGAAACTACATTCAATTTCCTACAGATTTTCTTCTTACATATTTTTCAAATTATGTTAATAACCTATTCAAATATTTATGCCAAGTTGCCTAACTCTTATTTTATGAATTTTCATTACCACTTAAGGGCCTAGTTTGGAACCCCATGATTCTGCACTGACCAATTTGGTAGAATAAATATTTGAATTATAATATATTTATTTATCATATGTATATAAATCACATGGTGGTTTTCCTCATAGATTATGGTTGACACCATATCAAGTATGTTATTGTTTTATCACTAACTTTAAATTCCTAAATTTGTTAGGATTTAAATTCGTAAACAACACCCCACATTTTTACTATGTGTGTGTGCAAGTTAGGATACTTCTATCACTTTAAATAAAATTTTTGGAGAGTTTTAGACTAATTAATGAATGATAATAACATAATGTGAGGATATTTGTGCTACATGCTATAATCCTTGGCTAAGAGCTCCCATGTCTACTGCTAGGTTCAAACATCTCAAAGAAATAAATAAAATGTTAACATTCCAACATATTTGGCATCTCCTAGACCTATGCTTCCTTCTACACCTAAACCTAATTCAAAATCCTAAGGTGAATATGATCTTATCAACCAACTTCATGTTAATTTTGTTAATATCTTCTTGAAGAATCTTCATCAAAATTCTCTTGTTTATCATGGAATTTTTTAGGAAGCTTTATAGAAGATACTAGTGCCTTATTATGGTAAGTCAAAAGATGTAATCTCTTTGATAGAATTTATCATTTTAACACACCAAACATCACATACTATCAACATGAAATTCATTCTCCCAAAGTATAAAGTCAATCTCACGTGTTAATGATAATTTTTGAAGTAAATAAAATAAGTATTATACACACTCTAATTGATTATGGTTTAGCAACCAATTTTTGTAGTGTGGATCTATTACCTTGACTTAATATTGATACCAATTCTCTTACTGCTACATCTTTATCTATTCATGGGTTTGATAATGTTGGTTGAAATGCTCTAGGTATAATAATATTACCTCTAAGACTATGACCCATTACCCTACCTCCCTTGGTATACTCTAGTCTATGTGCTTTACCATATAATAATCTTCTAGGTAGACAATGGATCCATACTACAAATGGTGTCTCATCTACTTTTTATCAGTCTATTAAATTTGTTCATAATAATATTTTTTTTATAATAAATGTTTCTCGTGACACCCTTTACTATTATCAATTGGCTAGTCTTCAAATCCTCCTATTTATAAGAATTATATTTGTCTAGTATCTCTACAAGCTAAGTCCTCTTGAAAATGGTCCTAATAGCCCTTTTTATTCTAATAATATTGTACATCCTACTAATTATTAGGGTTCATTATAATTTACACCATCCTTTGTTGGAGAATATAAAGTCAACCCAACTCACTTTGCCACTCCAAAAATATAATTTGCATCTCCTATGTGTCATTCCTTGCACATACACACTTCATTGAAAATGAGGACCCCCTTTCTTTTTTTCTTGTTTTATTTTATTTTTAGTTTAGATTTAAATTTAGGGTTGGTATTTTAGCTCATTGCTTGTGTTGGTTTGGAGCTTTTGGTTGCTTTTGGACTATGTATTTTCCATTTACAAGGATTCCCTTATGCAGGGATTCAAGTAGGGAAACTATTGTTAAGAATGGTTCATATGATCTCCCTTGGTTGAAAATCCATAATCCTTTAAAACACTCAAGCCATTAAGGTTCACATGATATTCAAACCCACATGGGTAGGTTGTATGCTAAAGCCTACATATGTTGAATCCTCGCATGGAGTGAAGCCCAAAAATTTTGGTTTTTCACATTTTGTCTTCTGTGAGGAAACGAGATGACCAATTTAACAAATATTAGGACCCCTTTATCCTCACACTCCTCAAAACCCACATAGCCCATTTTTTTGCATAAATCTCGAAACCCTAGGTTTTGTGCTTACTAGTCCGTGACACACTATTATCATGGGACATTAATGGTGATCAAGTTGGGGGTATATAAATAGGTTCAATCATTTGTTTGCCTCATTCAAGATCTATGGAGAAGTGAATTGAAGTAATTTCATATCTTTCTTTGTGATCTTGAGCATAATTTTTATAACTGCTTAACCTAATGATCTATAATTTCAAAAGCCCTAGAAAATTTAAAGGTTGGCGTCATCATTTTCTATTATTTTGATATAATTAGGATTTATTTTATTAAATGATTTTCTAGGGCTTTAGATTTAAATTTATTTTTCATTTTTATTTTGGCCCTAGAAGGATTCCTTGGGGCTCAAGTAAAAATAGGTTAGTAAAAATCATGGCAGCTCCATGCATTTAAGGTTATGGAAGAAGTTTTAGAGCCCTAAATTTTGCAAAAACTCGTTGGTGAGTCATGCCCTTCATGTCTCTTGAGAGTCAAGTATTTAGGATTTATGTGGGATGAGTGTAGGTCAATTTTACACAAACCTGAAGTCATGTGGCTTTCAAGATTAACCATTCAAATCCCCAAAATTCAAGCCTTAAGGAATTCCAATTTTATTTCTCATGAAACCGTAAAGCTCACAAAACCTCCATTTTGTGAAAATTTCCATGCAATATTTCGGCTGCTCTCGACTCGCAATAAAAAGTTAAGATCATCTTATAGACCCGAGGGATTTCAAATTCTGCATATTTTTGAGTCTCCCAAAGTGGAACCCACAGAGTGCAAAAGTTTGCATCTCTTGAGAACTCGTAAACTCTTAAAATTCGCATACTCCTGATTTCTGTAAAGCTCTGCCTGGGGAAATCTATTTGCCTGTTTCCAAACAATGCATTCTCGCATAGCTGAAATTAGGGTCAAAGGGGTCCTTAGATTCTCACAAATCTAGATTTCTATAAAATGCTACTATTCGGAGAGGACCAAGGCCTTAGAATAGTTTTCTTTCACAAGTTAGTGCTACTTAGTTTTTCGCAAATGAGAATTTTGTGGGGATTTCATTATGGATCTCTAGGGTGGCGTTTCTCGCAAGAGGTTACAAAAGGTCTAAACAAGTCCCTATTCTCACATTACTTCAAAGCTGATAATCCTTCAAGACCTGAATAGGCTCAAAACCCATAAATTTGGAAGTTGCAAATATTTTTTATTTTATTTTGGCGATGGATGATTTCATTTATTTATGACGTACTTTTTGATCATATTCATTTGTGCATTTTGAAAAATATTTGAGTATTAGTAAAAAAGTTGATTCACGAAGGTTAAAATTATTTTAAATGTTGATTAAGTGATGCTTTTCATATATTTTATGGAAAAGATCGATAGAACCTCCAAGATGAAGTTCAAATTTTAAGGATTTGATCCTACTTCCAAAATATGGAAGAATTCAAGCTTGAGAAGAATTTTTGAAAACCATATATACGGTTTTGAGTATTGGTAAGAACATTTTATTCATTTGATAATTGGTAACATCAAACATGTAGATATAGAGGAATTCAAGGAGAGAATATTTCAGGATAAGAGGACACATTTGGCACATTTGGCTTGATTTCCTTCCACTATGTTATGCCCAAAATTGATAATGGGAGCCCGTGAGTACTAAGACTAGGACTCTCAAAGAATAATTACTCATGAGGCAAGATTCTTCAGAGCTAGAGAGTAGTATCACTTGTCTGATGATTCGATATATTTCACCTTTGGGGTCCCTTCATTCTCCCAAATGATTGTCTTCAACAAGGAATATGCAATAGGGGTTTATAACAAAAATTTGAGTGGATGCCTCCAACTCATAAATGATCATTGGAGGAAACACCTAAGAGAAAATACAACCAAACTACCCAAGAATCTCTATAGCAATTACTTCAAGGATGAAATCAATGATCTAGTCACCCTTCTTAGCAAGATAATGGGATTTTCATCAATGTCCACATTTGATAACTAGATGTTCTACTACATTGAGGAGAGATCGATTAGAGAGACAAAGTTTGATTGGGTTAAAATGATCAATGATAACCTTATCAACCAATACTCATTAGTTAAGAAGTCATTTATGCTCTTTATAAATTCATATATTGTATATTTACTTATAAAAAACTTTAGATACAAGGGCCTGAACTATAAGGGAAATGTGGGAATATACCCTAATGAATATAAATTCAATGATTGAAATCCTTAGTTGCTGATTTAGAATTAAAAACATCACTACAAGAGAGTGAATGATGCATTCACAATGTTCATTCTTAGAACATTTCAAGGAGATTTGACTAGAAGGATGTCATGATTTGGTAGGGAGATGATCAAAATATATGGATATTGGTTCATTAAATTCCCTAAATTCACATATTTCTAGATTGAGGGATTCTAAGGGACTGTGGCATATAGATTGCACAAATATCCAAAATCCATAATTATCATGCTTGAATTGACAAGGAAGTTGTGCACTTCACATCACTTGTTACATGGGAAGCATAGAGCTAGGGCTCCATATCCCCTAACTTTTTGGAGAGGAATGTTTCATGCCCTTTAGCTCCATAAGTGGATAACTTAGATATGGAGATTCACTTTTTTAGGTTCCACTTCCATAGTCTAAGGGATAACTTTGATTCCTGAGATAATATGAAGAAGCAAGTGGGAAAATAGTATTCCCACAAAATGCACATTCAGTAATTGTGGGCTAATTTCTTGAATGATTATGAAGTTTGAAAGAGGTACTATATGAGGGTGACAACGGAATACATTTGTACCCTACACCTCTTGGAGGTCCCTATCCAACTACTAGACGATGGAAAAACTCTTGATAAAGAAGAGTTTAACAAGGTGGATGATTAGCCCATCCCTCTACTATATTGGACCAAGGAGGAGGAAACAGACATATATGTGATTACCTAGCTATTGTTGAGGAGAACCAAGAGACGGGTGGATACCTAGGCGATAGCTTTAATCACATAAGGGGTTGAGCTTATGTATGACAAGAAAGAAGAGGAATCCCAATCAAGCGATGGGGAAAGAAATAAAGATGAAGGTGGTTCAAGAACAAGCTCTATAGGCAAGGAGTTTACCACTCCTTCCAAGGAAAAATGGAAAGGAATAAAAAGTTTAAAAGAGAGGTGTTCCATAGAAAAGGCTTGAGTTTATAAAAGAAAGGCTAGAGAGCTGAGAAAACCTCCATTAAAGAGAACAAATAAGGGTGTCACCAAAAAAATGGAGCCTATCCTTGAGGAGGTAAGAAATCCGTCGCCTTCATCTCCACATTCTACTTCCATCTCCCCCACCTTTGTCTTGTAAGGCCAATCCTTATGTGACTAATAATATTATGGCATTCCTTGGCATGTGTTTCATTATAAGCTAAATGAAATTGATGCATGGTGTAATTTGTAGATGTGTTGGTGTATCAACTGTATTGGTGAATCATATGGATTAATTATTTCCTTGAACTTATGTAGAAAACTTAGTTATCTTGTTAAGAGAGTTTTGTGTAATATTTTCATGGATTGACTATCTAGGATATTATTAGTTTTTGCACCCTCTTGCATGTTTGAATCTTAACAATGTCAATGACTACTATGGGTAAAGATAAGGACTATAGACTATTTAGAATTGGAATAAATGATTGATGTAAAATATTTAATTAATAGTATGAAATTATGAGATTGTGTTTTCTTAACCAAGATTAGCATGGTGGGTGACTCTTTTGTAAATGAACTATTTTCTAGAAATAATATTTAATGAAATTATTGAGTAAAAGGTGAAGACTAATATGGTATTAAATCTTAGTTTAAATAAATGTACTAATGAGTGTCAGAAAAAAAAAAAAAAAATGTTTATTGTGTTGCATGTTCACATGTAAAATTGTAGGCATGACATTTGGTATCAAAGCATCTAGGTTGCAACACCAGGAACTATGGGAATCAAATGGGTCTTGGTAGTTGCATATATGTTGGTGTTATGCAAGTAGTGTATGTTAATCATTTTATATTAAGGAAAGAAATTGAATGAATAATTTAATTACATCAAAAAAAAAATCCTTAGGTGGAACTTGATTTAATATCAGTCTTAGACTTTCTCATAGCTTTTAAGGATAGGTAAGGGTCAAAGTTAATATTGCTAAATAGTCCCTTTGAGTGTTTAAATACAAATGACTAACTTGTTGGATGGACCTCCCTTTGTGAGCCTAAATTATTATTAAAGTCATACAAATTTTAACCTTAAATGTATAGATAAATTTTGTGTGGAACATGTTGAATATACAAGGGTGTGTTTAGCTAATAAAATGGTATATTATAATATAGTTTATGAAATGAGCACCACCTTCTTGACTCTCATATGTGTAATTTTAAGTTCATGAATCATGGATATTTAAGTAAAATACTTGACTAACCAAGGAAACACTAGTGCAAATAACAAATGTTGTATAAATTATTTCTATATACCTCTTCATAACCTTGAGACCTAAGGAAATGTGCAGTTGTTGAACGTAAAATAAAATTATTGTCTAAAGATCTTGATTGACCCAAAAAAAAACCCCATTCTAACTTCATAACAAGAATAAATTGTATGTTTATCGAGTGTAAACCACTAGAACATCCTCCCTAATCATATTGGAGTCTTATTAAATGTTAAGAGTACCACTTATTGAAATATAAATTATTTGACATTATTGTAAAGTTGTACATTAAACTTGATAATTGGAAAGGAATTAAACATGTACTAACCCTTAGATACCTTGAATTCCTAGCCTTCTAATCTCCTCATACAACTTAAATCATGATCATAAATATATGCTATTTAGAGTATTTCCTTGAAGGAGATTAAAACACTAAGAATTAGGCATTATGGTTGGTGGTTGATTGCTAAATAATGAAGTCAATGACTTGGAAAAAAAAATAGATTGTGTTCCATGTTCACATGTAAAATTTTGGGCATGATAGGATCAATTTTGGTACTTCTATGAAAAAAGGGTTGAGAAGATACCAGTTTTGAATCCCCAGACCATAGATTTGGCCAAATTGATAGTCCCAAATGTCTTCGTAGATGTTGAGTTTATTAAAGTATTGACACAATATTATCTCCCAACTACTAGGACTATAAGAATTCCAAATGGTTCACCATTAGTGGTGCTAACTAAAGAAGAAATTATAGAGTGTTTTATGTTAAACAAGCAAGCTATCACTAAGATTTACTTGGATAGAAGTGGCGAGGATTATAGGAGATTGAGAAAAACCTACATGAGTGATGAACTTCCTTTACACATGAAAAAGGGTGTAAACAATAGGAGGACACCTATCTCTCCATCCAAAAATGAGTCATTTTCCATAGAAGACTTCCAAGTATATTTCAAAAGAACTTATTTTGCTTTGTGCCAAGTGCTTGGAATAGATGCTGAAGAGAGGATGTCAAAATATCTCATGATGATGGCAATGAGGATACAAAATCCTAAAGTCAACATTGAGTATGACTTTGCTGCTGAAATTGAAAAAGGGTTACATGAGGTATTTTTGTAAGAGAGAACTTAGCTCCCATCACTTTCAAGAAATACTCTCTACTATGTCATTTAATATTGTACCAAAACAAAAATAGATGGACTAAAAGAATGTGTTTGGGAATGACTAATGATGAAGGAAATAGGTTTTCTGTACAAAACTGGTGTTACATCTGGGATAGTAGATGTAAAAATAGTGATTATGTAATATTTCATGATGATTTCATAGTAAATTTCATGGATGCTATTGTTCATATTTCATGAAGATTTCAGACCTTTAGCATTGAAGCCAGAGCAGAGACACACTCACAATTTCGATGACCGGTTCTTCTTAGTAGACCAAATAGTAATAAGGGTCTATGGGTGTCCTCAAGCCCCACATGCTTTACCTAAAAAAAATTCTATTCGAATTGCATTTTTAGAATTTGTGTAAAATGCTATGGATGGAGCAAGATGTCATGAAAAGAAAGAAAAAGGGGGCATTCCTCCCTAAACTAATTGAATGTGAGGGGCTATCTATAGGGTTTGACACTCTTGAAGAATTATAGAACTATTTGAAGATGTGGTATTCATTGAAGTCACAAGGAGAAATGGTATTTTATCTTGAAGGAATATTAATTTTATAAAGCAAACACTTCTCACTAAAGCTAGGATTACCCATGTAATGGATTACGAAGAAGATGTAATAAGAAATTACTTTACACTTGATGAAGTTTTTTAGAGGAAGATGAAGTGGGAAATCATAAAAAGGCTTGAGCAGGAGAACAAAAGGGACATTGGATTCCAAGGATTCTATCTTTAAGAAAAGGATCGTATCAAAAGGATGAATGTAATAATTGACAACTTTGAAAGATTATATGTTCAACCGGAAAAGAAACCTAAGGGTGACTCTTCAAAACTCTCCAAGGTGCCCATCAAACCAAGAGGTATTGTAATCACAGAGACCCTACTAGACACTACCAAAATACGATAAAAAGTATCCCTTGAGCAACCAAGTCCTAAAAGGAAGAAGACACATGGAGTGGCCCTCTTAGTGGCATATGAAATAAGTGAAGGAGTAAGGGATACTAAAGAGGTAGTTGATGTACTTTTGAATTTTAAAGATGATGAACTTAATTAGCCACTTCCTAAGCTTGCAACTAATGCTCACAAACCAAAAGAAAGAGTGGATGTACATGGGCATAATGATCAAGAAGTGAATTATGATGAAAGGGTGATTGTTTCCCTTAGATTTATTAAAGATGATGAATTTATTCAAACTCTTGAGTTTAAGGATTTTTGGTTTAAGATGAAAATGAAAGAATTTGAGGAGAGACTCTAAATTAATAATATGGGAACTGAGGAGTCACAACATGACCAAATTTTTTCACAAACTCTTGAAGAACTTAGGATTAATGAAATTACTGTTAGTCCCCAAGAAGCAAGAAAATTGGTCTTAGAAAGAAATATATTAATTATTCTTGGGATGGAGTTAAAAAATATATTCTTATTGGATCAAGTAAGAATCCAAGAACATCCCATGTTGGTTTCTAAATTCAATTTAGATGAGGGAATGAGTGGCACAAGTTACAATCCAAGACTTGAAACCCTAGCCTTTTGGACAAAGCAAAAAAGAACAAAAAAAAGAGAGGGAATTCCAGGGAAAGGACACTTCAAGACACATAAATATTGGAGGTAGCTACTATGACAATGCACTCAACAATTTTTACTAGGGATGCGATTAAATCTATGGAGCTTAGATTAGAAAAATATCAGAAAGCACAGACTGATCTGAATGAAGTGAATAGGTTATTCATAGAAAATGTGAAATTGAAACAAGAGTTGAAGGGATAAATTCCTTACCAAAGCACAAAATTAATAGTATACCCCCTACGATACAAACTAATATAGGTGAAATCATTGTTGAACAAGTTAATGTGCTAAAACAAGAAATTGAGAAGTTGAAAAAGAGTAATGAAGAAACAAAGGAAAGAGCAAAGAGAGAAACCCTCAGGGTATTGGAACAGATCTTGGAGCATAAGGCTAAAATAATTGTGGAAAAATTGGAAAATATGTATGAATGTTATGTTTCCTTGTCACAAGTAGTTGATCAGATAAAGGCCCATGTACCTATATTGGACCCCTTAGTCAAGAAATGGCAACCTCTACATCACATCTTAATGACTTTGTGTAGAATTTTACAAAGGAGTATTGAGGCCCCCGTAGCTTTAAATCCTATTGAGTAAATGGTCCAAATGGTCACAAATGAATTTCAATACATGTTTGTAGAAGACGAAAATATCAAGGTAAGAATGGATTCATTTCACATGCTAAAGTAGTGGTTCATGCCTAAGGTACTAAGGGATGATGATCAATTGAAAGGCTCCAAGGATGGAAAAATGATTTTAACAAAAAATGTTCCCAACTACCTCACTAATATACAAAAGTATGGTGAAAAAAATATTCATCGCCTCAATTTAACCTTTGATAGAATAATTTCACTAGATGTTGGGTACTCAAAATTCATCACGAATACCAAAGGGTTATTGGATAGTAGATGGAATAGTCACTTGGACAACACACAAAAAATTCAAGAGTACAAATGGCCTGATGATTACAAGGTGTACCAATGGGAGTAGACATATCTATCTCCCCTAGAAGAATAGGTCTTGCAATGAAGTACTAGGCCTTGCAGAAACTATCATGGAGAGAGGACCTTGCTAGATATGAATGATCATAGGTACCTTACAATGAGTAATGAACTTCCTTATCTTGCAAGTGTTGTGGAATTCATCTGATAAATTTTCTTCACTTATCATCTTTCATTTCTTTTAATTTTTTATGTAAACAATGATAATTAAAAAAAATTCATTTATGTTAAAAGTGCGTAATTGACAAGACACTTTTTGACATGTCAATCAGAACAAAATTTTGAAACATATTGTAAAATCTTTTTTTTCAAAGTTTAATGGAATGAAGTTATAATTGTTGGCCAAATTTTGGTTTTAATTGTTTGTTGAAGTAAATTAATGAATGTTATCTTGTTGTATCCAATTCGATCTTTCCTTGTTAGTTAAATCAATATATCAAGGGTATATCCAGTTTATCAAAACACATTTCTTGTCAAACAATTCATTTTGTACTACATTTTGGTGTCAAATCTTTGGTAATTATCGTTAGTTTCATTACATTCAAATTCTAAATTTTGGGAAATTATATACAGTAAATAGATTGATGGCTACTTGGATAGTGAAATTAGCTCTCTTAGAAATTAACTAAAATATCTTGTCTTAAAATATCTAGAAGGATTATTTTAATTAAAGAGGATTTCGTGGTTATTTTTCTAACAATGATTTTATAGTGTAGCTAGCTTGCTATTTTCATTCAAGATACAAGTCATGATCAAATTCAAGCACATACCAAGAAGATGGTACTCTACTTCAAGCCCTCAACCTCACTTAGTTTAGTCTACTTACATGGGGATATTAAGGAAGTTGCTAAACAATTAATATATATCATTTGTTTGTGAAGGAGAATCCTATGAGATCCAATATGGCAGTATATCAATATCCAGTTTCTTTTTTATTAATACTGAATGAGTTTAGGGTGTTGCAACAACCAAGATGTTATACTTTAGAAAATCATAGTTTATAGTTATGACAACTGATACAAATCCTCCTGCCATTCTTGATCCTTTGATTTCATTGGCCAAAGATAAGGTATTGATTTTTTTCTCTCCTTGTACCATTTTAAATTTTGACATTATTGCAACCTTTTAAGATGCCAGATGGGCATTGCAACATTTTTAGGTTAACTCCATGTGCCATGCAATGCCTAAATCATTCCTTAATTTGTGAGAGGCTTTCCTTCAATCACCTCTGATATGTTTCAACTGTTCACTAGCAATCTTTACATCATGTAGATGTTGCAAAGTTGGATTGAATGGATCAAAGCCAATAAAATGAACACATTTTGATTATTATTGTATAGAGAAATAATCACATGGTTTAAATGGTGGGATTGAAAGTAATGAAATGATGTTTGACATAGTACAAAACCCTTTTAACTGTGAAGTTTTCCCACGATCAAATCCCCTGATTAAAACTAATGAAATGATATTTGACATAGTACAAAACCCTTTTAACTATGAAGTTTTCCCACAATCAAATCCCTTGACTTGCTACCCTTTTTTCTAATTTTGATGAATTGTAAGAGAATAAACCTAAATAACTTGCATAGGAACATCAAATTTTTGGACTTATACTGATGATGAGGTTTGAACCATTTGGTGATGCTTTTGTGTATTTGTTCAAGTAGTTTTTTCTTACAAGTTTACTGGATGCCTTAAGTTTTGTTATTAATCATTAGTTTGAAAATTACCATTATAGAAAGTACCTTATGTGTTTGTTCCTTCAAAAGTTGAATTGGGTGGTGCTTGTAAAGTGAATGGGGAAGATGATGTCATATTTGGCAAACTTGTTGTGAAATGTCAAGTTAGTAATTTTTGGATGTTAAGGCTTCCTAGTTGGATATCAAAGATCTTTTCTCATCAACTTAATTTGTAATTTATGTATAAATGTATTCTTTAATGGTGTAGGTCCTTACTAAGACAATACATGAACTAGGGCTAACATTTTTGTTGTCCAAGTCTAATGGCATTCTTGGGTTTGGTTTCTAGGAAATTTCTATTGATAATGTTCTTCCAGTCTAGTTAGTGTCGATAGCCTTCATTCTATACAATATGTCAACTTCATTCTATAATTTGAGCGTATCACCTTTCTTAAATTTTGAACAATGTTCTAAAATCAAGGGTTCAATATGTATATCTCAGGCCTATGTTGAACACTTTGTTTAAGGAATTTATTAACAAGGCTACAATTTTTTAATTGATTTATCTTTCTGTTGTGTTTGGACTTTCTTTTGTAAACTTGCAATATACAATGCACTTTTATTCTTTCTAAATTGAGACTAATATTAATTTTGTTGGTTGTGCTGAGGCACAACTTCATTCATGGAAAAAAAGGGAGCACCCTAACATTGCTTATATCAGATGGCACATTGCATATAAAGGAGGAAATATTCTAGTTGGGTTATTGTTGATTGCATTGAAGGAGAGAGCTTCATATATGGGATACGATCAACACTCCTTGGATTCTACACATTACAACTTTTTCCAGGAAGATTTCCCATGTTGTAGAAGTTTTAAGAGATGAAATTAGGGGCATGTGCTCATATTGAACTAGAGCTTCAAGCATGTATTTCCATCATTGCAAAAGTCTTTTGGAGAAGTTTCTTTCTTGTAGTCATTTCTCTGCAATATTGTAACACATATTTTTAGTCTTGTGACTGAAAATAACAATAGTAATACTCTATTTCTAAGCTATAACTAGTACACCTCTTTTTTATTAACAAAGTTCACTAATTTTTCCTTCTCAATGGTTCTCTTATATTTGTGTGCAATTGATGATTGATGTGTATTTCTATTTTTTATGCTTAAATCCTTAAATATCAGTTAATTAAAATGACTAAATATACCACTAAATGATATCACTTAATAATTAAATTGACTAAACATACTACCAATTGACAAAAATATGTGTTAATAGTGAATAAATATGACTGGATATATTACTAGTGAATTTAGTGAATAAAAATGACTAGATATACTACCAAATTGATCAAAATGATGATTAAAATTAATGAATAAATACACTACCAATGCACAGAAATCAATGAGTAAAAATGACTAAATAAGTGGCCAATTAACAATAATCAATGACGAAATATATCAGTGAATAAAAAATGACTAAATCAACAATTAAATAAGTGACCAATTAAATATATTAGTGAATAAAAAATGACTAAATAAGTGACCAAATTACAACAATCAACGAATAAATCAATGACTAAATGTATCAGTGGAAAAAGAGACTAAATAAGTGACCAAATCACAACAATGAGTGACTAAATCGATGACTAAATATATTAACAAAACTATCAATCAAAATAGATAATAAATGAGTAAAAATGGTTTAGTCATCAATTTGGTAATGTTATATATGACTGGCAATAAACTACTAGTGGTCACATGACCAACTATAGTCATTTATAAGAAGATTTTAGAAGTTTTTTAAGTAGTTTATTGATGTTTATGTACTAGTGGTAAAAAGGCTCAGGATCTCCATGGATAGTAATCTCTTTCCCCTAGAAAGGAAACTTTACACATTGATGATAGGTCGAGGCTAGAGCTTTAGGGGCATGGATCCAAGGTCAACCAAGCAAGATGTTGTAAGGAAGATCAAGGTCCAATACTTGACATGTAGTTTCTACAATGAGCAGGCCTACTTGGATGGGAAGTGCAATTATACCTTGCAATACTCGTTCTTGGTCATCATATGCCTTGAAGGTGGTACTCTTTTTCTTCTCAATAGTATCCTTTGAATAGCCCAGAATCTTGATCAACTAAAGGGAGAAAATGTTCAATCTAGCTCCTCCATCTACTAAGACTCTTTTGAACTTGTTCTTATGAATGATAACCTCAAGCTGTAAAGCATGGTTATGAGATTGTTGTGATGGTAGATCTTGCTCAAAGAAGGTGAGAAGATGGCTAGTGATATGACCTACCATAGCTTGAAATTTATTGGTATCAATGTCCTCAGGAACAAATGACTCTAATAAAGCTTTCTCAAGGATTTCCCTATGTGTAGGTGATATTCTCAACAGTTCTAGGATTGATATTTGTGTGGGGGTCTTCTTGAGTTTTTCTAAGACATTGTACTTATTAGTACTTATTGTTGGCTTAGTAGGTTATACCCTAGGTAGGGATGGGACTCTTTGGATGGTGACCTTACCACATTGTGTAGTGACTCCACATTCTATGCTATGCCCTTTGATGGTGACAATAGTGATAATGCTATCATACAAAGCAACTACACTGGAATAGGTATGTTGTATGTCCATATAATCTTTAGCTTTCCTAGTGTTGTTTGCTTTGTTATGATTTGGCATAGGGTTCTTGTATATCTTAAGATCCTAATTCCCAATTGGTACCTCAATAGATATAGTATCATTTTCTACGAGGTCTTGGATGATGTTTCTGAGCCTTATGGAATTTTTCATTTTTTGTCCTTTGATTTTATGAAAATCACAAGGGTCCTTCTCATTATACCAACATGGTTTCTCTTGCAATTCTTGGTAGTTTTCAAAGTTGGGAAGGGTTATCAGATTTAACTCTACCAAATTTTTCATGATAGTCTCGATGGGTTCAAATAGTTGTGTGTACTTGTGTTTAGGCTAGTTGTTCTTGTTAGGGGTTCACCTTTGCATTTCAGTATTAACGATTTGATTGTTCTACTAAGGTGTTATTTGTTGCATAGCTGGTTGGATGTTAGCAACTTGATTCTTGTTTGGTCTAGGAGCACTTAGGATTACCTTTGCATCTACCATGCCATCATTTGTTACATTTTTGTTCTTAGCCCAGACATGAGGTTTATCATTTGACCTTGTTGATGGGCAATTGTCTTTGTATACCTAAGTGTTTCCCTATGATATTAGGGATCTCTCAATGTTAAGGGCTCTAGGGACAAGCTCTTCATAGGATGTGATGCACTACATTTTCAAGTGGAATGACAAATTTGGATCTAGATTGGCTATGATGATTCCCACTTCTTGTTCATCAGGAAGAGGCCACTTGCTTTTACTAGCTCTTTGTTTCCATCATTGTAATAAATTAGAAAAATGTTCCCCTTGGTTTTTTCTGAGGGTGTATAATTCTTCTAGACTTTCGTCCATGTCAAGATTGAAGGAGAAATAATCAATGAATTTGTCAATAATTTCTTGGAAATTTTTGATACTAGGAGGTAGATGAGGAAACCAATTCATAGCAGGACCTGTTAAACTTCGAGGGAAGAGGTGCATTAGATAAGAATCATTATAAGCTACCTCCATGCACATGATGTTAAATTCTTTGTTATGGTCCACATGACTTCCTCTCCCTTTGTATTTGTCGAATTTGGGTATTTCAAAACTAGGAGAAATGGTACCATTTATATGTTTTGATCAAATGGATAGGGACATAAGTTTTTTGTATGGGGTTTTTGTGCCTTTCCCATGTGAAGGTCTTGTGTTTCTTGTGAGAGTACTTTAAATTTTGATGGTAGATCATCTTATGGGTTGGGTGAAGGAACACATGGTGGGATGACAGATGAGTTGTATGGGGTGTATGGTGATGTGAGATTTTGTGAAGGTGATTGGAGTATTGATGTATATATTCCTAATGCATTTCGATTGGCAATGTTCAAGTGAGGACACTAGGAACCTTATTGTTGTTGGGCATACTATTGAGCTAGTAGGGCTTGTTGTTGAGCTTGTTGTTGTTACTGTCCCACTAATGCTTGTTGTTGGTCCTGTTGTTGTTGGTGTGCTAATAAAGCTACTTGTTATGCTGCTAAGGCTACTTGTTGTGTTGTTGCTACTTTTGTGCTAAGGTTTCTTGTTGTTTTGTTAAGGAAACTTCTTGTTGTTGTGCTAAGGATACTTGTTGTGTCGCTACTTGTTGTTGTTGTTGTTTTGCTAAGGTTACTTGTTGTGCTCCTAAGGAAACTTGTTGTTGTTGTTTTTGTGTTGCTAGGTCCTATTGATAGGCTTGTTGTTCTTGCTATAAAGCTAAGGCATGCACCTATAATGTGGTATCAGGTAGTTGTTGAGATATTTATGGAAAATTATGGATATTGATGTTTTGAGTGGGTAATGGATTGTTGATGAGAGGTGGAGAGTTCCCTTGATTTAATATTCCTTGCAAGTTAGTAGATGATGATGGAGGAATGTATGTTTGAGGTTCAAATTGATTTGGCATGACAAAGGAAATTGTGGCAAAGGATCAAGATGATGTCATTGAATTTTGAAATGGAAATGACACGGTAGGACCTTGATTCCATTGATTAAAAATATTTCCTTGTCCCATGTCTTGAGGATTGCTTTGCACCAAATATGTAAACAAAGGATTCGTTATCAAGGTATTTCCTAGGTTGATAGAACTCATAATCAAGGGATTTTTTGAGGTGGATTGATGATGGATAGTGTGGATGTTTTTTGCAAAACCAATGGTGTGGATGAACCCATTGGAGGATTGGGTAAGGATGTCATTTTGTGGTATGGTATTGATATTTCCTTGCACACTATTATGAGATACTAGATCCACACTTCTTTGTGTGGTCATAGGAACACTTGTTCTACTCATGGGTATGGATGAAGATGGATTTCCTCAATATGTTGAAGTCATGGTTAAGTAAAGAAGATCAAGAGGTGTATATATATTTATGATCTTTAGGAACATGAGGAGCACTAGAGTTAGGCTTCCAAGTGGTTGTGCTAGATGGAGGATTTGTTTCAAGTGTTCCCATAAGTGTGCTATTTTCAAATGAAAGGGCATGACCAAAGTCTTTATTAAGGCTTGTTGCAATACTAAGAATGTAGGTCTGATTTAGCCCTAATGATGTATTTTGAAACCTTGTGTTAAATTTTGTCCCACAAATGTCGAGGAGATAGGATCTACATTTTCAAAAGTTTGATGTTCCATAATTTCCTCCCTAGTGAGTTCAAAGGGGTTGATTGTGATATCTCCTATCTCATATGGTCCTGATGATGATGAAGGTTGTTGTGATGATGTAACTTGACTCCTTGGATTGAATTCTAAAGGATTTGGATCACTTGGGGTAAATTCCACTTTGTTTTTGTCCATGATTCTCTTGTGTTCTGATCTAGTCTTTGCCATAAATTTTGTGTCATCTATGGGAGAGTTTTTTTGTGATTTGTGATGTTTGAACTCTATAGTTGACTCAAATCTAGGAAAGAGGGATAGTCTAAGTCTTTTCGGAGAAATTGTGATAGTGGGGGATGAAAAGATGGATAATTTGGAGAGTTATCTTTGCAACCATTTTGAAACAAATTTTTTGACTTTCTCTTGATGTTTTAATGTTAGGATAAAGGATGTTTATGAACTTGTAAACATTTGGGTTAGACTCATGACCTTCAAGATGAACTAGTTCAAGGATAATAACTAACTTTCCTAAATTCATGGAAAATGATGCATTTCACATACAAAATAGCCAAGTTAGGGGGTTGTTTTGATTTGATGTCACAAAGTGTTGGTGTATTCAAAATTTTGCAAAGATATGTAAAGTGAGAGATGAAATTTGATGAAGGGGTGATTGAGATGTTTAACCCAATGTTGACTTAAACTGAACCTTTTTTTTGGCAAGAACAAGGTAGTGAGAATGATTCTATACCTCTAAAATGTTTAAATCCTAAAGAGCCAATTTAGATGAGAGGGTGGATGGGGATGTTTAGACCTATTCAGATCTGCCTAGCTCTAGCATAAAATTTTCTTAACAAGCAGTAACAATTGCAATAGATTATTGAAGCTCACTTCCTACTAAACTATGCACTATGATATACACACTTGCAATTTTATGGGATGGAGATCTTCCCCTATGGATTTTTATTATGTGATGGATCATTTAGAGGAGTTCAGTATCATGAAAATGACTAGGATTTTGACTCCAAAAGAATGCATATAATTCTAGACTATTTCTTGAAGCGTGTCTATAGAAGTTTGCTACCAACTTGTCTCTATTCTTGTGAAGTGCTAATAGATGTTTCTTGAGATATTTTGGAGTGAGATGCCTAAGTATAAAATGAGGACCTATAGACCTTACTTTAGGGATCCTGACTTTACGCGAGATCATGCAAAAAGAAATCTAAGTTTATTGAAGAAAGGAAGATATTTATTGCCAAGAAGGTGGTGGCAATATGGTCCTTTCAGCCTCAATATTATCTTTTTTCTCTTATTCATCTAAAATAGATTTTTTGTTTCTCCACTAGGTATTTGTCTCTTTTATTTCAAAAGCAAAGCTTCTCAAATTGCTAATGAGATCAATTTTTTCTCCATTAATGAGTTCAAAGTTTGATCAACGAATTATAGCACTTGGAAGATCAGGTTGTTCAACAAGAGAAATCGGTCTCCAAATAGTCATATGGGGTTCATTTTTCAATTTATCATACTTAATGAGTTTATTTTACCACAATCACTTGTCTGGATTAAGTTTCAAACTAAATGTTTATGAAAAAAACACCATAGCTTTCACAATGTCCATTTTGTGAGAATCATGAGGTTGAATCCATAATTTCCTATTTTTTCTTTGGAAAATATGAAGTTTGATATAATTCAAGATATTTAAAAATCTCTAATGATAGGATCCTTAGGAAAAGCAACAATATCAAGGATTTTTCAAGAGGTATCCATATTTAGGCAAAAGTGTTTGAAATTTTGAGGAAGATAGTGAATGTTTTCTTTTGCATCATTTTGGAATCAAGCAAAGTATTAAAACGACTCACAATCATCACCACCCTAGGTTCAAAATGGCTATATTTTTTGAGTCCCCACTTGGATTTCTCCAAACACTATACATTGTGAACAAATAGAGATTTAGCGACACTGGCTCCCCTCCACAACACACACTTCTCAAGACCACCAAATCTCAAAATCCTTAAAATCTAGAGATTAAAAGGATCTTTTCTATTTCTACAATTGAATAGTACAAATGTGGTGTGGCTTCAGAATTATCATTCTTGCACCAACAAACATTAAGGATTTTTGGCTTCTAAACAAGGGTTCATAGTAAGGGCTTCCAGTTTAGGGGGTGGAATGATAAAATCCTTCAAGAGGTATCCCAACCCTTAGAACAAGGTCTTTATGCATTATAAAAATATTGGGGGAGAGCTATCATTTACCGCTTTCCATTGATCACAATTTTCATTGCAACCACACATTTATATCATGGTTTGGAAGAGCTTGGCATTAGCTCATTACCACTTGGGTTGTTCCCTCCTTTTGAAGTGGGGAGGTAGGCCCTCTAAAGATAAATTTTTTTGAGGAAGTACATCCATAGTTTGATCATATTCATTCATGTGAACAAAGATAGAACACATGCTATGCCTTTTTCTTACACTCGTAAGGGGGTTCAATTTTAATCCAAATTGAAAGGTGTAGGTGATTTTGCAAAACTTGTTATGAAATGTTTCTATTTTTCAAGGTTTCGAAATGGCATGAGAAAATTGCATACATATTCAATAAAAATGTTGTAAATCACAAAACATAAAAAATAGTTGTAAATTTTAACCCCTCAAAGAAGTGATGAGTTTGTTTTAAGCACCAAACGAGATATGAAGTTGTCTTGTTTAATTTTAAACCCAAAAAATTAGTAATGAGGTGAGGGTTCAATTTTAATCTTGTTTGTGTGTTCATTTTAAACCCAATTTAAATTTAGTGTGTTTCCTAAAGTAGAAAGTAGAAAGCATAAAATTTGGGTTATAATTTCCCCAAAGCGTTAAACGCTTGTTACAATCATAGAATTTCAAGATAGGGAATCTTTCTTCACTTTAGCTCCATGTGTTTTAATCTATGAAACCCTGTTAGTCTAACAACCAAAACACAATTAGGATTGCATTAGTGATTAGATAAATTAAGGAAATTAAAGCACATGTTGAAAAAATTATCATAAAATTCCATACCCTAGTTGGGCATCTCTACACACAATAGCATTGTAATTTGAACTATGGGCATCACTCTGCAGCAAAACAAAGAGCATGATAGTGTCAAGATTTGATCTGATGTCACTACAAATAGTAGCGTTGTGATTTGAAATTTTTGGGCATCATTGTTTGAACTTTGGGGTATCACCATTTGATGTTTTCAATACCTCTATATTAAATAAGCATCACAAAATTTAAATTAGTGATAAAGCATTTAATTATTGTTGGTGTTTTAAATTGCAATAGCATCACTATATAGCGATGCACTTCAAAGGGAATTGTTGTTTGTGATTTGGGCATTGTTGTATCTTGAAAAATGGAATTCCATCTAAAAACTAGTTAACTTAATGGTTTTTCCTCCTCCTAGTGCTACAATGTGAGATGAATATTGTCAAGGTGGGTCGATTATGCTTGATCCATGATGAATAAAAGCACAATTTATCCATTAAACCTCAATCTACCAAACAAGATCATTCAAATTGAAAATATTAAACTAAGCATTTTAGTGAAACTAAAAAATTCTAAACTATGAAAACAGTTAAATTGCTACTATAACCCATTTGAAACTTATCCTATTTTGAAATTGGTGTCATGTTGATGTTGAAAAAAAACCCTTTCCCAATCCCATGATTAGTAAGCTTGTTTTAGTCAATTGTATGGAAGAGAATTGATGAAACCATTTTGATAAATGGATGAAAACTTGATTTATTCTAAATTAAACATGATGCAAGATAAATTAACATGATTTTATGCTACAAATGATCTAATTATGCAATTTCTAAGCTAATCTAAGCTAATTCTAAGCTAAAAAAAAGTAAACCCTAATTCATATACAAACTAAGATCCAATGCATGTAAGCCATTAATGGATGCTTTAAGCTATTATGAAACTAAAATAAACTAAAACAAGCTAAAAGTGAGTAAAGTATGAGTGTTGATGAAAGTGAGTTCAACAACATAAGTTTTCAATTGAAATATGGATCCATTTGTCTCCAAATAGTGTTCTATTTATAGGAGAGAAAATGAGAAATGGAGTGTTGAGATCGAAAAAGTCAATCAACAGTTAAATATGAAGGAGATGAGAGGCATGGATCATGGAATCTCATCAACGGATGAGAATGCATGATGGGATTTAGTCAAGGGCTCACATTTTCCTCAAACACACTTTTGACCTGCCTACATAGGTCAGAGGTGACTTGTTAAAAAGGTTAAAGGTTAAAACTTTCATTAGAAGCTAGGTGAAACTATCCCTTTTTCAAATGATGGAGGAATAAGAATATTCCTTAGAATACTCATTTAGGTGAGGATAAAAGGAATTTTGCAAATTAAAAGAAATTCTTAATTGTGCAAAAAGGGGATAAGGAATATTTTATGGGAATATTCCCCTTCTAGAGGAAAGTTAGTTTAATCACTAGTTAAACAAGGTTTAATCATGCAATTAGGGGATTTGGAGGATTAAAGTGTTATTCATTAAATTAAATTATTTAATGAATGGGGGAGAGATGAAATGATATTTAATTAAATAACTTAGGGTTATTTAATTAATTTAGAAGACTTAGGGAATTAAATTAAATACTTTGATTTATTTAATTTAATGAGATGAAATGTTAGCATGAAAGGGGATGAATTAACCCAATTTGATGAATTAGGGTAATATATGAAAATGATGTAATTAATTAAATAGCTAGGCTAATTTAATTAATTATGCAAAAAGAGGATGGGTTCAAAGAGGAAATGATGTTAATAAGCATGTTTCAAGAGTATGATATCATTCAAGACATTTTTTAGTGTCTAAAAGAACCATTCAAGATGGTGGTAAAACCCTCAACTTCCATGTATATTTTAAAATCATCATGATGGCACTCTATGTCCCATGCCTAGGAGTCTTATCCTATTGACTATGTATTATTGGTAGTTACTATGTGTATTTTATTCCCTTTAATTACTAGTGGATTATTATCGAACTCATTTTATGTTTTTGGTGATAATTTTATTAATTTTCTTGTGTATGCCAAATTCACACTATTCTCATTTTATGTTATATGATGGGCATCACAATTTCTCTTTATCTGGGTATCGATAGATTGTGAAAATCATTGCATGATATTGATGGTTATCGCCATTCTCGTGTGATACTAGTTTTGGATATCATTTCCATTATATTCCACTATTTGATTATGTTTTTAATTCATGTGATTATTGAATATATTGTGGATGCCTTACTTTTATATCATGTTGCAAGCATATGTAATTGGTGTTGTCATTGATGTTAACAAACCTATGTTTTCATTAATGTTTATTGTTCGATGAGATTTTTGCAAGAGTGTGATCATTTTATATTATCCATGCTTTGATTAGTTGCATTATGTTGTCATTAGTAAAGCTACTAGTGTCAACCTCTAGTGTTACTATGATAAGATTCTATACTCTATGATTGAGTTTGCATGTTTTAGTTGGTTTAGTTATGTTGAGGAAGTGTTGAAGATGATGATGTTGTGTCTCTGGTACTTGGTTTCCAAGTTCTTTTGAGAAAATTTGATAAAAAGAGGAAATAATGTGTTGTAGTGGTGTTCTAGGTTACAAAGTTGTGTTCTTGTTCTGTTACGCATTTCTTCTAGGTTGAATATATGCTTATGCACTTTAAATATGTCGATCAGAAATGTTGATAAGTGTTGTATCAAAAATTTGGTGTATTGGATCATTGTGTAGAAGTTGTGTTCACCAATGTGTGAATTATGTATTTCAAAGGTGTCTAGGAGAAATAGCTTTGCTCTACATTTCTCTGTACTCATGTTTTAGGTATTCTAGTTTTGAAGGAGTGTTGATGGTGTTGGTATTTTACTTCAGTCAAGATGGTTTGAGGTTTCGTGCTTACGAAGTTAGTTTCTTGAGTTACAGTGTATTGTAGAATTATCTCGATGTACTAGGTGTGTACATTCTTCAAGTGAAAGTTGTTGCAAAGGGGTTTGTTGAATTTCAAGATGTTTATGGAATATTATAGATTTTGTTTAGGTGACATTTGTTGTTTGTGATTTTTTGTTGGATCAAAGGAAGTGTGTACTCAAAATTTTAACGGTGTTTACATGGGTATCGACCAACCTTTGTGTTTACATTGCTTGTGAAGGTGGTTTATTATTTTTGGAGCCAGGGCATTGAATGTAAGGATGGATTTAGGTCCTAGCTAAGGATTTTTTGGTCCACCTTCATTCCTTTCCCCCACATGAATTTTTTAGTGCTAAGTTAATTTGAATTTGCACATTTGAGGTGCAAAGTTGACCTTGGAGAAAGCTTTCAATCTTCAAGATGGTATAAGTCTGAGTTGAGTTGTTGATGAATTGTTTGATAGAAGAGATAGACAAGTATTATGTGAATTACAAAGTTATAGAGTGTAAAATTGAGAAATGCAGTGTGAGCTTTCATGTGTTTGATTACTAGATGCAGTGAGAAGAAGGTGTCTATAATTCTTCAATTAGGTTACAAAGGTGCTGGTGAAATTGTGCTTGACTCTGTTGCATTGAGATGATTTTCTCTTTGTAACATTCCTTCTCTATCTTCTTTTCTATTCTAGAAATGATCCTTTCTCTTTCTAGGAAGTGAGCCCTCTAGCAATGAACCTTTGTAATCATTGTTGATATTACTTGTCTTGTGAGCTAATCCTCACCATGTGTTTTCCCTTCTTAGGGTTTCCATGTAAATATAATTTCCTCTCATGTATGATGTTGTTGTGTTTCTGTTTCTATTATTTTCTTTTCACGCTAATTCATAATAACATATTAAGGGATTTATTGAATGAATTTGGATTTGAATGTTAATGAGGTTTTTGATGTTTTAAGGTCCAATTTATTCACCCCCTATCATTAGTCTTGTGCATTCAAAAATTGGTATTAGAGAAAGGTTCCTTGGAAGAAATCTTAACTACTTAAGGTAGATATAGGGTGGAACATAAGAAGGAGATCCCTATGTTTGATGGAACAAGGTATGCATTTTTTAAAACAAGGATGGAAGGTTTTCTAAGTTATTTGAGATATGATGTTTGCAAATCAGTTCAAAATGGATATACTATGCCTAGAAATGGTCTAAGAATTGAAGCTAAAATCAAGGGTTATGAAAGAAATGGTAAATCAAGGTATGCTCTTTTAAGTAGTCTTATAAATTTTGAATTAGTGAAAGTTATGAACTTGAAAACTATTGAAGAAATTTGGGAAATGTTGGAAATCATTTATTAGGGAGATGATAAGGTTAAACAAGCTAAGATGTAGAATCTAAAGTTCACATTTGAGAAATTTTCAATTTCTAAAGATGAAAATATGAAAAACTACATGCACAGAGGGTAGATGAAGTGGTCAGCTCCATGACAAGTCTTGGTGGAAAATTCAAAGAATCAAAAGTGTTAAAGAAAATTCTCAAAAATCTTCCTAAATCTTATAGACATAAATTTTTTGATATTGAGGAATTTTCAAATCTAGATAAATATAATAGAGATCAATTGTATGGTTCCCTAACTACATTTGAAATGAGATAATTCAGTGCAAATAATAGTGCAAAAGTTGAGACTAATTTTAAGGATGGAAAATCAGAGAAGGTTGAAGAATTAGATTGGGAGGGTCTTGATGATGTTGAAGCTAACATTGTGAGAAGGATGAAAATGGGTACTGGTAAGTACAAAGGTAAATTACCTTTCAAATGTTTTAGTTATGGAAAGATAGGTCACTATGCTTCAATATGTCTAAATAGAGTTGTGAATGAAAAAAATAAGGAGAACAAAGGTGAAATGATTAATAAAAGCTATTATGTTAGAGAAGATGCAAGTATTTTTTATGATAAATCTAATTATGGAGATGATGATAATGAATTCTCGTTCATGGCTTTAAAATATGAATCTATTTCTACTAAATCTAAAAGATGTGTGAAGGATAGCCCTCCGAGGAGAAAGGATAAGACTAAAGGTACCTTGGTATCTTCTTTTCATGCTAAAAAAGATAAGAACTATAAATTAATTGAAAATGTATGCTCTTACCATATAACCAAAGATGGTAGTAAGTTTTCTAGACTTGAAAATTATGAGGGAGGAATTTCTAGATTTGGTGATGATTCATGTGCTAAGATAAATAGAATAGGTTTAATCAGTTTTGAAAGAAATAATAATATTGATGATGTTTACTATGTTAAGGGTTTAATGCATAACCTCTTGAGTGTTGGAAAAATGTGTAGCAAAGGATACAATCTTATGTTTCAAGATGATGGATGTGAGATCAGAAAAGGGTCTAGAACTATGATTGCAACTAGAAGGACATATGGAAATGTTTATCATCTCAAGGGTTTTGATGGTCATTGCTTTATAACTTAGATTAATAAAAGTTGGCTATGGCACAAGAGGATGTGTCACATCAACTTTGATAATATAGTAAGAATTAGTTCAGTTCAAGCTATGAGATATTTTCCAAATATTACAAAGCCTATAAATGTTGTTTGCAAGGATTGTCAGATTAGAAAACAAACAAGAAGTTTCAAAGGAAAAGAATCATCTTCGATCAGATTGTTAGAATTGGTGTATATAGATCTTTATGGTCCTACAAGAGTAGGAAGCTTTCAAGGTGACATGTATTTCATGCTATTGATTGATGATTATTCTAGAATGAATGGGTTACTTTTCTTAAAGAAAAATTTGAAGCCCTAGATAAGTTTAAAGTATTTAAAGTTATGGTTGAGAATGAAATGGACATGAAAATCAAGTGTTTGAGGTTTGAAAAAGGTGGAGAGTTCACCTCCAATGAATTTAACATGTTTCTTCAGGATCATGGAATAAAAAGGCACTTGTCTGCCCTTAGAACTCCTCAACAAAATGGAGTAGTTGAAAGGAAAAACATGATTGTTCAAGAAGTTGCAAGGACTATGATGAAAGAAACAAATCTACTAGAAGTATACTAGATAGAATTAGTTCATACTCTTGTTTATATACTTAATATAGTTCAAGAAAAAGGAAATAGCACAAAGACTCCCAATGAGTTGTGGTATGGAAGGATCCCTATTGTCAATTACTTAAAAGTGTTTGTAAGCAAGTGTTATATTAGAAGAGATGAAGAAAACTTGGGAAAATTTGATGCAAGGTTTGATGAAGGTATCTTACTTGGATATTCTACTACAAGAAAATCCTATTGGTGCTACTACAAATGACTAAGAAAGATTGTTGAGAGTGCAAGTGTCAAGGTTGATGAAGATTTTTAGAACTCAGTGGTGATGGATATGAATTAGATGAGCCTATTTATAGAGAACAATGAAAGGATAAGGAAAAGGAAGTGAAAATTGAAGAGGAAGAAGCTCCAGGAAAGACCCCTAGAACCCCTAAGTATGTTTAGAAGAATCATTTTGTAGAAAAAATCATTGGATAAAAAATCAAAGGTGTACTAACAAGAAATAAAGCTAATAAAGAAGAGGTAAATATGTGTTTACTTTCCTAAGTTGAACCTAAAATAGTGATTGAGGCATGCAAACATGAACATTGGATAAAGGCTATGGAAGAACTTAGATATAGATTGAGAAGAATCAGACTTGGGAACTTGTCCCAAGACATGCAAATAAAAACATAATTGGAACTAAATGGGTGATTAGAAATAAACTAAATGAGAATGGAGAAGTGGTAAGAAACAATGCAAGACTTGTGATTAAATGCTACTCACAAGTTGAAGGAATAGATTTTGAGGAGGCATTTTCTTTAGTGCAAAGAATGTAAGCTATCAAGATGTTTCTGTCTTTTGCAGCTCACAAGGATTTAAAAGTTTGTCAAATGGATGTGAAGTTTGCTTTCTAGGATGGAGAATTGGAAGAAGTATACATGAAACAACCAAAATTATTTTAGTTATCAAAAAAACTGGATATGGTTTGGAGATTGAAGAAGGCATTATATGGATTGAAGCAAGCTCAAAGAGATTGGTATGAAAGGTTGGACATGCATTTGATACAACAAGGATTCAATAAAGTGTTAGAATTTAGTACATGACATAAAATAGTTAAATAAATTAATAAACTTGCAATTGTTAATTTATTAAATAAATTTAGTTTTGATAGTTATATTCCCATAAATAGATTTATCATGAATAATGGCTTATAAAGGAAAATGCAATAGATTTTTAGTGTAGTGTGAATGAAAAAAAATTAATTAGAGAGCAATCTCATTTTTTCCCTTCTCATTTCTTTATGGTATCAGAGCAAGTTTGATTGACCTCTCTTTTTTCCTTCCATCCATTTGTCTTTCATCCAAATAAGTGCATTAAAGGGCCAAGCAATGCATACCATATGTAATAGCCATTGATGTCCTTCCACCATTCTTGCATTTTTTTAATAGAGCAGTACAAACCACAAGAAAATATATGACATTCATCACTCATTTTCATTTTTTCTCTCTTTCCATCTCGATCACTCCTTCCATTGTTTTTACTCCATTCTATTCATATTCATTTTCAAAATCTGAAAACAAAAAAAAGTTATCCCCCAATCTATTGCAAAAGTGTGTTTATATTAGAAACAAATAGGGTTTTTAAAAAATTAGAAGTTCCTTTAAATGAATGCAACTCATATTGCTAGCATCGCTTTTATATGTTGCATATTGGGTGACTCTTCTCTTTTGCAAAATGAGACTTCATTGAAATTCTCTATTGAAGCATTTAACTCCATTCTATGCTTTGTTATGCATTGAATGAGAATGTTTCTATGGAATTCACTTTGCTTTTTATTTGATTTCACTGTGGCCTTTATTCATATTGGAGTATCGGGATATTCTTTGTTGCTTGGCCATTGGAGTGATTACAATAAAGGAGGATATCAGAGTGCCATTGTAGAAAGACAATAAGGTAAAAAGAGGAACTTAGGCCACAAAATGGATAAATTAAGGTCTTCAAAGTTGCATTCTCTCTTCATTGATCTCCTATTATTCAGATGTCAATATGCATTTGCTATTATGAAGGGATATCAAAGACCATTCCTGGTCTACTATTAAATTTTATTATTTTGCAAAAAAAGGATTCTTGCGGCTAATAGGCTATGTGCAATGTAATGCCCATACTTTTACACACTAAACAACCTATCAAATCTACGTCTTTACTAATTTTGCAAAAAAATAAAAATTGTTTATTTGAAATACAATAACAACTTAATTCACTACTTACAACTATAGTAAATGACCACACTAGTTAGAAGCAAAGGTAGAAAATATTTACTATTGTTAGCAATAGAGACCACTGACTTGGGGTTGACTTAACACACCTCTTACACACTTAAGCACCTCCTATATTCCAACGCATCGTGATATCCTCATTCCCAACACTTGTACCTACACGATCTATAAGTATTGGTGCACACATAAGATCAATGATTTATTAGTACATGATATCTACAATAAGTTATATGATTACATAGATACACAAGTTAACTAGAGGTTTACAACATTGCGAGAGAAAGACAAGTCCCAAATATAGACTCAAAAAGACATCCCTAAGGGCTCAACCTAATTCCTTGAGTGCTTGTCTCTTACAACCTTTCCTACATATATAATTCACAGAGGAATCGTAGTTCGACAACTTTGAGTTTGGACCAACTCTTATTTGGTTGGTCAACTAGAGAGAGGGTTAACACTAGCTAGGTTAGAAAAGGTGACTCAACCTCATTTATTCTCAAAACATAATAACACTTGATAAAGGAAACAATTTCAATGGAGGACTCTTAAATCAATAAGACCCTTTATTATAGGATTTAACATATCCCCCATGTCACTAGTCCATACTAAACAATATAAATACAATATTTTTAGGTTAAGGATTAAGGCTCGACCTAGTTGACACATGCAAATATCATGGACCATTGGAATGATTTCCCTCAATTTAGCTTGACTCAATGCTTGAAAGGTTCCAAAAGAACCCACACATTCCAAAGCAGATTATAATGGTCTAAGCATTCCCTTAATACATATTCCTTTGCATTTAATAAGATATAACAAGGTAATAAAATAAATTACATTATATAATCCAATTTTAATAACTTTACACAAAAGGTAAGCAGTTACATCATATTATAAACTCTCACAACAATTATAATAAAACAAACATATAACCATAAATTGACTAGAGTTGTAAATATTTCACTTCCCTCCTTAATGAACATTTTAAGGTCTAAGTTATCCAACAATGGCTAAAAATTCCCTATAAATAGGATATCACCATGCAAAGTCATTGATATAAGAAAATTGTATTGAATATTCATGTTATGCATATTAAGAGATAATAACTACCAAATAATATGATCCAAAATAATTTATAATCTTTATAGCAATACTTGTAATATATTACAAAAAAAACATCTAAACACCATGTGACCTTTTAAAAAAGTTTAAACATGCAACTTTAATAATTCTTATTCATGGAACTTATTTTGAATCTAAAGTGATAACTAATGTAATCTTAATCCTTAATAAAAATATACTCCTTTAACTTGAATGTTTACTTATATTTATTGTTCTATGTATTGGATGAGGCTTAGTGATGCATTTAAAACCTATCCTCAACTACTAAGGAATATAATAATTATTCTTAAAAATTACTAGAACAAATACTAGTATGACACTATATTTGGAATAGTTGTAAGGAATGTTGGTGTCAATATGCTCAGTATTAAATGTCTTCTTTACTTGCCACAATTATATTCCAACCCATATCTATTGAAATAAATTTCTTTATTTAGGCAAGAATGAAAATATTCAAAATAAATCCTTGTAGTATAGAGTTTAATTAAATCATTATGGGCTTCATTCATCCTTTCATCTACTGTTTCTTACAGATTCTAGGTTTGATCCAATATGTGAGTTTCCAGTTTTCCTTGGCATCAGGTTTTCTTTTTCTTTTCTGATTCCGTTATGGTATTTTGCAAACAAAAGTACCTTTCCTTGCTTGTCGGATTTGGGGTTCTAGTGTTGCTTCATCATTTTTCTTCCAATGATTCTTTGCAGTAGCTCATCTCATTGAGGGGGGGTTTTTCCCACTGGGTTTTCTCTCCCTTTGCATTTGTGTACATGGGTACCTAATTAGGCCTTTGTTTCCAGGACCCATCTCACATCATTTGCATAATAATTTTCTTCTCCCTAAGTTGCACTTATGGGGGGATGTTGGTGTAATTAATATTTAATTACACTTTGCATAAGTTTACAAACACATATTTAATTCCTAAGTTATAGATTATTATTCTTATCTTGTTGAGCTATCTTTTTGCTCAAGATAAGATTAGGTTTATCCATCTTTGCTTTTATAAGGAAAATTATCTCTTGTAATTATTTTGTACTTCGAATCTATCAATTTGCACATCTTTATGCAATCTCTCTGCTTTTCTATTTTTTTCTTTGTGGAAGGTTATTTTCTGGTTTGCATTTCAGATCTTCGTTTCTAACAAGTTGTCTGTATTCTAGTGAGAGTATTTAAGTAATCATTCAAATATAAGTTATCTAAACTAATCTAAAATTATTGTGCCCTTAAATTATTTATCTTCATAGGTTTATTTGACAATAATTCAATGAAACAAACACTTTACAATTATGAGTTTGCTAATCATAGTAAAAATGGGAAGCATTAAAACTTCCATAACTTCAACAATACTAAACCAAAGTATAAAGTTCAATATAATCTTGAAAGGGGCAACACTGAGGCATAAAACCTAGAATTTTTTTCCCATAAACCCCAACCAATCAAGAGAAGTTTTTTTTGCAAGATAATTCACTAAATTGTTACAACATGTTGATCACAACAAAATATGACAACAATAAAATATTCAAAAAAATTGCATTATCTGAAAAATATTAAAAATTTAATATGTTCTAAAAAGGGTAAATTATGAAGAATAAAACCCGGACGATTTTTTTATGAGATTCTTAAACATATATGAGCAGCAGCGAAACATTAATAGTTTTACAAACATTGACATAGATGTAAATATATACTTTGTAACTAAATTTGTTTGATAATCATTTTGTGTCAAGAAAATTTGGAATATATTGTATTGTGGTTTCCTTCTTAGGACTATTTAATTAGTTTTCTCCCAACTAGTTAATCATCACTTGGCTTTCCCTGTTGCCTATAATTACTGGGTGTTTAATGTTCATGCAAACAGTGAGGTAGGCAAGGCAATACTAAAAGTTGCAAATATGATAATATACCTTTTGAAAAAATTGTATGAGAACTGTTTGCTATTACATAACAAATGATACACTTAAAAATATTTATTTTATCATGATAATTATTTATGATGTAATTTTATTTTTTAATTGAATTTGGGTGATTAAAAAGAAACTCTATTGTACAAACTTCTTGTTGTTATACATAAATTAATTTTTTAACCTCAAATTTGCAAGGAAAGTTTGAATTTAAACAAGTAACTAATTTCACCCCATTTTAGGGGAATTATATATATTATATATTAATTGCGCTAATATATACTTAACTACTGTAACAGATGTGGGAATGCTAAAACCTAACTGTTTTCATTATTAGGATCTTGGCAGTAAGCACCAAATTGGAGAAGTGAAAGGTCAATACCCACAAGAAAGAGTTTGGAGGAGTTGAAACCAAAAGTGGTAGGAATAGGCATGTGGATTGTTTAACAGAATGCCTCAAAGAATTGTGGTCTCATGAAATGCATCAAGAGTATGGATGCATAGACAGGGTGTGTGAACTATTTAATAGAATGCCTCAAAGAATTGTGCTCTCATAGAATGCAAGAATAGAAAGATATGCACAAAATAGATTTGTTAAAAGGGTTTTAGGGAATTTCAAGTAATTGCAATCGGTAGTTATAAATCCAAATTCCACAACCCTTTTTTTTTCAACGTCCCCACTGTTTGCGCCAAAATGGGAGCTTTGCAATAGGATATGAGCATTCATTAAATTATAAAGGATAGAGGAGATTTGTCAAATGACAATTGCAACTTCCTAGTAGATAAGTATACAAAAAATGGGTGTTTGGACAAGACACGTGTATCTTTTGATAGAATTCCTCCAGAAACATGGTCTCACAAAGCACAATATTTGCAGATATGTATAAAATGGATTTGTTGAAGAGAATTAGAAAATTTCAAGAAAATATAATTAGCGAGTGTAAATCCAAAATTGAAATGACATTCTATATATCATGAAATCTCTATAGTTAATCACTCTTCAATAAGGTATAACATTAGAATCAATATTGATAATTATTTAAGTATGAAAGCATTAAAAGGATAGATAGCAAAGGAATGTTTACACTTATTTTTTTTTACAACAAAGAGTTAAATTGGTTCATATGAATTTAAAAGGGAAGACTTCACTACTAATATATTCATTCCAGGTAAAAATGAAATCAATTAATTTACATCTTCTATTAGATTCTATTTCACAAAATATTAACGTTCTTTTCATATCAAATTCTCTTAAAAGGTCATTTTGAAAATTTTAAAGAAAGGTTAGATTTTCACTGAGATAGTGGTTTAGATAACATACAAATTTTTCAAAGAAACATAACCACTCTAGACATGGCCATTGACTCACCTCAAATCTTTGCGCATTGTATCATGGAGGTTCAAATTCCAACAGCTTTCAAAATTCATTATGCCTACTTTAGGGACACTCATTGCCGCATATACAACTAGAATGTTTTTTTTTTCTTTTTTTTTGTTTTCTCCTCCTTCCCCCTATAGTATTAGATGGGTATTACTTTATTAAGAAGGATTTTGAAACTTTCAAGCAAATGGAGTTCGCAGGTGTAACTCCAAGCTCCACTACCTCCCAACATCCTCCCTCCTTTTCCAAAATGTGGATGCATGAATCTAACATGAGTTGTTTTCCAAAATGTATTAAGAAAAGTCATCTCAGGGAATGCCATCATTGCAAGGTATTCGCCGCCAGGATTTATTTTTTCATTTAATATTTATTTACTATCCTATAAGGAAACTTTCCTAGGCTTTATCACAATCCATCAACCTAAATTGAGGTTTCTAGTGATATGTTGATTAAGGTTTCCAAAGTGACTTATTATTAACATGCATGTAGGTTTTGGGGAGGCCTTTGTCTCTCCCCAACCTGACCCCCCATGGATAGAGACAATATTTGTCTGCATGCGCATTCTGGAGACATGGAGTTCTTATGTAACTTTGATGCACTTGATGGGTCTTCATCTGGTGGGGGCAATGGTTGTCATCGGGAGGTTGTTGTTTCCAAGGCTGGTTGGAAAGACATCCTTTCAGGGACTATAAATAGTGTCTTGGAGACTGTCGGTCATGATATTATTCAGACCCATGAAGGCATTGAGCTCTACCTCCCTAACAAATTTATTGAGGAGGTTGCTTGTTCAATTCACCTAGCCTTGGTGGGAAGATTCTTAGGTATCAGGCCAATGATTGATATGGTCCATAGATGGGCTAATGATAAATGGAAGTTGAAGGGTAGTGTGTCTGTTTCAGCAATGCCTTGTTAACTATTACTCTTTAAATTTACTATTGAGGAGGACCTAGTTTTTGTCCTCTTAAGTACTTGGACCTATGGTAAAAAATTTCTTTCTTTGGCTAAATGGAGACTGGGTTTCAACCCCTCGGCAGATCTTACCTGTATGGCCCTTGTTTGGGTTTGTTTTCCTAGCCTTCCATTGGAATTCGGGGATGAAAGGATTTTTTGGTGGATTGGGAACTCCTTTGGTTTCTTTGTGGTGGTGGATGCAATCACTCAAGAAAAATCTAAGTTGGTGTTTGCCTAATTTTGTGTTAATTTCTCCATTAACAAAGATCTTCCCAACTTTATCACTCTTAAATCTAAATGGGGAAAGTGGACTCAAGTTCTTATTTATGAGAATGCCACTTTGTTTTTCCAAAAGTGTGGTAAACAGGGTCATGTTATTTCTAAATGTAAAAATGTTGTTATAAAGGATGCTTCATTGAAAGAGAAAAATAATTCCTATCCTCCAAATTTACATGATAAATTGCTTGAACCAAGCACTAGTGGGGTTGGTGAGACCTTGAAAACAAGTGATTTAGAGGACTGCCCCTTTACTGAGGGGCTAAATGAATAATTGAAATCCCCTATCTCTAGGGACAAGATTGAAACTAATTCTAAGACTTTAAGTTGCTCTAAAGGATTAGAGGAGGGTGAAGTATCCCCTCTAAAGGATGTGTATTTTGTGTCAGGCTCCCTTGTTCATAACGGGGAGGAAATTTCTAGGTGTTCTCCTTTGTCTATTGTGTGTTTGGACTTTGGATAAAAGAAGTTGGATGCTAGTGGTGCAGACAATCCTGGATGTGAGACCTTGGTTGAAATTTTAGCTTCTTTTTCAGTTTTTTTTTTGGGGGGGGCAAGTTGATTACCCCCTCTAAGTTAGTGAATACTAACTCATGTATCCCCACTTCTCAATTGGATGTTGTGGAAGACTATTATGAGGAGGTAACTAAGTCTATTATTCTCTCCCCAACCTCTAAATCCTATTCTTTGATAGCCTAGTCAGAGGGTGATAAATTGGAGGACTAGCAGAGCTCAAAAAGAAAAATGAGGAACAAGAAAGTGGATGTTGGAATTGAGAGCAGAGTTGGAAGACCTTCAGAAAGGTTGTCTAGGCACAAAGCCACTGTTAGGGACATTTCCAATGGCAAGGAATCTACCCTTGACTCAACTCATAAGAGTAAGAAATGAAGTTCCTTTCATGGAAATTGAGAGGACTAAACAATCCTCTAAAGAAATGTGCCTTAAGGAAATATATTATCGATATCCTTTTGCTCCAAGAAGTGAAAATAACTCACCAGACCTTTTCCTTTACTGCCAATAAAATTTGGTAAGGATTTTCCTTCTTTTATTGTGAGGCGAATGGTACTTAAGGGGTATTTCCACCTTATCGAATCCTTTGAAAATTTTGGGTGAAGCCTTTTCTTTTTCTTAGAATTACCTTGTTGTGACCCTTAAAGCTGATAATCTCACTTGGCACTTGTTCAATATCTATGCACTCAATTCTATGGGTGGAAGAAAAAATATGTGGGAGGAAGTGTTATCTTTAATATTGATTAACAATAATGCTTTGTATATGATGGTTGAGGACTTTATTTCCCCCCTTTTTCCTTTGGAGAAGTTGGGTGGCTCAATGGAATATAGTGATATTATGAATGACTTGGTTGAATTCATTAACAAATCAGGGATGTTTGACTTGGAGTTAAAGGGAAATCCTTTCACGTGGTCGAATAATAGAAAGAGCAACCACCTTATTCAAGTTTGATTAGATAGGGTCCTTGTCTCAGCTGGTTGGGACCTAGGATGCAATGCCTCCCTTGTTTCCCTCCCCAGGACTATCTCTGACCATAGCTCAATCCTCCTTTAGTGGTTGAACAAGCCATTTTTGGGCCCACACCCTTTCATATTTGAGATTATGTGGATGTCTCACCAAGAATTTAGAAAATACATTGATATTTGGTGGAGCAACCCAATTCAAGGCTCGACAATGTATAGAATATCCCAAAAACTAGATCTTATTAGAAAAGAAGTTAAAGGTTGGTCCAAAGTGACTTTTGGTGACTTCTTCAAAACTAAAAATATGGTTAAACATAAGCTTGAGGAGATCCAAAAGCTTATGGCCTTAGGCCATTCTCTACAACCTTTACATGTGGAAGAGGAAAATTGGAGAAAAAGGTGGAGGGGTATTTTAAGTAAAGAAGAAATATATTGGAAGCAAAGATCTAGAGTCCAATGGCTGAAGGAGGGTGATAGGAACTCATCCTTTTTTCATAGGATGACTAGAAAACATAAGGAGAGGAATACCATTAAGTGTTTGATGAATAAAAATAATTAGGAAGTCAAGGAGGTTGAAAAAATTGGGGAGGTTGTTGAACAGTATTTTAGACAGATCTACTCAAATATTGGCAACTCCCCTTTTGTCGAGCTTCAAGCGAGGCTTCTAGGGAACCTCCTGCATGGTATAAGTGAGCATGACAATCTTTAACTCCGCACCCCAATGACTGAGGAGGAGGTCTGGACTATTGTGTTTGGTATGGGAGCCTATAAATCTTTGGGACCTGATGGTTTCCCCCAGCTTTCTTTCAAGAATATTGGGACATTGTCAGCTATGATGTTACCATGGTTGTTAAATATTTCTTTAGGATTGATAAATTGTTAAATACATTGAACAATACTTTTATTGTATTAGTCCCTAAATTCCAAGATCCAAAGCACATGGCTGACTTCAGACCTATAATTCTATGCAACACTATGTACAAGATTTTTTCCAAGGTCCTTATCAACCGATTGAAGCCTTTGTTAGAGAAAATTATTAGTAGATGTTAGAATAGTTTTGTGCTAGGAAGAAAAATCTTGGATGCTGCTATTATGACCCATGAAATAATTCATTCTATGGAGAAAATCAAGAATCAGGGTATGGCTTTCAAACTTGACATTCTAAATCCTACATATGATAGAGTCAGATGGAAGTTTTTGTATTCGTTCCTTGCTAAGTTTGGTTTTAATGATAGAATGATTTGCATCATTAGAGAGTGTGTGAAATTTTTCCAATATTTGGTGCTGGTCAATGGGATTCCTTGGGGGTTCTTTAAGGAAGGTAAAGGTCTTAGGCAGGGGGGCCCCCTTTCTCCCTACCTATTCATTATGGTGGTTGAGGTCCTAGGTAGAAACTTTCTATCCTTGCTCAACTTAGGGAAGATTCAGGGAATTAGAGCTACCTCCACCCTTCCCCCCTCTATTCTCTAGTAGTTTGTTGATGATACGTTTCTTTTTGGAAATTCCCCAATGATTGAAGCTAGAGAATGGAAGTGCCTCCTTCAGGATTATGCTAGTGCCTCTATTCAATGCATAAATTATAACAAAAGTAGTGTTTATTTCTTCAACACTAAGTCTAGTCTCCAAGCTAAAATTTTATCCATCTTGTGTTGTCTTAGTGCTTCTCTTCGAAGAACCTACCTGGGTCTACTGTTAACTATTAAGGAGGTGTCACACAACTTTTAGAATAGTATTTTGGAGAGAATGTAAAAGAAACTTGTTGGTTGGAAAGATCAACTTCTTAGTAATGCTAGTAAACTCCAAATTCTTAAGGCCTCCCTTGAAGGAATTTCCGTCTACTTCCTCTCTCTCTTTAGGATTTTAGGCTCCATGGCTAAAAATCTGGAAAGAATACAAAGATCCTTTCTTTAGACTAGAGTGGAGGAGAAGAAAAGGCTTGCTCTTGTGAATTGGGACACTGTCTGTCGCCACAAGTGTCAAGGGGGCCTTGTGATTAGGAATATCTCTAATTTGAATAAGGCTCTTATTGCCAAGATTGGCTAGAATTTGCCACAGGAAAAGCCTGAATGGTGCAGAATAATGAAGGCTAAATATCTTAATTAGGGACATTTTTTTAGAGCCCTAGACCTAGTTGGTCTCCCTTTTGGTTCTAAAATTTGGAACAACATTTTAAAGTGTATATCCCTTTTGAAGGAGGGGGTCAGATGGAAAAATGGAAATGGGAGATCAATTAGATTCTTTGAGGACTGTTGGATTGGGGGAAGACCCCTTGTTGACAGTCATTTTAATATATTGAGGGAGCATGCTAAAGATCTTATTGGTACTTACATTACTGATTATACTTCACCCAAAGCTAAATGGAAAATTCTAAATTTGAATTTCTTACAATGGCCAAATCTTCTTCCAAAGATTGCGGAACTCTAGGAGCTTCTAAATATGGTAAGACTTCCTTTATTTCCTAGGGAGGACATGATATTCTGGACAAAGAAACACTTAGGGGAATTCATTGTTAAGTTTTCTTACCATCTGCTTCTTAAGTTTGATGTTGATGAGCATTGTTGGAAGAAGGTATGGAATCATTAGCTCATCCCTAAAATCAATTTATTTTGGTGTAATTCCATTCATGGTAAAATTTTAACTATTGATAACCTTGTTAAGAGGGGCTTTCAATTCCCTAATTTGTGTACTCTTTGAATAGAGGAAGAAGAAACTATCTCTCATATTTTTATCCACTGCCAGTTTGCTTCCTAGGTCTAGTGGAATCTTTTAAAAAGGTTGAACATGTCTTGGGTCTTTGTTAGAGATATCCACCAATTTATCTTAAATTGGAAATTTCCCTCCAAACATCTATTAATTAGACTGCTCTATTAGTTTATTCCACCTCACATAATTTGTTGTTGTCTATGGAAAGAAAGGAATAACAAGATTTTTAGAAAGACAACAAACAATGTGGATGGTTTGTTGATAATCCTTAATAAGATCCTCTTGGTTAATATTTTGACCTGTAAATGGAAGATGCCTAGTAATCCCCCAACTGCTTGGGATAGAAGCATAGCCACTATTTGGAAACTTCCTAGTGAGTTCCAAATATTTGATAATTCCAAAATGATTATTAGTAAGAATACTAAATGGAGAACCCCTAAGCCGCCCTGGGTTAAGCTAAATTTTGAAGGGGTAGCTAGGGGAGATATGGTAGCTGGAGGTGGTATTATTAGGGATCATATGGGTTGTCTGGTGGCTACCTATGCTGGGAATATGAAAGATGACACTAGAAATTAGGCTAGAGGTATGGCTCTTTTTTGGGTTCTTTGAATTGCGCTATCACTCGATGTCAAGATCATGGAAATTGAAGGTGACTCGATGCTAATTGTTGAAGCCACTAAAGGCTAGATGATTGTGGGGTGGTCTTTAAAAGTTATTTTTGAGTATATTTTCTCCCTCCTAAATGGACTCCAGGACTTTACTATCCAGCATGTCTATAGGGAGGGGAATGCGACTGTTGACAGCTTGGCAGTGGTGGGTCTTGATATTGAAGGGCTGCGGTGTTGGTGAAAAGTTGATTTTCTGCTCCCCCAGCTCTGTATTTTTTAAGGGAAGATCTCAACAATATAAATGTTGAGCCCTAGAAGGTTTTTTCTTATTTTAGACTGGCTCCTACTAACTTTCGTTGGTACTTTTGGTGGGAGCATGGTTTTGAATAATTGGCCATCGTGTGAGGTGATGGATATCATGCGATTGTCCTTTGGCATGTATGGCCTCTTTTGGGCCGATGGCAAGGTGATGGAGTCATCATTTTTTGAACCCCCTAAATTTTTGTGTTGAGCCTCATAATTTAGCAGATTTTGTTCGATTTTTTGAGCTGGCTAAGTTTTACACCAATATTATGTCCTTACGTTCCTTGGAAGATTCAGACAAGGGATTTGTTACCTTTGCATGGGATGCGAGTTGTGACATTTATTGCCTTCTTTTATGACTTTTCATGTCACTTCTCACTAGCCTTTTCCCTATGGATGTTTCTAGAATTGGTTGCCATCTCTTGTGCTCTGGTTATCTTTTTGTTGTTAAGGTGGTCTATGACTTTTGTGGGGGATTTATGGGTGGGGAAAAAGTATGCATGGACCTAGATAAGTGTGATGAGTGGTGTGATGAGTGGAAGTCAGATGCCACTATTTGGCACATTTGTAAAGAGGGCGACATTGCTAAGTATATGGAGGCCATGACTGGGCACGATGAGGGCCTATCAAATAAGTTTGTCACCTCTTGGAATGATGGTAGGGTTACCATCGGTGACCTTTATTTTGAATTCTTTGACAAGGTTATAGCAAGAGACATGGGGCTTCCGAATAGTGGAAAAACTTGGAAGAAAACCACAAAAGTGCCAGACTAGATTAGTCTTAACTAGTTCTTCTAGGGTGGGGAGAAGCCCATCAAACTACGAGGTGGCCATGACCGGAAGATGCTTCTGAAACCATGGGATAGAATTTGTATGGTGATCATGAAGTACTTCACGCTGGAAGGAAGGCATGGGGTTTACTACTACTACCATTTTAATTTCCTTAACAACCTTGGTTATCACCAGTATATTTCCATTCCCTTTTTCCTACTTCATTCTCTAGATTTCACTATTTCGAAGTTTATTGAAGCCTCAATTTCTAAAAATATTACACTATCCTACACCAAGGCCTTATGTCTAGGATTTATCATTTTCACATGGCCCTTTTTCCTACTTGGCCTATCACTGTGTAAGAAGTCCTTTGTCCGCCCACTCTTGATGAAACCCCAGTTTCCTCTACTCCCCCTTCTACTAGCTTTATGGATGTTTTGGGCCCAAGCAAGAAAAAATGTTTCAGAAATCCCGCTTTGGAATCCCTTCCCCATGGTACTTCCCCTATAATGGATCTAGGGGAAAATGGTATGGAGAAAAAACATTTTTCTCCTACCTCAAGACCTAAGGCCAAAGCTTCAAAGAAAACAAAATTCTTCCTCCACCAAATTGATTTTGGCATCGAAATAACTGAAGAAGAAAATACCCCCCATAGATATAAAAAATTGGTCTATAATCAATACAAGGTGGGAATTCTCAAAGAGGCTTCAGATTCAGATAGTGGAAATGGGAGGGACAACAAAATTTAGGAGGAAAAGGTGGCGGTACGAAGGATCAATTTGTCTCGATGAGTAGTGCCTCTGACATGTCTAAAAGTTTGAAGAAGGGCCCTGCCAACATTAATGTGAAGGAAATTAAACCTTGGGTCTCTAATACAGCTGAGCAAAAGGCCTCCTTGAAAGATGATTACAATAAAAAGGAGCAAGCTTGGGATGAAGTTAACAAGCTAAAAGGGAGAATCGAGAGGCTAGAGAAAAAGGATTAGGAAGTGTCACACTTTCCCCTGAAGGTCATGCACAGGTCAGATACTAGTTTATATTTACTACAAAAGGACAAGTCCATGGACGATAGAAAGGAGGATGCTATCTTTAAGGAATTGCTTAAGTTCCTCACGATGGATTGGGCGACTACTGTTCAGGACAAACCATGCATGGAAGAAAAGAATTAGGATTTTGGATCTTTAAGTTTTATGATAGTTTAACTTTGACTGTTAATATGTATATGTTATTTTATGATTGGTTTGACCCCTGGGGGTCTATGGACTCGACTGCGCAATATCATGCCTGCATGATGGACTCTTTTATTTTTTTATTTTTTTGTGTTGTTTTGGGGTTTTTGTTATGACTTGTTGTAGGTGATGGCTTCGTTTACTCTATTGTCATGGTGTTGTTAATGTGGTTTCTTTGGATTTCCTTGGTTTCCTTATATTCATGGGACAACACCCTTGTTTTTGTTTCTTTTTATATCAAAAACATGACCACATTAAGGTGTTGGATCACTTCTCCACTAGGTTGGATTACAACTTAAGACAAATGGGACAGCTTCAATAATTAGAATCCTTGATCCATATATATTTGATTCCATATTTGAAATGAAATAGTATAGTCTTATTTTAACAAGAAAACATAAATTCATTGAATTCCTAAGGGAAATTTTCCAAAGATTAAGACTTAACATCCTTTACTTAACTTGTTTCAATTTTTATTTTTCAAACCACTTGATATCTACATATCATATTGTTTTATTGGTCCCAAGATTCCATTTAGTATATGATATTATAAGAATACCTATTGATATTATCTATTTTTGTTTATTTACGATTAACATATCACCCAAATTCAAGCTTAATATAGTCCCAATTATATATATTTGGGAATAATATTTTATGAATAGTCTAATGTGTTCATAAACCATATTATCATATGAACAATTAAATTTTAAATAAATATTATAATAGTATCACAATTTCTTTAACATAATAAATATAAATCATTCCCTCCAAATAGGACTTAAATTGTGACCTATTATACCTATATTCAAGTGTTTAAGAACTAAGTCATGTTCCAAATTACATACCCATATATTAGATTTCATTGTCTCCTGTCCCTTTTGCATCATAATTATTTAGTATATAGACATTGGATCTAACTCTCCTCATCATGTTAGTTCATAAATCCCTTTAATAATTTCACCATGCATAAATATTCTTATTCAAATTACAAGTTGAAATTAAAATCAAGTTGAATTAATGTTTATCAAAACACAGTTGAAATCTATACACCTAATCAAATTATGCTAATAAAGAGGGCATGCACAACCTTAAATATATCTTAGAATTATTTCTTTGGAACCATAATTGGGTCTAAGCCTCTTGTGCTCGTAATCGTAAGCATAACACGAAAGGTTCCATCACAACCTCCATTAAACTGACATGTTGAGATGCCACCAAAATTATATGAATATCTAGGAAACATAAAGCATTAGAGAGAAACCCTAATTGAAAATAGGATAAGGAATAAGGAAGTAGCTTGACACTACAACTAGGTTGATTATGATTAATTGAAAATAGTACTTGATTTCCTACTCTTAAAACATATTATTTTGTAGTAACGAAACAAACAAAGTAAGGATAGTACTTACCTCATCCATACAAATTATCTTGATCCCACCCTCTCCATTGCTTCATGTTGACATCTCACATTACACTCACATTCTCAAGGAAACCCCCAAAAGTTTGAGTATATCATCAACTCTTTCTTTCATCCCTCTTAGGAGCTCTCAAAATTACTTTCAAAGAATTAAGAAATATTATATGCAAGACAATGACACATTAGAATTTTCCTGCATGCTAGCTACAATTGTTAGTACAACATATGAGCATAAAAGAAACAACATGAACTTACTCATATATCATTTATCTTCATATTTTGATAACATTACAAATCGTGACTAAATAGTAAATCATGCATAACCATTCTTATTTGTATAATGTTAATTATGAAATCTATACTTACTAGGTCCATTATCACCATGCAAGTAACATAATACAAAATACGTCATAAAATATATATGAACTCTATGTCATAAGCACATTGTTACCAAATCATAGAATTCATCTAGGTGCATTTATAAGGAATGATCAAGTGGCCTTACATCCTCCCCCCTTGTATAGAATTCCTCTTGGAAGTCCTTAAGGGAAGAGAGTAGAACCACTTTTTTATTCCTAACAATAAGTGTAACAATAGCATAGACCTACTTCAACACATCATATAGTAATACAGGAGAGCCTCATGCACTTATTCTCAAATCACATCGATGGATGGCAGAACACATATTTCACTTATATAATCATAACAGATCATAAGTTAATCAACACTAGTTGTAAAAAAGTATCTCAATTGAACTTTATCCTTCATAAGAAGTCATAGGTCACATCATGAAATCAACATATCATACTCATAATTCTTAAGCAATCATTTGATTTTCCTCTTTAAGTGTTATTTTGTTAAATATTGTTTCCTCATTTGCATAACTAAAAAGGCATAACCAATGAAAAAATAACCATAAAAAGATACTAAATTCACTCACAACACAAGGCTTACACAAAAGGGATGAGGACTCCTAGTGCCCCAAATCCTCCTCTAAGAATCCATATCACATAAATAATCACTACCAGGTCATCCCCGAGGAACCTCTACATAGAAGTGTTTGATAAATCAAAGGGAAATGGATAGTAACCATCCCATACTGATCTCATTTACCCCTTCTCAATAAATCCCCAGGCCATCTACTCGCTCCATACAACCTATCAGTGACTCCACATGAGTATGGTAGTCTTAACATATTCCACATTTCTACACATATGCCATCAGTAACATAAGATTAATAAATCCTCAAAACAAGAAATTTTAAATTTCAATTAAGGCATCAATTCAAAATTTACAAGAAAAGATAAATTTCTCAATGGTGGCCACTTTAACCAACAATTCAAATTTTGAAAGCAAAGTCTTGACTAGTCCTTGAGGCAAAGAGGACAATTTTCACAATGCTTGCAATCGATAACTTAAAGAAATTCAAATTGTTGGCTTCCTCAATCAAATAAAATCAAATTAGCAATCATAAATATGAATGAAAAATCACACAAATTTTCATATTACAATCACTTCATGATTTCAATCAAGTCACCTAAGGGGGAGGAGGGGATAAGGTGATCTCAAACCACATATAGCTCATCAATAAATCATAATATAATAGCAAGGTATCTCACACAACCATAGATAAACATATAATAATCAACATATCCCGGGACAATCATATAGAAATTGCATCATCAATAGTAAATTTGTTGTAGAATAAGGGCACAAATAGGTCCATGCTCAACCCTTTTGGTTTACAATGATAGATGGCAGCAAGAGAGACAAGGGAATATTAAATAGGTAATGGCATCACATATGAATCACTAGCAGATCCATCAAGAGGGGGAGATAGGGGAAGAAATTCTCCAAATGACAATGAGGGAAATATAATAGCTCTCCTCACCCCCAGATAGATAAGGGCCCCATAGTAGCTCACCTTACCCGAAGAAGTGAGGGCCACTCTATAGCTCACCTCACTCAAATAGGCTAGGTCATAATGAAGGTCTTATCCTACCCACTCAACCCCTATTTACACTAGTGGACCCTTCTCCCTTACAAGTGGTTGACACTAGGGAATACACCACATATCCAAACATAATCACAGTAGACATGCATCTCTATAACTAAATTCACATCTCACATATTTTTTCACAAGTACAGGTAGGTAACTCCCCCTATATGTCTAACACACATTTACCCTAAGTCAAATACCTTGTATCTAATACTTAAGGCACATCATGCATAACAACTAAGACTCTAATATAATTCCCAAAATTTCCCAGTGTACCAACTTGGGTTCTGATACCTATGTAATTCTCACACTTTTACACACTAAACAACCTATCAAACCTACAACGTTTTTACTAATTTTGCATATATATATTTGTTTACTTGAAATATGATAACAACTTAATCCACTACTTACAACTTTAGTAAATGATCACACTAGTTAGAAGAAAAGGTAGAAAATATTTACTATTGTTAGCAATAGAGACTACTGACTTGGGGTCAACTTAACACACCTCTTACACACTCAAGCACCTCTTGTATTCCAGTGCATCATGATATCCTCACTCCCAACACCTATACCTACATGGTCTATAAGTCTTGGTGCACACATAAGATCAACGATTTATTAGTACATGATATCTACAATAAGTGATATATGATTACATAGCTACAGAAGTCAACTGGATGTTTACAACATTGTGAGAGAAAGACAAGTACCAAAGATAAACTCAAAAAGACAAACCTAAGGGCTTGACCTAATTCCTTGGGGGCTCGTCTCTGACGGCCTTGCCTACGTATATAATTCACAGAGGAATCATAGTTTGACCACTTCAAGTTTGGACCAACTCTTATTTGGTTGGTCAACCAAAGATAGGGTTACCGCTAGCTAGGTTAGAAAAGGTGACTCAACCTCATTCATTCTCAAAACATAATAACACTTGATAAAGGAAAGAATTTCATTGGAGGACTCTTAAATCAATAGGACCCCTGATTATAGGATTTAACATATCCCATGTGTCACTAGTCCATACTAAACAATAGAAATACAATACTTTGAGGTTAAATATTAAGGCTCGACCTAGTTGACACATGAAAATATCATGGACCATTGGAATGATTTCCCTCAATTTAGCTTGACTTAGTGCCCGAAAGGTGCTAAAAGAACCCACACATTCCAAAGCAGTTTATAATGGTCAAAGCATACCCTTAATACATATTCCTTTGCATTTAATAAGATAGAACAAGGTAGTAAAATAAATTACATTATATAATCCAATTTTAATAACTTAAGACAAAAAGTAAGCATTTACATCATATTATAAACTCTCACAAGAATTATAATAAAACAAACATATAACCATAAATTGACAAGAGTTGTAAATATTTCACTCCCCTCTTTAACAGAAACTTTAAGGTTTAATTTATCAACCAATTGCTAAAAACTCCCTATAAATAGGATATCACCAGGCAAAGTCATTGATATAAGAAAATTGTATTGAATAATCATGTTATACATATTAAGAGATAATAACTACCAAATAATATGATCCAAAATAATTTATAATCTTTATAGAAATACTTGTAATATACTACAAAAAGAACATATAAACACCATGTGACCTTTTGAACAAGTTTAAACATGCAACTTTAATAATTCTTATTCATGAAACTTATTTTAAATCTAAAGTGATAACTAGTGTATTCTTAATCCTTAATAAAAATATACTCCTTTAACTTGAATGTTTACTTATATTTATTTTTCTATGTATTAGATGAGGCTTAGTGATTCATTTAAAATCTATCCTCAACTACTAAGGAATATAATAATTATTCTTAAAAAATACTAGAACCCACAAATTATAGAACCCAAATACTAGAACAAATACTAGTATGACATTATATTTGGAATAGTTGTAAGGAATGTTTGTGTCAATACACTTGGTATTAAATGTCTTCTTTACTTGCCACAATTGTATTCCAACCCACATCTATCTAAATAAACTGCTTTATTTAGGCAAGAATGAAAATCTTCAAAATAAATCCTTGTAGTACAGAGTTTAATTAATAAGTTTAGCCAATCTTGGTTGTGTGCATTCTAGTGAGAATATTTAATTAATCATTCAAATATAAGTTATCTAAACTAATCTAAAATTATTGTGCCCTTAAATTATTTATCTTCATAGGTTAATTTGACAATAATTCAATCAAACAAACACTTTACAATTATGAGTTTACTAATCGTAGTGAAAATGGGAAGCATTAGAACTGCCATAACTTCGACAATACTTAACCAAATTATAAAGTTCAACATGATCTAGAAAGGGGAAACAATGAGGGATAAAACCTAGAAATTTTTTTCCATAAGCCCCAACCAATCAAGAGTAGTATTTTCTGCAAGAGAATTCACTAAACTGTTACAACATGTTGATCACAAGAAAATATGACAACATTAAAATATACATACATTTTGCATTATTTGAGAAATCTTAAAAAGTTAATATGTTCTAAAAAGGGTAAATTATGAAGAATAAAACCCAGAAGAATTTTTTTAATGATATTCTTAAACATATATGAGCAACAATGAAATATTAATAGTTTTACCAACATTGACATTGATGTAAATATATACATTGTAACTAAATTTGTTTGATAGTCATTTTGTGGCAATAAATTTTTGAATATATTGTATTGTGGTTTCCTTCTTAGGCCTATTTAATTAGTTTTCTCCCAACTGGTTAAACATCACTTGGCTTTCCCTATTGCCTATGATTACTAGGTGTTTAATGTTCATGCATAGAGTGAGGTAGGCAAGGCAATACTAAAAGTTGCAAATATGATAATATACCATTTTGCAACAATTATATGAGAACTGTTTGCTATTACATAACAAATGGTACTCTTAAAACTCTTTTTTTTTTTTTCATAATCATTTATGATGCAATTTTTTTTTTAATTTAATTTGGGTGATTAAAAAGAAACTCTATTGTACAAACTTCTTGTTGTTATATAGAAATGGATTTTTTTACCTTAAATTTGCAAGGAAATTTTGAATTTTAACAAGTAACTAATTTCACCCCATTTTAGGGGAATTATATATATTATATAAAATGTATATTATATATTAATTGTGCTAATATATACTTAAATATTGTAATGGATGTGGGAATGCTAAAACCTAACTATGTTCATTATTAGGATCATGGAATTAATTTTCATTTTAATAAGCATCCATTATCATTATTAGGGTCTTAGCAATAGGCACCAAATTAGAGAAGTGAAAAGTCAATACACGCAAGAAAGAGTTTGGAAGAGTTGAAACCAAAAATAGAAGGAATAGGCATGTGGACTATTTAACAGAATGGCTCAAAGAATTGTGGTCTCATGAAATGCGTCAAAAGTATGGACACATGGACAGGGTGTGTGAACTATTTAACAAAATGCCTCAAAGAATTGTGATCTCATTGAATGCAAGAATAGCAAGATATGCACAGAATAGATTTGTTAAAAGGGTTTTAGGGAATTTCAAGTAATTGCAATCGACATCTTTAAAGCCAAATTCCACAACCCTTTTTTTTAGTGTCCCCACTATTTGTGCCAAAATAGGAGCTTTGTAACAGGATATGAACATTCATCAAATCATAAAGGATAGCAGAGATTTGTGAAATGACATAGTTGCAACTTGCTAGTAGATAGGTATACAAAATATAGGCGCATAGACAAGACACGTGTATCTTTTGACATAATTCCTCTAGAAACATGGTCTCACAAAGCACAATATTTGTAGATATGTATAAAATGGATTTGTTGAAAAGCCTTAGAAAATTTCAAGAAAATAGAATTAGCGGGTGTAAAGCCAAAATTGAAGCTGATATCAAAATTATATATATCATGAAATCTCTACAGTTAATCACTCTTCAACATGGTATAACATTACAATAACTTTTGATAATTATTTAAGTGTGAAAGTGTTAAAAAGATAGATAGGAAAGGAATGTTTACACATATTTTTTTTTACAACAAAGAGTTAAATTAGTTGATATGAATTTAAAAGGGAAGACTTCAACACTAATATATTCATTCTAGGTAAAAATGAAATTGTAGAAGTTGAGAAACCAACTTCACAGTCCCCAAGAATCACCTACAAGCAATCACCTATCACATGCAGCAAATATTCAGAACAAAAAAGAAGAGATGTTCTGTAAACCCTCAGAGAAAATATGTGCAAGAAAAAACCAAAATAATGATTATTGAAAGTAATTGTTTTAGAAATAATACAAATCCTTCAAAAAGGTAATCATGCACAACCCTAATCTTATCTTGAGCAAAAAGACAGCTCAACAAGATAAGGATAATAATTAACCTAGGAAATAAAATATGCCTAAGTAAACTTATGCTAAGGTGTAATTAAATAATTAATTACACCAACACCCCCCCATAAGTGCAACATAGGGAGAAGAAAATTATTATGCAAATATGAGTCCTGACAATAAGGCCTGATCATGTACTCATTTACAAATGCAATACAAACTAAATCAAACAGGGTAAAGGAGAAAACCACATGGGAACAAAACTCCTCCCCAAAATAGAATGCAATAAACTAAGTGATGAAAGATGGAGGACTCCATAAGAGAAATCAATTAATTTACATCCTTTGTCAGATTCTATTTCACAAAATCTTAACGTTCCTTTCATATCAAATTCTCTTAAAAGGTCATTTTGAAATTTTTAAATAAAGGTTAGATATTCACTAAGATAGTTGTTTAGATAACACATAGGTTTTTCAAACAAACATAACCACTATAGACATGGCCATTGACTCACCTCAAATATATGAACATTTGTATCATGGAGGTTCAAATTCCAACAGCTTTCAAAATTCACTATGCCTACTTTATGGACACTCATTGCTGCATATACAACCAAAGTGCTCTTTTTTTCTTTTCTTTTTTTAATTTTTCTCCTCCTTCCCCCCTGCAGAATTAGACAGGTATTAATTTATTAAGAAGGATTTTGAAACTTTCAATAAAATGTAGTTGGTAGGTTTAACTCCAAGCTCCACTACCTCCCCACATCCTTCCTCCTTTTCCAAAGTGTGGACGCATGAATCTGACACATGATTTATTTTCCAGAATGTCTTAAGAAAATTCATCTCAGGGAATGTCATCATTGCAGGGTATTCACCCCCAGGATTTTTTGGTTCATTTAATATTTATTCACTATCCTATGAGGAAACATTCCTATGCTTTATCATAATCCATCAACCAAAATTAAGGTTTCTAGTGATATTTTGATTAAGGTTTCTAAAGTGACTTATTATTAATAATTATAGTAAATTAATCACATTATCATCATTATATCTCTTTTCCACTTAGAATTTTAACTATAGAATAGGGATATAAAGTGAGTAAACTTAAATGGCATTCCATTTTATTTTATTTTTTTATTAAGGACTCATGTAACTTATCAATCCAAAAGGAAGTATATAAATTTAAGTTTCACTAAGAGATTTAACATGACCACTCTAAGGTGTTGGATAACTTCTCCACTAGGTTGGCTTACAACTTAAGACAAATGGGACAACTTCAATAATTAAAATCCTTAAGCCATATATATTTGATTCTATATTTGAAATGAAATAATATAGTCTTATTTTAAAAAGCATACATAAATTCATTGAATTCCTAAAGGAAATTTTCCAAAGATTAAGACTCACCATCCTTTACTTAACTTGTTTAAATTTTTATTGTTCAAACCACTTGATATCTACATATCATATTGTTTTATCGGTCCCAAGATTTCGTTTAGTATGATATTATAAGAATACCTATTGATATTATCTATTTTTTTAATTTAGGATTAACATATAACCCAAATTCAAGCTTAATATAGTCCCAATTATATATATTTGGGAATAATATTTTATGAATAGTCTAATGTGTTCATAAACCATTTTATCATATGAACAATTAAATTTTAAATAAAGATTATAATAGTATCACAATTTCTTTAACATAATAAATATAAATCATTCCCTCCAAATAGGACTTAAATTGTGGCCTATTATACCTATATTCAAGTGTTTAAGAACTAAGTCATGTTCCAAATTACATACCCATATATTAGATTTCATTATCTCGTGTCCCTTTTACATCATAATGATTTAGTATATAGACATTGGATCTAACTCTCCTCATCATGTTAGTTCATAAATTCCTTTCCTCATTTCACCATGCATAAATATTCTTATTCAAATTACGAGTTGAAATTAAAATCAAGTTGAATTAATGTTTATCAAAACACAATTGAAATATATACACCTAATCAAATTATGCTAATAAAGAGGGCATGCACAACCTTAAATCTATCTTAGAATTATTTATAATTATTTCATTGGAACCATAATTGGGTCTAAGCCCCTTGTGCTTGTAATTGTAATCATAACATGAAAGGTTCCATCACCACCTCCATTAAACTAGCATGTTGAGATGACACCAAAATTATATGAATATCTAGGAAACATAATGCATTAGAGCACAACTCTAATTGAAAATAGGACAAGGAATAAGAAAGTAGCTTGACACTACAACTAGGTTGATTATGATTAATTGAAAATAGTACTTGATTTCCTACTCTTAAAACATATTATTTTGTAGTAACGAAACAAACAAAGTAAGGATAGTAATTAGCTTGATCGGACCCTCCCCATTGCTTCATGTTGATGTCTCACATTACACTCACATTCTCGAGGAAACCCCAAAATTTTTGACTATATCATCAACTCTTTCTTTCATCCCTCTTAGGAGCTCTCAAAATTACTTTCAAAGAATCAAGAAATATTATATGCAAGACAAGGACACATTAGAATTCTCCTACATGCTAGCTAAAATTGTTAGTACCCTCTCCATTGCTTCATGTTGATGTCTCATATATAATTTATTTACATATTTTGACAACATTACAAATCATGACTAAGTAGTAAATCAGGCATAACCATTCTTATTTGTATAATGTTATGTATGAAATCTATACTTACTAGGTCCATTATCACCATGCAAGTAACATAATACAAAATACGTCATAAAATATATATGAACTCTATGTCATAAGTACATTGTTACGAAATCATAAAATTCATCTAGATTCATTTATAAGGAATGATCAAGTGGCCTTATATGTAGGATCATCATGGAAAAAATAGGCCCTTAATTGGCAAAAAATTCAGAAAAATTAGAGTTAGGCAACATGACTTAAAAATTTGAATAAGTTATCTATATTATTTCAAAAATATGTAAGAATAGAATTTGTATAAAATTGAACATAGTTTCTAAACTACTAGGTTTATTTTTTTTAAAATAAATCTATTTGGTGAAAATTTGAAATTTCAATGCAGTAGTACTTAAATTTTAGGGGAAAAATAAGGAGGTATATGTCTGACCACCCTAACCACAATAATAATAATAATAATATTTTATTATAATATTTTAGATATAAGTAGAGGAATCATGTCCTGATGTGATGCATATTTTTTTTCTAATTTTTTTTGAAGTAGATAATTAATTATGAATTTTTTATTACAAATTTTTAAAAATACAAAAACCTGTATGTCTAACAACCTTAACTTGGTCAAAACTTCATGAAATTCATTTATTTTTTAAATATTATTATATGTGAAGCATATAATGTGACACATGTTTCATATTCAATAAATTTGATACCATTTGAAAGCTATAGATGTTTTTCAATCAGCCTATCAATCAGGACTTTAGTCGTAATTCAAATAAAAATTAAATAATAATTATTTATTAAATTCAAAGTAGAGCATAATTTTTATTTGTGGAAAGATGAGAATCTCCTTTAAAAACCCTTTTTGTTTCATCAATTTTGGGTAAAAATAAAGTCATCAGCCACACACCCTACACATACCCAACATAGGATGTCATTGGAGGTGTTGGCCATGGTGGGGATTGATTACACAAAGGTTGATAGTAGATCATTTCATAGTCCATGCTATTGATGTGAATAACATAGGACAAATACATGTATCCACCTTGAAGACTTGTTAATTTCAAAGGCTTCTTAGGTTGATGACAAAGTATGGCCCATGTTCTTTGACAAGCCAAGGAAACAAAAATCTTCAAATGAAAAAGAAACCAAAATAGTTATTGTAAAATGGAATGGAATCATGGATTTTGTTGATGATCCAAAGAATATGAAGAAATTTATGAGAGAATGGGCTAAAATTATAGCAAATAGAGAGCATAGAATCTTCTTGATGCAAAGTTGCAAGATAATGCTTTGATAATTGAAGGAAAGGATCACACTTCAAGTGATGAAGAAATTCAACATCAAAGTGACAAAGAATATGTGAACTGATTTCTGGTTTTCCTCTATGTTAGTACTAAGGGGGGGTGTTAGAATTTAGTACATGGCTTAAAATATTTAAATAAATAAATTAACATGCTATTGTTAATTTATTAAATAAATTTAGTTTTGGTAGTTATATTTCTATAAATAGTTTTATATGGGAATTTAATGACTTATAAAGGAAATATTATGTAATATATTTTTAGTGTAATGTGAATGACAATATTTTTATTCAAGAGCAATCTCATTTTTTCCCTTCTTATTTAAATATAAAGGTATTGTAGATAGTAAGGGTCAATGAAGGATCATGAGGGGGCAAACAGTGGCAATATGACATAAAAGTGGTTGACGACTATTTTTATCCAAATTTGATGAAATGAAAAGGGTTTATAGAGAAAATTTTCAGCTTTCCAAAAATATAAGATATGCCTTATTTGGAATTAAATATATAATTATTATTGATTTTCTATATACATTTTTTACTAAAGTCCTTATTAATAGGCTAATTGAAAAACATCTATAACTTTTAAATGGTTAAACATTGTTTGAATCCAAAACATGTGTCACATACTATGCTTCACAAAATATAGTTTAAAGAAAGAGAAAAATTAAATTTAATAATTTTTGACCAAGCTAGACTAGTTGGACAAATGGTTTTTTAATATTTTCAAAAAATTGTACTAGAAAATTCATAACTAAATATTTACTTGCAAATAAATTATAAAAAAATGTGTCACATCTAGGAATGTGTCCTCCAGTTATGTTGAAATATTTAGAATAAAATATTTATTTTTTCTCCATATTAGGGTGGCCAGACAAACACCTATTTTTTTTCCTTGAAAATTTAGTACTACTACATTGAAATTTTAAATTTTCACCAAATAGATTTACTTTTTTCCAAAAAAGGACTAATAGCTTAGAAACTACATTCAATTTGCTACAATTTTTTTTTTTAATATTTCTCAAATTATGTAAATAGCCTATTCAAATTTTTATTTCAAGTTGTGTAACTCTATCTTTCTGAATTTTTATTACCACTTAGAGGCCTAGTTTGGCCTCCCCATGATCCTTCACTAACTTGTAATATTTACTTTAAAGTTTAAAAAGATCAAATCTTGATTGTGATTATATATGTTGATGACATAATTTTTGGAGGCAATGAAGAGATGTGTAAGAAGTTTGCAAAAGAAATACAAAAAGAGTTTGAGATGTCTATGTTTAGGAAGATGAATTTCTTGGGCTATAAATCAAGCAAATAGGTGAAGGAATTTTCATTTCACAATCAAATTATGTCAAAGAAATGTTGAAGAAGTTTGGAATGGAAGACTCTAAACCAATATGTACTCCTATGGTTACTAGTTGCAAACTGAGTAAGAATGATGAATCTCCTAAGGCTGATAAGAGCAAGTAAAGATCAATGATTGGATAATTGCTATACCTAACTACTACTAGATTGGATATCATGCATGTAGTTTTTCTTCTGGCTAGATTTTAGGAAGACCCTAGAGAATCACATCTTGTAGAAGTGAAGATGATATTTGGATATTTAAAGGGCACTCTGGATCATGGATTATGGTATCCAAAGGATACTAATTTCATCTTGAGTGCTTACACAAATGTAGATTGGGATGGTTGTGTATATGACATGAAAAGTACAAGTGGTGGTGCATTGTTTCTTGGGTGTAGATTGGTATCATGGTTAAGTAAGAAACAAGATTCAATATATTTATCTACTATAGAGGCGGAGTACATTACAACAACATCTTGTTGCATGCAAATGTTATGGATGAGACAAACATTCAAGGATATTAGAGTGGTGTATGATGAACCATTGTTTTTATCATTTGTGATGATACAAGTGCAATCAATATTTCAAAAAACCTAGTAAGGAATTCAAGGACAAAATATATTTCAATTATATATCACTTTGAGAGAAAAGGTTATGGAGAATAAAGTGAAGGTTGAATATGTTCCTACAAAGGATTTAATTGTTTATATATTCACTAAATCTTTTCCTAAGGATACTTTTGAATATGTCAGGGAGAAGTTAGGGGTCATTGTCCCTCCTTTTTTGAACTAGATGCATAAGGAGATGCATCAGTCCAATGGATATCAAGATTTATTCCTTGTTCTCAATTAATGTTGGTGGATACCTCTTGGAGGAGTAGGTAGTGACATTGTTGTTTTTTACAGTTAGAAAAGTGGTTGTTGTTATTGTGTAGTGGTTGTTGATTTGGTGCAGTTTGGTGTGTCTTCCTAAGGGGGATTATGTAGAGAAGTAAAGGAAAGAGGCTATAGAGTAGTAGTAAGAAATTTTATTGATTTCAAAGGGAGAGAATAAACAATGCAAATATTTTGTCCCTTTTCCATTGATTTCAAAGGGGAAGAGAAAATCATGTGAAAATGAACAAGTTATTAGGGAGAGAGAAACATGTGAAAAAGAGAAGCTACAAAGGGGGAGATGTAATGTGAATATTTTTCAGTACATTGGTATCTAGAGCTATTGTGTCTTTGATGGTTTTTCACATCATGTGTTGCCATTAATGAAAAAGGGGGAGATTGTTATAAGTATGAGCAGTTGGTGTTGGCATTGATGTCAAAAAACCTATGTTTTCTTTGATGTATATTGTTGGATGATATTGTTGCAAGAGTGTGAGCACTTGATTTTATCCATTATTTGATTAGTTGCATTATGTTATCATTAGTAAAGCTACTAGTGTCAACCTCTAGTGTTATTGTGATAAGCTTATGTGATCTATGATTTAATTGCCTTGTTGTAGTTGGTTCATTTGTGTTGAGAAAGTGTTGAAGATGATGATGATGTGTCTCTGGTACTTGGTTTCTAAGTGCTTTAGAGAAAGTTTTATAAAAAGAGGAAACAATGTGTTGCAATGGTATTCTGGTTTACAGAGTTGTGTTCCTTTTTTTCTTAGCATTTCTTCTAGGCTAAAGATCTACTTATGCACTTCATATATGTTGATCAAAGATGTTCATAGGTCTTATATCCATAATTTGGTGTGTTGGATTTTTGTGAAAAATTTGTGTTCACCTATTGTAAACTATGTATTGCAAAGGTGTTTGGGAGAAATGTCTTTGCTCCATGTTTCTCCACAATTATGTTTCAAGTCTTGTGGATTTGACGAAGTGTTGATGGTGTTGGTATTTTAATTGAGCTTATATGGTTTGAGGTTTGGTTCTTCAGAAGTTAGTTTCTTGAGTTCTAGTGTTTGGAAAAATTATCTAGATGTACTAGGTGTGTACATTCTTTAGGTGAAATTTTTGAATAGATATTGATATCAATGGTTCATATTGAATCTTGAAGATCAAGGGTTGAGACTAATTAGGAGGCTTAGTTAAATCAAAATATCTCCTCAATTTTAGGGAATTGTTTGAGATATTTTAAAAAAGAATATTCCTTAGAATATGCTTTTGAGGGGGAAAATTGGATAATTAAATAATTAAAATTATTTAATTAATAGTGGGAGTGAGGTGATTTTGAGAGAAAATGATGAAAATTGGTGAAAAGTTATGATAATGACAAAAATTATGAGGAATGGTGAAAAAGTGATTAAAATGCATGGTTAGTGATAGAAGTGATGAGAATTATGGAAAAAGAGGGATTAGTGTTGAAAATGATGAAAATGCAGTGTTAGTGAATTTTTGATACACTTTTATACAATTTTGAAATTTCTATAGGGAGAAGTGGAAGATGTAGAAGAGGGAAGTTTTATTTTAATAGTAGAAGTGGAGGGTGTGGGAATGGAAGTGTTGAGATAGACTGAAAAGTCGATTGGTGGAGTGAGGAAAGAATGGGTGGAATAGAAGAAGAGGGGATTACAGTGGGCGTAGATGAAGGAATGGACATACAAGGCAAACCCCTATGTGACTAATAATATTCTAGTATTCCTTGGAAAAAATTTCATTATAAGCTAAATGAAATAGATGCATGGTGCAATTCGTAGATGTGTTGGTGTATCAACTGTATTGGTGAATCATATGCATTAATTATTTCCTTGAACTTATGTAGAAAACTTAGTTATCTTGTTAAGATATTTTTGTGTAATCCTTTCATAGATTGGCTATCTAAGATATTATTAGTTTTTGCATCCTCTTGCATATTTGAATCTTAACAATGTCGATGACTGCTATGGGTAAGATAATGACTAGACTATTTAGAATTGGAATAAATGATTGATGTAAACTATTTAATTAATAGTATGAAAACATGAGATTGTGTTTTCTTAACAAGATTAGGATGGTAGGTGACTCTTTTGTAAATGAACTATTTTCTAGAAATAAGATGTAATGAAATTAGTTGAGTAAAAGGTAAAGACTAATAAGGCATTAAACCTTAGTTTAAATAAATGTACTAATGAGTTGAAAAAATTAAACAAAATTTGATGCAGGCAACACAAGAAATATTTTTTAGATCTTCCAATTTTGATTTAAATTTCCAATATTCCTATAATCCAAAATAGTCTCTTTGCAAGAATGAACTCGCACATCGGAGGAGAGGAGGGAAAAATTAAAAAACTCTTCTAAAATCCTTTTACTTTTTGTTTTAACTCAAACCATTATTAAACCCCAAAATGGCATTTATTTCTCTTCTTATTCCAAATAGTTATTTCAAGAAAGATTATTTATAATTAAAGAATTTCAAATTCCTTAAGGAAATTATATTTTAAAATAAATTGTAAATCAATTTCATTCCAGTTGACTAATGCATTTCATTTCTAATAATTTCTTTAAACATATCAAATTTATTTCATAAAATTAATATAAAAATACATAAGGCCTTTTTCAATTAGGCATAAATAATTTTAAATTCTATAAACATGACAATCAATTATTTTAAAATCAATTAAATACAAGAGAAATAAAGTGCAAAGAAACCATGCTTTAATGCATATTCACCACAAGTGGATCCAAAATAACATAAATTTGGACCATGGTTTCAGAAGTTTATAAAAATAATTATCTAATAGCTTGAATTGAGTGAGATGAGTTCAATATAGCATATTTACCTAGACTAGCCATCTCCAATTAACCATTATTGGGGAAACCTATGCCTACACACTCAATAAAAAAAAAGGATAGTCAAGGCATAACATAAAACCTCTAACATAATATAGTCCAACAATAAAATATCCGTTAATCATGTCAACTTGAAATAATCTAAAGCTAACATTATCTATACCTCATAAATGAAAAAATAAATAAATGTAATATTCATAATTCTCAAATAGATAACATAATCAAAATCATATGGACTGTTTATGCTTATATAAGCTTCTTTTGTGGATGGTTGGTATTATGGACTGGTTATATTATTATTGGACTCTTGATAGATATATAATGTTTGATGTGACTGGTATAGGGTAATGTGATTTTTAGTTAGTTGGGTTCTGGGTTAGCGGTTCTCTTCCTATTCTGCTTCCTCAATTTTGTTGTTTTGTCCAATGGTTGTTTACTAGACTAATGCACTACTTTTGTTAGGGTTCGAGGACCTTTCCATGCTTAATCAATTAAAAACATAATCAAAATCATATATAATAGATATAGTAAAAATAGTGAAGTTGATAAACATTGCTAAAGTGCAAACATATAAATTCATAATGTGCACATCCCATAGTGCATAATTTGACACCTTGATGTCAATAGAAAATATAATTGATAAAATATGATACTAATAGAAAAATTAAATAAATAATTTGTGGGAATTACATCCCACTTGTCTAAGGAAATGATTACTTATTTAAACCTTTAAAAAGGTGTGGATGAGAAAAGATTAGATGCATAGCATCTTCTCAAGTGTCTATTATACTAGATCACAATGGTCCCACTAGATCCTTGATTTAATCTCAATCTTTAAGGATTAACCTCTAAAATTCTATAATATAAGTAGGATCTGGAGAATATTTCCCATCCTCCTCAATCTAAAAGGAGACCCAATCAAGAACATGCATCACTTCAAGAATATATTATCTACGGACATAACATCAAACACATCATGGATGCATATATGATCAAGTACAAAGGAAATCTAGTACATGATAGTATCAATCCTCTTTAGGATCTCAAAATGTCCAAAAATTCATGATATGAGATTAGAATCTCTCTCAAATGGATTGATCTCTTGTGTGGTAATAATCTTGAAAATACTTTATTTCCAATGGAGAAATGTTGATCTAATATATTTGCATCAACATACTTATTATGCTGATATTAGGAAATCAATAACTAATCTTAAATATGAATAACTTACTATAGACACCTAAAAATGACTAACACATTTTTTTTCATGGATCATCATTTCTCATCAATTCCTTTACCATATTAATTAAAAAAATTATTAATTATTTAATTAATCTAACACATCATCCACATTAATTAACTAATTTTAAACTTTTTAATTAATTAATCATTTTCTATAATCCATGTTAATTTAATTATTTAATTATATAATTAATTCATTATTTTCTCTCATCCATATTAATTAAATAATTTTAAATTATTTAATTAATTCATTAAATTTTCCTCTTCACATTAATAAAATGATTTTTAATTATTTCATTAATTTTTCTTCTTTGTATTAATTAAATATTTTTTAATTATTTTATCAATTTCATTCATCCACATTAATTACGTATTTTTTAATTATATAATAAATTCATACATCAAAGGGTGTTGGAGTTGGAATATGGTGGGGTTGAAAATTATGGTAGGTAAGGATTTTCTAGCTTAGAAGAGGGTTTCATCGAAAAACCACATGGATGTCAAGTATCCATCATTCTCACACTCCAAGAAACTGCTAAACAACATGTTGAAGGGAAATAAGAGTTGGCAAGGAAATTTGTTTACATGTTCTTTAGATCTTAGGGTTATGCATTCAAATTGCAATTTGAGATCAAATCTAAGATATGTTTGGAAAAATAAAATAATCATTTAAGATATAGTTGGGGTTTTGTGAGTGTGAAAAGGGAGTATCATTTTTAAATAAAACTAAGGAAAACATTCAAAACAAATGGTTTGCCCGAGAGGAAATAGAGTTTTCAACCATTATTCGAGAAAGGAGAATTGGAGTAGATTGGCTTCCATTAACATACCTAGTAAGGGTTTCTTTTGTCTAAATGATATTTATTTTGGTAGATCTTCTTTTTTAAACTTTGGTGTTGGACCTTGTGATGCAGGAGCATCCATTGGTGTAAGGGAAATCTTGCATCACCCAAAAAAAATGCATTCCATTTATGTTTTTCCTTTGGTTAGCCTTTTGTAGATGTCTTTGCATTTTTGGATACACTTTTCATCATAATGTAAATCCCCACTTTTAGTTTTGGTTTTCTATTTTTCTGGTCAACTGCTATTTTTAGTAAGTATTGCAATTTGAAGGTGTTTGGGGACAAAAATTATATGGGAGGATTTAGAATAGAAAAATAAGAAGATTGGCAAAAGAATCAAGCCGAGAGCATTCCCGATTTGAAAGATATTGCAGTTTCAGTCTCCTAGAAATGCACTTGAAAACCTTCCAAATCAAGTTTGAGGCCCTAAACAGCCTTGCAAAGGCTCAAAAACTTTCCAAAATTGGCATAGAAAATTTTGAGCATGTTCTTGACTCTGAGACCTTTCTGACAATTCAAACAATTCAAAAAATAGAGTCTTAGATCAAAAGTTATGGCTCCCAAAAGTTGGTACAGTTTCAAAATGTGCGAATTTTCAAATGATGTTTTAAGTTTTGAATTTCAAATTATAATTTGTGGCGCCAAACCACCAAAATATGATAATTCAAAAGTTTTTTGGCTCCAAAATAGAAAAGGGGCTATATATGGGGGGGATTTTCTAATTTTTGTAGCTTTTTGGGTAAAATGAATTTGCATGCTGCGAAAGGGGATTCCTAAGTGATTGTAATTTTCTATAGCTTGCATGTATTACAGAGCTCAAGGATTTGTGATCCTCTGCATGTAAGAATTAATTTTTTTGAATAATAAAATTATTCTCTAGTTTTTTGCATAATTTTTTATGTCTTAGGTTGCACCCTCATCAAGTGGTATTAGAGTAGGTTTTCTTGAGCGTGTGGAAAGATTGCCAATCATGAGGTAGTTCACACCAGGACCATGGTTGTGGGTTCAAGATATTAAAGATGCCTCCAAGAGTGATGCTTGGTAGGCATGGTGGTGTCATAGGTGGCAGAGGTGGCAAAAATGTTGGTGGAAGAGATCCATTGGTGGTTGAGGGTTTCAAAGCCCTCTAGAGACAAATTTATGCATTGCAAGAACAAATGAGAAGAGCGTTAAACCCAAGGAGAGAAGAAATCAAGGATGAAGAAGAGGTGGAAGATTTAGATGTAGAAGAGGAAGAAGAAGAGATTGATCAAGATCAAATGTAGTTGATGAGGGCCATTTCAAAGATTGGAAAGAGACCTAGAATTGAAGTCCCTAGTTATTCCAAAAGTCTGAACCTAGAAAAGTTGATCGACTGGATCAATGAGCTAGAGGAGTATTTCGAGTATGAAGAAGTAGAGGACCCAAATCGGGTTAAGTTTGCAAAAATGAAGCTAAAGGTCCATGAAAATATTTGGTGGAAAGAGGTCCAATTGGAGAGAAATTGAAGAGGAAAAGGAAAGATCAATAGTTGGGATCATATGGTGGAGAAACTAAAGAAGTAGTTCATACTAGTGGGCTATGAGTTAAATTTGTTGAAGAAATTGCAAGTGTTGAAGCAAGGAAGCATATCTATGAAAGAATACATAGAATATTTTCATAATATGATCATTAGAATAGGCCATACAGAGGCCAACAAGGAGAAGGTAGCATGTTATCTTAATGGGTTACGACCGAGTATTCAACAAGAGTTAAGCCTAGTCAAAATGACAACCATTGAGGATGCGTACTAGTTTGTTCTGAAAGTTGAAGAGAAGTTGAACAAAAGATTTGATAACAAGAAAAAAGGATGAGGAGGAAAAAGTGGAAAGGGTGGTGGAAGATCTTCTAGAAGTGAGAATGAGGATGAGAAGAAAAATGGAGATATGGGTACCAGCCGAGGAAAGAGAGTGATAATTTCTACTACTCCCGTGATCAAAATTGTGGTGATCAAAGAGGTAGAGGATGAGGTAGATCTGGACAAGGATCTTGAAGAGGTGGTTTTAGAGGTACTTGTTTTTAGTGTGGTGAAGAAGGGAATCGAGCTTATGAATGCTCTCAACACCAAGGAAGGATAGATAGAAGGCCAAAATGTCATAGAAGGGTTGCACATGCATATGAGGAGGCTTAATCTGAGTATTCAAATGATGCTAAAATGGGAGAAGCCCTAGTGCCGAGAAGAGCCCTGGTGACTGAAGAGAAGGAGCTAGAACAAGGGAAGAATCTATTTCACACAAGGTGTAAATATGAAGGAAAATGTTGTGATGTCATTATTGACAGTGAGAGCATTGATAATCTAGTGTCATAAGAGATGGTTGCAAAACTAAAGCTAAAGAGGGAAAGGTATCCACATCTGTATCAAATTACTTGGCTATAGAAAGATCACAAAGTTCTAGTCAATGAGCAGTGCCTGGTGAAGTTCAAAATTGAGAGCTATCATGATGAGGTACTCTATGATATCATCCCCATGGATGCATGTCACATGTTGTTGGGGAGGTTGTGGCAAGTCGACAGGTGAGCTATACATGATGGTCATGCAAACACTTATTCCCTGACAAAGGAGGGAGTTCACCATAAGTTGAAACCCCTGAAGGAGGCCGAAGAAAAGGTATGCAATAGTGCTAGGGTTTGTTATGTTGATGGAAGGAAATTTTTAGAAGGCATGAAGCATGATCCTATGTGTTATGCATTGATTCCTATAAGGGATAAAGAGGATAGTGAGAATGTGTCAGTAGAATTTTTTGGGTTATTGGGTGAGTTTCAGGAGATTATTTTTGATAACATACCTAAGGGTTTACCACTAGTGAGGAAGATCAGTCATCAGATTAACTTGATCCTTGGAGCCATTTTTCCAAATAAGGTAGCTCATAGAATGAATCCTGTAGAAAATGAGGAATTGAATAGACAAGTTCAGGAGTTCTTGAGAAAGGGTTTGATTTGAGAGAGTTTGAGTCCATGTGTAGTACTTGCAGTACTATCACCGAAGAAGGGTGGGGAGTGGAAAATGTGTGAAGAATCCCAAGCCATAAACAAGATAACAATCAAATATAGATTTCCCCTGCCAAGGATGGATGACTTGATGGACTGTTTGAGTGGAGCACAGTACTTCACAAAGATTGACTTGAAGAGTTGATATCACTAGATCTAGATTTAGTAGGGAGATGAATGGAAGACCACCTTCAAAACCAAAGAGGGCATGTATGAGAGGTTAATCATGCCCTTTGGGCTAACCAATGCACTGAGCACATTCATGCAGCTCACGAACAAGGTATTGAAAGAGTTTTTTGAGAATTTTGTTATTGTGTACTTAAATGATATTTTGATATTTAGTAAGTCCTTGGGTGAGCATTTGATGCATATTCATAGAGTCTTTGAAAAGTTGAGAGAAGAGAATTCTTGATTAATCTGAATAAGTGTAGTTTTGTGAAGAAGGCATTAGTGTACTTGGGGTTTGTTGTCTCGGCAGAAGGTCTCAAGATGGACCTAGAGAAGGTGAAGGCTATTCTAGAATGGCCTGCCCCAAGAACTGCTACTAAGGTGAGATCTTTCCATATTTTGGCTAGTTTTTATAGAAATTTCATTAGAAACTTTAGTAGTATTTGTGCACCCCTGACTGAAACAATGAGGGGATAGAAAAGAGTTCAAGTGGAGCATTGAAGCAGTGAAGAGTTTTGATTTGTTGAAGTAGAAAGTGACAAAGCAACTAGCTTTAGCCCTTTCATATTTCAATATGGTGTTTTAGGTGGATTGTGATGCCATTGGTTATGCCATTGGAGAAGTGTTGAGCCAAGAAGGTAAGCCCATTGCCTACTTTAGTGAAAATTTGAATGATGCAAAGAGAAAGTACTTTGTATATGATCAAGAATTTTATGCAAAAGTTCAAGCATTAAAGAAATGAAGACATTATCTATTGCCAAAGGAGTTTGTTTTGTTTATTGATCATCAAGAATTATAGTACCTGAATAGTTAGGGAAAATTAAATCAGAGGCATATGAAATAGGTAGAATTTTTACAGAGCTATACCTTTGTTTTAAAACATAGGATTGGGAGGTTGAATAGGGTTGCAGATGCATTAAGTAGGAGGCAAACATTGTTGAATGAGATGTAAATTGAAGTGGTTGGGTTCAATGAACTCAAGACATTGTACTCTGAGGATCCTGATTTTGCAAAGGCTTGGAAAGCTTGCAAGGAGCCTATTACAATTGACAAGACAAGGTGGTTGGATTTCATAATCCAAGATGGCATGTTGTTTAAAGGAATTAAATTGTGTGTCCTGAGGAGTTCTATGAGGGAGAACTTGATAAAGGAAAAGCACAATGGAGGAATGAAAAGACATTTTGGTTAGGATAAGACTATTGTCATTATCAATGAGAATTATTATTGGTCTCAATTGTCATAGGATGTGAAGAAGTTTGTTCAAAGTTGTAGGGTGTGTCGGATGGCTAAGGGAGTGAGCCAGAATATAGGGTTATATCAGCCCTTACCTGTACTAGAGAGGCCTTGGGAAGATATAAGTATATACTTTGTTCTTGGTTTTCCAAAGATGCGGAGAGGGAATGATTCAGTGTTTGTGGTAGTTGACATATTTTCAAAGATGGTGCATTTCATTCCATACCGGAAGAGCCATGATGCAGTCCACATCTCTAACTTGTTCTTCAAAGAGGTGGTGAGAATACATGGTCTTCCAAAGATTATAGTCTTAGATCATGATACCAAGTTTGTGGGATACTTTTGGAGGACCTTATGGAAAAAGTTGAAGATAGAGTTGAAGTTTAGTTCTGCACACCATCCATAGATTGATGGGAAGATTGAGGTTGTGAATAGAAGTCTGGGTAACCTACTAAGATGTTTGGTAGGAGATAAACCCAAGGGATGGGACCTAATCTTACCCCAGAAAAATTTTTCTTAGAACTATTCTGTCAATAGAAGTACGAGAAGATTACCATTCCAAATTGTGTATGGAGGTAGTCCCAGAACTGCTCTAGAATTGAGGAAGATGGACCAAGAGAAGAAAACTAGTTTCAAAGCCAAAGACTTTGCAGAGCACATCAAGAATGTACATGAAGAGCTAAGAGAACATATTAATAAGATGAATATGCAATATAAGGCTAAGGAAGATCAGAAGAGGAGGAATAAGGATTTTTAGGTAGGTGATGAAGTGATGGTCCACATAAGGAAAGAAAGGTTTCTAGTGGGAACCTATAACAAATTGAAGATTGAGAAGTTTGGTCCCTATAAGATTTTGAAGAGGCATGATTCAAGGAATGCATATGAGGTAGAGTTGTTGGATGGAGTCAACATTTTCCATGTTTTCAACATTTCAGATTTGACAGAGTATTATGAAGGTGGCATAGAGGAAGTACTAACAATGGAATAGTGTGGCATTCCAACATCTACATTAGAGAAGGAGGAGATTGAAGCAATCTTGGATAGCCATGTGGGAAGGAGTACCAAAAATAGGAAATATGAAGAATAACTAGTGAAGTGAAGAGGAAGGCCTATGGAAGACTCATCCTGGTTGTTTAAGGAAAATTTTGACTGTATGGGTTTTCCTCAACCATCTAAGACATGACGAGGTCACTTCTCAAATTACCCTAGGTGTCTAATGTAGGAGCATCTAGTGGTGTAAGGGAAATCTTGCATCACCAAAAAAAATGCATTCCATTTACGTTTCTTTTGGTTAGCCTTTTGTAGATGTCTTTGCATTTTTGGATACCCTTTTTGTCATAATTTAAATGCCCACTTTCAGTTTTGTTTTTCTCCTTTTTCTAGTCAACTACTATTTTTAGCAGGAATTGGAATTTGAAGGTGTTTGGGGACAAAAATTATAGGGGAGGATTCAAAATGGAAAAATAAGAATATTTGCAAAAGAATTAGGCCAAGAGGATTCCCAGTTCGAAAGATATTATAGTTTCAGTCTCCCAAAAATTTAGCTATAAACCTTCTAGATTAGGTTTGAGGCAATAAACAGCCTCAAAACAGACCAAAAACTTTTCAAAATCATAATCACAGAATTCAAGCATGTTCTTGACTTTGAGACCTTTCTGACGGTTCAAATGGTTTAGAAAACGAAGTCCTAGATCAAAAGTTATGGCTCTCGAAAGTTGGTACACTTTCAAAATATGCTAATTTTCTAATGATTTTTTAAATTTTGAATTTCAAATTGTAATTTGTGGCACCAAACTACCAAAATATGATAATTAAAATGTTATTTGGCTCCAAAACAGAAAAAGGAGCTATTTATGGGGGGGGATTTTCTGATTTTTGTAGCTTTTTGGGGAAAAAGAGTTCTCATGCTGCGAAAGGGGATTTTGGAGTGACTGTAATTTTTTGTAGCTTGCATGTATTGCAAAGCTCAAGGATTTGTGATCCTCTACATGTAAGAAGTAGATTTTCTGAATAATAAAATTATTCTCTAGTTTTGTGCATAAATTTATGTGTCTTGGGTTGCACCCTCGTCACCTTGAGAAGGTCTCACTTGGGTGACAGATCTTGGCATCCTCCATCTTCTGAATGGTGAAAAGGAATAATTTTGAATGATGGTTTTTTGAAAAAAAATCCAAATCCAAAGGTATTGAATTTAAAAGGGAAAAATATTGTTGAAGATGGAGTTTTTTGGGGATTTATGGGAATTGTGTCGATGGGAAGTTAAGGAAAATGTGCCCACTAATTCAATCCTGAAATTAAACCTTCTCAATTCTATAATAGATGCTCAGCTAGTGGATCTTGAAGAAAATGTAATTTTGGGTCAACTTTGGGTTGAAGATTGGGCTCTCTTTACAATTCAAGAGAGGGTGAAAAGAAACTTGTATGAGAGTTTCAATTTTTATTTGTTTTTGTAAATATTTTTTTCATTTTGTTTAAGGATCAAAAAGAATTTAATGATCAAAAAGTTAAGGAAAAGATTTTAAGTAATGGTGCTTTTGGTTTGGCAATAGTTTTTTCAGCATTCTTTATTTGAGACAAAATTTTAAAGAATATTTTAAATTTGCACATTCCCCTACATGTTTTTCTTTACCTAAACTTCTTGGGCATAAAAAATTTGGAGTAATTTTCCTTGAAAATTATTATGTCCTCTTTTAGCTCTTTCTTAAAGAGTGATTACTTGATAGTTAATGGCTCTCCAATTCATAGGGTTTAGTTACTAGTGAAAAATCTTGACATGCTCTTGAAAGCTATAAACCTAATATTTAGTGAGGGTGTCCGACATCAAACTTTAAAAATGGATTTATCCCTTTGCTTTAAAGTGGATACTTTTGTGAATTTGGATCTTGTGTTGAAATATATATTTTTGAATAATTTTAATTCTAATATGGTTGTGGGATATTTTGATGTATAAAAAATCATAGAGTCTTTAAATTTGGGATCCTCGATACAATATAATAGTGTAGAGGATTTTTTATCTCTAGTTGAGGGTAAAGGGGTTGAGAAAGAAACACATAAGGTGGAATTTTTTGCAAACACTCTTAAAAAATTGGTGAATGAGGGTAATGCAAATACTCAATTTAAAAATAAATTTGAAAGGAGTAACTAAAGATAAATTGATTGACCTGAATAAAGAGATATTGAGAAGGTGGGTGAACATATTGTAGAAGAGTTAGCTGATGAATTATTGAAGCAAGATGATTTGGAAAATAAAGAGGCTTCTTTTCTCTCAAACAAAAAAATAGAATATATTTTTTTCTTCTCCTAAACCTTAAAGAGATAGAAAACCTAATAGTCAAAAAATGAAGGGTACAAAATCTATTGAGAGGGGGATGAATCAATAGATCAAATCTATTTAAATTTTTTAATGCAAATGCACATATCAGATATCAAACTTAAATCAAAGCAGAAATCTAATGATCAAGGAACAACATAAGCACACACATTTGAACAATTGAATACCATATATACATAGAAACCTAGGATGGGAAAACCATGGTGAGAAAAGTTTCTTGGATCTACTACCCAAATCTAGCCTCACAATATAGAAATATACAAGTGAATTTTACACACTAAAGTAGGCACCAACCCACTAGAGACAACAATTCCTTATTGTGTTTGTAGGCACCAACCTACTGTTAGTGTAGGTTTTTTAATTTTCCTTATGTTTGGGGTATTTATTTTTTCCTATACATATTATTTAAGCTAAGTTCTTAGGTTTATTAGATGTGGTAATATGATGACATGTGGCAAAATACAACAGCTACGTGTGTCACTCTCTCCCCACACATGGGTAGTTGAGTTACACATCCTCTTTTGGCTTGTTGTGCCATCTCTCATAACCACTATTTTTTTTTTACCTAAGTATTTTATGGGGTAGTTGGGCTTCTCGCCCTCTTTTGGATTTATGTGCCACCTCTCTCTTATCTTCACTTGAGGAGGTTATGCCACATGTCTTGTCATTTACCAAGTAGGTGATAACCTCCCACCTTTTATGGGTAGTAGGATTTAATGCACCTATTGGATGTATTTTCCCTTATTTTTCTATATATTGAGCACTCTCCTCTCACCTTCACTAGTTCAGCTAGTTTAGCTAGTTCGATGATCATTCTATGAGAGTGACGAGAGTCTTCTCAAAATTCTCTTGTAGTGTTGTCTCTATTTTCTCTCTTTCTCTCTTTTAGATTTCTTCTCCATTCTACTATTTTAATTTTCAATCAGTTTTTGAGTGGAGTGTATATGATCTACTACCAACAGTAGATCCTATCTCATTTATTGTAGAATCCAACACCTACTAGAGACACCAATCCCCAAATAAAATAGTATAGAAGGTAGAACACTAGTCCCACTGGAATACAAAGCTAAAGATTTCAAATCTTCAAAGTAACTCAACACATGCTAGAGTTATAGATAACTTTATTTCTCACTACATAATATCTTTTGATATAGGCACACACAATGGAACAAAATTCTACTTTTTATCACCACCTTCTCTACAATTTGTATCAATGGCCAACTCTACTTCACACAAATGTAATTATAATTCATGTGGTCATCCATGAATACATGTTAACACATCTAAACATTTGAAATATACACATGAAATTATATTAACACTCTTCCATGTCAGTCATAGTTCCATAAAGAGTAAGGATGACATAAGGTGGATCTAAATTCAAATTACATGAAATGTGTAACAAAATGGTCCAAACATAAAATTCTTGTTTCCAAATGAAATTGATGTCATGAACCACCACAAGAACCTTAACCAAGTCGTATCCTAACACCATACACAAGATTTAAATTATGCACACTACTAGTATCACATACTTCTTGAACACAAATAGGCTAACAAGTAGGAACATAGATTCTTTTGTCACTTCAAAATTCTTGCATGATGTAGATCACCTTTGAAAACTCAAGAAATTGGTAATAGTAGTATAGACATACTCTCCTTCCAAACAACAAAGAAAATTTTCATTTTTGAAAGGAATGTTGACCATAATTGTATTTCCAAGTAAATCTCTCTGCCTAAAAGATATCCTTGAACATAAGCATACTAATATAGACTTTTGGAGCACCATAGACATAGAGAATAGATGAAAGAAAGATATTGCAAGCATACAAAAGAAATTGATAATATTATTTTCTTGATTTTGCATTTTAACAATAAAATTACCAACATTGAATAGACTAAACTTATGACATGATACAACACTTTAAGTCAAGGAAAATATAATGAAAATTCAATGTTATCCTATAATATATCTCATCCTTGACAAACTTATAACTATAAAATTTGTCATTATTGATAGCCTTTGACATCAATGACAACCTATGTTAAAAAATCCCCCCCTTTTCCATTGATGGAAAACAAAATAATGTTGTGCCACCAAACTAACTACTAAATAGAAATACTAGAGGTACCACTAAACCAACTTTTAGAATGATTTCTTTTCTATAGAATTTTCTTTACTCTTTTTTCTTATAAAATATATAGCATTCTGAGATCATTATTCTTTCTAAGCAATTAAACATTCTGAGTTTACTCTCTCCCCCTTTGACGTCAATGGAAAAGGGTCAACAATAAATTGAAATTCCTTATTCCTTATTTTCCCCCTATGAGGAGACACCACTTTGAGGAGACACCACTTTTCCATACTAATATTGGCTTTTGTAGACATATCCTTCTCCTTTCTTCATTTTTTGGTACACTGCGTAATTTGAAAAAAAAAATCTTGAATAGACTCCCCCTGAGTACATGCTTCATTACCTCTGAAAATACTCTATAGGACCACCAAACCTTCTGGAAATAGTGATACCAAGCTCCCTCTCAACCTATGCTTCATCTTGATTCAAGAGAAGGGAGGAAAAAATCTTAAATTCTACTAGAGAAACTAAAATTTCTCCTTATCAAGTGGTTTCATTAATATATGTGCAACTTCCTCCTTTGTATCAACATACTCCAATCTTACCTAATATTTTACAACCTTTTCCCTCAAGAAATGATGCTTGATTAAAATTTGTTTTGTTCTTGAGTGCATCACCAGATTCTTTGCATATTTATGGCATTAGTTTTATTACAAATATAGTGATAGATTCATCAAACTCAATCTTCATTCCCCTCAAACTCCACTTCATCCAAATCACTTGAGTGCAGCATGATGTTGCAGTAATGTATTCTTCTTCTACTATAGATAGAGAGACTAATTTTTGTTTCTTGCTCAACCAAGACACCAAACTATCACCAAGAAAGAATACTCCTCCACTTGTGTTCTTCCATTCATCAATACATCCTACCTAATTTGTATCTATGTATGCATTCAGATTCAAATTTTCACTCTTTGGATACCATAGTCCAAAATCTTCAGTGACCTTCTGTAATGCCCAAAAATTTCCACCAAAAAATAGTTAAGAATAAGACACAACTTTCAAATTTTGACCATAACCACTAACGTAACACCCAAAGACTACTCCCTATACCTGCACTTTATGAAAGCATAACAACATTCGACCAAAAAATTATAAGGACTCAACCATCTACACATTTTTTTTTGACATTCAAGGTTGGGTTTCAGGTGGGGATATGGAATCCACATCACCAAGGTAGACTCTTTTTTTTTTTTGTTCCACGAACTCATCAATAATCACAAACTTAGATCAAGTCACAAGTCATGCAAATATAATATATATTTCAATAGTATCTTTAAGTATATTCAATAAGAGAACAAGCCTAGGGGCCAGACCTAATTCCTCGGGGGCTCGTCTCTGACGGCCTTGCCTACGTATATAATTCGCAGAGGAACCGTAGTTCGACAACAAGACTTCAACCATCTCCCACATGGTTGGATAAAAAGGGGTGGGTAATCCTTAGGTTCAAGGATGACTCTACCACTATCACACTCACAACCCAATAACACTAACATACTATAAACTCAATTCTCTACTCAACTTCATATTATGCCTCTAACCCATTAATTATACACAGACAAAAAGAAGTGGGTACGCAACCCTTTCTAGGGTTCATTGCCCTAGACAGTTTCATAGACGGCTACCACCCACATAGGTTCGAAGAACTCGTAAAGGATATACTAGGGGAATATGGAGCTTAGACATAAATACCCACATTGGCACAAACAATGCCACAAGGTAACATGTCAGTGACCAAATCTTTAGTAAAACCAAAACAACACAAAAGTAACCCAAGTGTTTTAAACAAAATAATCCTAATGAACTAGATCCTACTTTCATTAATTATGATTACTCAATCAACTAAATTTTCATTTCATCACTCTTTATATTCTAAGTATTATTCTTATTTCGAACTATTGTTTGCATCAATTAGATCATAACTAAAATATAAAGTTGTAACACAAAAAAAACTAGTTCAAGGTGTACTTAGATAACTCTGACACCATAGACTAAGCCACACATTACTTGGGCCCCATGATGAGTTTGAAACATCACCTCCATAACCTTCCTACCACTCAATTATATATTGGAAGCAAAACATAAAAAGGGTGCTACTTATCCAATATTAAATATGTTCCAATCATAATGCATTCTACTTGGTATGAATCGTGAACTAGGTTATAGATAAAGTATTTTAATTTTACAATATCATTTATTGCCATAGGAGGGGTTTATTTTAGTAATCTATGCTTGGCCATGCCAAAGGCTACATGATGAATCCCTAGTTCCACCCCATTTTTTTTTCTTTTTTTCTTTTTTTTTTAACCATATTATCTTCACAAGTTTTCAATAGAACCTTCAGTATATTTATCACACTCTCACATTTTTATTTTTTTATTTATTCTTTCTATGTAACTTCAAGCGAAGATTGTTTTCCCTTCCTAAGTAACTAGCTTCATATTTAAATAACACACAAGCCTAAACGTAAGTGTCTCTATACACACTCTTGAAATTCTAAGCAAATAAAGTGAATACTAAGCCAATTAAGGGCAACAATAGAAGCAACAAATTTACACACATTTCAATGCATCCAAGATATCCATTCAAGTGATATTTATAATTAAGTCATCGTACACAACACAGATTCATCGTGCTAATTACTATTACTTAATTTAATGTGAATCAATCAAGAATTTTAATCCATCACTTGGATGCTATCAAAACACAACCATAAAAACACACATAAATTTAACCAAATACTTCAATACTTAAAGAAAAATAACAATAATCACCCCTCTAGAAAGCGACATTAATGTGATAAGAGAATACCATTGCTAACACTATTTATCAAGGATTAGGCACCAATCTTAGAATAACAAAATTGATCTTATACTTATAAGTCATAAATAATTAATCTCTCAAGTGTAAATCATGTTATTCATGAATCTATTTAGAGAATAAGGGTATTTATTCTTTTTAGATAAATTGATATTTTAGAAACTTAAGTACGCATGCATCAATATATTATATAGTTTCATTAGAATTTTAAATCTCTTATTGAAATTTCACAAAACTAACATAAAATAAATTCGTGATAGGATAAGACGTAGGGTCAAATCTATGTCAAAGGGTTTACCTTGGATTGAAACAAGTTTATAACATACACTTTTTGATTAATTTGAAAAAAATATGTTGGAAGGATTATGCTCATAAACCTTGTGCTCAAGAAGTAGGTGTCTAACCTTGGGCTGCATGTCAAATCCCCACGATTGTAATTTTTTTTTATGTTTGAGCAAATGTGCTTAAATGCGAAGATTCATAAATTGGTGGGGTACATAGTTGCTCACATATAATTAAAAGTCAAAATTCACAATGTATCGACGGGATGTATAGGTGTCTATAAGTTATGTAGGCATCTTTAAACATAAGTAAATATCACAACATATTCTTATATTTATTTCAACAAAAGTGTTGTATTTCCCATTTTTCCTGGCAGGCATGTATGAAGGATCTGGACGCATTGACATGGCACACGAACTATTTGACAGAATTCCTCAAAGACAAGTGGTCACTGGAATGTAATGATTTCTGCATAAGCACAGAATGGATTTATTGAGGAAGGTTTAAAACTTGCGAGTAAATGAAAGAGTGAGTATAGAGACAAATTCAACAACTTTTTCCAGCGTCCTTTCTGCCTACGCCAAAATTCGAGCCCCCTTTTTTTTCCTGTCTCTTTTGAAACGGGTTGTGGAGCTACTTGACCGCATGCACAGGTAGACAAGTATGTGAAATGCAGAAGCATTCACAAGGCACAAGAATTTGTTTAAAAGAATGCCTCCTAGAGAACCAATCACATGGGCATGATAACATAGATTCATATTATTTGAGATTCAAAATGAAACTAAATGCTCAGGCCGCCCCCTTAGAGCCCTATGCTTGGATCTAGCAACGTTTGAAAGGAGAAATAAATGTCACTCATTATATCCAGCCGCAGCATAGGTTCAAAACTCACTCCACTCACCACAATGTCATAACCTATAATTATACCGGGCATGTGATAGGATTGAAACTCTGTAGCCACTAAATCCAAGATCTATGATTCAATTGGGGTGTGATGGTTAAAGCATACATCGTGCCATGACACAAATCTACGTACTTCATAATGATGATCGTAGCTAACCATGTACATGTCTAATATATTTCATATAACCTTATCCAAGGTTTTCCCAGACAAAGAATAGAAGAATAATCTAACTAAAATACAATTTGGAATAAAATGTGCACAAGCAATTTCCATTGCATCTAGATTTTAATATCAGAAATGAATTTTAACAAAAACTGGAATAAATTATGCATGCTCTTACAATACCTCTAAAACAACCATAAATCGATTGATTGCTCTTTTTGACATCATATTATGGGAATCAAATTAGAGCTTCAAATGACATAAGAGAAGCAACATCTTACCTCATAATCTACCATTGGGATTTTTCTGCAGAATGCTCGCACCGCTAAGAACAATCGATGGATTATTTATAAATGGAATACTCCAGTCATTTACAGTTTGAGGTAGTCAAACGACAGACCCTTTTCTAAAAATCCCAGCATCGTGGATATCCATAGCCATTTGTTCACATCCCACTGGCAACACTTTCATGAGAAGATCACTTCATTCTCCATCCAAAAGATTTACCAAATCGCTCCCTAATCCCAAGGTAGAAAAAAACACCCATAAGCCATCCACAGCTATAGAATTGTTACTATGTGCCTCCCGCACCACCATTAATGGACTTGACCTTTAAGCTTTTTTCTCTCTGCCCAAAAAGACCTTTTTCTTATCCCAAAGTGTGAGAATGATGTTCACCCCTAAAACTACACGCATAAGGGACTTTTAACTCCCTTGACATGCTATGACTAAAACAATCATAGTGATTGAATTTCATCTCCCCTCAAGATATTATGGCAACCAGATCAACATAACGTGTCACCTGCAATACATTAGTCTAGTGATAGGGAGAGGTTGGTAAGGCAAATAAATTAAGGTTGACCAGAGGTTCTATTTTCCATGCCCGTTCAATGTTTCTAACACTTACCATTTATTATAGACAGTATAATGCATGCCTGATTTAAAGGCCAAGCGTATAGAATAATCAATCCTTGGAGAAATTCTATACAGTCACGTCATTGTCCAGCAAGTGATAGCGTACACAATAATCACTTCCCTAGAAAGTATCACCCAGAAAGAAAGTAATAAGATATTAAAACAAATAAACAGTCCAGCTTAGGAAATGTATATAGCTATCCAAATAAAACTCTTGTCATTAATTATTAAGGGACCTATAAATATATAGAAAAATACTTAAGGAGAACTTTAATATATATCATATTCATCTAAGAATTTTCACATAATGTATTTAAGAATCATACATATTATATTTTAATATTCTTGGATAGCCACACAACAACTAACTAGAACCCCAACTCATCAGAGTGAATTGATTTCATAATAATTTGAATTAACCAAATTTTTGATTGAACAAATGCCTTAATTTGTTATTTAAATGATCATCAAATTATATAAACAAAACAAAATTCTAGAGTCCCTAATAATATTACAATCACTCACTATATACATGTTAGAAACGTCATCAACTATTTAGTTATTGGACCCCATCGTAAGAATATTATGTTTTGATTGACTAAGAAACCTTAATAATATTGGTATTATTGAATCAACTCTTTTTTCCTTTTTTTTTTTTAATTTAATAATAATAATATCGTTTAATTAACAATTTAACTAAACAATATTATTATTCACCCCCAACATAAGACTTACCAATAATAATGATGTTATCATAGAATAAACTAATTGAATGTTTATAGTATTCTCATTTAACCAACACTCGGACCTCGATATGTATATAAATGTGAAAATAGTGTAGTAATACTTAGCCATAGGTGGGGCCTCACACCTTAAAATCCCTAAATATTCTCTTTAATTATTTAACATGAGTCTCTTTAGGTGTTGCCTAAAATATAGAAACCATTCAACTACCTAAATAATTTTATATAGTCTAGATGATATCACATACAATAAACTTCCAATCATCAACTTGTACAAAGTTTGATCTATTGGAGTAGATTCATCATGTTTACTTATTTTACATCTTGTAACTATAGGTGTTCCAACTAGTTTGTAATATTTCATCTTGAAATTTTTCAATATCTCCTTTATGTACTTGTGCTATGAAATGAAAATTCCTTTGTTTAATTGTATAATTTATAATCCAAGGAAGAAAGATAATTCTCCTAGAATTGACATTTCAAATTCATTTTGTATTTCCTTCTAAAATTCTTTTTACTTGTCTTCACTACCTCAAAAATTATGTCATCTACATAGACCAAAACTATCATTAGTTGCTCCCCTTCTATTTAATGTATAGATTACTATATGCACTTCCTGTTTGAAATACTTCCTATTGCAAGTATCTATCCAAACTTGAATACCAAGCTTTTGGAGCTTTATTGAGTACATACAAAGCCTTCTTTAATCTACAAACATAATCAAGATTGTTAGACAAATTAAATCCTTTTGGTTGTTCAATATAAATCTTTCATTCTAGTTATCCATTCAAGAATGTTGACTTCACATTCATCTAGTACACATTGAAGTTCTTGAATGTAGAAAGACCTAAGAACATTCTGATTTCCTCTAGTCTTACCATTGAAGAAAATTTATCTTTAAATTTTGTTCCTTCAACCTAAGCGTACCTTTTACATACAAGTCTCTCCATGTTTCATATTACCTTTCCTTCTTAATTTAGCTTTTTTTGAAAAATCACTTGGTTCCAATCACATTCTTTCCTTTAGGTCATGGGACAAGTTCCTAAGTTTCATTCTTCATGATTCGATTCAATTCTTCTTCCATAGCTTATATCCAAACTTTCTCTTTTGTTGCTTCCTTGTATGACTTAGGCTTTATCTTTGATAGTAAAGAAAAGTGTACTTTCTCACTTGCTCTCTCAAGTCTCTTTTGGGTTTGAGCCCCATTGTCTTTGTCTCCTATAATCTGGTCTTCAAAATGATTTCTCTGAACATACTTTGTTGGAGTCTTTGTAACCAATTTTTGTGAATGTGCAATGCTATTGTGAATTTTTTCTTCATCATCTTATTCTTTTAGAATACTACTAGGTTGAATAGTCTCATCAGCTCTCACATTTTCACTTTCAACTATCATCTTAAATTGTTTGCTATATAATGTTGGGAAAAGGTGTGAATGGGGAAATTTAATGTTTAATATGTAAACTAGGGTTAATTCCTTCATTTTCCTAAATTACATTAGAAGGGTAGATCAACAAGATGAATATATTGACTATCAACCACAAAGGTGATCCAATCAAACCTCGATCCCCCTTTCTTAGAGATTTGGAAATGGATTGGAAATGATTTGAAATTATTAACCTAATTGAACTATATTACCTAATAATTTAAATGTAAAATTTGAAAAATGCATTGATAGAAACAATAACTTGTAAATAGATCTGAGAAGTACTAGATGTTATGCACTTTTCATAAAAAAATTGGATTTGGCAAGTAGAGGAGGACAACAATGCCTAGGGGTGTATGGCTCTCTGATGGGGGGTCATGAAACTAATTTTTGGGTACTGTAAGATGTTGGGCCATTTAGGGGCTTGCCTTAGTCAAACCTGTCCATTTGCACAATGACAATTTCAATGATAGGAATGATAATTGAAATGAAGGAATGATGAAACCACAAAATGCTAGAACTCACCACCCTTCACTAGATTCCTTGAAAGACTAAATTCATGCATGTATCACCTCAAGTATTTGGATCTTTCTTTTTTGAATTCTTGAATGATTTAGATACCTATAATAAGGTCTAACCTTCACAAAACATGAACTTGAACACACATGAACTTTTACATGATGTTGGATCTTGAATTGTTGCTATAATGCTCTAGAATGATGCTCTTGATCATAGTTTTTTCCAATAGATTTCTAGATATCTCTTGTTATATTTTAAATGATAATATAACTAGGTATTTATATGCAATTGTTCTAATTTACCAAAGATTACATTCCAGAAGCTAACACTTGAAATTTGAATTATGAATATTAAAGTTTTTTCAACAACATATTGAAAAATTGATCCCAAAGAAGATAGGGGGACCCATATTCCCATGGGTGTATGGGTCTTAGTCCTACCTACTAGGCAATTTAGTGTCAATATAAAAAAAAAAAATATTTTCATTTATTCAATGCTTGCAATCCTTTGGAAAGTGTTAAAAATAGGGTTTAGAATGCATATTTTAGGAAATTAGGAGTTTAATTAGGTCCAATAATTTAAGAGGAGCAAACATAGTGTGAAATTGTTAAGGGTGACAATTTCCAACACTACATGTTATAACATTTGTAGGCTTTACTTCTTAAAGAATAACTAAGGAAAATGCTTTCATCTAATCTAGAATTAAACTTACCTAATTTTTCATCTCTCTTGATGTAGCCCTTGCTCCCAAATATTCTAAGGTTTCTTATTGATTTTTTTCTTCCTCTCCATAGCTCATATGGTGTCTTCTCAAATTTTCACTTGATCTAGACTCTATTTAGAATATATACAATAGTTTTTGTAGCTTCTCTCTAGTACATATCTAGTATATTTTCTTAACATAGCATAGTTCGCTACATCTCCTATATAGTCCAAGTCATTATTTTTGTAACTCCATTTTACTATGGATTTGTATCAACAAAGAACTACCTCTGGATCCCATTCTCTTCACAAAATCTATCATGCTTCTAAAAAGTGAATTCTCCACCTCTTTCATATCTCAAAACTTTTATTGTCCTTTTGATTTCATTCTATACAAATGCATTGAATTCCTTAAACTTCTCAAATGCTTTTGAATCTTCTTTTAGAAATATTATCCAAGTCATCCTAGTGTAATAATCAATTAGCTTTAATAAATACTAGTCTCCTTGTGGACTTTTAGTCCTCATGGATCTACATATATCTATATGAACCAAATCTAATGTCTTTAATGTGGAATACTCTTTAGCATGATATTTTCTTATTGTCCACTTCCCTTCATGACATGGATTGCAACTAATTGATTGAGGCTTCTTAATCTTTGGTATATCTCATACCAACCCTCTTGAACTAATCTTTACGATATCACTAGAATTCATATGTCCTAACCTTTTGTGCTAAAGCCAACTTTCATCTTTTTGTGTAGTGAGACAACTCTATATTTTCAACTCACTAAGATGTTAAATGGAATTGTCTATCTTATTTCCTTCTACAATCAGTTCACTAGTACTTGATTCCATGATTTCACAACCTTCAAAACTAAAAAATAGCTTGTACAGTCTTTATCACACATTAGAATGAAACTTAAAAAATTATGCTTTAAACCTTCAACATACAAAACATCATGTGTCTTTATTCTAGCACTATCAAGACTTAAATTACCCTTACCAAATATTTTGGAAAATGAATTGTTTCCAATGGTCACTAAACCACCTTCAAATTTCTTGAAATTCATGAAATTACTTTTATCTCTAGTCATGTGGCTAGAACAACCACTATCTATGATTCACATATTCTTATCCTTTTGAGTATATAGTACAATTTGATAATCATTGACTTTTCCAACTTCTTCTCTTCAAGAACCTTCTTCGAGACCTTTCTTGATTCATGTCTTATAATTTTTAATCCTTTTCTTCCACATTTTGGTAGAGGAGCATTCACAAAATACTTTTGCAGTTCCTTGAAAAGTGTCCAAAGTTTTTGCACTTGAAATAAATGATATTAAAATTATACAGGCATGTAAATTCTTTACTATTGTCAAAATTATTTTTCTTAATATATGTTTTCTACATTCCATAACCTTATGACAAAAATTATTGCAATTGAAATAATAACCAGAGAAAGAAAAATTTTACTGGGTATTGTATCCATGTCTTCTCAATATTCTTCTTTTGTTTTGCACTTTTATAAATCAATCACTCTGTGTCATGCTTTCATCACTTTCCATGTTTCTTTCATACTTCAAGCTTTTAGAGCTTGAAACTTCTAAACTTTCCTTAATAGTCTTCATAGTATTTTTTGTCACCTTATTTTGATCAAAACTTATTCTAGTATTGACATGTAGAGATCTCTAACTTCCCAAAATATGATCTAGTGTTTCAGTGTTTTTACCAAACTTCATTTGTAGCTACCGTTTCACTTTCTAAAGCTCTTTTCTTATTGTCATATTTTTTCCTTATAATTTATCATAACCTCTATATCTTGATAACAACTTTTCTATCATGAATTACCCAATCCTTTTTTCTTCTTCATTTTGGGTTTTCAATTCAAAAATCATCTTTTTTATTTCTACAAATCCTTAGATACATTTTCTTTAGCTCTCACTTCTATAATTTTACTCTTTAGCCTCAATGTGATTTCTTTTCCAACACACATCGATTCCTCCATAAGATCTACCTCTTCTTTGTTTTTTCCAAAACCTATGTCTCCTTCATTAGTCTCAAAATCCATAAACACAACCTTTTATTTTTCATCTCTAGGTACATCTTAATCTTCTTCTTCAGTGGAGTAGTCTTCATCCTCATTAGTGTAGAAAATTTTATGTTTCCTCTGGCCTCTAAATTTTCTCTAAAATGACTTCTTTCCATTCTTTTTCTTAGCACTATTAGTATTCTTATGGGGACATTTAGCCATAAAATTTCCTACTTATCCATAATTGAAACACTTGAAGGGTAATTTTCCTTCATACTTACTAGAAACTCTTCGTAGCTTCCTAAAAAAAATTAATTCTTCTGGATCTGATCCAAAATCAAATCTTCATCAACCTTCTTCATAAAAAATTTGAAAGAAACCTCTTTCCTTATAGAATCTTCACTTTCAAATATCATATCAAATGCAATCAAGTTCCATGCAGTTTAATCAATTTTAAGGTATTTAAATCCTTAGCTTCCTCAATAGTAGATATTTTAGGATCAAACCTTTGGGGAGAGATCTGATTACCTTCTTCACAAAAATATTCTCTTCCAAACTCTCGCCAAGACCTCTAATATCATTTAAAACTTCATCAACTTGTAATATGAATGTAGTAATGTTCTCATATTCTCTCATCTCCAAACCTTCAAACTAAGCTTTGTAAGTTTCTGTCTTTGCCTCTTTGACTTTTTCATCACCTTCATATATTATATATAGTTTACCCCATATATCTTTTGTTTCTCTACACTATACCACTTTCACAAATCTAAAATTAGTCAATCCATATAAAATATCATTCCTTTCATTAGCATTGAGTTCACAAGCCTTCTTTCTAGACTGATCCCTCAAAGGATTTTCAAGATGCTCATATCCTTCTGCAACTGACATTTGGATGTCCATTCCTAAAGCTATCAAATAGGACTCCATCCTAACATTCTAAAATGAAAATTTTTAGCCATCAAAGATCATTGCTTTGTTTCCAAAAAGGCCTTCTTGTGCCATCTTGGAACCACCTTAAGTTGTAAGGCTTCTACAAAGGAGCTCAACTCTAATACCAATTCAAGGGCACACAATCTACTAAAAGGGGTGTGAATCGGTAGATCAAATCTATTTAAAACTCTTAACTCAAATGAACATATCAAATATTACACTTAAATCAAAGTAGAAAGCTAAGGATCAAGGAAGAACATAAGCACACACATCTACACAATTGAACAACAAATATACGTGGAAACCTAGGATGGAAAAAACCATGGTGAGAAAATTTTCTTGGATATACTACCCAAATCTAGCCTCACAATACATAAATATACAAGCGAATTTTAAACATAGAAGTAGTCACAAAGCTACCAAAGATAAAAAAACCCCTATTGTGTTTGTAGGCACCAACCTACTAGAGACACCAATTCACTAATGAAACAATACATGTAAAACACCAACCCTACCAAAATACAAAGATAAAGCTTGTGGATCTTCAAAGTAATGCAACACATGCCAAATTTACAACTAACACTCTTCCTCACTAGATATGATCTTATGATATAGGCACACACACTAGAATGTAACTCTCCTTTTATCTTCATCACCTTCTCTACAATTTTCACCAACAACCAGCTATACTTTATAGAAATGTAATTCTAATTCATGTGCTCATCCACAAATACATGATGATACATCTAAAAATTTGAAATATATACATGAAATTACATTAACACTCTTCTATGTTGACTGAGGATTTGTGAAGAGCCAGGATTACATAAGGGGGCATGTGTAGGATCATCATGGAAAAACAAGCCCTTAAGTGGCAAAAAAATCAGAAAAATTAGAGTTAGGAAACTTGAGGTAAAAATATGAATAAGTTATCTTTATTATTTCAAAAATATGTAAGAATAGAATTTGTATAAAATTGAATGTAGTTTCTAAACTAATAGGTTTATTTTTAAAAAAAAAATCTATTTGAAAATTTTCAAATTTCAATGCATTAAATTCTTTGAAAAAATAAAGTAGGTGTCTATAACACAATAAAATGATAATATTTTTTAATAATATTTTAGATATAAGTGGAGGACTCATGTCCCGATGTGATGCATATTTTTTGTAATTTTCTTCCTAAATAATTAATTATGAATTTTTATTGCAACTTTTAAAAAATATAAAAACTCAAATAGAAAATTAATAATTATTTTTAAATTAAAATAAAGCATAATTTATATTGGTGGAAACTTGAGAATCTCCTTTAAAAACCCTTTTCATTTCATCAATTTTGGGTCAAAAAAATTTGTCAGCCACATACCCTACACACACCCATCATATTGCCACTTTTTGGCCCATCATGATCCTACACATACCCAAGGTGGACCTAAATTCAAATTACATGAAACATGTAGCACAATGGTCTAAACATAACATTCTTGCTACCAAAAGAACTTGATTTCATGTGCCACCATAGGAACCTTAACCAGGTCTTATCTTAACACCAAACATAAGATTTGAATACCACACACTACTAGTCATTACTGTACACATCTTAGACATGAACAAGTTGACAGAGAGGAACAAAAGGCCTTCTATCACTTCAAACTTATATCATGTTGAACATCAGCTCCAAAAACTTAGAAAATTGATAATACTAGTGTAGAAATACTCTACTTCCAAATAGTAGAGAAAAAGTGCTTTTCTGAAAGAAATGTTTACCATAATTATATTACCAAAGAAATCTCTCTACCCAAAAAATATCCTTGAATAGAAACATACTAATACAAACTTTTGGACCACCACAAACATAGAGAATAGATGTAAGCAATATATTGCAAGTATACAATAGCAACTGATAATATACATTTATTTATTTTGCATTATGATAGTAAAATTATAAACACTGAACAAACTAAACTTCTAACATATTGTACTTTAATTCAAGGGAAATATAATGATAATTCAAAGTACTCCTACAATATGTTTCATCCTTGACAAAATTCTGATTACAAACTGTATCATTACTGACAGCCTTTGACATCAATGAAAAAGCTATGTTCATCAAAAAGAACAAATGAAAATTGCTACTAGTATACAAACAACCCTTGAATTTAATTCTCAAATAAAATAGGGGCAAAGAGGGATGCCTTGTGTGGTAAAAGAAAATAGCTTATGATGGTTATGAAATCTCATAGTACCTTAGAATTGAATCTCAAATTGAAGAGAGATGGTATCTCTCCTCTAATAGCAGGTTCATTTCTTGGAATGTTAGGGGCTTAAATGCTCCTTAAAAGAGATTCTTAATTAAGAATCAAATACTTTGTACATTTTCAGATATATTTTTTCTTCAAGAAACAAAGTTTTCAAAGCAATTAGATTCCTTAATCTTTTTTCTCTTGGGTGAATTGGAGTTTTTAAAATTCTTCTATGAGGGATTTTGGGGGTTTAAAAATAATTTTAAATAAAAATAGTGTAAAATTGGATTTGGTTTCTTCTTATGATTATCGGATGGGAGTGTTAGTTCAATGTCTTAGATCATTGAAAACTGTGTGGGTCTTTAATAGTTATGGTCCATTTTCTACTCTAAAAAATAAATAATTATGGGATCAAATAACTTCAATTCCTTTTCCACTTGTTACCCTCAAATTTGAGCATTACAAATTTTGAAATTTTTCCCATGTCATCCAAGCCTATGGTTGTTGTGCAAACATATGTTCTCTGTGACTAAAGATCAAACACTGGTCAATATAGGCAGAGCATTTTTTAGTCACATTTTGAGAAGGTCTGTCGGAGCAATTCACCAAATCCCCTAGTTGATAACATGGTCAAGTAATTTTATGACTTGGGGCCTTCAAACATCAACTCTAGTGTTAGACAGAGTCTCTAACGTGGCACTTATTTCTGTTGGAAAATTTATTGCTCTTGAAGCCTCCTACTCTCACATTAATAGGTATAATTAAATGTGGTAGGCTAGTTTGAATTCCCAATTTATGGTGGTAGGTAATTTCAAATTTTTGAGAGGGAATTTTTTTGAAGAGACAAAAAGGAATTGAAGGCATATAGTTCTACTAGTTGAAAAAGAGTTCCTGAGAAACATCAGTCTAAAGAGGAATGTTTTTTTTTTTTCTCTGTGTGATTCAAAGAGGTTTCTGAATAGAAGTAGTTGTGTTTGTTTTGTATGTGAGAAGTGATTGCTCCTAAAAGAGCTCTACATAGCTCTTGATAGTGAGCTCCTAGCAGCTCTTGAAGTTGTTTGTCTATGTGAGCAGCTCATGAAAGCTCCCAACAACTATTAGTCTATAGCTTAGAGTTTATTTTCTAAAGTTTTATGTTTAGTCTTTTATCTATTGCCATTTCTAGTTTATTGAATACAAAGAAAAGTTGCATGTCTCCTTGTGCTTATGCATTTTGTTTTTGTATTCCAAGTTAATTGGGAGATAGAGTAGTAGCTCTATGTTTTCTTATGCATTTAGAAATTTTGACTTGGTATCAGAGCCATAGGCCCCATTTCTTCATGAGTTAGGGAAATTTTTTTTTCTGGGTATTAAGTTTTTCTTGTTGGAGACATGGCTAGAGATGAAGGGAAGAGTTGGCATCAACCATCATCTTTTAATAGACATAACCATGATGTTTGGGCAAAGAAGATTAATACCATAATGGTTGCAAATGATTTATGGGAATTTGTGATCAGTGGCTTCAATGATGTAGTTGATCCTGTAGCATATGCAGTCCTCACAACCAACTAGAAGACCTAGCTGAAGGAGTTGAGGAGGAAGGATGCTCAGGCATTGATTTTAATAGAAGTAACCTTGACAAAGGCCATTTTTCTTAGAATAGCAGTAGCTGACTATGCAAAGAAAGCTTAGGAAATCCTCTAGACCAACTATAAAGGGACTGACAAGGTCAGATTGGTGAAACTCCAGATGCTTCGAAGATAGTTTGAGACTATTGAAATGAAGGACAATGAGTCCATCTTAGTTTTTCACACAATACTCTCAGGTTTAATAAACCAGTTGAGAGTGAATGCAGAAGTCATCGACAATTAGAGGATTGTGGAGAAAATCCCTAGGATCTTTCCCATGAAGTTTTATGTAGTGGGATTGTCATTGAAGAGGCAAAGGATCTCACAACATTGTTCATTGATGAGTTGATGGGTTCTTTGCAAACCCATGAGTAGTGCCTTAATAGGTCTACTACTTCTTTCCAAGAGCAATATTTTAAAGCTTTGTTAAATACAAGAGGAAGTGGGAGAAGAAACAATGGTGGAAGGACCTCAAGAGGTAGAGGTCGTGGAAAATATAAACAAGGAAATGTTGGAGGAGATAGCTCAAGATGAGCAAGCAGTGAAGAGGGAACGAGCAGCTCTTAGACTAGCTCCAAACAAGGCAAGAAGAACAATATTTAGAATTAGAAAAATGAAAAATAAAATGTTGAATGATACTACTATCATAAATTTGATCATTATGCAAGTGAGTGCTAGAAAAATCACAATGATTAGTCAAAACAAAATACAAATGTGGCTGAAGGAAATTAGTCCACAACCTTCATCATGTGCAACATTGGTGAAGAAGGCAACCCCGAATTTTGGTATTTTGATAGTGGTTGTAGCAACCGCATGAGTGGTAATGAAAGTTTATTTTCTTTCATTGATAAGAATGTGAAGTCAGAGGTAAGAATGGGGAACAATGGATTAGTTCCAGTTGTGGGCAGAGGATCTATTATGATCCACACCAAGCAAGGTGAGGAGATAAAAAATGTATTTCTTGTTCCTGAATTAAAGCATAACCTCATGAGTGTTGGAAAAATAATCCAAAATGGATATAAAGTGCTAATGGAGAAGGTTCAATGCATTATTTATGACAAGAATGAGATGATAAAAGTTTTGCAATAGTTCAAATTATAAAGAACTGAATGTTTCCATTAAAGATTGAGACATGTTTCTTAGCTTAGTCCATTGCTACACCTCTTATGAATGGAAAATGTACAACAGTATAGCAAGTAGCCCTCAAGAGCACCATTCAAGACCCCTCCAAGCTATGAAATCTCAGGTATGGGCATTTAGGCTATGATGGTTTAAGTCTTTTGTCCAAGAACAAAATGATCCATGGTTTGCCAAGAATAGTAGAGCCTAATGTTAAGTGTGAGGCTTGCATTTTGGGTAAGCAACATAGGCATCCCTTTCAATTGAGCAACTCTACAAAGGAAAAACCACCATTGGAGTTAGTGCACATGGATTTGGTAGGCCCTATGCAAACCATATCTATTGGTAAAATCCCTTTTTTATGGGCTTTATTGATGATTACAAACGTAATATGTGGGTCTATTTTTTGCAACATAAATCTAAAGCTTTTGATAATTTTTTGTTTTTAAGGCCCAAGATGAAAAGAAGAGTGGATATTTTATCAAGGTCCTAAGGTCAGATAGAGGAGGAGAGTATACCTCCAATTAGTTTGTAAGTTTTTGCAAGAAAAATGGTATCAAGAAGGAGCTAACAACTAGTTATATTCCACAGTAAAATGGAGTGGTTGAGAGAAATAATAGGACAATTGTGGAGATGGAAATGAGCATGATGAAAGAAAAGGGACTCCTAATTGAATATTGGGGAGATTCTATAGCAACAACTATATATCTGATAACTAGAAGTCCAACAAAGGCAGTCCATGACAAAATCCCTCAAGAGGCATGGACAAAATTCTAGTGGATGGTTGAGCACTTGAGAGTGCTCGGGTGTGTAGCATATGCTCACATTCCTAAAGAAAAGAAGCAAAAATTGAATGAAAAGGGTAAAAAGTGTATTTTCATAGACTACAATGAGGAGTCCAAAGCCTATAGGCTATATAACCTAGTCACCAAGAAAATCATCATCAGTAGAGACATGGAGTTCCTTGAGGATGAGTCATGGGATAGAGCGATAGTTTTTGATGGATCAGAATCACTTTTGATAGCTCCTAAAGAAGAAGGAAGAGAACAAGAAGTTTAGCAAGATGAGGTCCTGACAGCTCCCGATGGCTCCTGACAACACCTGATGGCTACTAATAGCTCCTGATGTAGGTAGATAGTCAAGAAGATAATCACAAATAGCTAGAGATTTGGTTAAGAGCTCCCAAAAGCTCCTGAAAGCTCCTAAAGTGAGCAGGCAGAAAGGCAAGCAACTAGAGATAGGTAGAAGAGTGGCTCCCAAGATCTCCCAACAGCTCTGAATGGCTCTTGAGAGCTCCTGATAGCTCCTAAACCAACCTGTTCAGTAAAGCAGTAGCAATAGTGAAAGTTCAGACCCCACACTCACCTCCCTAATGCCAAAGAAGACCAAGAGTGTAAGGGAGATCTACTAAAATGAAAAGTATGATGAAGAATTTAATGAGTTTGAATTTTTCATTATTTTCTCATAGTGATCTAGTTTGTTTTGAGGATGCTATGAAAAAGGAGAAATGGTTTGAGACCATGGATGAGGACATAGATGCAATAGAGAGGAACAACACATGGGATTTAACTAATTTGCTTCCCAACAAGAAAATTATTTGGGTAAAATGGGTCTACAAGACCAAGTGCAATGTCGAAGGAAGAATAGAAAGGCATAAGGAAAGATTAGTTTTCAAGGGGTACAAAAAGAATTTTGGGAGATATTATAATGAGAAATTTTCCCCCATTGCAAGGATGGAAATATGTGGATAGTCATAGCAATTGTATTCCAACACAAGTGGAAGGTGTTTCAAATGGATGTGAAGCACACCTTTCTAAATGGAGTGTTAAAAGAGGAAGTTTATGTGGAGTAGCCATTTGGATATGAAGTTTTTGGTTAAGAACACAAGGTGTATAGGCTGAAGAAAGGTCTTTATGGGCTGAAGCAAGCTCCATGAGCATGGTATAGCAAGATTGACTCATATTTCATGAGCATTGGCTTTAGCAAAAGTGATGGTGAGCCCACTCTTTACATCAAGGCAACAAATAGTAAGATTTTGATTTTTGTCTTGTATTTTGATTATTTAGTTTTCACTAGGGATGATAATTTCTTGATTGCTGATTTTAAAGAGGCAATGAAAAGAGAGTTTGAAATGACTAATTTAGAACTCTTGAGATATTTTCTAGGCATAGAAGTAAAAAAAAGCACGATGGTATATTATCTCTCAAGAAAAATATGAAAATGAAATCTTGAAGAGATTTAGGATGCTTGAAAGCAAGTCCACTCTGACACCAACAGTTGTAGGTCTAAAGTTGAGCAAGGAAGATTGTAGTAGAAATGTGGATCAAAAAATGTTTAAAATTTTCGTTGGAAGTTTTATGTATTTGACTGCAACCAGGCCTAATATAATGCATGCAGTGACTCTTATTTATAGATTTATAGAGACTCGAAGCGACACCCATTGGCAAGCGGGTAAAAGAATTGTGAGGTATGTGAATGGAACCAAAGGATATGGCATTTTTTACATAGCAACAAATGAGTTTGGGTTGGTTAGATACATAGATGGTGATTGGGTAGGAAGTTTGGATGATAGGAAGATCACATCAAGCTATGTGTTTATTTTTGGTTTTGGAGATATCTCATGGGCTTCCAAGAAATAACCCATAGTTTCCCTATCTATAGTTGAGGCTAAGTATATAGCAGCAAATTTAGTAACATGTCAAGCTATTTGGCTAAGAAGAATCTTGAAAAATTTGAGAGAAGAACACAAAGATGGAACAACAATATTTTGTGACAATGTTTCTTTAATAGCCTTGACAAAAAATATTGTGTTTCATTGAAGAAGCAAGCACATTGAAATAAGGTATCATTTTATTAGAGAGTTATTTGAAAATGGTGAAATTAAAATGGCATTTTGCAGGTCTGAGCAACAACTAGCAAACATATTTGCCAAGCCTTTGAGCATGGACAGTTTTGAGCACCTAAGAAGTAGATTGGGCATTGTTGATTTGGATCAAGATTGATCTTGTTTCATCGGCTCAAGACCAAGGGGGAGTGTTGGAAAATTTATTGCTCCTAAAACCTCCTGTTCTCATGTCACACTCCTAGTTGTTTCACCTACCTGTCAGGAGCTCCATTCTTCAATGATAGTTTTTGGGATCTTCATCCCTACAGTGCCTAATAGCTCCAAAATTAAATGTGGTAGGCCATTTTGAATTCCCAATTTATGATGGTAGTTAATTTCAAATTTTTGAGAGGGGATTTTTTTGAAGAAACAAAAAGGAATTGAAGGCAGTTAGTTCTTCTAATTGAAAAAGAGTTCCTAAGCAACAACAATCTAAACAAGAATGTTTTATTTTATTGTTTGTGTGATTTTGAGAAGTTTCTGAATAGCAGTAAATGTGTTTGTTTTGTATGTGAGAAGTGATTGCTCCTAAAAGAGCTCTATGTAGCTCCTAACAGTGAGCTTCTAGTGGCTCCTGAAGTTGTATGTTTGTGTGAGTAGCTCATGAAAGATCCCAACAACTAGTAGTCTGTAGCTTAGAGTTTATTTTCTTAAGTATTATGTTTAGTCTTTTATGTATTTTCATTTCCATTCTATTGAATATAAACAAAAGTTGCATGTCTCCTTTTGCTTCCGTATTTTTTTTGTGTATTCCCAATTGATTGGGAAACAAAGTAGTAGCTCTGTGTTTTTTTGTGCATTCAGAAATTCTAAAAATTACATACAGAAGTAGACTCTTAGGGACTTCTTTGTAGATAGATATTGATAATGTGGACAATTAAAAAGGGAATATTTCAGGTAGAAATATGTATGTCCATAGAGTAAGGTGCAAACATATTTGTAGGTGTGATGTTAGAACATTGTTTCAAGGAGATACAAAACAATTTTCTCATAAAAGGATTGTACGATACCTCATCAACATCTTAGCTTATTGTGGCATTTATTTCCCCATAATATAACATCAATTATTCTCATCATAGAGAAGGTAATAACATACTTTATGAACACAAGTCTTCCTTTAGTCAACATTGATACCAAGAAGATAATATTATAGCCAAACACATGAGATTCATGATGATTGTTGATACAAGTATGCATTAGGTGTTAAATGCCACGAGAAAGTTTCAACTTTTAAAATATTACTCCGATCCAAGCATAGTTTTCAAATATTATTATTTTAGTATGAGAATTATTTGAGGCATATCTTTCCTTTATTAGAATTTTGATAGTTCATGGAATCATCATTGGAGAATTTGAGTTACTTTTAACCAAGGCAGTGGCTATATGAATAATTCAACTTCAATGTTTTGGATGCAAAGGGAGGATGACGTTACACTCTCATAGAGAGACTTCTAGTTACCAATATCTTAGCATGCAAATGAACCACCATCTCATCATAATATAAATATTGGAAGGGAATCACATAATCAAGAAAAATATTAGGAGTGATGAGAATAAAATTATGATTCTTAGCCTAGAAAAAAATGGATTATAGTCCTTATTCCTTTAGAAGATAATTATGTAAATTCCTAAGGTAAGGATCCAACATGGTTTCCCTTATTGGTATTGCAATGAAGGAGTATGAGTGGAATTGTTCCCACATTCTCTAGCACTACATGAAAGAAATTTCATTGAAATTCCTCAATAGCCAATATTCAAATATCTCTAAAACCATTCACAACCTTCATATGGGTTGTCATAACTATTAGATGGTCTAACATTATATTTGAAAAAATAAATAAAAAGGGGGTAAAATGGAAGTCTTTCTTATTGGTCTTTATTCCCCTTATTAAAAGGTCGATACATATTATAAAAGAAGTAAAAAAGTGTTAAAAGTGTTATCAAATTTTTTTAATATTTTTAAACTAGCTTCATGGCCACCTAGAGGTTTTTAAACTACTAGCTTCCACTGATAGTATAAAAATAGACCAACATATAGAGATGGGCTTATATGACAGTGTTAACTCATCCTCATATTATTCAACTCGAGACCACCTCTTGCCACCCAATTGCTTGTGCCCTATTAATAACAAAAGAAATTCTTGATGAATAAACAAACAATCTCTGTCATTTGTGATCTACCTCTACATGATGGAGACCAATGCTCCTTTAGAATTAGATTATGTATGATCCCAAAAATTCTTTTTGAGTAGAATGTTGGATTTTAGGGTTTTATACTTCTACCATGTTGACCATTAGTGATGGTTATGATACTAGAGAAAGGATGAAAAGATTGAATGATGAAGCTATTATCATTCCAAAGATGAGGTCACATGAAAAATATTCTTTAAGAAAATTAAAGAGATAGGATGAAGATTAAGATTAAAGGCCTACGAACATGTCTTTATAGGAAACAAAGAGTAAGCTTTGAGATTGTGTAGATAAAATATAATGGCTCTCAAGGAAAATAAACATAAAATCAAAGCATTGTTTAAAGGTCTAAGACACAGGGATGTAATGAAACATTTTTCAATGAAAACTAGAGTAATATGTAGCTAAATGAAGGACCAATAAGCATATTCATGCTCAACTCTAAAAGAGTCATGTGGGTATGAGCCTACAATTTTGTATCTAAGATCGTAAATATAAAAAATGGATATCAAGAGGAAAACCTTAAATATAATTGTAGAGATTTTAAGTGTCATACTACTATAAATATTGACATGCTTGTTTTAAAAAGGATATTGAAATATTTTCCTAGTTTTTTTGTGTTTTAATCATCAAAACACTTGATGGAAAAACTTATCTCATTATCATCTGTGAATATAATGTGTGGTTTCCCTTCCATAAAAGGAGCAGCTAGTGTGTCCAATGTTATGGGTGTCAATTAAGGGCAAGAAATTCTTCTATAACTGAAATATAAGAGATATACACAAAGGGGAGTAGTTAGGGGAAGTAGGGAAAATAAAGATTCTCTTAAACTCCACCACAAAAAAATTGTGCAACTCAATAAACATTTATTTTGGGCATTGTAAATTTTCATTTTATTTAATTATTCTTTAGAGAATCAGTTACAAGAATCTCTCAACTAAAGGGGAGAGTTTCATTATAAATGATTTTCATGAATCAATTATGTAATGGTGAGAGGGTTGAGTTTTCAGAAAAGGGTGGAACTTTAAATATGTAATATGTAGGCATTTTGGGGCATCTTCTTGTTGTTCAACTGGGAGCCTCTTGATGGCTATGGGGTGTAGTGATGAGACCTTTGGTCTTATTTTCAGTCTATCCGGGATATTGGGATGAAGAATAATAAAGTTTTACATTATTGATTATTTATTGTAGGTGTTCATTCTTTGTATATGGTGAATTGTGAATGAAATATTAATATTTTTGAATGAGTTTGTGAGCTTTGACAAGAATTTGAATGTTACTTTCCTATGAGTGTTCCATTCTTTGACGTTTCATTTATTATCTATAGTGAGTGTTGGAATTGTATTGATTCGAGTTAGAAAACTTTGGATAATATGACCAGTGAGTCATGATAATTATTGTTTTTCATTTTAAATTTCAGCATTAGTTTAGATTTAAATCCATTTCAATCACGCTTATATCATGGTGATGAGAAAGTGTTCGTTTTGTATTTTTTTCTTTCTGGTTAAAAGAATACCCCTGATTTCATATATTTATAAACCCAAAATTATATAATATGAGGGAGTTTCCCCTCTAAATGTAGAGAATATTTGTTAATATCATAGCAAATAATCCATTTGTTGGTGTACATTGTTGCTTCTTGTTGGGTGAGACTTAGTTATTTGGAGTGACAAAATTTTTTACCAACACCACTCAAAAATGCTTGAATATTTCTTGTGGAGATTTTAATGTAGTATCAGACTTCTCAAAGAAGTGTGGAGGAATTATCCCTCTTGCTAAGGCCATGGAAGATTTAAGGATATTTTGATGAAGAACAATCTTTATAATTATGTTCCAAAAATGGCTCTTATACTTGGAAAGTTAAGAGAAAGTATTTTCATTAGACTATAGAGAGATTGGATTCTTTTCTTCTCTTAGATAATTGGTTGGCTTCTTCTTTAGAATTTTCTTCCATAATTCATATCATAACAAGGTTAGATCATTTTCCCATCTCTCTCCATTTTGGAATATAGATTTTGAATTAAAATCCTCTTCAAGTTTGAAGCAATGTGGTTAAGGGATTAAAATTTTATTCCTTTGTTAAAATATTGGTGGATCTAGTGTCATCTTATTTAAGGTTCTAGAATGTATCAATTTTGAAGAAAATTGATGTATTAAAGGAGAAGATTAAAGAATAGACTTTAAAAATTTTCAAGAATGTATTCTTAGAAAAAAGAAAGAATTGAGCAAGAACTTTTAGATCTTTATGTGTTGGTAATTTAAAGAAGGGTATGGAAAGCGATTCCTTTAAAAACAAAAAGTCTTTGAAGGATGAGATAGATGAAATTCTATCTCAACAAGAAATTTACTAGAAAAATAAATAAAGGGAAATCCGGTTAAAATATGGGGATAAAAACATAAAAAATAATGCCTCTACAAAAATTAGGAGACAAGTGAATACAATTTATTCTATTCAAAATGAAGAAGGTGTAATCTTGTCATCAAAAGATGACATTGGGCATGAAGCAGTCAAATTTTTCAAAGGTCTTCTTGCACCTAAAGGGAAAATGAAATCTTTAATTGAACAATGAAGTGTTAAATAATATTCCTTGTCTGATAATTCGGGAAAAAAATAATATTCTTATGTCAAGTTTACCTCTAGAAGAGGTGAAAAAAGGTGTCTTCTCTAACGATGTACTCTTGGATGTGTTCATTATTGATTATTTGTTGTAGGGATTTTATGGGGCAGGATGTACTATTGGATTTGGAAGAGTCTGGGAAAAGTAAAAATTTTCTAAAGGAAATGAATGTTACTTTTGTGGAATTTATTCCAAAAAAACTAATGCTTCATCTTTCAAAGACTTCAAATTGATTTCTCTTTGTAACACCATAAAAAAAATATTTAGTAATGCCTTGTAGTTAGATTATCCAATGTGCTTCCTCTAATAATTTCTTATAAGCAAGGAGGTTTAGTGTCTAGAAAGAAAATTTATGAAGGGGAAATTTTGGATCATGAGGTTTTACTCTCAATTATTCTTGAAAAAGGATCGATTGTTCTTATTAAACTATATATGATGAAATCCTATGATAGGGTAAATTGGCACTTTTTGTTGGCTATTTTGACTAAGTTTGGTTTCTATAAAATCTCATGAAAATAGATTTCTTGCATCTCAAGGGAAAAAATGTCACGCCCCGCCGTGCGAACCCCAAAGGAACTAATAACAAAGGAACAAATTTTTTTTTTAAAAGAATATAATAACATACTTAAGTATTATAACATAACAATGTATTAAGTTACACGACTAGTTCCAATGGGGTACACGAAGTGACATGACTACACTAACCCATAACAATGAAAATAAGATAACAATAATTAATCTATTACGCAAATCTATTCATTCCCATTTCATCATTTAAAATATCCATCAACTATATCCATATTAATAACATATGCACATATGACATTACATGGAATTATAAAGATATAAAGTGTTACATATTTCGATAGATACAACTCAACATAACCAACTATAACAAATGATCCTGAATAAATACATGGCCTGAATAATTATTACATCCCAATGATAGAAGAATACAATTGACTGAAAATACAACCTCAATAATCACATATACAATTTACAACAAGGTCATCCCAACACACGTGGGAGAAAATACATCAATGAATACATTACATAAGAAGTATATACATCAATCTGGTACATAAGGCCATTGGATCATCAACATCCGCCAAAACCTGCAAGCAAAAGATACATCTACAACAGAAGAGGGAACCCAATGGGGTGCGAAGCACGTTCCACCCAACCACCCCCATGCTGAGAGTAGACAAGGAAGGGTCCCCGACCAAGCACGCCTAACAAAACAAAGACTAACTCCAAATAGACAACTTAACATCAAGACCACTTAGAACTCAACAATGACAAATCCAAAGGCACAACAACACATCACTTCTCCACGTAACAATAACCACCTTTCCAAAATACAACTAATCACACTCACAACATCAATGAAACTAAAGACATAATATCAAAGACTATTTCCAAAGGCAAATGAATAAATCACTTAAACACGACAGACACAATATCACTTAGCATCTACAATCACAAGGTCACTTAACAACTACAAACACAATATCACTTAACATCTACAATCACAAGGTCACTTAACAACTAGAAACACAATATCACTTAACACGAGGTTACAATGCTTCCAGAGAACAAAGATCATGAACATCGCACAATAACTGATTAACTGTTGACATAGGAAGAGTGTCATGCATAAATTGCCATGAGTTACCCTGGCTCAACCTTCCTAGGCTACCGGACCCCCATCCTGGGTTACCCTAGCTTGCCTCTACCGGCCGCCAGACCCTCACGCAATACTATGCGTCCCATCTCATCTCAAGCCTTATCATTCACTTGCTTCACGAGAGAGACATCCTTATCTTTATTAGTGTGAAATCCCCCCCATTAATTCTTTTAGATTATCACTTAATTAAACTCTAGGTAGGTTACCCTGGCACCCCTTTGTGTGCTGAACCCCCACAAAGAGCCACTCTTCTATCGACAACACACAAGGCACATTACCACAATAGGTAACTAAACAACATCAACTCTCCAATCCAAGGAGAAAACCAAAACAAGAAACTCACTCCAAACACTGGAGGAAACCAATTCGAATACACACTCCTTCCAAAGGAGGTACAAAACTCATTACCCACTCCTATTTCCTAGGAGGCACAAATCCCCGTTTGTGGAAACTAGATACAACATCATAATGCAATACATCAAGGCGATTCACAAAATGAACCTCTACACATAACATCCCACTCTAGAGAACTTCTTTGGAAGACTTACAATGCCCTTAACCCTAATTACCCGACACGGAGAATAAAAGAACATGACAGAAAAGCATTCCATCTCTGGAAGTCCCTAACAATAACATAAACTCTTATGGGGGTAAGGTAATTCTAGATTTTTCCCATACGACACAATGAAACAATAAAGAGAACACCACAACATACTTAATGAGTAACCTCAAGAAAACGATTTCTTAAAAAACAACTCCATAAAGAAATATTTCCAAACTCAATAATTTCATCAAACAAATAAATCAACAATCCGAGATTACTCGATTCAAAACAAAACACATTGTTAATTCAAATTCGTACAATTACATTATAACACCATAACTTTTAATTTTACTTTTCGATTTAATTATAATCCTATAAACTTTAAAATTAGCCAACCAATTTAATTATAATTACAAAACTTTAATTCCCAATTTCCTGATTAAACTAAAATATAATAACTTGCAAAAGAAATTATCATGTTAAAACGTAATTACAATATATAAACCTCTTTTACATATATATCCATATTCAAAATAAAATAAATAAATAAATCTATATTACAAAATCATTCTATAAAATTAATATTTATATCATATTTTGTTTTAAAGAAAATTATAATTTTAAAAATAAATATCCAAACCCCGTCTACACAAAAATAATCATTTGATAAAACTAATAGTCATATTACAAAATCATTATACGAAACAAATTTGACTTAAATCGCATTGAATAATATATAATTAAAAATTGAATTAAATCTTAAAAGATATATATATATACATATATATATTAAATAATATATATAAAATATATAATAAATAATATGTAATATATAAATATTTATATATTTATATAAATTAAATATTGATAAAAAAATAAAATTATAAAATTTACTTTATACATCAAATTCATATTTAATTAACATATTTATTTCACATTAAAAAAAAAAGGATTTCAAATTAATATTTAAATAAATTTATAACTTTTAACAGAACCTAAAATCTTTTTAAACAAAGAAACAAAATTCAAAAAGGAAACCATACGCAGTCCGAAGTACTGCGCACCTCCCAAGGGAGGTACTACGTACCTCCCAAGGGAGGCCGCAGTCCATGTGACTGCATACAGCAGTCAGGACTGTTGTGCACAGTCTGGACTACTGTGTGCAGTCCGTGGACTGTGCGCAGTCCGGGTGGGTGGTACGGCTGCGGCCGTCCACTCACCCAAAACAAATATATAATTTTTTTTTAATTTTTTTTTGATTTAATTTAATTATAATGTAAATTTCATTTTTAAAATATGACATAAAAATTTGAAATAGACAATTTATTTTATAAAATCGTTTCACAAGTTTATTGTAATGCCCCGTCTAAATAACCTAAGAATGTTGCAAAAGTGATATAAAAGTGTAATAAAAAAAAATTTAGTATTAATATAATGTTAATTAGTTGCATACATTCTTAGGTTACAACGACGTTACACTACTTTAAGTTCTCCACAAGCGACTTAAGTATTTCGTATTGCTCCTAATTAAATCATAACATAAGATAACATTGCATATAATTTAAAATTTCCATTCAAGATATATTAAAGTACACATACTTTTCCATACATTGCATTTATAAAATATTACATTGATCATCCATCTGATGAGATAGTTCAAATAACAAATACTTTACAATTACATTGATCACCACTTATACAAATGAGGGATGTTTTCAAATACATGTTTACAAGATACAATGACGAGAATATAGAAGAATTCCATGTGCGAGCTCTCCATCATGAAGCGCTCAATGCTACAATCGAACTGGGGACCCAACGGAGTAAGGTGCACGTTCCACCCAACCATGTGGTACCCAAAGGTCCACCCCCCATGCTAGGAGATAGTAATAAGGCTACCTAGACCAAATCTACTAACCCTAGACAGTAGTACAAACACACTATAGGTTACATTGCTTCCAGATTTGACAATTGATTTGATACACATTCACAAGGTTTAACTGTTATTCTAGGTGGAGTGTCATCACAACGATGCAATGGTTACCCTGGTGTTTCTTCCTAGGTCCCGGCCCCCAATCCTTGGGTTACCCTGGTAACCTCTTACGAAACCCGGCCCCTATTGCAATCAGTTGCAGAATCGCATGTCCCTTAAGGAAACGAGACAACGATTTGCCATTCCAGGCCTTCTCGACTTATACTCATAACAGTAGAAGCTTATGAGTCATAAACGAGGCATAAGCATCTTATTACATGTTTTATATCTATCTACTGTGTTCTTTAGTTTTCACTGACTTACTTAACTAATTGTAAGTTACCCTGACACCACTTTGTGTGTCGGCCCTTATGACTAGCCACTCCCCTAAACATAACAAGGTTTCTAAGTTTTCATGACTAGGGTTTACCATATACAAAATTTTACATCACACAATGATAAATAAATCATTACAATACCAAAACCATGTTTAACCCTTGCACAAACCCAAATCGATAAGGAAAACTTTGAAAACAATCATACTCCCAATTTACCCAATTTTACTCTGGAAGACTTGAACAGTTAGATACTTTCCCGACTTGCCCACTCACAGAAGTAATACAACAATTTTGAACAATTGGACATAATCTTCTACCATTTGGATACGCTAAATCCATATATATCAATTTGATAACAATATATATATTTTCAAAATAAGAAACTCAAGAAAATTAACCATATCAATTAAATCTATTTTCTCTGATTTTCACAATTTCACTAAAATATATTCTATTCAATTAACACATATTTACTTCTATAATATTTCCAAATATATATATATATATATATATATATATAAATATAACTGTTAATTTCATATCATATATATACATATGTTTATTTATTTATATATATATATATATAAACAAATAAATGAAAATATTATAAATTAGATATATTTAAACAAAATTCCGCATGCTACATAAAATCGCGAACTTTATTTACAACCAAATCTTACAAATTTCATTTAAAGTAAACAAAGGTTTGTAATGGAAGGGCTACGGATTAATCTGTAGCCTTCCATTACTATGGCAGGCCGGCTGCTGGTACGCAGCCTTGCCAGGCTGCGTCAGCAGTCATCGACTGATGTGCGCAGCCTTGCCAGGCTGCGCCCAGCACGGACTCCTATGGGGAGGGTTTCGGCCCTCCCCCTTTTTAAATTCAAATTTTTTTTAAGACATATAAAATTTAAAAACTGTGTATATAAAAAAATGAATTTTTAACAATAACAAAATTTAATACACAGAAATTTGTTCCCATGGAAATTTTAAATGAAAATTTCGCCGGCGGAAATTTATTTTCGTACGGCGATTTTTTCTAAAAATAATAACTTTCTTCTATATAATTTTCTCAATTATAAACACACTATTTTAAAAGAAATCACACAAATTATCAAGGTATTTCAATAATACAGAGAATAATTTTCTGGTAAAATAATTTCTACAAATTTTGGGAAAATTATTTCTGTACAGGGTAATTTTCTCCATTCTCTAAAATTTTAATCCAATAGGATTTTTTTCAAAATTTAACAGAAATAAGTTTTATTCAAAACCAATTTTAACAGACAATTAATTATTTATAGAAAGATTTTCCAAGATCATTTACCCAGAAGATGAAATCTCAACAAAAAGATTTTCTTTACAAATAGATCACAAAGAAAATCAACAACACAAGAAAAAATACCTGGATAAATAGCTGCCTTGAAGAAAGTAACCCTTTTTCCTATAGAAAGTAAATCCCTGTAGCTCTTCAAGAAAATCCCGTGATCCACAAGATTACCAACCAACAAATCTCCCAAACAAGATAAATTCCACAATGATATATCAACCCCAGAGAGGTAACAAATCTTAAGAATTCTAAGATTTTACACAGAGAAGAATAATTTTTGCCAGTGTCCAGAAAAATAACCCCCGAGGCAACAGAATAACCCCGAGATCCTCAATAACCTCCGTGAAAGTTTTCAACAAAATTTTTTGCAATTATGGCACTCACACACATGTCGAGAGGTTGTTGAGAAAATATCCTCTCCACCTCTCGGCAGTTTTTTTTTTGCCTTTCAAAACTTGCATGCAAATTAATTTATTTAAATTTTAAAATTGAAATCAACTTTCTTTCAAACACATGCAATTTAATTAATTTTATTTAATTTAAACTTTTACAAACTAATTTGCATGTATTCTACTTTTAAATACAAACAATTAATTTTCAAACTCAATTTTATTTTACATGCAAATTATTTCAATTTATTTATTTATATTTCTTTTTTCTAAACTATTTAAACACAATATAATTTATGCATTTAATAATTTAATCTGATTAATTAATTTATTTAATTAAATAGTTAAATCCTTTTAAAGATTAACTATTTAACTAATTAAACTAACTAATGTATTAAATAATTAAATAAATAAATTTCAATTATATTTAAATATTAATTTTAATAACAATAAACAAAATACGATAACCAATATTAAACATAAGCAATTTACCTTTTCGAAATAATTTTAACCAACAGAAGCACATCACAACTTACAACTCAAAACTGAAAAACTGACCTTGTACTAAGTCTAGGGTTAAAGACCAGACTAGGATTAACCTAACTACTATCTCCCGAACAACAATTCCGTTGAGTCTTGACACGCTCAGACCTGAATACACAGGTGGAGTCGGTGTCATGTACCTGCAAATCCTGCGACCAAACAAACAATGTACGTGCATGCATATAAATATAAAGCAGTAAACAGGCACACCGTGCAGAGAAAGTCACAGATATCGCAGGGCACTCGCAAGCGAGTGATGCGATTCTGTTCTCCACACCAATACACTCACAGAAGACTGACTCAATACATGTTGTTAGTCCATCATAACATGTGCATATCCATAAACAACTGAAAATAACCATCTACGCTAAATCATGTCATGTCTAAAAACAATAAACATCATACAAAGTATCATCAAGTCACACAATAATCCATCATCGCTCAAAATCGGCGATCCAAATATCCAACAAAACAACATAAGTCTAACAACATAAGAAAGTATCAATAGAAGCATAGCATAAACGGAGGGGTACTACATTTATCCATATAAATTATATAATTTATTTATTTATTTATTTATGTTTTAATATATTTGAATCTAGTACTGTAGGTACAAAGTTCAGAGACACCAATTTTAATAATTATATTTTATTCCCAGAAATTCACCAGTACAGATTTTTCTTAAAAATAAATGATATATAGAATATACAACACATATATTTTTGCTTTGTTTTAATTTGTATCAAAACATATTTTTTATTTTATTTTTTAGACTGCAGGAATCGGGTAGCATGACCCCCTATAAACTACAGTGCGCCTGGTAAAATTTTTAACGTGACTAGTGGCACTGGCGCGACACGCCCTCCGGTACCACGGGACGGGGGAGACTAGAACTCGTGACCAGCAGAGCCGCAATGGAATTACTTAGCCAACCGAGCTAGGGCCCCCGCCCTTGTATCAAAACATATTTTATATAAGTAAATGTATATATATATTTTCTCAACTTAAGGAATAAATGATACAAACAATCAGATCTTCATACCAGACACAAACTAAACCAAGCAAATAACATAAATCTATAATAACAATGATTTTTTTTTATTTCAAACAAAAATCTTCACAACTAAATTTTATTGAGTAAATTTTAAAGGGTTTCTGCTTATAGTTTTTTCTACAGAGAGTTCAAAGATTTACATACAGACAAGTTTCCAAATCATAGAATTTCTTTCAAAGGAATTTCTTAAAGCACAGTAAGCCAAATCTTGTTTATATAAAAAAAAACAATAGAATAATAGTAATAATAATGATAATAACAGGAGGAAAACCTGGAGTCCTTCGCTTTGATGAAGAATTCCTTCTGTAACCTCCTCTCGATCTCCTCCGACAGCTTTCTTTTCTCGATCCTCTGCCTTCAACGTTCTTCTGAACAACCTTTCTTCTCCAATCCACAATAATTTTACTCAGAAAGAAAAACCTCAAAACTAAAAACTATCCTTTCTTTTTCAGATCCCAAAATAATAGAGTAAAAACTTGTGTGAGAATAATCCCCCACCAAAAATAATAAATCACTAATTAAAATCAATAAATCTTGTTCCACTTTCTTTTCCAAAAAGCCCCCTTTCTTATTGGTCCTTTTTCAGCTTTTAAAAGCCCACACATATCTAAAATTTTAATTAAAATAATTTATTTAAATTTAGATATTAGCTTCACATAATTTCCTAATTGAATATTAATAAAAAAAAAAATATTTAGTTACTCTCAACAATATTAATTTAATTATAATTATTTGCACTTTTAATTAATTAAATCACTTTTAATTTATTATATATTTAATTTTAACATTTTTCTAACCCTCAATTAAATCAAATAACAATGAAACAATAATTAATTATTTTATGAATTAGGATTAATTAATTAAACACTAACCAAGAATAAAACAATTACTCAACAGTGAAACTACCTACAAGACAAAGACAAAACTTCAGTCAAAGCACGACTCACAATAGACGACGGACTTGGGACAGGGACACTTCCAAACCTACTCCCTTTTTCAACATTTTACCCATTGGGTTGATTTATTGCTCACCCTGTCCTGCCAAAGTAGGTGGAATCGAGACTTATTCCTGCAATCCTGCATCCAAATAAACATCAAGTAGCACATGTATATGTATATAATCGAACATCCTACCACGAGAAGGAATTGTAGTGTAGCAGGGCACTTGTGAACAAGTGATGCTACACTATCCTCTCTCCTAATCTATTCTAACAATTACAATATCAATATCGAGCTAACATTTCTAACCAAATTTCTCATAAGATAACATAATATTTAACTACTGCATCATAACTAGAATTATTAAACTATTGCATCATAAAATAATACTGAACAAATCAAACCACAATAGTATCAGCGTATCAAGATAACACATAGAAATTAATAAGTCTAAACAGTATGAGGGGTACTACAAAAAAATCAATAATTATAAATGGGTCTCCTTGTCGCTACTTCTCTTATTCTTCTCAAGGGGTTAGAAAGGGAGATCCACTCTCACCATTTCTTTTAATTTTAATAGTAAAAGGGTTGAGCATATATATTAATATTCCAAGGTATAGTAGAATATTGAAAAGTATAATGATTAGTCCTTACCCATATTCAATCATTCTCTATTTGCAGATGACACTCTTTTGTATGAGCATGCATGTCTAGAAGAAGATAAGGTTATGAAAAGGTTATTACAGTTTACTCTTTGTATTCAAGGAAAAATCACAATAAAGAAAAGTAAGAAAAAAAATTTGAATGTTAATTTTCTAGTCAAAGATCGATCAGCAAGGTTTTGAGGGTTTCAAAATTAATTATTACCTTGTAAATATCTTGGTGTACCATTCTTTTTAAAATAAAAAGAAGGTAAGAACTTTATTGAACGAGAAAAAAAGTACAAAGAAAATAAATACAATAAACCCACTAGGGATCAAAAACCAATAAAAGAGCCATCAATCAACTCCAAAGGAACATCTCATATCTTCTATAACTAGATCCTTCAATTCTTGAGAAAGAAGCTCTGAAAGACAACCCAAGTCATCAATTTTCCAAGTCCCCATCCTCTCAGACTCCCATTTAGCCAAACCATCAACTGCCTTATTCCAATCCCATGGGATATGGTAGAAGGTGATGGAGACTAGGGAAACACCCAGAGAGATGATTTATTTGACCACCCTAACAAACTTCCAATTTACATCCTCAAAATGACGCTTATTCTCCAGGTCAATCATGATTTGAGAATTCAACTCACAAATTATCCTTCACCAAGGACACACGCACATTACAAAGCCAAGAGAATAACCAAAGCCTCCATGTAATTTTTAGAGTTTTTTCTGCTATATTCTAAGAAGAACTTAATCACTCCAGAACTATCCCTACCAATGACACCAACCCCACCATGACAAAGGATTACCCCTAGAGGACCCATTAGTGTTAATATTCAGCTACCCCAAGAGATGGAGGTTTCCAATAACCATATCTTTGAACCTTTCCTCTAGTACACATCCCAAAATAGGGTTAGGTTCATCCCTATCACAAATTGAAAGTCCAAAAGTTTGAACCAGCCCCATATCTCTAGGATCCATCAGCATCAAAAGATCACACTTGGCCTTCAAAATCTTTTGAAGAACCCCCAATATTCTCATCTAGACCTATCACACCTAAAAATTCTTGTTCAAAAAGATCATGTGGTTGTGATCTGACTAGATATGCAAAATGATCAAGCTAGGACTAATAGTCCAAGTTATGTGAAGGAAAGAAGTCTTAGCCGGAGAGTTCCCTAGCCTAATATAAAAATCAGCCAAAGAAGAATCATGCTTACATGGTTGATTCTATACATTCAACCAGAGAAGCAAAAAAATCCTAGCATAAGAACACTAAAAAAAATAGATTAGAAGAGGTATCACTACTACTAGAGAACAAGACACAAATGGAGGGTCCTTGGAAACTGGGCTTCCCAAGATTCTCCCAAGTTAGGAATCTAGTACAAACCACCAACCAAGAGAAAAAATTGTACTTGGGCCACAAGAATTTATTCCAAATCTATTTCCACCAAGGGATCCCTATACACCCAAAAATTTACATATCCAACACTTGATAACCTGAGGCAACAAATAATTTTCCTTTCTAATCATGATCCCAGGCTAAAACATCCCTCTCTAAAAGAGAGTTGTAGATCCTACTAGCCAAAATATAGGCTAATTATTGATGATCCTCCACTAATACCCTAGGAGGCCACTCTCTCAGGTACTTCCACCTATACACAGTAGTCTGAGCCAAGACATGGGGGTTTTGAACTCCACCACTCTGCTCCATCTAGTATCAAGAAAAATATTGCATAAATCCTACAAGTGAGAGTGAGAAGCCATGATAGCAAGATGACCATCAAAAGATCAAACCAAAATATAGAACTCTATCCTTTGTTGTGAATCTAAAACAACCTTTGTTTAACCAAATTGGTTCCCCTTTTTGAGGGTACCCCAAATTATAAAAATTTTACACATAAGGCTAAATCTAGGCACATGCACACTCTCCACACCCCAAATATATTTTAAGGTGAGAATCCTAATCCAAATCTAATGTTGTTGAGAGAACCATCTCTAATAAATCTTGGTCGCTAAAGCTTCCCCATTCAAATCATCTCATTGTATCCCAATACCCCCTTCATACTTCAAACGAAACACATAATCCCACTTCACCAAGCTACACTTCCTCAAGAGGAGGTTCCCAAACCATAGAAACTAACGAAAAAGTCTCTCAAAATCTTTGATAAAGCTAGTAGGGGCAGCCAACACAAAGCACTTGTACAATGGAAGAGCTTGAACCACAAACTTCAAAAGGGTCACTCTATCAATAGTAGAAAGCCACTTGGAAGTCTAATGACTAACCATTTTATGAAAATTCTCAATAAAATCCTACCAAATACCCTTGGAAGTGTGTGAATGGTAAGAGGAATGCCAAGATAGAAAAAAGGAAATGAGCTAGTCTAAATCCTAAGAATCCAAGAAATTCTCTACTAAATAAGCTTAGGAGCGTTAAAGGAATAAATAAGGGACTTTCTCTCATTAATCCTTTATCCTAAAGCTACCAAATAACAATCTAGGATTTTCCTTAAATTAATTGCTTCCTCCACTCTAGCCAAGCCTATCTAAGTCGTTTCATCCACAAACTAAATATGGGATTGAGAGGGTAAATTATTTCCCCAATGCCAACCCTAAATGAGACCAAGTTCAACACGAGATTTAATAAACCTCTCAAGCACCTCACCCATAAAATTGAATAAGTATGGGGATAAGTGATCCACTTTCTGAAGGCTCCCCATTGACAAGAACGAAGAAGGGGGAGGTAGTGACACAACTCATAAAACAATCAATCTAGGAACTATCAAACCAAAATGTCCTTAGGATCTTGGATATAAAATCTCATTTGACCCAATCATAAGCTTTTTCCATATCCATTTTAATAATCATGGCCTTTTACTTGGAGGAGTCCATGGAATGAATAGTTTCAGCCACAATGACAACATTATCAAGAATCTTCCTACCAATAACAAAACCACCCTACTCCTTAGAGATCAACCTATTTAACCATAGCTTCAAGTTCTACACAATTATCTTGGTAATTATTTTGTATAGCATGTTTCAAATGAAAATTAGCCTAAAAAGATCCAAAGAATTAGCTCCCTCCCACTTAGGAATAATCTCCAAAAAATTGGCATTCATGGATTTAAGCATTTTCCTATTCTTTTGAGACTCCTAGAAAACCTCAATCAATTCAATCTTAATAACCTCCCAAAACTCTTGGAATATATCAACCCAAAACCCATTAAAACCAAGAGATTTTCCTTTCTTCATCTAAAAGATACTATCTGTTAGATTTTTCAAGGAGATTAGTTGGAGAAGAGAATCATTAATTTCACTGGTCACCAAAGAAGGGATGCAATATAAGATTAAAGCTTCATCCTCCATGGCAAGTGGGGAGTCCTTGAAACACAAAGTATAAAAAAAATAGACAGACTCTTTCAAGATCTTAGCAGATGAATAATAAAGACCCCCATTAGGGGACCTAAGAGAAGAGATCATGTTACGCTACCTCTTGTCCTTAGGTGAATGTGAAAATATGTAGCATTCTTGTCACCTTCCTATAACTAATGAATGTGAGACTTTTTCTTCTAGAAGATTTCCTTACAGTGTTCCCATTCCTCCACATCTATCAATGGTGCCACTTTCAACATACTCAAATCCTTAAAAAGTACCAATTCCTGAATCTGATGAGTAAGATAATCCAAGTGTTCTTGAAAAACCCTTTTTTAAATGGTGTCTATTCCACCATTTCAACATATACTTGTTGTATTGCAACCTCTTGACAAAGGAGTACATAGTAATGCCATGAGCCAACTTCCCATGCCACCACCACCCAGGAAAAAGATCTTGAAGAGATTCATCTTAAAGCCACATAAGTTGAAATATAAAAGACTATATTTTAGAATACCTATATAAGCAAGAAAATAGTTTGATTGGCTAATGATCAAATCCCTGCCAATCCAAGATATTTGAGCTAGTCATCCATTTGTCACCAACCCAAAAGTTGGACACCAGAAACTTGACCTACCTTTTTAAAATGACATCACCAGTCCCCCCATTATTCTAGGTAAACATACCATTCAAGTTTTTTTATCCACAAAGTTCAAAAGAGCCACATTATCTCTAAGAAGAGCTAAGGAGGGGTCCAAAAGGGCAGTATGGTGCAGGGGCACCATTGATCAAAGTTTGTCAATCAAGTGTGTTAAGGGATAAGCTTTAGAATTTTTGAGAGTTTTGCATAAAATAAGGTCTTGAGATAATTTTATAATGTATTTAAGCTTGATTGAGTCATTTTTAGGTGTTTAGGGGTCATTTTGGTTGATATTACAAAAAATGCATTTTGTTGCAAAAGTTGTCAAATGAAAAGTTGCAAAATTGCAATTTTGGGGAATATGAATAGTCAAGACATTTCAAAAGATAGTTAGGTAGTTGATTTGGAGGGAATAGGTATAAATAATCTTGAGAACCTATTGGAGGTGGGTTGGAGAATTTTGTAAAAGAGATAATCAATAAAATTTTGTTATTTCATCAATTTTCTATTTTTTTTATTGTACAACGTAATAGCAACAGATTGTATGGAATGTACATTAATTATTTGACCCAATTTTTTTTTGGTTTGTGTATTAAGCTATGTTACTTATATTTTGAATCCATTTTGAAGGATTTAAAGTAATTTTTGCACATTTTATCATCTATTTACTGAAATCGGCCTAAACTTGTAAATTTAAGGGTTTTGAGGCAATAAAATGGTTTTTTGACCCATTCCTCTTTTTGTAACTTTTTTGATTTGGGAAATGGGTATGAATCATATTTAAATAAGTGGGGAAATGATTAATTATTGCAAGGGAGGTCTAGAATGGAGTTGGCCATGAAGCCCTAAGAGGAGAATTTGAGTTTTCCATATGAAATGTGTGGTTTTGAAGAGTCAAATTGAGATTTTGTGTTGGGAAGCATAATTTTATGTTGAATTAAGCTTGATTAGACTATTTTAGATTTTTTGAGGAGGTTTTGTGTTTTGGTAAGGTTGGCAAGTGTCATTTTCAATAATCCCTAGGGTTTCTAGGCTTAAAATGAGGGTTTGGTAGTTTGGCAAGTGGCTGATTTTAATTCTATCAAAAAGTGGTGAAATCCTTGTTTTAAGCATGTGAGAAATGCTGCCCAATTGAGTCAACAAAGTTTGGAAAATATTAGAGAGTAGTTACTTTGAAAAAGAGGGCTAATTTAAGCCCTAGAAGGTGTAAGATCCCCGTTTTGAGCAAGTTGTTACAAAATAGTCATAGGTGATTGATTGATATGTTATTAAGCTCTAGAATGGGTCCCTGAAGTGTGTCAAGTTGTGGTCTAAAAATGTGTGATTGTGTACTTATACTTGATTAAGTGGTTTCCCTATGCTACAAGGGAAAAGAGTGGATTTGAAGAAATAGTGAGATTTTGATAAGTTTGTGATTTGGAAATTGTGATTGCAGGTTGGAATTATGTTTGTGTGTTTGCAGGACCTCCCCTGATTGCATCATAGTACCACCCCTTTTCTACTCCAAAGAGGAGATAGAATTGAGTTCACCTATCAAAATCCAAGGAAGAGAGGGATATAGAGAACAAAAGTATCTAACAATGGACCACAAATGAGTCTTACCAAGAAAATCAGTAGGAGCCTACGAGTTAGAAAAGATTTTTCTCTCACCCAACTCTAGACTAGAAGAAACAAGAGAAATAGAATACACACAGGAGAGCCACAAAATATGAGAAACTTAACATGGATCCCATAAATATGAAATTCTCCTAGAGTATCCCTGTGTGCCCACACACTAACACTGACCTCTACCCCAAATCTTAGAAGCCAAATTCAATATACTATCCATAGATAACTTAGTCTCCTGAAGAAAAGCCATATTAGGAGAGTGAACATGAAGAAAATCATGAATATCCTTTTGTCTGGGGATGCTATTCATACCTCTAACATTCCAAGATAACACAATCATATCTGAGGTTGGAAGAAGTGAGAATTAATAGTCCTCACTGAGCCAGACTCCACCAACATCTCACCAATTAACTTTACTTTTTCTTGATCCTTCTTTTTACCATCTTTAAGAAGCTTCTGAAAAGCCCCCTTTTTAAGGGGTTTTTGTTGCAAGCCCAAAATAGGAGAATAAGGTTTAATTTTACTCAATTCGTCAACCATGAGTCTAAAATTAGGAATAAAATTGTGTATAGAAGTCTTTGGCAACATAACAATTCCTCTAGGCAAGGGAACTAAGGAAGGAAGTTTTGAAAAATATTTGAGTCAATCAAAGTTTTGAAAAATATTTGAGTCAATCAATCCTCCACTAGAGCTAGGATGGAGATAACATTTTATGTATTCTCAAGGTGATCCATAGCTATGGAGTCATCAACCTCTTGCATGACAAGGGGTATGCCTTCCTCCTAAACTAGATCCTCTAAAGTGTCACACCTATTAAAAATTTCCTCTTCCTACCTATCTTTGAGATTCCTCTTTTCTCTTCTACCTTTGTTGCGAGACTTGACTGGCATGAAAACCTTTGTATCCACCACCACCCCATGCATGGGGGCCTTACCATTATGTACCTTAGAGAAAATTGTGAGGGAGAACTACCCATACTAGCAACATGAGAAAATTTGGGACACTTTCATTGAAGGTGATCATATTCATGCAATGAGTAACATCAAAAAGGTAATGCATCCTAATCCAAATATTGGGGCCAAGAAGTAACCCAAAGGCTCATTTCAATTAAATTTGGCAACAAGTTATTCAAGTCAATTTCAACACACACACAAACATAGGAAAATATTTTTTTAGTTAAAGTCTATTAAGAAGGCCCAATAGGCTTACCAAGTAGTAGTGCAACCATCTACAATATATCACTTCACCAACATTTTAGAGGCAGACAAGGAAGATGCACCCATACCGAAAACTGAGAGGGGAGCTCCTCCATAGAGTTAGAATCCACATGCCAAGGTTTGATGGAAAGGCGTAGCTGATTGTAGAAGTAGGGATTACCTTCAAAGGCATGAGTCCTATCAACTAGATAGGATAAATCTACCATGAAGAAATTATTAGCCATTGACATTATGTCAAAATCACCTTCCGTGGTCTAGGTCCTGTGAACCCACAAATCAAGAAATGGGATCGACACCTACATCCCCATGAACTTGCAAACCAACACATGATTGTTGTAGTATTTGACATTCTCTACCATGGATTTTTGTTGAATTACCAATACTGCATGCTCTTGTGACCTTTCCAAACACCCATTCACTTTTTGCAAACAAAAACCCCCATTCCTTGATGAACATTCAAAAAAGTTGACCATTTTGAAAGAAAATGATCTACCTCTAGGTGAAAATAAAACAAGAATTGAACTAGCAAAAGGACCAAACTATGCCCACAACAAGGAGACAAACTCCCCTGGCCGTGCAACAAAGAACTATGCAAAATAGGGAAAGCAAAAAGAAAAGTAGTCACAAAATATGATATACCAGCCCCCCCACCCCCGAGATCATCAAACATACCCCAAATTTCAAACTCCAATTAGCCCCTCAATCTACCATGGAAAGGTCACATTTTGGTATACCATTCTTTCCCAGTAAAGAGAAAAATATTTGGGACAAAATTATTGTTCCTACGTCAAAAATATTTTTTTTGTGGAGGTCTAAGTTGTTTACTTTTTTTGGTAAGTTAATTATGCTAAAGGTTGTTTTGCATTCATTGCCAATTTATCTCATGTCTATATTGAAAATTCCAAAAGGGAAAGGGGAGGATCTTTAGAAGGTGTTGAGGGAATTTTAAGGGTAGATAATATAAAGGAAAAAAAAAAAATTCCCATTGGTGGCTTGGGAGGAGGTTTGAATCGGTGTTGGTTTAAGGGACTTGCTTCTTTGGAATAAAGCTCTTGGGATAAATTAATTTGGAAGATATATGCCAAGACAAAAATAAAGTGGTTTCAAATTATTAAATATAAGTATTTAGATTCCTTGTAAACAGAAAAGATTTTCACTCAAAACCTCTTCCTTCTAGTTCCAAAATTTTGAACTTCATTTCTTCTTGTAAATTAGTAATTCTTCCACATCTTTCTTGGGTTATAAATAATGGAAAAAAAGATATTTTTTTGGAGGATTCTTGGAATTGGTATAAACCTCTCCATAATGTTGGTAATTGGAAGAACATTGAGATTACCCTAAAATATTTATTGGGGAATAAGGTAAAATATTATATGGAGGTGGATTCTAAAAAACCTCCTTTCATTATGAAATGAAAATATTTTGATTTTATACCTTTTTATTCTTAGTTGGAAGAATCTCTTAAGGTTGAGTTAAATAAAAGATTTGTTTTCTATTCTAATAAGGAAGATGAATTTAAATCAAAGTTAGGAAATTACAATGTTAAATATGGTTATAACTCCCATGTTTCCTTGGAGTAGAAGGAATTATGGACTATTGATATGTGTTTGGGTTCATTTATTTTTTGTAAATTCAAGGAATTTTCATGGTTATCCCTAAAGAATAGAATTATAACTAGCATGACATTTGATAGAATGGGAATGACTTATTTGTTTCCTTGTTTCTTGTGTCACAAGGCATATGAAAGTTTATATTATTCGCTCCTATTATGTGACTTCTTTTATCAGTGTTGGTCTTGGCTACAAAATATGCTTGGTTGGATTGGGCCTCTTTTGGGGTCTCCTTTTAAACATTTTCAAAGTTGGCCTTCATTATTTAAAATTTCTACATATGCTTGTATTTGGGATTGAAGTCCCTCTAATTTAATTTGTAAATTTTGGTTAGAGAGAAACAATAGAACTTTCAGGAAAAAATATTCTAATATAAAGTAAGTAATTCAAAGGATTGAGATATCTTTTTTTAGAGGTAACTATGTCAAATATTTTCAAAAATTCAAATAATATAAAGGGTTTTTCTTCATGGGATGTTTTTATACAAAATAATTGGAGCTTATTGAAACCCCCTTCTATAAAGGGATCTATTCAGGTAACTAGTCCTATTATAAATAGGAAATTTATCAAATGGTTTCCTCCTCCAATTGGAATAGTGAAGTTAAATTTTGATTGTACTATTAGGGGAAACCCCAGGAAATTGGGTGCAAGTATGGTCTTGAGAGATTATGAAGGTCATGTGATTAGATAAACATGTAAGTTTTTAGTTGATGGTTCAAACAATTTGGTAGAATTAATGCTTTGTTACTTGCTCTAGAATTGGAATTAAAATATAAGATAGATCATATCATCATTGAGGGTGATTTGATGGTGGTGGTGAATTATTTGTCACAGAAGGCCTAGGAAAACTAGCATTTGAATTATTTTTTGGGCTACATTTTATATCTTCTTTAGAATTTTCCTTCCTTTGAGGTAGTGCATTGCTATAGAGAAGCTAATGGTTTGGTAGATGCTCTATCTAATAGGGCAATTGATTATTTTATATCATATATTAAATTTTCATAAAGAGATATTCATATTTTATCATGATTCCTCCTACCTATGGTCTAGGATATGTTCTTTGAAATCTAGGTATTATAATTTAGTACTTTTGATTTTCTTCTTTGGTTCTTCTTTAGTGGCCTATAACTTCTTCCTCACTTGTGGATGGTTGTAGAAGATCCTTGATGACTCTTGATGGTATTGTTAAATTGGTATTTGGATAATTATTGCTTATTGGTTGATGATTATGCATATGTTGACATCTTATTAGAATATGTGGACTTCCTTTTATGCTCTAGCCTCTAGCTTGCACTTTGGATTTGGCTAACCTATTCATATCTCTTCTTTGGTGGCATGTATATTATTTTCCACATGCAAATAGAAGTTGAAGATGTGTGGTTTGTATTTTGATGGCTATAGTCATCTACATATTTTTCAGTATTTATGCTTAGATCATATTTTTATTTGATGGGTTGCCTCTTCTAATGCAATTTTGTCCCACATTTATAGGAGGTGGAGACTTTTAGAATGTGTCATTTTCTTTGACATAGATTGGTTCTCTCTTCCTTGTTTATTTATTTCATGAAGTTTTCTAGCCTCTACAAATAAAATGGTTTGGGATTAGTAACTGTCATTTCCACTAGCTAAAAAAATAGCATCTCAAAGGTTTTTTGTCTTACACTGAGGTTGTCACATGTGTAAGTGTAAACGAGTCTCTTTAGAAAGTTTCTAATTAGCATATATTTTATTGAGGTGTATCTCCCAAATTAATGGTCAATATCTCACATTTGCAATGGTTTTTCATGTTCATGCTATATTTTTGTGCTATATTACTATTGGAAATTATTTGCGTTATCATCGTTTCATATTCCTCTTCTACTAACTTATCTATGCTTTCACTTCATGTAGTATATTTTTAGGGTTTTTATATGTACTTGATATTGGGAAACTAGGGATAACCTCTAATTCTCAAGGACTAAACTTGGTTGGGATCTTTTCATTCAATACCCTCAAGTGCAAATGGGCTTTAATATTAGTTTTTGGTTGGGATTGGATTTCCAATTATTTTGTGGTCCTTATAATTGAATTTTATTCAATTATTTTTTATAATATTATGAACATGTTATGATGTGTAGGCATGGTTAAATTTTGGGAAGGTACTTATATTTTTCCTCATATTTTTTCACTATCTCATCTTTGTATGGAATTGGAGAGGTATGATTTCAATTATGCTATCCAATGGTGGGTGGTGTATTTGATTGAGATACTCTTCTCTCTGATGATACACATCTCTAAGTATTATGTACAATGACATATGTCTTGTTTTCTTATAATACTTAAGATTTTTTCTCATGTATAAATGATCTTCGGCCTATAGTGGGTGAATCTTTGATTTGTAATGCTCAAAAATAGTTCAATGTTGTTCATTGTTTTATCAAAAATGCTCTTGAGGATCCTCATGTAACCCAATATTTTCCTCCTAATCTTGCTAGTTCATTTGAAAGTTGTATTGACTAAGCATGGGGTTTTTTTGTAACTTAGGATGAATGCATTTTGACATGGCTTCATTCTCCAACTATGTATAAGCACCTTTTGATAACAATATAATATTTATAGTGGCCATTCCACTTTATTTAACAAATTAATAATTCCTTCATTATTTATTATTATCCACTATAATTAAAAAATTTAATTAATTAATTAGCTGACATTTCCTCTATAATTAAATAAATCAATATAATTTACTTAATTTATTTTTCTATTTCTAATTCCTCTAAAAATAAATAAAATTATTATTTTATTCCTTTATAATAGTATTAAATTCTCCTCATGCACATAAATTAAATAATTTAATTTGTTTAATTCTATTAATATTATTCTATCCATCAATTAAATGACCTAACTAAAAAGCTATATCTGTCCACTTAGACTCACTCTCACTTCACTCATCCATGCAGTCACTTCACACTTCCATGTAGTCACTTCACTCATCTATACAGTTAGTCAACTCATCCATGCAATTATTTAACTCGCCAATCAAGCCTTTCATGAGGAAACATGTTATTTGCACATTCCTCATTCCCTCACAATTAATCTCATCCATTGATTCTTCTTATCATTCTCCACTATTGATTGATATCAAGTGAGATCTATAAATCAACCATCTTCCAAGTCATCAATCAATCCATAGTTATCTATGAAAATTCAAGCTATCTTACATCCATTTTCTATCATAAGGTTATACTAAGAAGAGAAATCCACATTATACTATTAAAGCATATCATAGATCAATGGAGTAAGATGAGGCTTTGTAGAGGTAATATATTTCATTATTTCATTTGATTTAATTAATTTTTCCCATGCTCTATTGAAAGTGATCACTAAAAATTAAAATAATTGCTTTGCATTGTATTTGACCTTATTTATAGTTTCACATTTCACTCACTCACACCTACTACTCCATATCTTAAAGAATATTATGTCCAAATATAACTTTATCCTCAATCTTATCTCAATTCAATGGATTATGTGAAGGATGGCCATGTAAAACCTAATACAGATTCATTCCTAGAGAAATCTAATATTTACTATTATCCTATACAAACTCAAAAACCTAAAAAATAGTCCTCCCACTTGTATTGGTGGTCCATAACATACATGTAGATTAGGCCCTCTGGGACCTAAATCACCCTCTCTATATAACAATGTATATGTGGGTGATAGGCTAATATAAAAGTTGTACCCAAATCATGTAGTTATGTCTAAAACTAGACAAGAACATGTGATCATGAGCAATGAAGATACTACAAGGTATTGCATGTAAGTGAAAAATTGTTGTAGTGAAAAGGAAGAAACCATCACTCACATGATTATAGCTGTTACAATCATGGACTCAATCCCTTCTATTCCTTCAAGTTCACAAGAAAAATACTCAAAACAATGACTTCTACAAAGGCACAAATCTGAGCTCACTTTCTTTAACCCAAACAAACTTAAACCTCTTCTTCAAACTCATTAGAGACTCAATCTCACCCAAATCATCCAATATTAGGACCTTTTAATATCAACTGATGGATTCTTCTCACATTCCTATCTTCAAAACTAGTAGTAATCTAAACATGAAATGTGAGATATTTTTTGATGCAAGCCTTTTCTCTAGTCTATAAAGAAATTTTTGAGTATACTTTTAGGGGTTTTCAAACATATCTAAAACATAGTATATGTTTCTTTGGAAAGAATGTCTCAAATTAGAACTGTTTATGTACAAATTAGGCTTAATTGGCTTGGAAAGCACTAGGTCTTATTGGTTTTATAATCTCTTGACTCAAAATTTCTTTAACAAAACTTCAAAAATTCCTCGTTTGACTTGCACAAGCTCATAAAACCCTCCAAATTCCATTTCCATAGGTATTTTTTCAAATCCTAGGCTCTAACCTCAATCTTTGTTCATAAAACCCTGTTTTCAAACTAGGGCAGTAATTACTCACCACACAAAACTCACCCTTTTGATTTATAACCTTTGAAATATGAAATTACATACAAAAAGGAGTAACTTTACCAAAAATTAAGAGTTCTCACTGGATATAATTGGAGAAACACAAATTTATAAGTCATTGTTTACCTTAGGACAGGGTTATGATAGTCTATAACAAAAATTTAATATCTTTCTCTAGATTCCACCAAATTTCATGTAAAAAAATTAGAATATAAGGTGATTGAACATACTAACACTTACAATCAATTAGAAACTATTTCCTTCTCATATAGGGTTGTTCACAATAGAAATACAAATATTTTTGAGAAAAAATGTATAAAAGATTGATACCATTCATTAAAATTCCTATCTCCACTCACCCATGCCTTAAAAAATGGTTACAAGGTATTTTTAAAGGAATTAAAATATTAATTTTGAGTTTCTAACTAGTTTTCAACTACCTCCAAGCGACCTGACCTTTCATCTTCCATACATTTTCATTTTTTTCCAATTTTACAAGTTTTGCAACTTTGCAACATTTACATCTTTATATGAAAACTTTATATTCATTTCAAGGTTGACATAGAACACTAAACCTTGACCTCCTAGTAACTTAATCACATGAAAGTGACCTCTAGATCCTTGTTACAAGGTTGAGAAACCCAAACTTCATTAAATCCCGAAATTTCTTCAAGGAAGCATGATGTTGTCAAGATGCTCCTCCATCATTCATTTGGCCAAATGAATTTCAAGTCCACTTTAATTTGAAGTTGTCCACAAATATTCATCCATTGTATGCTCTACCTTTGGTTGACCTTGAAATTTCTCCCAATCATCTTCATTTTCACCTTTGGCTTCATTTTTTCCATGCAAATTAGGCTTCTATGTTGCTTTCCATTTGAAATTAGATTCTCCACACTTTGTTGCATCTCAATTTTCTCCTCACCATCTTCTCCCTTCACTCTGAGTCTTGGCTTGTACCCCATCAAAATCATTGTCATAACAATGAAATGGTATATTTATTCTTTAACCTTTTACATTTTCCATGAAACAATGGTTGCTTCATTCCTAATTTCCATTTCCTTTATTTGATTTTTTGCTCCCTCAAGGAGTTCATTCTTCATCTACCTCATCATCAACTTGATCTACATTTCTTCTTCCTCTTGTTTATCAGCTGCTAACTTTGCTTGCATTTTCCTTCTTTTGACAATATTCTTTATGGGCCATGCAACTTTCTTTCTCACTGATAAGTTCCAACTAAATTCCTTTCTATGCAACCTATCCATCTCCATCATGAACTCTTGGAACTCTTTATCCAACCTTCTCATCTCTTGCTTTATTGCTTCTATCTCTCTATCAATTTTCTCTTGTCTATTTCTCTTCTTCCTTCTTCCTCTACCTACAAATTTCTTCTCAATATCTCCATCTTTTCTCTTCAAGCAAGCTTCTTCTTTCTTCCACTTTCTCTCAACTTTCTCTACCTTCTCTTGGCAGCAACCAAGTTATCTTCTCAACCTGCACACAACCACAACAAAAAAAAAAACCAAAAAATTTCTCTAGCCCAAATCTTTTGCTAAGCTCTCATACCAAACTGATGTGATGCAAAGGAAGAAACCATCATTCACATGATTACAAATGTTACAATTAGGGACTCAATCCATTCTATTCCTTCAAGTTCACAAGAAAAATAATCAAAACAATGACTTCTACAAAGGAACAAATCTGATATTTCACTTTCTTTGACCCAAACAAACTTAACATTCTTCTTCAAACTCATTAGAGACTCAATCTCACCCAAATCATCCAATATTAGGACCTTTTAATATCAATTGATGGCTTATTCCCACAAACCTATCTTCAAAACTAGTAGTACTCCAAACATGAACTGTTAGAGATATTATTTGATGCAAGCCTTTTCTCTAGTCTATAAATACATTTTTGAGTATCCTTTTAGGGGTTTTAAAACATATCTAAAACATAGTATATGTTGCTTTGGAAAGAATTTCTCAAATCAAGATTGTTTATGTACAAATTAGGCCTAATTTGCTTGGCTAGCACCAGGTCTTATTGGTTCTATAACATATTGACTCAAACTCTATTTACCAACACTTTAAACATTCCTCATTTTACCTACACAATCTCATGAAACCCTCAAAATTTTGTTTCCATAGGTATTTTTTCAAATCCTAGGCTCTAACCTCAATCTTTGTTCATAAAACCCTATTTTCATACTAGGGAAGTAATTACTCACCACACCAAACTCACCCTTTTGACTTTTAACATTTGAAATATGAAATTACATACAAAAATGAGTAACTTTACCAAAAATTAAGAGTTTTCACTAGATATAATGGGAGAAACACAAATTTATAAGTCATTGTTTACCCTAGGATAGGGTAATGATAGTCTACAACAAAACTTTAATATCTTTCTTTAGATTCCACCAAATTTCATGTAACAAACTTATAATGGAAGGTAATTGAACATATTAACACTTATAATCAATTATAAACTATTTCTTACCTGTATAGGGTCATACACAGTAGAAATACAAAGATTTTCTAAGAAAAAATGCATAAAAAGTGATATCATTCATTCAAATTCTCATCTCCAATCACCCACACCTTAAACAATGGGTACAAGGCCCTTTTAAAGGAATTCCAACATGAATTTTCAGTTTCTAACTAATTTTCAACTACCTCCAAGTGACCTGACCTTTCATCTTCCATACATTTGCATTTTTTGCAATTTTACAAGTTTTGTAACTTTGCAACATTTACATCTTTATATGAAAATTTTTATATTCATTTCAAGTTTGAAATAAAATGCTAAAAATTGACCTCCTAGTAACCTAATCACATGAAAATGACCTCTAGATACTTGTTACATGGTTGAGAAACCAAAATTGCATCAAATCTCAAAATTTCTTCTAGGAAGCATTATGTTGTCAAGATGCTCCTGCATCATTCTCCTAACCAAATGAATTTCAAGTCCACTTGAATTTGAATTTTTCCACAAATATTCATCCTTTGTATTCTCTACCTATGATTGACCTTGAAACTTCTCCCAATCATCTTCATTTTCACCTTTGGCTTCATTTTGTCCATGCAAATTATGCTTCTATCTTGCTTTCCATCTGAAATCAAATTCTCCACACTTTGTTGCATCTCAATTTTCTCCTCAACATCTTCTCCCTTCACTCCGACTCTTGGCTTGTACCCCATCAAAATCATTGTCATAACAATGAAATGATATAGTGCCTCTTTAACATTTTTTTTTTCCATGAAACAATGGTTGCTTCATTCCTAATTTCCATGTCCTTTATCTAATTCTCTACTCCCTCAAGGATTTCATTCTTCATCCTCCTCATCGTCAAATTGATCTCCATTTATTCTTCCTCTTGTTTATCAACTGCTGACTTTTCTTTCCTTTACCTTCTTTTGATAATCTTCTTTATGGGCCATGAAACTTTCTTTCTAATTTATAAGTTCCACCTGAATGCCTTTCTATATAACCTTTCTATCTCCATCATGGACTCCTAGAACTCTTTTTCCAACCTTCTCATCTCTTGCTTTATTGTTTCTATCTCTCTTTCAATATTCTCTTGTCTCTTTCTCTTCTTCCTTTCTTCCTTTTCTTCTCAATATCTCCATCTTTTCTCTTCAAGCAAGCTTCTTCTTGCTTCCACTTTCTCTCAACTTTCTCTGCCTTCTCTTGGCAGCAACTGGGTTATATTCTCGACCTACACACAACCACAAAAAAACACACAAAACCACAAAATTCTTCTAGTCTCGATCTTTTGTTGAGAACTAATACCAAACTAATGTAGTGTAAAGGAAGAAACCATCACTGACATGATTACATATGTTACAATCATGGAATCAATCCCTTCTATTCCTTCAAGTTCATAAGAAAAATACTCAAAAAATGACTTCTACAAAGGCACAAATTTGATCTTTCACTTTCTTTGACCCAAACAAACTTAAACATCTTCAAACTCATTAGAGACTCAATCTCACCTAAATCATCCAATATCAGGAATTTTTAGTATCAACTGATGGCTTATTCCCACAAACCTATATTCAAAACTAGTAGTCCTCCAAACATGAACTGTTAGAGATATTTTTTGATGCATGCATTTTCTCCAATCTATAAAGAAATTTTTGAGTATCCTTTTATGGTTTTTGAAACATATCTAAAACACAATATATGTTTCTTTGGAAAGAATGTCTCAAATCAAGACTATTTATGTACAAATTAGGCCTAATTGGCTTGGCTAGCACCAGGTCTTATTGTTTATATAACCTCCTAACTCAAAATCTCTTTACCAAGACTTCAAAAATTCCTAATTTTACCTACACAAGCTCATCAAATCCTCAAATTTCTGTTTCCATAGGTATTTTTTCAAATCCTAGGCTATAACATCAATCTTTGTTCATAAAACCCTATTTTTAGACTAGGGCAGTAATTACTCACCACACCAAACTCACCCTTTTGATGTGTAACCTTTGAAATATGAAATTAAATACAAAAAGGAGTAACTTTACCAAAAATTAAGTGTTTTCACTAGATATAATGTGAGAAACACAAATTTATAGGCCACTATTTACCCTAGGATAGGGCTACGACAATCTACAACAAAACTTTAATATCTTTCTTTAGATTCCACCAAATTGCATGTAAAAAAATTTGAATGGAAGGTGATTGAATATATTAACACTTAGATTCAATTAGAAACTATTTCCTACTCATACAAGGTCATACACAACAAAAATACAGATACTTTTTGAGAAAAAATGCATAAGACAATGATATCATTGGTTCAAATTCTTATCTCCAATCACCCATGCCTTAAAAAATGGTTACAATGCATTTTTAAAGGCATTCCAAAATGAATTTTCTGTTTCTAACTAATTTTCAACTGACTCCAAGTGACCCAACCTTTCATCTTCCATACATTTAATTTTTTTGCAATTTTGCAAGTTTTGCAACTTTGCAACATTTACATCTTTATATGACAACTTTTATATTCATTTCAAGTTTGACATAAAAGACTAAATTTGACCTCCTATTAACCTAATCACTTGAAAATGACCTCTAGATCCTTGTTACAAGGTTGATACACCAAAATTGTATCAAATCTCTAAATTTCTTCAAGCATGATGTTGTCAAGATGCTCCTGCATCAAAATATCCTACATGAAGACATGTGACATTGATGCAAAATTATAGGACATCCTCATTGGTGAGAATTTAGAAAACTTGGCTAACAATTATATCATCACCATGATGGTATCGTAATAGTGGGAAGATAGATGTAAACACATGATAAATTCCATAAAATCATTTCCCATTTTCACTCAAGAGTGTCATGGATTTGTAAAATACCTACATGATATTGGTACTCTACCTTATATTAGTGTAATATTTAACACTTTATAAATATTTATACTTGTTGTGGTGAAAAGGGTGTTTTACCTAGTAGTTCATCACCTAGGTCCAACTCACACTAGTTACCTAAGTTTACTTAGGGTACACATAGGATAGCTACCACTTTCTATCTCAATTCATAATATTAAAACACATGTCATAATATTATACAATCATATGTTAATCTTGGCCTATATAACCAAGGGGTTCCATTTATAATCTAATTCATTCAATCAATTTTATTATTGTATATTTTCATCATTTGACAAAATATAATTATTCTCTCATAGTTGATCTTTGTTCTTTTATAGAAGTTTCTAGATCTTGGGTAGCTCCACTATTCAACCAAATGTTGTATGGTTTAGATAATTCTATACAAACTCTTAAATGGTACCAGAGCTTGTGAGATTGCTTCTTATTGGTATTAATTAAGAGATCTAGGTTTCAAATCTTAGTAGATCCTAAAAAAATGAGTATTTTCTTCCCTTGTATTGAATAATGATTTGGAGAATAAAAAAGCTTGATAGAAATATTAGATTTGGGGGTTTTCTCTTCTTTGATTGATATTGTAATTTTATTTTGAGTATTTTTTATGTAAATATGAGCTCACCATTGAGTTCAGGCTATCAAAGAAAGTTAAATTATCTTCTTTTTTTTCAAATTAGACAATTAAGGGCACATTTATGAGGATTTGAAGTTAGAAGTTAGTTGCTAGATCTAGAATCTAGCTATAATTTTGGAGCATTTTGGATAAAAATTCCATCCATCACATCTAAAATTCCCAAGAACCCTAATATTTACTATCAATTCATAAAAATTGGACAAAGTTACCCAAGACCCTAAGAAACAAAATTTAGTCTCCCTAGCCATTAATATTGTATAGATAACCAAAAAATTGTACGGTCATATGATCACCCAATATGTTCAAACAAGTCATAGGTTTGGGAATGTAAAGGAGGGGATTCACTACTCTCGAGACAAAGGGAGCCTTGAAGGAGAAAATATCCCTTGTTTACCTCAAGAAATAAAGCTCAAGTGACAAGATAAAGAATGAAGAATATTTGTACAACTTAATCAAATAAATGCTAAATAATCAAGGACAAGATTGATATGATTTCTTAATAACAAAAATTGATAGCAGGATTACAATCCATAGTTTACAAAATAGAAACTATAAAGTTTACAAATTCCACCCCTAGGAGGATTAAGCCTTGACCACAAATGACAGTACACCATTGGGAAATTCTTAGCTTGCACTATCATCTCTATTAAAATAGAGGATGAAACATTTAAATATGCAATATCCATCTTCTCAAATCCATACATCTATACACAAAATCGAGAGGGAAAAAATTGGGGTTGTTCTAGGGCTTACCTTAGTCAAAACCCCCATTTTGGTGTTTCCATATCCATAGACAGCTAGATAGATAGAGATAGATAAAAATACATAAAATGTAAAGATGTGTGATAGAAACAAACACCACTAAGGAGGAGAACCTATATCAAAATTATAAATATGTGTAATTGAAACAATCCCCACAAAGGGGGAAAATGCCTTTTAAGAATATTGTAGATGGGATCAAATAGAAAATAATAAATAAACAAGACAAGAAAACAAGAGAGCATTACAAACAACCCATGATTTCCCTCTTGGCTTGAAAGATGTGAGAATATTGCATTGAGATCCTTGATTGTTGATTTGATACAAACTTAGCATAGCTTTTCTATAGAGAGAAAGAGAGAATGAGAAAATATGAAGAAGATAGAATGGAATGGGAGAGAGAGAAAGATTGAATGAGAGAGTGTGAGAGAATGGAATGGGAGAGAGAGAAAGATTGAATGAGAGAGTGTGAGAATGAATGAGCAGGAGAAGCTATTACATCCATGTTTTTACCACAATGGAATGTGTCATATGCAAAGGATGTTGAATATTCTGATTGGAATCTCATAAATTTTGGGGATGCCAGTGCATTGCAGGGATGTCTACACATCATGTAAGCATCCTACTCAAAAATTTACAAGTATGAGGTATCTAGGCTATTAGTACTTCATTGTTGTCACCTATAAAGTTGGAATCATGAATTTTTGACTTATAGGTTTTTGTTATAAATGCGGTGGACTAGATGTGTAAGTGTAAAATTTCCCTAGGGTGCAATTTCAAAACACTAGATTTTCCCCCCACTTTAGTGAGTTAAATTTTTGGAGAAAAATCAGTTGTACTAAATTAGCTAAGAAGACATAAATGCTAAAACTAAAAACTTAAAAAATTTATAGATTTTTGCAAAAAAGATACTATAGAGGCCACAGAGTTCAAGCAAGTGGATACTTACAATGCCACTAGTGTTTAAGCTCAGTGAGAAACTACAATGCTTGACGTGAAGCTTCATTTTGCAAAACTCAAAATCAAGTCAATTTCAAAATTGAAAGAAGCTACCATAGTAAGAAGAATGCTTAAGAAAAATTTGGTGAATTGAAAGAAAAATATGATGCAGAGGTGAGTATATACCCCTCCTATTTTTCCCTCAGCTAGGTGGGGTGAAAATTTAGACGTAAGGGACATTTTTGCATCAAAAAAATGAGAAAAATGAGCCTATATATGCCTAGGTGGGCCTAAGAAAGGATCATTTTCACTATTCACAATGAGGATTTTGTTGAATTTTCAAGAGTTTTGTTAGCAAAATGAATCATTGATGAGATTTTATGCTATTGTGGATCAACTAGCTACATGACAATGTGGTGAGGGGTGACCCACCTGATGAGGTATAGAAAAAATTCAACCCTAACTTGTCATTTTAGCATTTTTTAGTTTTTTTAGAAATATAAGAATTTAGTTGGTGTGATGGTTTTTTGGTGGATATGTTGGAATCCCATAAATTGTATTGACATCCTACCTGCATGCTTTCATTAGCTAATTTAGCCTTGAATATTAGTGTGTCATGTGAATGTCTGCATGATGCATTATAGTCCCAGACATAGACTTAGAAAAACTTTGATGATGTAGATTTAGAAGATTTTTGAGATGTAGATTGTTTTAAATTGATATTTTATGTTTTTGCAAGAGTGGCCTAAGATCAAAGAGCATATAAATGGGGTGATTCTATCATTTTTTGTGAATTTGTAGGAATGAGATCAATGTTGATGAGTATGGTCTGGTATAACATGACTCTGGTGGGTTTATACGATGTCGTAGATTTGATTCCATGCCCCCATTTTCATAGTGCTCATGGAGAGATGGGATACCAATACCTTGACATTTTATCTCCCCATGGGGAGATGACTATTACCTTGAAGGATGTCTACCGCATCTTGTGGCTACCTATCTATAGAGAGTGAGTGGTGAACGAGGAGGGTAAGACGTCCTAGGATTCTTGGGCTACACACCAATACTACCTTGGCCATGTAGTCTCAAAGGACACAAGCAAGCATATCTACATGTGTTAGCTAGATTAGGGATGTGTAGCACTACTGTTGGTTCATTGGGTGATGATTATGACTATCACATTGTGGGTCATGATGGATGGGTGATACTTACACCTCCACAAGGGCCTCATCCATTAACTTTGAGTGATGGAGGAGTAGAGGGTTGTATTTTCCTATGGTCAATGCTTCTCCCCCACTATCATGACCTAAAGTGGTATGTCCACTATGAGTACCATAGCGTTATCATTTGCATGCTTCTTCAGGTGTGGTCATTCGAGCATATTCATTGCACATGGTCGACTGGGTATCCCTTGGGCCTGTCACATGGATTCCTTTTAGAAAACACGTACCCCCTCATGTGGCTAACAATATGGAGATGAAACATTGAAAAAGGTAAACCCTAAGATTTGACCCTAGGGTTTAAACACCTTTTCAAGGAGTGTTCATTCATTGATTATATATTTGAATGATAGTGAGGGTTTGATGGATTAGAACAAGGTATGTGATTGAATTAAAACCTGAGAGGTGATTCAACCAACCCTTAACCAAATCTATAAATGTCGTAATGATGAAATTCAATGATCTAACTAGGATAATAATGCAATTTACTATTTTGATGCAAATATGAAAGACACAAAAATTCACAAAAAGATTTAGACAACAAAAATGAGCAGAGTAGGACATTGTGCACCTATGATTCAAGTTTGGGGAAAAAAATGGAAGAAACAGATGCATAGGATGTGAGTTTCCTTGTAATGCATTTTTGAATTTTTTTTTGGGGTCCTCTAATGTTAGATCTAAGCTTTGGATTCATGCCTACAAATATATCAAAATGCTTTTAAATATTTATGTAACTAAGTTTTTGTGGGTTGACAAGGTGTATGGTTTTAAATGAAACATTGAATAGATTATCTTCAAGATCCTTCCAATCTTAAATAATCCTAAGATTTGCACATCCACAAAGAGAGGAAATGTTGGGCCATTTAGGGTCTTGGCTCAGTCAAACCCCATGTAAGAATTTCCACTTCCACAATGGAAAATTCCAATGAAAAACTATAATGAACAAGAAAGAATGATGAAATTATAAAGTATTGCAACTCACCACCCTTCAATGTCTTAATTGAAAGAATGAAGTCATGCAAATCACCTCAAGGACTTTGATCTTGTTTTTCTTGATTTTATTGAATGGTTGAATTTCTTTAACTGCCTTGGATACCTACAAAAGTGTTAGCCTTCACAAAATAATGACAACGTGAACACACATAAACTCACATAGAATTGGAAATGATATTAGGATCTTAAAATGTTGCAATGAACCTCTGAAAATGTTTCTCTTGACTTGCTCAATAGTTCTCTTGATCATAAGTTTTCCAATATTTTTACTTGTTCTTTCTAGATATATTTGAAAATAATGCAATAACTATGTATTAATATCTAAATTTATTCAATTTCTCAAAAATTAAATCTCGATGGCTGAATTTAGAAACTTGAAATTAAAATATTGAATTTCCACAACTAACATGTTTCAATTTGGAGGGAAAATAGGAAGGTACTCACACCTAGCACATGAGTTTCTTGGACCTCTTTTCTGAGACAATCAGTGTTGGTTGAAATGTATTAGATAAATACAATTGATTTTCGCTTTCAATTCCCTAGAAATTGTAAAAAATGGGCCATAGAATATATAATTTAGGAAATTAAATACTCAATTAGGTCCAATAATTTAAGGGGGGGGGGAATAAGGTGAATTTTTCATGGGTGGCAATTTAAGATGCTACATTTAGCCCCTACTTTAGTGAGAGTTTGAACTTACAATCAGAATCACACTGAAGTAGAATTTTTATTACAAGAGGGGTCCAATTGTCCAAATTTTGAAGAGATGGGATGAATAAGAATATAGGGGGTGGAAAATCCCCTAGGATCCAAGATCACATGGTAAACCAACATATGCACAAAGGAGCACACATATGTAAGATATGCAACATGATAACATACACTAACATACATGTCAGAAAACATGAAACATACACAATGAAACACACATGGAGCAATGGAATGAAAAGATGAAAATGAAATAGAAATAAACATGATGTAAATATAGGGAAGACACATAAAAAATATAAAAAATAAACACAAGGTTAGTACTAAAATATTTGAGTCATAAGGTAAAGAGACCTCAATCTTCAATTGTCTCAAATACCAAACATAATCCATCAAATAAATGTTAGGTCCCATGAGAATTGAAGTCATACACATCACTCATGGAATATATGGCTACACTAGAAAGCAAGATGCGTTATGCGAGGTGGAAATTTCAAAAAGGGGTGCTCAAATTCATGACCCAACAAGCTCCATTATGTTGAATCCATGAATTATCTTGTAAAAACTCACCTTAGGGGGTGCATAAAACACACCACAAGGGGTGCAACACAAATCACCTTAGGGGGTGCATAAAACACACCTCAAGGGGTGCAACACAACTCACCTTAGGTGGTGCAAAAAATATCACCTCAGGGGGTGCAACAAAACTCACATTAGGGATGCATAAAACTCACCTTAGGTGGTGCAACAAAACTCACCTTAGAGTGTCCATAAATGAAAAATAGGATAAGGTTAAAAACTCAAGGGGTGTTGTATCAACACCACCACAAGAGGTGATAAAAATGACAAAGGGTATTTGCTTATCATATGAAATGTTAAGAAAATCACATCAAGGGGTGCAACAAAACTCATCTTAGGGAGTGCATAAGTGAAAAATAGGATAAGGTTAAAAACTCAAGGGGTGTTGTACCAACACCACCAGAAGAGATGATACAAATGACAAAGGGTATTTTCTTATCATATGAAAGGTAACACCTTAAGGGATATCATTCATGACATTATCACCAAGAGAAGACAAGACATGGAAAATAAATTCATGCCTTAGGGAATACTAACCATAGTATTACCACCAAGGGGAATGTCATACACCAAGAAAGGTCACTCTCTTGAAAGATATCAAGACTAACATCACCACTAAAGAGATACTCATATAGAATAAGAAATCCACACTTTGATTAACAAAGTCACACTTCCTAGAATAAATATGTTATCATCGCTAAGAAGGGACCATTTATATGTAAACAAAGAACGGGGGGACTATATTCCCCTGCTTAAAATGTTATTATACTTGCTACACTAATGTTTTATGGAGATAAGGAGGGATCCCTTTCTAGAAGGAATGCGCTTAGGACAAGGATACATAGCCCCTTTCCCTCCAAGTGTAGGGAAAATGATGAGCCTAGCTAGATGATTATAGTTTCTCCTTGGAAAATAAAATGTGTATGTGTAGGATCATCATGGAAAAAATAGGCCCTTAAGTGGTGAAAAATTCAAAAATATCAGAGTTAAGCAACTTGACGTAAAAATTTGAATAAGTTGTCTATATTATTTCAAAAATATGTAACAATATAATCTATAGAAAATTGAATGTAGTTTCTAAGATAAAAGGTTTTTTTTTTTTTAAATCATTTTGGTAAAAATTTGAAATTTCAATGCAGTAGTACTTAAATTTTAGGGAAAAAATAATGTCTTTCTGACCACCCTAACCACAATAAAATGATAATATTTTTTTATAAGATTTTAGATATAAATAGAGGACTCATGTCTTTATGTGATGCATATTTTTTTGTAATTTTTTCCAAGTAAATAATTAATTATGAGTTTTTTATTACAAATTTTTAAAAATATAAAAACTCGTATGTCTAACCACCTTAACTTGGTCAAAACTTAATGAAATTCATTTTTATTTTTAATCCTATAGTATGCAAAGCATAGAATGTGATGCATGTTTCAGATTCAAAAATGTGATACCATTTAAAATCTATGGATGTTTTTCAATCAGCCTATCAATTAGGACTTTAGTCATAATTCAAATAGAAAATGAATAATAATTATTTATTAAATTCAAAGTAAAGAATAATTTATGTTGGTTGAAAGTTGAGAATCTCCTTTAAAAACCCTTTTCATTTCATCAATTTTGGGTTAAAAAACCTATCAGCCACATACCCCACACATACCCATCATATCGCCACTTTTTTGCCCATCATGATCCTCCACATACCCAAATATGATTTCATAAGTACAAGTTTATACCCCATGCATGGTAGTGTGCATTGTGTGATACTACAACTACCACTTGACAAGGAGGAGCAACTAATGATATTGATTAAGTGAAAATATTTTTAATGTTTTTGTTATTTTTGAAGGACAAGAGCGAAGACCTCTTGTTGTTTCTTCTATGTTATGCTCTATAGGGTCATGGATACCTTGTTCTTTAATATCACATCATTTTCCATTATAACCAAATTGTTTCAAAATTTGATAACCTCTTCCATAAATTTCTTCCATTGCTTTTGAAAAAGATGGTTCTTCATGATCATCTCCACCATAGGTGGATGTGTAATTTGTGTCTTCCTCTTTTCTAGAAGTTATGGAATTGGATGTTTTTGATGACTCAATAATTGATGAGGGCACAACCCGAGACATAGAAAATAACCCGAAAACAATAGAATAATTTTATTATTCAGAAAATGGAGCTTCTTACATGCAGAGTATCTCAATCCCCAAGTTCTACAACACATGCAAGTTACAGAAAGCTATAGAATAACCCTTTCGCAATATGTGAGCTTGTCCCCAAAAAGTTACCCAAAAATTAGAAACCCGCCCATAAATAGAGCTCCTTTTTAGTTTGGAGCCAAAACGACATTCAAGTTTTGATTTTAGGCTGTTTGGCACCTAAAAATTACAATTTGAAGTTCAAATTTTAAAAGAACGTTTGCAATTGTATCTTCTAGAAAGTGTGCCAACTTCCCGGGGCCATAACTTTTGATCCGGGACTCCGATTCGCGAACCGTTTGAACTGTTGGAAAGGTATCAAAGTCAATAACATGCTCAAAATATTCTATGACAATTTTGGAAAGTTTTGGGGCCAATCCGGGAAATCTAAGTGCCTCAAATCTAACTCAAAAGATTTTCAGGTGTAAATCTGGGAAACTAAAATTGCAATATCTTTCCACCCAGGAATAGAAAATAAAAACCATAAATTGAGAATTTCATTATGACAAAAAGGGTATCCAAAAATGTAAAAACATCTAAAAACCAAGAAACTTGAAATTTAACTATTTTTTGGTGATGCAAGATTGCCCTTACACCACTGGATCCTCCTGCATTAGACACCCAGGGTAATTTGAGAAGTGACCCTGTCACATCACAGATGGTGGAGGAAAACCCAAATGGTCAACCTCTACCTTAGGCAACTAGGATGAATCTTCAACAGGCCTTCCTTTCCATTTCACTAGATATTCTTCATACTGTCTGTTCCTGGTACTCCTTCCCACATGACTATCCAGGATTTCTTCAATCTACTCCTTTTCTGAAGTAGGTGCTGGAATCCTACACTATTCCATCATTGGTACTTCCTCTGCACCACCTTCATGATACTTTGTCAAATCTGAAATATTGAACATAGGGAAAATTTGAATCCATCTAGCAACTCTACCTCATATGCATTCCCTGAATCATGCCTCTTCAAAATTTGGGACCGAACTTCTTCATCTTCAATTTGTTATATGTTCCCACTGGAAATCTTTCTTTCATGAAGTGGACCATCACTTCATCACCAATCTAAAACTCCTTATACCTCCTCTTTTGATCTGCCTTAGCCTATACTACATATTCATCTTGTTAATATGTTCTCTTACCTTCTCATGTATATCCTTGATGTGTTCTGCAAAATCTTCACTTCAAGACTTATTTTCTTCTCTTGGTCCATCTTCCTCAATTTTGGAGCTATTCGGGGCTACCTCCATACACAATCTGGAATGGTGATCTACCAGTGTTTTGTTGATAAATTTTTGTAAGAAAATTCTGCCGAGGTAAGATCAAGTCCCATCCCTTGCATTTATCTCCTACCAAATATCTCAGTAGGTTACCCAGACTCCTATTAATAACCTCTGTCTACCCATCTATTTGTGGATGGTGTGTAGAACTGAACTTCAACTCTATCTTCAGCTTCTTCCATAAGGTCCTCCAAAAGTACCCCACAAATTTGGTGTCATGATCTGAAACAATACTCTTTGGTAGACCATGTAGCCTCACCACCTCTTTGAAGAACAAGTCAGCAATGTGGACTGCATCATGGGTCTTCTGACATGGAATGAAATGTGCCATCTTCAAAAACCTATCAACCACCACAAAGACTGAATCATTTCCTCGTTGTGTCCTTGGAAAACCAAGAACAAAGTCCATACTTATATCCTCCCATGGCCTCTCTGGTACAGTAAGGGCTAATATAAGCCCATATTCTGGCTCACTCCTTTAGCCATCTAACATACCCTGCAGCTTTGTACAAACTTCTTCACATCCTGTGACAACTGAGGCCAATAATAATGTTCACTGATAATGGCAATGGTCTTATCCCAACCAAAATGTCCTGCCATTCCTCCACTATGCTTCTCCTTTATCAGGTTCTCCCTCATGGAACTCCTTGGGATACACAATTGGCTTCCCTTAAATAACATGCCATCCTAGATTATGAAATTCAACCACCTTGTCCTGTCCCTGTAACAGGTTCCTTGCAAGCTTTCCAAGCCTCTGCAAAATTAGGATCTTCTGCATACAGTGTATTAAGTTCATTGAACCCAACCACTTCAATCTACATCTTTGTCATCAATGTATGCCTCCTACTTAAGGCATCTATAACCCTATTTGACTTCCCACTCCTATGTTTCAAAACAAAGGTATAACTCTGCAAAAACTCTACCCATTTCAAATGCCTCTGATTTAATTTTCCCTGACTATTTAGGTACTGCAAGGCTTGATGATCAGTATATAGAACAAATTCCTTCGGAAAAAATAATGTCTCCATTTCTTTAATGCTTGAACTATTGCATAAAATTCCTGATCATATACAAAATACTTTCTCTTGGCATCATTTAACTTTTCACTGAAATAGGAAATGGGCTTACCTTCTTGGCTCAACACTGCTCTAATGGCACAACTGCTGGCATCACAATTCACTGAAACACCTTGTTGAAATTTGGGAGGGCTAGAACAGGTTGCTCTGTCACCTTCTACTTCAATAGTTCAAAACTTTTTGCCACTCCACTACTCCACTTGAATTCTTTTCTATCCCCTCTCATTGTTTCATTCAGGGGTCCACAAATACTACTAAAGTTTCTAATGAACTTTCTATAAAAACTAGCCAAACCATGGAAAGATCTCACCTCGATAGCAGTTCTTGGGGTAGGCCATTCAGAATAGCCTTCACCTTCTCTGGGTCCATCTTGAGACCTTCTATTGAGACAACAAACCCCAAGTACACTAACTCCCTCTTCACAAAACTACACTTCTTCAGATTAATCAATAGTTTCTCTTCTCTTAACTTCTCAAAGGCTCTCCGAATATGCATCAGATGCTCATCCAATGTCTTACTGAAAATCAAAATATCATCTAAATACACAATAACAAAACTTCCCAGAAATTCTTTTAGTACCTCGTTCATGAGCCGCATGAATGTGCTCGGTGCATTGGTTAGCCCAAAAGGCATGACTAACCACTCGTACAGGCCCTCTTTGGTCTTGAAAGTAGTCTTCCATTCACCTCCCTCTCAAATCCAGATTTGGTGATATCCACTCTTTAGATCAATTTTTGTGAAGTACTGAGCTCCACTCAAATAGTCCATCAGGTCATCCATCCTTGGCAGGGGAAATCTGTACTTAATTGTTATCTTGTTTATGGCTCGGGAATCTGTACACATCCTCCACTCCCCATCCTTCTTTGGTGCTAGTACTGCAGGTACTACACATGGACTCAAACTCTCCCGTATCAAACCCTTTCTCAACAACTCTTGAACTTGTTTGTTCAACTCCTCATTTTCGCTAGAGTCATTCTATGAGCTACCTTATTTGGAAAACTAGCTCTAGGAATCAATTCAATCTAATGACTGATCTTCCTTATTGGTGGTAAACCCTCAAGTACATTATCAGAAACAATATCCTGAAACTCATCCAACATCCTAAAAATTTCTTCTAGAACCTTCTCACTATCCTCCTTACTCACTCTAGGAATCAATGCATAACACACATGCTCATGCTTCATACTTTCTAAAAAAATTCTTCCATCTACATAATAAATTCTAGCACTACTGCATACCTTTTCTTCGGTCTCCTTCAGGGGCTTCAACTTGTGATGAACCCCATCCTTTGTCAAGGAATAAGTGTTTGCATGGCCATCATGTATAGCTCGCCTATCGAACTGCTACAGCCTCCCCAACAACATGTGACATGCATCCATGGGGATGATATCATAGAGTACCTCATCATGGTAGCTCCCGATCTTGAACTTTACTAGGCACTGCTCATTGACCAAAACTTTGTGGTCTTTCTGCAACTAGGAAATTCGATACGGATGTGGGTGTCTTTCCCTCTTTAGCTTCAACTTTGTGACCATCTCTCTTGACACCAGATTATCGGTGCTCCCACCATCAATAATGACATCACAACATTTTCCTTCACACTTGCACCTTGTGCGAAATAGATTCTTCCTCTATTTTGGTTCCTTTTCCTCAGTCACTAGGGCTCTCCTAATCACTAGGGTTTCTCCCCTTTCAGCATCATCTGAATGTTCAGATTGGGCCTCCTCATCTGCATGCGCATAACCCTTCCACAACCTTCACAGCCTTTTTGTACGCCCTTCGCTTGAATTGTTGTGGACATTCATAGGCTTCGATGCCATTCTTTCCTGCCCCGGAAACACATTCCTTTAGAACCACCTCTTCGAGGATCCTTTTCTATATCCCTCGTCCTCTACCTCTTTGAAGTCACCCTTTGTTTTGATCCGCGAGGGGGCAGTAAGTTCATTCCCTTGGCCGGCTGGGTACCCACATCTTCACTTTTCTTTTCATCATCATTTCGGCTTCCTGAAGGTCTTCCATTGCCCCTTCCACTTTGACCTCCTCATCCTTTTTGCTTGCCATCAAATCTTTTGTTCAGCTTCTCTTCCACCTTCAGAGCAAACTGATACACATCCTCAATGGTGTTCATTTTGACTAGGCTTAACTCCTCCTAAATGCTCGGTCATAACCCATTAAGATATCGGGCTACCTTCTCCTTATTGGCCTCTGTGTGGCCCGCTCTGATGATTATCTTGTGAAATTCTTCAGTATATTATTTCACAGATCTTCTTCCTTGCTTCAACCCTTGCAATTTCTTCAACAGATCTAACTCGTAGTCTATTGGTATGAACTGCTTCTTCAGTTTCTCTACCATGCGATCCCATCTAGTGATATTTACTTTTCCTCTTTGATTTCTTTCCAACTAGACCTTTTTCCACCAAATAATGGCATGACCCTTCAACTTCATTTCTACAAACTTAACCCGATCTGGGTACTCTATTTCCTCATACTCAAAATATTCTTCTAGCTCATTGATCCAGTCGATCAACTCTTTTGGGTTCAAACTTCGAGAATAACTAGGGACTTCTGCTCTAGGTCTTTTCCCAATCTTCAAAATGTCCTTTATTAGCCGCATTTGGTCTTGATCACTTGCTTCTTCTTCCTCTTCTACATTTGAACCTTCTTCCTCTCCTTCATCCTCACTTTGCTCCCTCGAGTTTAACCCTCTTCTCAACTACTCTTGTAACGCGTCAATCTGTCTTTAGAGGGCTACCAGTGCATCTCTTCCACTAGCATTTCTACTACCTCAACCACCTCTAGCACCACCATGCCTACCAAGCATCACTCTTGGAGGCATCTTTCTTGACCTCGACCCACAACCACGGTCCTAGTGCGAACTGCCTCACAATCGGCGATCTGTCCACATGCTCAAGAAAAACCTGCTCTAATACCACTTGATGAGGGCACAGCCCAAGACACAGAAAATAACCCACAAACAAAAGAATAATTTTATTATTTAGAAAATGGAGCTTCTTACATGCAGAGGATCTCAATCCTCAAGTTCTACAACACATGCAAGTTATAGAAAGCTACAGAATAACCCTTTCGCAATATGCGAGCTTGTCCCCAAAAAGTTACCCAAAAATTAGAAACTGCCCATAGATAGAGCTCCTCTTTAGTTTGGAGCCAAAACAAAATTTAAATTTTGAGTTTAGGCAGTTTGGCGCCGAAAAATTACAACTTGAAGCTCAAATTTTAAAAGAATATTTGCAATTGGATCTTCTAGAAAGTGCGCCAACTTCCCGGGGCCATAACTTTTGATCTGGGACTCTATTTCGTGAAACATTTGAACCGTTGGAAAGGTCTCAAAGTCAACAACGTGCTCAAAATTTGCTATGCCAATTTTGGAAAGTTTTGGGGCCAATCCAGGAAATCTAAGTGCCTCAAATCTAACTCAGAAGATTTTTAGGTGCAAATCTGAGAAACTAAAATTGCAATATCTTTCCACCCAAGAATAGAAAATAAAAACCATAAATTGAGAATTTCATTATGACGAAAAGGGTATCCAAAAATGTAAAAACATCTAAAAACCAAGAAACTTGAAATTTAACTATTTTTGGGTGATGCAAGATTGCCCTTACACCACTGGATGCTCATGCATCAATAATAAATTGTGTGGATACCATTGTAGCTTCTTTCTCTTTTTCTAATTTTTGTGTAATCTTGTCTTCTCCTATGAATGTAGGTGTAAAATCTAATGAACCCAAATAATCCTCCAACAATGTTTTCACTGATGAAAGACACTTATCTTTATGCTCAACTTGTAAAGGTTCCACTTTCATAGTCAGTTTCAATGTTCTAAAAGAATTTTTCATTCCAGCTTCAATTAGTAAATATTTTTCAAATTTTGTATCAGCTTTTAGCATGTAAACCTTATTGTTGTATATGTAATTTATTGAATGATGAAGTGTTGAAGGTACTCCATCCATTTCATGAGTCCATGCTCTACCCAAGAGAAGATTATATGAAATGTCATGGGGCATGACATGAATAGGATTTTGTAATGTAATCTTACTAGATTTAACAAGTAATGTTATCACACCAAGAAGCTTTCTTTCCATGTTATAAATAACTTTTGATTGAGAAATCAATATGTTGAATTAAATTTTTGTCCACTCTAATTTTATCCAAAATATTTACACTACAAACATTAATCCCTAAAACATTGTCAATAAGGGTACACATAATCCCAACCCTTCTAATAATAGCCATTATCTTAAAAGCATCATTTTTTTTTGCATTTCTAAAGGAGTTAATTCATTTTAATGAAAGACAATGTCCAAATTAGGTTGATCCACATTATCAATCAAAAGTTTCCATACCATTTGGTTGCACACTCGGAGGGATAAAAATGTTTTTCAAAGCCTTTTGAAGCATTTAATGGTCAGAAGGTGATGTTTGAATCAAATCCCATAAGGATATCTTAGCAAGAGTATTCTAAAGTTTCTCAACAAGATCAAATTCTTTACCTCTACACTATAGGATGTTAGGTGCAGGTGGGAGAAATGGTTGATGAAATTGGATGGAATTTGGTGTTTGTTTTGGTTGCTTATTATTTCTAGTATTATATGTGTGAGTTACAATATGATAACTTGTTTTTTGTGACACATGGTTACTAGTAAGTTGCTTTGTGAAGTTTAGAATACAACCATGGGGTTTAGGAGGTCCTTTAATTAGAGGAATCTTAAGAGGTTGAAAAGGAGTTTTTGGAGTTCCAATGATTAGAGGACTCTTAGGAGGTCCAAAAGGAGTTTTAGGAGGTTCAATAATCAAATGAGATCTAATAGCCAACTGTGCATTCATAACCTTAGAAAATTTAACTTCTTGTTGATGGTCTTCTATCGAGGGGGAATCGAATGTGACCTTAGAATATTCATATAAGAAATCCTTCTTACTATATTTTTAAATAAATTTATTAATGATATCATCCTCTTGTCCAAAAATATCTTCTTAAATTTTATGTTTGTGAACTTAAGATTGAAAATATGGAACAATTTGGAATGCAAAATGATAATTTTAAAATGTGGAAGTAGAATTCAGATATTAGAATCCTATGGAAAACAAAGGAACTAAGAGTTGCAACAAAATTGAGGCCAAAAGACAAATAGAGAGGCTCCTAGGGTGCCTGTGTTCTAGGTAAGGTTTTGAAAAAATTAATGTTTTAAAATACTTTTTATTGTTTAAGGTTATCAAATTTGTGTTTAGAAAATTTTGACAGTGAATATTTTTGGCAAATTTTCCTAATTTTATGACTATAAAATTTAAAAATGCAAGTATGCAACAATGTGGAAAATGGTTGAATAAGAAATGACAATTTGGAATACAAATTTCAAAGATAAAATACAATAATTGACTAATTTGAAGATGTAAAATTTTGAGAATGATGATTTTTAAATGCAATTTGGCAACAAAACTATACAATTTTTTTCACTTTTTTTGTCTTAAATGAAAGATAGAACTTCAATGCAATGAAATTTTTTGGATATTAATGAAATAGTGTATACAATTTGAATGTAGATATGATCTAAGATGATTGAAAAAAATCCTATTGAAACTTATGATGCAATATGATATGTAATTTTTTGGATTTTTTATGACTTTTTATGATACAAACATGAAACCCTAAATTTGAAATGCAAAAAAATAATATGCCAAACCTAGATCCAAGGTGAATTATGGAAAATTCTAGAAGGTGTATACTATTAACATGTTAGGTTCTCCAAAGTGAAACATCAAAAAAGGTAAACCCTAAGATTTGACCCTAGGGTTTAAACACTTTTTCAAGATGTATTCATTTATTCATTATAGATTTGAATGGTAGTGAGGATTTGATAGATTAGGACAAGGTATGTGATTGAATTAGAGACTGATAGGTGAGTCAACCAAACCTTAACCAAATCTAGAAAATTACAAAGTTGTGTAACACTTTTGGCCAACTTATCAACACAAGTGAATTTTAGTATTTATAACCAAAAATCAATTTTGGTCAAACATATGATCTAGTAATATTCATTCTAGATAAGGTAAATATGTCCACAACTTTTCCAACTAAAATTGTGGGCTAAATTCATATGCAGCACCACTTTGAGGCCAATTTACTAAAAAAGTGAAATTAATTGAAAAAATTAACATTTCAACAACTGCTACTCAGATAAATAACATTTTTTTTAAATGTAAAAATGCCCTCTTGTAAATCCATAAGTGTAGTTATCAAATATATATTTATTTTAATAATTCAATTATTATATATTTTTTATTTTTTATTTTTTACTAATAGTAGGTAATCAACACAAAAATATTAGTTCGATTACCATGTCAAGAAACATACTAAAACGTATTAAAAAAAATAAAAAAATATGATGCCTTATATAAAAGAATCTAGATTAAGATAGTATATATTTTTTTCTATTTTAGATAGATATTGAATATTAAAGTTGACACCGAGTGGAAACAACCATGTTTCAATACATGCACATTGAAATATTTATTTAAAAATGTATATTTGTTAAAATTGCAAAAAAAATATATCCATGCCCTAAAGTTTCAAGTTAAAAATATACACAAAAAATTTGAAGGAAAAAAAAGAAAATTTATTTTATAAAGCTTGATGTCTTATGTAACATCCCTTTTCAACATTTTATCAACAACTAAATTATAGTGTTAATTTATAAATACCTATATTCAAATACTTTTTTAGTTTTTTTTTTTAAATACAAACATAAAATATACTAAAAAATAAACATTTTGTTTGTTTACATCATTTCAAAATTCAAAACATATATGTCAATTTCTAGTGATTCACGTTTAAAATTTAGATCAGTGTTGGTCAGTTCCTTTATAAAAGTGTGACACAACTTTGTACTTTTACCCAGATAGATTTGAAAATGATGAAATAACTAGGTATTTATAAGAATTTATTCAATTTCTCAAAAATTAAATCCTGATGGCTAACTTTACACCCTTGAAAATCAAAAATATTAAATTGGAAATTTTTTAGAATAGTTGTGTTGCAAGTTTGAGTAGTTTGTGCTTTCATTGATGTCAAAATGCCTTCTTTTGTTGTCATTGATGTCTATGAGAAGAATGTTTGTGGTGATGCTTTGATTAGTTTCATTTTTTTGTAATTAGTAAGTGTTACTAGTTTCAACCTCTAGTGTTGCTTTGATAAGCTTCTATGGATGTATAATTAAGTTGGATTTGGTTTAGTGATGATGAGGAAGTGTTGAAGATGATTAGTATGTGTCTCTAGTACTTGGTTTCCAAGTGCTTTTGAGAAAATTTGAATAAAAAAGGAAAACATGTGTTGTGGAGGTTTTCTAGTATACAAAGTGGTGGTTTGGTTCTACTCTACAATTCTTATGTGTTGAAGATCTTCTTGTGTCATTTGGATATATTGGTTAGAGGTGTTCAGAGGTTCTATATGTAGAATTCTCTAGTCTAGATCATTGTACATAAGTTGTGTTCACCAGCATGTGAACTATGGTGTAGTGGTGTCTAGGAGAAAAGGTTTTGTTCCACATTTCTCCACAGCTTGGTTTATGGTATTGCAATTCTGGAAGGTGTTGATATTGATCCCATCTACCTTCAATCAAATTTACTTGTGGTTTTGTGCTTCAAAAGTTTATTTATTGAGGTAGAGTGTGTGGAAGTTTATCTAAGTGAACAAGATGAGTTTTTTCTTCAGTTGAAAGTTGTTGCAAAGGAATTTGTTGGATCTCAAGGTGTTTGTGGAATATTCCAATTTGTGTTCAAGTGGTGTATATTGTCTATGAGTCATCTTTGGATCAAACAAAGTGTGTACTTAAATATTAATGGTGTTTAAATAGGTTTGACTGACCTTGTGTGTTTACACTAATTACAGATTTGTTTTGGTGATTTTGGAAATGTGGTGTGGTGTATATGAATGGATTTAGGTCCAAGTTAAGTTGTGATGTGGTCCACCTTCATTCCTTTCTATTGTACAATAGACAATTTTCACCCCTTATACAAATTCCCCTTTCACACACCCTCACCTTAGAAAATAAAATTCGAAGGAGAAATTCCACATCACCCAACTACCTTCTGTCCACCTGGCATCTGTCCTTTGTGTCGGTGAGAGAATATTTTTTGGGGATGCACACATGAATTGTAGACATTCATACAACATGTTTTTGTCCTTGATAGATTCCTATGTTTGATGTTGGTAGAGGCGTTACACTCCCAATTGGGGACAAATTGTAAAGTCCCTCTTTGACCAACCAACCCTAAAAATGGAAGATTCTTCCCATCCCACCTTCATAAAAATCCATTCTCATCTCATTTCATTCTCTAAGCAATAGATTCACACTTTCAAGCATTCACTTCATCCTCAAGCAACATTCCAACACTCCATTAAAACAACATTTGAAACTTCATCAAATCCACATTGTAAGTGTGAAGCAAGCCATAGAAGCATAGGCTTTGGGTCTTGCGATACCTCCCTTCATCACAATTGTGGTTGTGGTGACCTTTCCAATTTTGTATTTTCCTCCATTGGCTAGTGATATTTTTGGTGGAGGTGGTAACATTTCAGTCCTCTCCTTTGTGATTTGATAGAAGTAGCATAATACTATTTGTAGTGTTTCTAGTTCTCCCTTCTTTCCTTTATTGTATATTTTTACTTCATTTCTTTCTGGCTATCTATGAAGGTGGAAACACCAAAACAAGGGTCTAAATGAAGTAGTCCCTTATATAGCTCCAACAATTTTCCCCTTCCTGCTTGTGTGTAGGTGATCATACATGTAGAGCTTGCTGGAAAACAAGCACTTTTGTGAGATTATCTTCATCACCCTAGCTTTCGTCTATTTGTTTCATCATTTTCATCTCTATTTCTCATAGTTTATCATCCTGTTTTTTCCCATCAAAACCAACTAACTATATTGTAAGTTAGTTCTTAGTAAATTTGTATTGTGTTTACTATTTTTTGGTCGTATAGATGCCAACGCACCTGAGAGATTCCAATGACTCATACTATCATCCTAGAACTACCGTCCTCAGATAGAGAGTTGTCTGAGACACAGTATCGACTCCCAAAACTAGCTCGCCTACCTTAAAGCTAAGTTCAGGATTTATAGAGTGATAGAAGTACATTTTAGTGCTCATCATTCTCGATCCTTATCCCAAGATATCTTTTAGAGTGAGGTTAGTTAGGGTATCCTCCACTCTTGGATCTCTGTGACCTAGATCCTTGACATGATTGGTTCCCCTCTCTTACATTTTTGGTGAATCTGACATGAACCAACATCTTCCCATTCATCAATGTTGAGACTTTTCCCTTGTACCTTGTGATCATTGTACCCCTAGGTGTTGTGAAGGTTTATGAGCATCATAACCCAGTACAAAACTTTTGGGTATGTTGTTAGGAGAAGTATGCAATGCCTTCTGATGGACAGGATGAAGGTTACTTGTAGTTTCTCTACAAGCCTTTTTATCAAATCTGTCATTGGTCTTGCTACCCAAGAGTAGTTGTCAAGAGGTGAGGTAGGATTCTTCGATGAGACCGAGCATGTCCCCACCCATCTTGCATCTTCTACACCATCATTAGTATATGAGCATGAATCCATTCACATTAATTCAAAGTATATCTCCACCCTTAACAAAGGGTTGGGCGACCTAGAGAATCACCTGGAAAAGGACCCAAAGTTTGCTAGAGCCACTAGCATTATTAGCAAGATAAAGCATATGGTGGGAAAATATTGAATAGGCATAGAACTCCTAGATAGTCTCTCTATTATGATTGAATATTGTTCCCTTTCAAACAATGCTAAAATTATACAAGGGGTAGCTCTCGAGGAATATGAGAGATAGTTAGGAATGTTGATGCCTCCCATGTCTATGTATATGGGCAACATAGTCTCGTCAATCAACATCCCCTTTTCCCCTAAGAGGTATGAAACTATCAAAGAAAATAGAATACCCTTAGGTTTTAGTTTCACCCCTCTTATCACCTTTAGTAGTGGAGGTTTTGGCAGGTTGAGTGGTGGGGGATTTGGTAGTGGTAGTGGCTTCGATAGTGGGGGTGGCACTAGTGGAGGTGGTTCCAGTGGAGGCCCTGATGGTGGCTTCAAAAGTGGAGGTGGCTTTGGTGGAGGCCCTATTCATGGAAGTGGCTCTGGTGGAAATTCTAGAGGAGGTCACCCTAGACCTTTTTCATCCCAAGGCCCCTTTTTTTAACACTCTTCTTCAAAATATGGGAAAGATGCAAAGCTAGCTGGAAATTATCTCCCAAGCCTCTACCTAACCTATCTTTCAAACCTTCATCTAACATAGCCTATTGTCAGTAGAAATTTTAAGTACACCCTTCCCACAAGGAATGGAGATTCCCAAATTTGAAAAATACAATGGCAAAGGGGACCCACAAATGCATGTGTCTTCCTTTAACATCTTGTGTACAAACTTCTTCCATCATGATGCATTGATGGAAAAATTATTCCCTTGATCTCTTAAGGATATAGCACTTGAATGGTATTGTTCCTTACCTGACAACTCTTTCTCATTTAATCAAATTTTCAATTAGTTTTTCTAACAGTTCCAAGCCAAAATCAAACTAAAGATGACCTTTTTGGACATCTTCCAATACAAACAAGAGGATATTCAGAAGATTACTAATTTCATAGCATGGTATCAAGCACTCTTCTCATAGATCTCATACACACTACCTGATTCTGACAAATAGAAGGTGTTCATAGGGAACTTGTAGAGACCTTGGTAGGATAAATTTTCCCTTATGAAGTGCCCTTATTTAACGCATTTGTGTGTTTTGTTACGAGAATATCAACAAATGGTAGTTCAGTTCAAAGGATCCTCATCATGACCTCGTTCAGAAGGAAAATTCATTGTATCAATCTTGGAAAGGGTAAGGCTATCACAAATGTAGTAGCTGATACAAATGATAATGGCCTCAAATGCAATAGAAAGTTCACAAAGTTATCAAAATCTTATTCTTCCATATTACAGAGAGTTTTGAAGGATAAATGATAACCTTGGAGAACCATAAACCTCTGAAGGAACCTTACCCTAGCTGGTATGATGTGAATAGATTTTTTTAGTACTATTGAGTTAAAAAACATGATACTAAAAGTTGCATGTGTCTGCATCATGAGATATAGGAGAACATCGAGGATGGTACTATTCATCTCGGTGGAAATAAAAAAATGAAAAAAAATTAGTGGTGAAAGTGAATAGTGAGTTACAGATATAAATAGATCTATTTCCATTGCATTTTACTAACTTAATTATTGATCCCTTCGATTCTACCACTTAGGTCGAGGTGTGCATTAACATGGTCATGGTTACTCCTACCACATAGCCTGTGACTAACTCACTAGACATGACCTTCACCTCACAAGATATTCCCTTCAACAACAAGCCTTCTCCCCTTTACATTCCCGCTCACCCCAATGGCAACATTGTGACGGGGGTCTTGGTTGACCCCACGAGTCAAGTGAATGTCATTATATAAGAAATGTTATTGCTAAATTTTTTGTAGATGGAGGAGTACAAAGAAAAAATAATACCATTTGTATGCACGATGGTCTTTTGCTCAAGCCATATGGCTAAATAATTGTGTCTGTCCTAGTTGTACCTAAGGCTATAGATATAGTCTTCAATGTTATTCTAGAGTTGAATCTATTTAGACTGAAGCTAGGCATACCATGGATAACTTCCATGAATGGAATCTCCTCCATCATTCATAAGTGTTTAAAATTATCCCATGAAGGTGATGTACACATGGTGCATGACATTGGCTACTAGTCATTGGTGTCCCATGGGGACTACTCATAGGACCATTTTTGGCCCACCCTGGTTAGTCTTCTCACCCCAAGAATGGACCTACTTTACAAGAACTATGTGAACTATAAGATTGAGGGCAAGGGACAACCAAAATTAACCCTTCCAGTAGTGCAACAACAAGCTACCCCATCTTCCCAAAAAGGAAAAAAGAAGATAGCCTATTCTTGGGATGCCTCTCCCATTCCTCTTTGTAAAGAAGAGTTTTGGATGAATATGCCTTGATTTTACCCACTAATCCTAATGATACCATCTTGGATAAAACCCAAGATTTAGATATTTGTTCCCCCTACCAGACCACCTAGACCTTTGTTCTACTTGTATGGTAGAAGAAAAGGTCCCTGTGGGGAATTCTCTATGTCTAAGCCTCTATGGCATCCTACTACTTCTACTCCCAAAGTATTAATGGGAAGAGCCTCGTTTTCGAGGCACTGAGGCTCATTTTCGAGGCACTAGAGTCGATTTCCCCCCGTTCTCTCTCAACTTGCTCATCCTGCTCCTATTCAAGAGTTTGTCTCTCCACTAGAAATGATTGTAGTGGAAACTCCAATGAATGAGTAGGAGCCTTCCATCCCTTCGCAACCCCTAGCCTCTAGCTCAAAGAGTTGTGGAAACTTCCTTGCATGTGAGCACAAGTGTTGATGAAAGGCTCTAGCAGTTAAGCAAGCCACTTTGCAAAAGAAGGAAGAGGAAATGACCACCCTTCCTCTAGGGCCTCCTACTATGTCCTCTCTCCTCTCCTCTACTTCTATTCAATCTAGTTCTATCTCACTTCTATCTCATGCTGTGAGTATGAATGTTCCTAACCTAAAATGGTGCAGGTGTTCATCACTCCTTTGGTTGAGTTGCCCTTGTTGATGTCTCGCCCGTACATCCCGTCATTCCCTGAACCCATGGATATGCCAAATACATTAGTGGTATCTGCCATGATTTTCTCCTCCTCCTCCTCTATGCCTCTTGCCTCATCTATGAGGAGTTCACATCTTGCTACAATGCAGAAGGTAGAGGTTGGCCCTTCCAAGAATGGTGGGCATATGATGATCCCACCTTCTCTGAAGGGTTGTCCTATGTTAGCTTGTTTTATCCTAGTAACAAAGAAAGTCTCAGCTTCCCCTGAGTTTTTCACCACTCCCAAGTCACTCACTAAGCCAAGCAGTGAACCTTAGGGATCATCCTCCCCATCCGTTGAGGTATGGAATGGAACTCCTATAAAGTGCATGTTCAATTCCCTAGATGAGGTCTTGACCTTGTCGATGATTTTCATGAAATTGTTGACTATAGCTCCATAAGAACCTAGTGGAGGAGATCTTGTGGGGCCTTCTTTCTTATCCCTTGTTGCAAGAGGGTTGGAAGCTCCTCCCTTTAATATTCCACCACTACAGGCTCATCCTCCTTCCCCTTATAATAATCTATTGGGAAGTAGATGACCTCTTGGTCAATGAGTGTTAGGGGGATGCCTCTTATTTATCTTTAGATTAGATGTGTGCGTTGTGATGTGTTCCCTTGTGATTATGCTATGTGTTCCTAGATGAACCTCATCACCCTTGTTGGTGCCTAGATACAAGGGTGATTTTGTTTCGTGAACCTTCTTCTATCTATATCATCATTCTTCCATGTCTGTGTTTGATTTTCAGAAAATCAGTGACGATGCAAAGCATTGGGGGAATTTAGGAATTCATTCCATGTTGACCCAATTTTTTATTTTTACTTTGTCTTCTTGTGCATTGTTCACATGTTTTGATATAGTAAGGGGTTTATGACAATTCATTAATATACTATTACTATACTTGTATATATATATATATATAAATTCATGAGCAGCTCTGACCCTCAAATATTAGATCACCCCTATTTGTTTTGTTTGTGATGTCTCTTTCTCTTTTTACTTTTCTTTTATATTTCTCTCTAATTTTCTTGAGTTGTCCCTTGCATGTGTGACAATGTAATTTTTAGAAAATGCATTTTTTGCCAATGAATCTTTTCTTGAGAATATTTGAAAACCATTTTCAAGAATTGCATTCTTGAATTGGACCCCTAATAGAATGTGTTTCCTTCATCATGGGTTTGCAAAGAAAAAACTTGAGAACTTTCCTCTGAGGTGGGAGAAAATTTCACCTTCCCCTCATAAGGGGACACTTCCTTTTGAATTCCTTGATGAAGTGAATATCTTTCAAAATGATTCCTTAATGATGATTCAGTTTGAGAAAATGTATACGTGATTATCCCCTTATTTTCCTATGTGAACATTTTTTTTTGAACATGTTCTATCTATAGGTAAAAATTTTGCTTCACAGGTGTACCTATGAAGCTGCTATCTGACTCTATGGTTTCCCCTTCTTTGGGTGTCCTCCATGTGAAAGATCCTGGGGGACACCTCCTAGTAGGTCTATGGGCTTGCATGGCGCTTGCTTCTCTAGGTTTCCTCCATGTGAGAGATCTTGGGGAATGCCTCCTTGAAGGTCTGTAGCCTACAAGGCGCTTGTTTCTTTTGGTTTCCTCCATGTGAGAGATATTGGGGGACACCTCCTTTTCGGTCTAGGGGCCTACAAGGTGCTTGCTCTTTGGGTTTCCTCCATGTGAGAGATCTTGGGGGTTGCCTCCTTGTAGGTCAGTGGGTCTATAAGATGCTTGCTTCTTAGGGATTCCTTCATGTTAGAGATCTTGAGGGTTTCCTCCTTGTAGGTCTATGGGCCTATGAGACACTTTCATGTTGCAGGAATTTTCCATCGTTGATCCAAGGGCCTTTAGTGTAATTTGTGTAGCTTCATAGTTTTGTGGGGCTAAGGAGTCTTTTGTTCAAAAATTGTTAGGGAGAGAAATTGTGGAGTCCTATTCCTCGCTTGTACTTTCGAGCTCACTAGATCATGGTCTGCTTCCTTGATGGTTCAAGTATAAATTTCTAACACTACTAAGTCTTCAATCTACTTTATCAATGCACTCATTAGTACTCGTTCTTGCTAAATTGGGGGAAAAATGTATAGGAGTGAATTTTCACTCCTTACTCAAATTCCCCTTTCACGCATCCTCACCTTAGAAAATCAAATATGAAGGAAAAATTCCACATCACCTAATTTTCTTCCATCCACTTGGCATCTATCCTTTCTGTTGGTGAGAGAATATTTGTTAGGGATGCATGTGTAATGTGTTGCCATCCCTGATGGATTCCTACATTTGAAGTTGGTAGAGGTGTTACACTCCTGATTTAAGATGAATTGTAATGTCCCTCTTCAACCAAACTCATGCTCACTAAAGTGGGGGAAAAATTTATAGGAGTGAATTTTCACCCCTTATACAAATTCCCCTTTCACACACCTGCACCTTAGAAAATCAAATTCGAAGGAAAAAGTCTACATCACCCAATTGCCTTCCATCCACTTGGTATATGTCTTTTATGTCAGTGAGATAGTATTTTCTAGGTACGCACACATGGTGCATTGTCATCCCTAATAGATTCTTACATCTAAAGATGGAAGAGGTGTTACAATCCTAATTGGGATGAATTGTACTGTCCCTCTTCGACCAACTGACCCTAAAAGTGGTAGATTCTTCCCATCCCACCTTAAAAAAAATCCATTCTCATATCATTCCATTCTCTAAGTAATAGATTCACACTCTTAAGCATTCACATGACCCTCAAGTAGCATTTCTACACTCCATTATAGCAACATTTGAAACTTCATCAACTCCACATTGCAAGTGTGATGCAAGCCATAAAATTTTGGGCCTAGGGTCTTAATAGGCCTCCCTTCATCATAGTTGTAGTTGTGGTCACCTTTCCAAGTGTATATTCTCCTCCATTAGCTAGTGATTTTTTGGGTGGAGGTGGTAACATTTCATTCCTCTCCTTTGTGATTTGATAGACATAGCATAATACTATTTGTAGTGTTTTTGGTTCTCTCTTCTTTCATTTATTGCATATTTCTACCTCATTGCTTTCTAGCTATTTGTGGAGGTGGAAACACCAAAATGAGGGTCTAATTGAGGTAGGACCCTATACATCCCCAAAAATTTTCCCTTTCTTTCTTGTTTGTAGGTGAGTGTACATGTGGAGCTAGCTAGCGAATAAGTGCTTTTGTGAGATTATCTTCATCAGCCTAGCTTTCATCTATTTGTTTCATCATCTTCATCTCTATTTCTCATACTTTATCATCCTATTCTCCTGTCAAAACTAAATAGCTAGGTTTTTAGTTAGTTAGTTTAGTTAAGTTGTATTGTGTTTACATTTTTTTCTATACAGATGCCAACATGCCTGAGATACACTAGTGCATCACACTGTCGACCCAGAAATGCATTGTCATCCTCAAACAAAGAGTTGTTTGAGACACAATATCAACTCCCAAAGCTAGCTCACTTAGCTTAAAGCTAAGTTCAAGATCTGTAGAGTGATAGAATCATGTTATAGTTCTCATCATTCTTGATCCTTATCCCAAGATATCTTTTAGAGTGAAGTAAGTTAGGGCATCCCTCTAATCTCGGCTCTGTTTAGCCTAGAACCTTGACATGGTTGGTCCCCCTCTCTTACATCTACCATAGGAATGTTTTGGTGCCAACCGAATTTAAATTTACATGGTCAAGGTGCATAATCAACCTTCGAGAATGTTTTCAAGGTTGAAGAAGGTATAAATAAGCATTGTTTTGATGGAGGATGTGTGTGTGAAGTGTGTATCATATTAATTGTTGAGTTGTAAAGTGTGAATTTGTGAATTTTAGTGTGAGCTTAATGAGGTAGACCATGGGAATCATAGAGAAGAATGTGTCTACAATCTTCAAAAAGGCTATGAATGTGTTGGTGATGTTGTGGTAGAATTTTTTGTTGCATTGAGATGGATTTCTCACTATGAAATTCTTCTTTCTTGTTTTCTGTAATCTAGCAGTGAGCTTTTGGTAGTGAGCCATTCTTTATTTTGGGTAGTGATCCTTTTGTATTCAATGTTGCAATTATTTTATATCATGAGCTAATCCTCACAATTTTTTTTCCCTTATTGGGATTTCCATATAAACTTGGTATTCTATTGTTTAGGGCATTGATTTGTTTCATCTTCTATTATTTACTTTCATGCTAAATCATTATAATATATTAAGGTTTAATTAAGTTGATGTGGATTTGAATGTTTATGATGGGTTTCGATGTTTTAATGTACACCTGATTCAACCCCCCTCTTAGTTGTCATGTGTATTCAACAATTACTATCAGAGCAAGGATGCTTGGAAGAAATCTTAACCACTTGAGATGAATCTAGGATGGTACACAAGAGGGATGCTCCTTTGTTTAATGGATTAGACTATGGTTTTTAGAAGACAAGGATGGAAGGTTTCTTGGTATCTCTTAGATTATGAGTTTGGAAGTCTATTGAGATTGAATATAGTATGCCTACTAGTGGTCTGAAGACTAATGATGGGATCAAGGCTTATGAGAATAGTGGTAAAGCAAGGTATGCTCTTTTAAGTGGTATTTCTAACACTAAACTTGTGATGTTTATGAGTTTTAAATCTGATAGAGAGATCTAGACAAAGTTGGAAATTATTTATGAAGGAGATGATAAGGTCACACAAGCTAAGATGTAGAATATAAAGATCACATTTGAGAACTCACAGATGTTTGAAGATGAACATATTACAAGCTACATGTACAAGGTGGACACATTTGTTTCCATCAAAGGTCTTGGTGGAAATCTTGAAGAAGTGGTAAAGAAGGTACTAAAAACTCTTCCTAAATATTATAGTTATAAAGTTTATGATATTGAGGAAGTTCAAGATTTAAGAAAATATTCTAGAGATTAGTTGTATGGTGCTTTATTTTCCTTTGAAATGAGAGAATTTTTTCTAAGTAATGTAAAAGTTCAGACTACTTTTAAGGTTAGCAAATCAGAGAAGACTAAAGAATCAGATCAAGGGAACCTTATGATGTTGAAGAAAATTTTGTGAGGGGAATGAAAAATGGTACTGGTAATGTAAAAGTTCAGACTACTTTTAAGGTTAGCAAATCAGAGAAGACTGAAGAATAAGATCAAGGGAACCTTTATGATGTTGAAGAAAATTTTGTGAGGGGAATGAAAAATGGTACTGGTAATGTAAAAGTTCAGACTACTTTTAAGGTTAGCAAATTAGAGAAGACTGAAGAATCAGATCAAGGGAACCTTCATGATGTTGAAGAAAATTTTGTGAGGGGAATGAAAAATGGTACTGGTAAATATAGAGGTAAGTTACCTTTGAAATGTTTCAGTTGTAGTAAGATACGTCATTATGATTCAAGATGTCCAAATAGAGTTTTGAATGACAAGAACAAAGAAAAAAAAGGTAAAGCAATTAAGAAAAGTTATTATGTTAGAAAAGATGCCAATATATATAATGATGAATATGATTATAGGGATGATGAAGATAGTGAATTCTTGTTCATGGCTATTAAATATGAAACTAATTCTACTTACTCTAAGAAATTGGTAAAGTAAAGTGTTGCATAAATAGGTCACAATGATATGGTGACTAATCTTCATGCTAGAAAGGAGACAAACTACTAGATTATTGATAATGGATGCAAACATAATACAAATTATGTTATTTGTGTTAAGGTTTGAAGGAATAACGTATTGAGTGTTGGAAAAATTCATAGTAAAATATATAATCTTATCTTTCAGGATGATGGATGTAAGATCAAAAAAAGCACTAGAACTATGGTTGCTACTGGAAGAAGGATAGATGGAAATGTTTATCAGCTTAAAGGTGTTGATGGTCATTGATTTATGACATAGATTAATTAAAGTTTGCTATGGCATAAAATGGTGCGTCATATTGATTTTGATAGCCTAGTGAGGTTTAGTTCAATTCAAGCTATGAGATATTTTCCAAGGATTACAAATCCCATCAATGTTGTTTGCAAGGAATGTCAAATTAGGAAGCAAGCAAGGAGAAGTTTCAAAGTCAAAGAACAATATGCCACAAAACTGTTAGAATTAGTGCATATAGATGTTTTTGGTCCTACTATAGTAATAATTCTTCAAGGTGACATGCATTTCCTCCTATTGATTGATGATTATTCTAGAATGACATGGATTACTTTTTTTAAAGAAAAATCACAAGCCTTAGATAAGTTTAAAGAATTCAAAGTGATGGTTGAGAATGAAATGGATATGAAAATGAAAATTTTAAGGTCTAATAGAGGTGGAGAGTTCACCTCCAATCATTTCAATTTTTTTGTGAGAACCATGGGATAAAGAGAAATTTATCTACCCCTAGGACTCCTTAGTAGAATGGAGTGTGTTCGCTCTCAAAAAAATAGGAAAAAAACCTCAAGAGGTTGCCAATCTCTTAATACATTTTAGGGTAACAGACAAGGCCAAATGATTTAGACCTTCTACTCTTCAGGGGCTACCAGACCTAGGTGGGTGCATCTATAACAATGAAGAAAACTTGATCTATGTTTATTCCTTTAAAGTAATTTACCCACACTAGCAAATGGGAGTGGATAACTGAGTTTTATTTTGGTACAAATTGTATAAGCAATATCAAGGCTAAAATATAATGTGTTCATATAAAAATATGAATGAAACTAAATAATGAAATAGCATAGACTAGTTCCTTATTGGGTGTATGGAGTCAAATAAAAATCTGAAATGAGTAACTTCTTTATGGAAGAAACTCAAATTGTTTAGCATACAATTTTAAGTTTATAACTGGTATAAACATGCAAGGATGTGACTACTAAGTTCTTCTAAATAATCTAAATGAAATTCCCTAATTACTATGATTGTCTAAAAGGATTTAATCTCTCCTCGAAAGAACTAATTAATCCAATCATACAGATACAACAAGTGTGCACTAATAAACTAAAAATATCCTTGATATATCAATTTAAACAATTACAAAACATCAACCTTGGAGACAATGTCAACAATAATTTTAATTAACACAACAAACAACTAAAACCAGAAAAATGTCATCACATCAAATAAATTCAATTGAAATCTCCATTGTTTTAGACATACATCATAGTTTCAAAATCGTAAACATTTTGTATCCTACTGTATTTTTATTTGCTCCCTCCCCCTATCTATTGTCAAAAAATGAGTATTTATACATCAGTCATTTAAATGGATGCGTCCTTTCATATTCAAATCTACAACAATCGATTTGTTCGAGCCTTTACAAATGTTCACTGAACACCTGCTAAGACGTCATGTAGTCATACCAATGTTTGATGTTTCATCAACTACCTGAGATCACATATCACTTTAATGTCATGCAGTTTGACCGACGTTCTGATTCTCACTAATAGCCTATCTATATCTTCACTTATATTGCCAAGCTGTCTTGTAGTTATACCGATACTTTGAGTCTCGCTGAAATTTTATCCTTTTGGTCTTAAGTATCACTATGACATTGTGAGTTGGGCAGATGCTCCACAGATTACTTCGCGTTTTGCCGAGATTTATCCTTTGTCAATTCTGATCACCGAGATATAGTGTTTTTTCTACTGATTGAGCTTCATTCAGCATGACTCTCTTAGCTCTCACTGATGAAGAAAGTCTCACCAATGATTATTTCTTCCATATACATCACCAAGTCTAAATCACGTACAACTCTGTCAATGTGACATAGGGGGTCGACAAAACTTCATGATTTCATATTGATGACAGCGACAAAAAATTCCTCTATTTTTTTGGCAAGACCAAATGAATGCTACGAGACTTCACTTCGATGGCTTTAGTTTGGCTAATGAATTTCATTATTGGCAAGACTATGAATTTTGGTAAGTCCCCCTACCAATGTAATTCTGCTATAGTGATATGGTGGGTCAACAAGACTTCCTTGAACTTACCCCGATGACATCATACTACTTACAGGATCCACTTTTTTGGGAAACTTGAATAGAATATTATAGATTCCTTTTTGATGCTTCAAATTGCACTGTGATTGGTAAGACACAAATAAGCTCATTATGACTTACACCACTAACCATTGTCTTACCAATAGGACCCTTGTGTCATTGAGACTGCAAAATGTATCATGTCGATGTGTATTACCAAATGAAATAACATCAGTAAGACATACCCGATGTCTTGCCGATAGACTGCAAAAAGAAATATATTAATAAAAAATTCTTTATGGATTAGTGAGACCTACATCATGTTTCGTCGATATGGTTTAAACATTGAAATACTCAAGGACAAGTGAATTCTATGAGACCAAATGATAAAATATGGGAAAAAATTTATGCAAAGCAGATTCATGTGCTTATGGTAAGGGCATTTTTTGGGAACTAACAGGCATGTGCAGCCATGAAATTTTCAAAAATTTATAGTTCTAATAGTGGCTCCATCTAGGGATGAATGATTGTGAGATCATTGCAAGGATCCAAATTTCTAAATGAGTAGACCAAACTCAAGGTGATGGACCAATGAGAAAGATAGAATGGAAATGGAGATGAACATGACCCTATACTATTGTACATGGAAAGATTTATTTTAAGAGAAGGAATATCAGGATTGTCCATGTACTAGAAATTCTTGTTCCTTTTACTTCCTAGACTACTATGCATGGAAGAAATTTTTTTGAGAAGATTGTCAAGAGTTTTCAATGCATTGGAAACCCTTAATCTTCCATATTGCTCAAGAGGAAAAATGCTTCAATAATTTCCCATGTATAGGAAACTCTTGTTCTTCGCCAGTCATGTTTTGCAAATAATATGAATCTTCACCTTTCCTACCAACAACAACAAAGGGTCCCAACCACAAAGCTTCAAATTTGCCATGTTTTCCCTTCTGTTGACATCTTGCATTCCACATTAACACTAGATCTTTTTCTTCAAATTTTCTATATTTTTCTCTTTTATCAAATAAATACTTCATTTGTGCCAACAACTTCACATTTTGGTTTTGAGCTACTCTTCTTAACTCATCAAGCTTTGCCAGTTGTTCCATTATTTCCTCCATTGGTTTTGGAATATCTATATCTTCCTGAAGGATAAATTTGTAAACTCGTAGCAAATTTTGTAAAGGCATCCTAGCTTGTGTTCCATATACCAATTCTAATGGGGATTTTCCAATTTCTTTTCTCACAGTTATCCTATTAGCCCATACAACCATTTTCAACTTTGAATCCCAAGCCTTCTTATTCTGACCTAACATTCTCCTTATGATCTTCAGAAGACTTTTGTTGCTAGACTCTACTTGAAAATTAGCTTGTGGATGGTAAGGAGCTGCATAAGACATAGTAATACCATATATACTGCAAAAATATTTAAACTCATCAGATCTGAAACACATCCCATTATCTATAATCAATCTTAATGGTGTACTGAATCTAGTAATAATGTTATCCATGAAAAAATTGATCACAACTTTACTTGTTGCTTGCTTGGTTGGGACTGCCTCTACCCATTTGGTGAGGTAATCAGTAGCTACTAGCATCCACTTATGTCCTCCACTTCATTTCTCCTACATCTCCCCAATAAAATTGATTCCCCACTGATGAAAAGGGGCTTCAACCTGCAAAGGTCTGAGTGGTAAAGCTCCTTGATACTTCATTTTCCTTGAGAACTTTTGACATGCCTCACATCTTCTTACATATGAAAAAGAATCATTAAAAACTTTTGGCCAATAAAAACTTGCCCTAAGAATCTTGTGTACAGTTGTCTTTACAGAATAATGGCCTCCAGAGACCCCTTCATGTATTCCTCTTATAACATGCTTGGACTGTGACTCATCTAGAAATAGCAACAACATCCCATCCCTATTTTTCCAAACAAATCACCTTCCATGAACACATATTTTGATGCTTGCAACTTCAAGGTTCTTCGCTTATTATCACTTAATCCTTTAGGACACTTCATGTGTCTGAGGTAATACATGATGTCTATATACCAAGGAGTATGCTCAATACTTGCAATTGCATTTCCTTCATCCTCTACATTAAAAATTTGATTTGCTTCAACATTTGTTTCTACCATTAACTTGGCCAAACCTTGACCTCTTACTAATTTGGTGATTTTTATTTCCATATCAAATTCTTGAATTTTATTATGACTATGTTAAAATATCTTTAACAGTTGCATGAGGGACATAAGCTATCACTTTGGCTCCAACAAGATATGGTCTAAAAGATTTTATGGCTTTCACCAATGCAAATTCTTGTTTCTCCATTATATCATATTTCAACTCTGATCCCTACAATGACTTGCTAAAAAAAGACACAGGCTGCTCATGACCTTCCTCATTCTTCTGTAACATGATAGTAGCTATAGTATGCAACGAAGCAAATGAAAATATTTGAAAAGGTTTTTAAAAATATAGAGACTTAAGGATAGGGGCTTCCTTGATGGAATTTTTGATAGATATAAAAGCTTCTAATCCTTTTGTAGTCCATTCTACCTTTTTCCCTTTCCTCAGCATCTTTGATATGGGCTTGGCAATTTCAACAAAATTAGACACAAATCTCCTAACACAATTGATCTATCCAAAAAATGACTAGATGGCCCTAACAGTTTTAGGAACAGGAACTTTATCGATGGCCTCAACCCTCTTAGGATCTATTCTAATCCCCTCCTTTGACACAATATTTCCTAAGAGTTTACCTTCTATGACTACAAAATGGAATTTTTTAGGGTTCAAACTAATACCATATTATAAAGCTTTAATAAATACCTTTTCTAGATGTTCTATATGATCTTCAACCCTTTCTGAAAAAGTAGTAAGGTCATCTTGATATACCACCATGATAGCATTAATCAAGTCTACAAATGCTATGTCCATAGATCTTTGAAAGGTTGCACCTGTGTTTGTGAGACCAAATGGAATTCTCACATAGACATATGTTCCCCGTGGGTTTGTAAAAGTTGTCTTGTACTGATTAGATTCTTTGAATTTAACCTGGTTGTAACCAAAGAACCCATCCATCATAGATAAAAACTCACACCATGTCACCTTATGTAGTATAGCTTCCATATTAGGTAAAGGGTAATTATCCTTGAGGGATGCCACATTTACATTTCTGAAATCCACACATAATCTGATATCTCCATTTTTCTTCCTCATAGGAACCGGGTTTGAGACCCAGGTTGAGTGCCTAATTGGTTTGATAATACCCCCATCTCTAAGCTTTACCAATTCCTCCTGTATTTTTGGTTCTAATGTTGGATTGATAGGTCTTTGTCTTTTCCTAAATGGCTTTGCATCTGGCTTCAATGGGATTTCATGTTGAAAAAAATCTTCCCTATAGTCTTTGAGATCTTCATAAGACCATGCAAACACATGTTTATATTTTCTCAATAGTGCAATCAACATTCTTCAAATTTTCAGGCTTATTTTCTTTCCAATGTATACCTTTTTTGGTGCTAGTTTAGTCCCTAAATTGACCTCTTCAATATCCTCTCTTTCAACTAGTATCTATTTCACGAGGGACCGATCATTTCCATCATATACCCTTTCCAATGCTACTAGCCCTTTGGGAAGCTTATTAGTTTTAAGCTGTAAGACCCCTTTCCCAAATATTGTCTGCTTTCCATCTACTTCTTCAACAAAGGCATTGAAATCAACTTCTTGAGCTTCAAATTGATCTACACAGTGAAGAAATTTCAAGAGGTCAGTATATTCATTAAAAACCTACCAACTATATATATTGTCAAGCACAACGGGTCTTGCTTTGAACTCAATTTGAGACACTCCAGCTAGTGTGATATCATCTCTTCTCAATGCTACATTGGCTAAAAAGTATGTCATTATGTTTTTTGACCTCTTAATCCATTTAATGGAGAAAGCATCAAACAACTCAATTGTGTCCCATGCAACATTCCTGTATTGCTTCAACCTCTTATGTTTTTCTGTATATTTTGATTTAACTTGAGAAACAACTAGCTTAGAATCCCCTAGAGCAACTAGCAACTTGATCTTATTTTTTATAGCCATATTCAATCCTGTTAGTAAAGCTTCATACTCTGCTATATTTTTCATGCATTCAAATGCCAAAAAAATGAATATTTAAATGTGACTACTTTAGGTGAAACAAACACTATTCCTTCTCCATTACCTTCTTGGCTACATGCTCCATCAAAGTACACTTTCCATACACCATCATAGTTTTTTGCAACATGTTTATCAATTGGATCACGATTGACTAACTCTAGTTGGGCTGGTTCTATCTTAAAACTTCCAAGATCCATATCACAAAAGAAATTGACTTGATCTTGAGGTACACAATCTACAATTGGGTTCATATTTGGCTCCCTATATAGCATAACTTCCTGGCCATTCACTAGAATTGTTGCATAAGATAAATCAAATTGGATGTTTCCCCCAACTTTTTTCATCCACTATATTGATAGAAGCATTCCAAACTGAGAGAGGGGTATCAATTACAGTTATATCTATATTGTAATCAACCTGAGGATAAGTAGCTAGTTTGACTTCAACATATTTCATAACACCTACTACTAGAATAGGCATGCTATCCATTGCATAGCACTTCCCTTCATTAGTATCTACCCACATGCCTAATTGTTTCATAACTCCAATTGGAATGATGTTGATAACAACACTAGAGTTTATCATGCAATTCCTCAATAGTTTATTGTTTATAAGCAATGTGGTAAAAAGAGGATCAACTTGTGGGGAATTTACCAATACATCATTTAGACACACTTCTAGGACAGTCACTTTCTCTTGCTTATTAATCATTTCAATGGCCATCTGATTTTTAGAATTTGTACTTTTCTCATTTCTATTTGATATCAATTGAATTGCACTATCCCTATACTCCTTAATTCTCATCATCTCAAGTAGTGGGACAAACATTTTTACCTAAGATAAAGCCTGAGAGAAGTCAAGAGAAGGAACCTCTTCCTTAATTGTATTCTTTTGCTTTGATGCTTCTCCTTTGTTTTCTTCCTTTTGGATAGGCTTTTTTTCATTCTTATCATGTTGCATATTCTCAATTTTCTTCAAAACTCTTGGTGTCACCTCTTTGTCTTTCATAAATATTCCCCTGGGAACACCTTCCTTTTCATTTACTATCCTATTTCTTAACCAATACTTGCTCTTTGCTTGTTCAACTACAGTACTGGTTAACCTCTTTATTTCCTCTTTAGTGGGTCTCCTCATATCGCATTGAGTAGGCACCTCAATAGAGTATTGTTCTTCATAATCTTCTTCAGAATAAGAAAAAGCTTGTTGTTTATCCATGTCGACATTGTAACTTTGATTTGAAACATCGTACTCATAACCTTCATCTTCTGAAGATGAGTATTTCTCCTCAACACAATGAAAATTATTTGAAGTCAAATACATTGTGTGATCCTCTCCACTGTTACCTACTGACATTCCTTCCTGCATTTTTTGGGCTGCAACACAATGATTTGGGGAATGTGACCCATCACATCTTTCACACCAAAAACTGTTATTGAACATATATGTTCCCTTCTTCCTTAATGGATCAAGTGTTTCTTTGTTGCTAGTTTTATCTACTACAGGTTTTCCGTCTTTCCAATTTGTATTGTAGGGAATGTCATGTAACTAAGGCCTCTCATTTCTCTACGTGTTCTCCTGTTTGTACTAGTAATCATTGACTTGCTAAGGAACCCTAGGATTGTCTCTCTTACTAACCATCCCAACAACTTTCCTATTGTTTTCAATGGTTAGTGCTATCTTTTGGGCTTCAGCTAAATCTCTTGGAAACTTGTTTCTTAGTTCATACCCTGTTTTTGGATCAAATGCATTCAAATAAATACTCAATGCTGCAAAGTTTGAAAACCTTGGTCTAGGTGGTATCTTATTCTACAATTTTCCAAATCTCCAGTTAAAATCATAAATTGACTCATTCTAATTTTTTTGAATCCGTACTAATTCATGTAAAGTAGCATCCGGTGTGCATGGATTTCCATACTGTTCAAGAAAATGATCTTGAAATTCTTGGATAGAATCAACAGAAGCTATTGGAAGGCCATTGAATCAATCCCTAGCTTCTTCAGTGAGTGACATCATGAACAACCTCATATGTAAATCTTCATATGCTATATCCAAGTCCTAGATAAAAACATTAAAGTTCCTCAAATGATCTTCAATAGTAATTGCACTGCTCCCCGTAAACTTAGAAATAAGACTTCTCCAACTGTTATCCATAGGGTAAGGGTATAATTGAAACCTTGTCAAACCAAATTGTCTAATGGGTATGTGTAGGATCATCATGGAAAAAACAAGCCCTTTAGTGGCAAAAAATTTAGAAAAATCAGTGTTATGCATAGAATGTGACACATGTTCTGGATTCAAAAAATGTGATACCCTTTGAAAGTTATAGATGTTTTTCAATCAGCCTATGGATCAGGACTTTAGTTAGAATTCTAATAGAAAATAAATAATAATTATTTATTAAATTAAAATTAAAGCATAATTTATATTGGTGGAAAGCTAGGAATCTCCTCTAAAAACCCTTTTCATTTCATCAATTTTGGGTTAAAAAAAAGTCGTCAGCCAAATACCCTACAAATACCCATAATATTGCCACTTTTTGGCCCATCATGATCCTACACATACCCTAATCATTGTTGTATATTACTGAGGGGGAAGGTTATGCATGTGTTGATACTGGTACAATGGATTATTGTATCGTGTATGAAGATATGACACATATTGTTGACCATGAGGTGGTTGTACATTTGTATGTTGTGATGCAATATACGGTGGATGGTTTGGTTGCTTGTATTGATCTCTCATATGATTCTGAGGAGCCTTTGATGGGTTTGAAGGCCCTTTATTATTATTTCCCTACCTATGAGGTGGTATATACTTTGAAAAACTAGCTGTCTGAGCATCAATTTATGCTTTCTGCAATTTGAAGTTTTGGATTGCTTTTATCATTTGGATCTTTTCCTGTTCAAATTTTGCTCTTTCTACTTCTTGTTTATGAAACTTGAACTATTTTTCTATTTCTTCACAAGTTGAGAACTCATAATTTTCTTGAGGAATTACATCATCAATAAGCTCACTTTGATTACCCTCCATTCTTTGATCATATTCTTGTTGATATATGATTCATTCAGCTTCGAGTTTAGCATTAAACTCTGCATGTTTCTGAGGATTATAAAAAGGATTTCCTTTTTCTTCTGGGGTACAAGGTTCTGCACTTGAATTATCTACCCATGTATCATAATGGTCATATGTTTCATAATGTGGTCTTGATACTTTGTCTTTGTTTGTTATGCGCATGCCATCATTTATCTTCTTACCCTTATCAACCTTATCATCCTTATGGGTTCACTTACTATTTCCACTAGGACCTCCTTTGTATTGTGATCTTCTACCATTCATGTTGAATTGATGGAATATTTTTTTCAGAGTTGCCACTCACTTTCCAAAAAGTGAGAAAGTATTTTTTTCTTCTTATCCCCAACGGAGTCTTTACAATATTTCTGACTAGATGACTAAGGCCTTGACTTTGAGTTGAATCCCCAGTAGAGTTTCCAAATTTTTAGCTCTCAAAAACGTAGGAAAAAAACCTCAAGAGGTTGTCAATCTCTTGATACGTTTTAGGGTAACAGACAAGGTCAAATGATTTAGACCTTCTACTCTTTAGGTGCTGCCAGACCTAGGTGGGTGTACCTATAACAATGAAGTAGACTTGACCTATGTTTATTCCTTTAAAGTAATTTACCCACACTAGAAAATGGGAGTGGATAACTAAGTTTTGTTTTGATACAAATTGTATAAGCAATATCAAGGCTAAAATCTAATGTGTTCATATAAAAAAATTAATGAAACTAAACAATGAAATAGTAGAACTAGTGCCTTATTGGGTGTACGGAATCAAATGAAAATCTGAAATGAGTAAATTCTTTCTAGCAAAAACTCAAATTCTTTGGCATACAATTTTAAGTTTATAACTGGTATAAACATGCAAGGATGTGACTACTGAGTTCTTCTTAATAATCCAAATGAGATTCCCTACTTACTATGATTGACTAAAATGATTTAATCTCTCCTTGAAAGAACTAATTAATCCAACCATACAGATACAACAAGTATGCATTGATAAATTTAAAATATCCTTGATATATCAGTTTCAACAATTAGAAAACATCAACCTTGGAGACAATGTCAACAATACTTTTAATTAACACAAAAAACAAATGAAACTAGAAAAATGTCATCACATCAAATAAATTCAATTGAAATCTCCATTGTTTTAGACATGCATCATAGTCTCAAAATCATAAACATTTTGTATCCTACTATATTTTTATTCGCTCCCTAACCCTATTTGGTATTAAAAAATGAGTATTTTTACATCAATCATTTGAAAGGAAGTGTCCTTTCATATTCACATCTATGGTGATCCATTTGTTCGGGCCTTTACCAACATTCGTTGAACACTCGATGAGATGTCCTATAGTCATACCGATGTTTGATGTTTCACTGACTACTTGAGATCACATATCACTTTGATGTCATGTAGTTTGACCAATGTTCTGAGTCTCACTGATAGCCTATCTATATCTTCGCTTCTATCACCAAGCTGTCTTGTAGTTATACTAATACTTTGACTCTCCTTGAAATTTTATCCTTTTGGTCTTAAGTATCATTGTGACATTGTGAGTTGGGTAGATGCTCCACAGATTACTTCATGTTTTTCTGAGATTTATCCTTCATCAATTTTGATCGTCGAGACATAGTGGTTTTTCTGCCGATGGAACTTCATTCGGCATGACTCTCTTAGCTCTCGCCGATAAAGCAAGTCTCACCGATGATTATTTCTTCCATATGCATCACCAATTCTGAATCTTGTACAACTCTGTTAGCATGACATAGGGGTTCAGCAAAACTTCATGATTTCATATCGATGACAATGACAAAATCCTCCTCTATTTTTTTGGAAAGACCAAATGAATGCTACAAGACTTCACTTCAATGGATTTAGTCTGGCCAATGAATTTCATTATCAACAAGACTATGAATTTTGCTAAGTCCCCCTACTGATTTAATTTTGCTATAGCGATATGGTGGGTCAGCAATACTTCCTCAAACTTACCCCGATGACATCATACTACCGACAAGATCCACTTTTTTGGGAAACTTGATGAGAATATTATAGATTCCTTTTTTATGCTCCAGAATTGCACCATGATTGGTAAGACAAAAATAAGGTCATTATGACTTACACTAATGACCACTATCTTGTCTAGAGGACCCCTATGTCACTGAGACTGCAAACTGCATCATGTTGATGTGTATTACCAAATGAAATAACATCGATAAGACATTCCCGGTGTCTAGCCGATAGACTGCAAAAAGTCATATATTAATATAAAATTATTTATGGATCGGTCAGACCTGCATCATGTTTTGCTGATATGGTTTACAAATTGAAATATTCAAGGATAGGTGAATTCTATGAGACCAAATGATAAAATATGGGAAAATTTGTTATGCAAAGCGGATTCATGTGCTTATGGTAAGGGAATTTTTTGGGAACTAACGGGTATGTGCAGCCATGAAATTTTCAAAAATTTACAATTATAACAGAGTGGTTGAAAGGAAGAATAGGATATTTAGGAAGCTGCAAGAGCAATGATGAAAGAGGAAAACCTATTGAAAGTATACTGGAGAGAAGCAATTCATAATATTATCTAAATTTTTAACAAAGGTCAAGCAAGAGAAAATAGTGCAAAGGCTCCCTATGAGTTGTGGTATGGAAGGATTCCTACCATGAAATAATTTAGTGTTTGGAAGCAAGTGTTATATTAGAAGAGATGAAGAAAACTTATGAAATTTTGATACTGGATCTGATGAAGGTATCTTCCTTGGATATTCTACATGAAGTAAAGCTTAACATTTCTATAATTAGAGATAGAAGAAGATTATTGAAATTGAAAATGTCAAAGTGGATGAAGACTTAAAGAAGAATTTTGTGGTGATAGATGGATATGAATCATATGAGTCCTCCTATAGATAAAATGACAAATATTAAGCTAAGGAAAAAGTTTAGATTGAAGAAGAAGAAGCCCTGGAAAGGATTCCTAAGACTCCTAAGTATGTGCATAATAATTAGTTTGAAGATCAAATCAGGGGGAATAATTATTGATGTAGTTTATTATTGTCCTTTTCTAGATGAATTAAAGGATATGTGTAGTGGTTGATGTTTGATGTAGTTTTTTTTGAGCTCTTAAGGGGGATTATGTAGAAAGAAAAGGTAGTTGTAGAGAAATTGTTTTCCATTATAGGTATGCCTTTTGAGGAGAGATGCAATTGTAATTCCCTTTTTTATTGATGTAAAATGGGGAGAGGAAGTAATGTGAAAAAGGATTAGCTGAGAAAGGGGGAGAGAATAATGTAGCTAAGGGAGAGGAAGAAAAAGATAGAAAGAGTTGGTATGGAGTATTATGTTGGTGATCAGAGTTGTTGATGGTTTTCACATCATGTGTTGCCATAAATGAAAAAGGGGGAGATTGTTACAAGTATGAATAGTTGGTGTTTCCATTGATTTCAACAATGCTTTTGTGTTTCCATTTATTTCTATGAGAAGAGTGTTTGTGGTGATTCTTTGATTAGTTGTCATATGTTGTCATTAGTACGTGTTACTAGTTTCAACGTCTAGTGTTTCTTTAATTATCTTCTATGTATGTATAATTTAGTTTCATTTTCTTTAGTGGTGATGAGGAAGTGTTGAAGATGATGAGTATGTTTCTATGTTACTTGGTTTGTAGGTTCTTTTGAGAAAATTTGAATAAAAGATGAAAATAGTGTGTTGTAGAGGTGTTCTAGTTTTTCTTTCCATTTTTTTTTTGATGATCTTATTGTGTGGTTTGGATATGTTTTTCAAAGGTTTTCATAGGTTTTATATCTATAATTTATTGGTTTGGATCATTATACAGAAGAAGTTGTGTTCACCAGTGTGTGAATTGTGGTGTAGTGTTGTCTAAGAGAAATGGTTTTGCTCTGCATTTCTCTATAGTTTGGTTTATGGTCTTTCATTTCTGAAAGTGTGTTGATAATGATCACATCAACCTTCATTCAATTTTTTTGTAGTTTTATGCTTCAAAAGATGGTTTCTTGAGTTACAGTGTGTGGAAGTTTATCTAAGTGAAAATTATGAGTTTGTTCTTTAGGTCAAAGTTATTGTGAAGGAATTTGTTGGGTCTTAGGGTGTTTGAGGAATATTCCAAATTGTGTTCAAGTGATACATATGTTTTTTTTTAGTCATCTTTGGATCAAAGGAAGTGTGTACTTAAGTGTTAATTTTTTTTACATAGGTTCATCTAACCTTAGGTGTTTACACTAATTGTACATTTTCTTTGGTGATTTTGGAAGCATGGTGTGGAATATATGAATGAATTTAGGTCCAAGTTAATGTGTGATGTGGTCCTCCTTCATTCCTTTCCATCATGGGAATGTTTAAGTGTTTCTTAATTTTAATTTGCATCATTGAAGTGCATAACCCATCCTTGGAGAATGTTTTCAAGGTTGAAGAAGGTATAAATAAGTGGTGTGTTGATGGGGGATGTGGGTGTGAAGTTTGTATGATGTGAATTATAGAGTTATGAAGTTTAGTGTGAGCTTAATGAGTTAGACCACTAGAAGTAGTGAGAGAAATGTGTCTATAATCATCATAAGGCTGTGGGGATTTTTTGTTTCATTGAGATTGATTTCTCACTATAACATTATTTTTTCTTCTTTTCTATCATTTGGTAGTGAGCCCGTCTTTCTTTTGGTTAGTGATCCTTTTGTATTCAGTGTTGCAATTACTTTATATTGTGACCTAATCCTCAACGTATTTTTTCCCTTCTTAGGTTTTACACATAAATATGGTGTTCTATTGTGCATGGTGTTGATGTGTTTCAATTTCTGTAATTTACTTTTATGCTAAATCATTCTAATAGATTAAGGATTAATTAAGTTAAGGTGGATCTAAATGTTTATGAGGGTTTTGGATGTTATAATTTACAACTGATTCATACCCCTCTTATTTTTCATGTTCATTCAACAAGTTGGTGTCGAGGGTAATGTATTAGATAAATGAAATTCATTTCCTCTTACAATTCCTCGGTAATTGTTAAAAATGGTCTATAAAATGTATAATTTAGGAAATTAAACACTTAATTAGGCCCAATAATTTAAGGGGACCAAAAATAAGGTTAAATTTTCATGGGTGAAAATTTACAATGCTATAGGAAACTTTTAGTTTTAGTGATAGAGGATATATGTATTGAGGAGCCAAAACATCAGATGGTGACCTTACAGGTAGATGGGGGTCTGGTCATCTGAAAGGAGGAAACTATGAAGGATAGAGCATGTTAGACTCTTGGCTAGGTAATAAAACTATATTATTATACCATACTACTAGAACTCAATCACCCATCAGTTTGATCAAGTGTAGGAAATCTTGCCAATGGATCCTATGTATATATGGTCCCAAAAGAGTGTTAAATGAATGGAAGACCATCCATGTCTAATCATCATGGACATCGTACTAAGCAGTAATGATGGTTTAGATGAGGACCAACCTAAGGCTTTGGTGATTAATGACATCAACATGGTAGTTGGCTTTTTCGACTAGTCCTTAGTAGTAGGTCCAACATTTATTTTCCTAGTAGATGCCCTCATGGATGATACTAGTGCTTAGGTGTTTAAGGGTGAGGGTCCTATGAGTGCTGGCAAGGGAGACAAGGTGGAGGTAGGAAGATAATAGAAAAGGTTGATGTGGAAGTGATTTGTGGCATCACAATTATGTGATCCACCTATCTTAGTGGCATTGCCCAATATCCAAACAATCATGCCTCCCTCGATAGTAGTGAGCATTGCATCCAACAATTGCTCTACCTGTAGAATCACATTGGCAGGTTAGGGACCCAAGTACGAGTATGGTATATGATATTTCATTTTAGTTTCTCATATATATATATATATATATATATATATATGTATACTATGATGATATGGTATTGACATCATCCATTATCTTTGTGGTTGCATCGTTCACACAAGAGTGGCTCAACTTTTTGGGGAATTGTATATTAGAGGTGGTTCCAACCTTCTAGATTCAAGGGTTAGTCTTGGATTCATATAGGCCATGTACACTAGGGAACCATATCCCATACTTTAAGCTTGTAGTGCATCTCAGTATAACATTTAAGTATTCGCAGGTGGAGTTGGTTCAATAGACCATCAAACTGACCATGATGACCACATAGAGGGACCAATAGAATACATAGCTCCTTATTCCCATCTTTAAGAGAGATTAGGATGTGACACAAGTTGAGATTGTTGAGATAGCATGTGATTCCCTATGGATCTAGTTCAATCACCTTGAGAGGTAGGTAGAGGTTGGAAGGATGGAACCCACTAACCTTAGATGTAACAACTCAAAGATTTGCAATGCTAGGCCCAAGAGTAGGAGGCTTAACTCATGGAGTGTGTCACATCACTAAGGGAGAAGTTAGTAGATCTACAAGGAAATATCTAAGGACTATGACCATGGAGCATGTCCATGTTGCAGTTACAATGATCACACTCCTATGTGTCTATCCAACATCCTCCTCTGCCATTGCCAATACTAGAGGGATCTAAGAGCCATGCACTTGGGGGCTAGAGAGAAAGTTTTTGATGTACCATATCATTGTTGTATAAATTTTTTGTATGTACAAATTCTAATGCAAATATATAGACACCACATTTTTTCATAGTGGTGTGATGCATATACATGACATAATTATATATATGAGATTTTGGATTAGTAACATGGTGTTCTTTATGTGTATGTTTAATTTTCATGTATGATTATGTGATGGATTTATACTTAGATTGGATGCTATCATGATTTTGTAAACACACATTGAATGTATGCTTAATTAAATACAGTAATGATCTAATGTATGGATACAATAATTAATCAAACAAAATTCATAGATACATACCATAAAAATAAAACACATGTATATATAATTCCTAATTAAAGAAATTTTCTACAAACACATGTTTACATCATAACACAAATTAAAAATATAATGTGTTAATGAAGAAATGTCATAGCATAATGAACTATGATCCTTGGAGAGGGGATGCATGTAATGTGCATGCCACATAGACCCTATGTATAGTATTGACAAAGATGCATTGTATTGACTTGTTCTTTTAGAGGAGTACTAGCTATAAATGATAATACATATGCACTAGAACCATACACAAAGGTGATTATGTAAGGAAATAACCAATTAGGGTTGAACTTCCAATTTTGATTAGGTGGCACATTTACATTTCTCTAGTTCTTATAAAGAATGAGATCACCTACCTTAAAATCATGAGAAAGAAAAACTTGTTTATAGTGCTTAGAAATAGATCTTTTATAATCTTAGAGATGTTTAAGGGCCTCTGATTGACACTCATTAAGAAACTCAAGTTGGTTTAGACGTTCAACATGGTAAGTGTCATTATCAATTAACCCTTTAAGGGAAACTCACAAAGATGAAATTTTTGACTCTAATGGTATGATTACCTTAGCAACATACACAAGGTTTTATGGGGTTATACCAATATTTGTACAAAATCTTGTGTGATAGGCCTATAAGGCATAAGTCAATTGGGTATGTTAGTCTTTACTATTTATGGTTATTAGTTTTTGAAGAATTAGCTCAAGAGTTTTATTAGATGCTTTTTCTTGGAAATTAGATTAAGGATAGTAATGTATAGAATATCGATGTTGAATGTGAAACTTCTATAAGAATTGATTCATCTCTTTTTTCTTAAATGAAGTACCATTATTAGAGAAAAGGGTAGAAGGTAATCCAAATTGAGCAATGATATTTTTTAGAAGAAAGCTATAGATTTCTTCAATGTTACTAGATTGAAGTGGAATAGCTTCAACCCATTTCATAAATTAATTAGTAACTATAATTATGAAGGTATGTCCCTTCAAAGAAGGAGGTGATATTTTCTAATGATATCGAACCCCCATTTTATGAGTGGAAAAGTAGAGGTCTAATTTTGAAGCTCTTGTGTAAGAGCTCAAATGAGATTACTATGTTGTTGACATTGAGGAAAATTCTTGAAAAAGGCAAAGGATTCTTGTTCCATTGTTTTCAAATAATTTCCCATATAAATCAATTTATGCACTAAGGATTTACCATTGAAATTTCCACCCCTAGAGCCTAAATGATCCTCTTGAAGGGCAAGGGGTATTTTAGCCTTAACTTGAGACATGAAAGAAGAAGACCATTATAATATTCTCAATAAAGAACATCAAACAAGATAATATATTGAGCTGAAATATTTTGTATCTGAGTGTGAGTTTTTTTAGTCACATTGTCAAGAAAAATTATAGACTTCAGATAATTATATATGTGAGAATACCATTTCCATGAGTCAACATGAGCACACACAAGACTATCAGATTCAAGTTTATCCAAGACATTAGGAGAGCATAGAAGTTGGACCACAAAGTGGTACTCTTCTACACCATTGTCTGAGGGTACAAGGGAGGACATGTTACCATTGCATCCACATGGTGATTTTATCCTCTAGGAACTCTTTCTATGATAAAGGAAGAGAATCAATCAAGCAAGGATAAATCTAAATCCCGATACTAAGATAGCTTTATCTTCTCAGTTTGATATGCTCTTGTGAATTGATTTATGATAATCTAGAGATCACCATGAATGCAAATATTCTTAATTTTTAATACCATCATGGTACATAACCCAACAATAAGGGATTTGTACTTAGTAGTGTTATTAGTAATTATTATATTGAAATTCTAATTGAAAGGATAGAGGAACCAACTTCCCTTCATATGAGATTAAAAATACACTTTCCTAGATTCAGTTTGAAATCTCGATCCATCGCAATACATTTCCCACATAGGTTCATGGTCCAAGACAAAGATATTTTCATCCAAAAATAAATTTAAATTGGGGAAGGAATGTGATGAGGGAGCTTTTTACAAATGATCAACAATAGCTTGTCCTTTAATTTATTTCTAAGTTATAAACTTAACATCAAATTAAGAGAGAAACATTACCCATCTTTCTAACATTCTCAAATTATTAGTTCTAGTAAATAAATGTTTAAGAAGATCACATTTTACAAACACATGTGTTTTGACATGGAGAAGATAATTTTGAAACTTCTACATTGCAAAAATGAGAGAAAGAAATTATTTCTCCATGGTAAAGTATCAAGTTTCATAATCAACTAGGATACAAATGATATATTAAACTACCATTTCTTTACCATCATCATCATGTTGAGCTAATAAATCTGCTAAAGCATGAAGTGATGCATAAATATAAAGTAAAAAGGGTCTATCCTACATAGTCAGTATCAAGATATGAGGATTGGACAAATAACTTTTGATAGATTCAAAATCCTTGTCACACTCATCATCCCATAAGAAATCAACATATTTATTCAAAAAACATGTGAATAAAAGGGTACAATCAACCAATTGAGGTATAAATCTATGAATCACCTAAATATTCCCTTGCAAACTACACAGTTGAGATTTTATTTTAGGTGGAGGCATGTTAATGATCACATTAATATTATTTGTGTAAACTTTGATTCCACAATGAGAGATGATAAATCCCAAAATCTTGTTGGAATATTATAGAGTTGCATTCTTTCAAAGATAAGATGAAGATTCTTGATGTGATCTTGACATCTTCTAGACTTAGCCAAGGTTTCATTGACATAATCTTCTAGGATCTTATGAATGAAGTCATGAAGATGAGATTCATCACTTATTGGTAAGTTACACTAGAATTCTTTGACCCAAATGGTATGACTACATAATAGAAGTTACCCCAAGGGGAGGTGAAGGTTATATTATACTAATCTTTCATGTTAATATGGACCTATTTATAGCCCAAGAAGAAATCCATAAAGGATAGTAAGGCATTGCCTGCAATCGAGTCCATATTAGGCAACAAAAAAATATCCATAAGAGAAGCCTTATTAAGATCATGGAATTTTATACAAATGTGAACACAACCATTAGGCTTACTAGAGACAACTACATTTGATATTCAAGGTAATTATTCAATAGAACAAATAAAAATATATTTTAAAATCTTTTCTATCTTGGTCTTGACTAATAAAGCAACTTTGGGATTTATTTTCTAGATATTTTATTTAATGGGCTTGGAATTGGGACATAGAATGATACTATGAACTACTAAAAATTCATTAATACATGACATGTCCTCATATTACCAAGAAAAAATATTAGGATGAGAATGTAACAAATTAGTATGTTGTTTAAATTCTTTAGAAGAGAGACATTTTGTAATCTTAATTATATTTTCATAAGATATAGGACCCATGAGAACATAAAAATTATCTCTTTGGAGGAGATTACTATAGTCCTCGGGATGAGGTATAGGAGTCCTATAATCCACATTAGATAGAGGGGCCTTATCATTGATACTCATAATGAATTATCCAAAAAATACATTTTTATTCAAGCAATATAGGACTTGTCATTTATGGTGATAAGAAGGAAAGTTAGAGTAGGAACCTAAGAATTTTTCTACAACTTCATTTGAAGATAAATCATCTAGAGGAACTTTGTTAGAGTCTACCTTACTTTTGATAAATTCGGGATGAACTAATTTAAGAGGAGGTTCAATGGAAATCATGTTGACATTCAACTATGGTTTCACCTTAAAATTCATGGGGTAGTATCCAAGTCCAATTTTAAACTTATGAGGATCAAAATATAAGGGGAATTTAATACCTTTCTCATTACACCCACAATCTTTAACTCTGTACCCAAATTTAAAGAAGATATTGAAACTTGGACCATAACATGTTTGCAATTCTTGGAAAGAAGGAGAATTAGTGTAAAGATCATAATCCATGTTATATGTATCATACTCCTTCACATGAACATAACCATCATTCTTAGTGGGAATATAAACACTATCATCCTTAGTAGAAGTATTATCATCCTCTTTAGTAGAAGCATGATCATCCTCCATAACAATAGGACAATCATATTTCTTAATCGAGGTGAATGAGATCATCAAAATGTCTAGGTAGATACAATCTACTTTATACTCCCTGATATAAGACTCAATAAAGTTCAAGGACCCACAATTATCACCAAGACATGCATTCAGTTAAGGAGTAGAGGGGGTAGACTTAGGATTTATCTTTAGGATGATATTCTTTAGGGACATTCATCTCAAGAGTAACCTTTGGAAAAGGCATTTCTAGAGTAGAGTAGATGTCAATGCATTAGAAGATAAAAAAGGGATAAGGATTTTAAGAGTAGGAGGAATTGAAGCTTGACCAGATGCTACCATTTCACATATGTGTATAGCATCAACATCATCCTTGATTGTAATTACTTCATTATTAGCAAAAAAATTCATGAAACGATGCAAGATAGAAGTGATTGCTCGCAAGGTGTGAATCCATGGTATTCCTAAGATGATGTTATAGGGTAATGGTTTTGGAATAACATATACCAGGGTGGGTACAATAACATGTCCCAAATTTAGAGCTAATATTACCATGTCTAAGGCTTGTCGATCGACATTATCAAATCCATGAATGTACAAAGAAGTAGCAAGAGAAGTTGAATCAAATTTAATTTTAGGTAATAAATCAATGCTACATACATTGAGAGTCAAACTAGTATCAACAAGAGAATTCCTAATGCCAATGTTGTTAATATAAACTATTATCATTAAAGAGTTTTCTTAATTTTAACATCTAGAGGTAGGAGCTCATGTGGATGGAATGTAATATTCAGAAAATTTGCATGAATATGATATATTAACGCATTAACATATAACATCCTAATAGAATAAGGCAAGAGGATATTTTGTAAAGCTTCCTGAAGCATACTTTAGTAAACCAAAGTAGTTTCAAGTAAATCCAAAATTAAAGGAGGGGATTCACATAATTTCATTTACATTGGGTTTACCCAAATGTAAATGAGGGGATTCACTAATCTTGAGACAAAGGAATCATTGAAGGATAAAATATCCCTTGGTTACATTAAGGAATAAAGCTTAGGTGACAAGATAAAGAATGAAAAATATTTTTACAACTTATTCAAATAAATGCTAAATCATCAAGGAAAAGATTAATATGATTTCTTAATAGTAGAATCTGATAACAAGATTACAATATATAGCTTATAGAAATAGAAACTGTAAAATTTACAGATTCCACTCCCATAAGGGTTAAGCCTCAACCACAAATGACAACACACCATAGTGATATGTGTGCCCCATGTTTTTGTCTCTAGTAAAATAAAGGATAAAACCTTCAAATCTGCAATATTTTTCTTATTAAATTTGTACATCTGCACACAAAACAAAGTGTTAAAAATGTTAAGGCTATTTTGGGGCTTACCTCGGTCAAACCCCCATTTTGGTGTTTTCACCTCCATAGATAGCCAAATAGATAGAGATAAACAAAAAGACATGAAATGAAAAGATTTGTGATGGAAACAAACCTCATAGAGGAGGAGAACCCCTCTCATGATTATAAAGACATCTAATAAAAAAATCCCCACAAACAAGGTAAACTCATATTACAAATATAGTAGAGAAGATCAAATAGACAATAGTAAGTAGACAAGACAAGAAAACAAGTGTGTTACCAACAACGTATGGCTCCCCTCTTGGCTTGATAGAAATGATAATCTTGTGTCTAAGAGAGTGATGCAAATAAGGGTGGATAATCTTGAAAAATTAGCAATGACGCAAAATTTCAAGGTTCAAATCATCAAATAATGGGTTTTTGCTCACTAACCCTCAATCATCTAGTAATACTTCCAAAAGTGGTTTTCCCAACACAATTTCCTAACTAGAATTCCTACCTAGAATGTGAAAATAGTTTTAAGTACCATTTATGGCATTTTACAACATACTAAATTTGTAGGTGAGGTTGTTTTGGAACATCAAGGTCAAAGATCTACTACTACACTTTAAACTCAACCTAACTAGGCTTATTCCACTAGGTCACCACTAGGTTTTCTCAACCCAACCCTAAAAAATTCATAACACTAGCCCAAACATGTCACAAATAGTCTACCTCAACATTTCCAACCTCTTCAAACAAGTTCCCAAGAGTCTTTCTACAAACCCTAACTCTTATGTACACTCTATGCCCAAAACATGAGGTTTTCAACCTAGGGCATCAACAACTTGTCACCAACCTTACTCCCCTACTCCTGAAAACATAATGAACACAAAACCTAACATATCTACACCCATTATACTAAGTTTAGGGCTGATTCATTGGTGGAATGGGAAGAACTTCATAAATTTCTATCAAAATTCACAAAAATAAGGGTTTCAAGTAACTTTCACCAAAACTGCCCTAACTTGCTTCAAACATGATGAAATCAAATGAAACTAAATGAAGAATCTAGAAGATTCAACTTTAAATCAATTCCAATGAATCTTAGACCATTTCCAGGTCATACAAGGTCGTACTATCTCCTGTAGCAACAAAAACACAATGGACAACATAGAAAACAAAGTCTTTATTATTCAAATTCAAATTTTACACTATCAAAAACTTGTCCCAACATTCACACGTACTTTTTAAAACATTAAAAATATTTTCCAACCATTTTCCCACCAAAACTAAAGACTCAACTGTTCAACTTCCTTTAACAACCCAAGAATGAAAAAGTGCAAAGTTGCTTTGACAACTTTTGCATCTTTTTGCAACATTTACAAAATTTTACCCAATTGACTCCAAAATGACTCAAGACACCTTACAAACATAATAAATGTCTTCAAGACCTTATTATATGAAAAAATAACTCAAATAAACCAAAATACTAACATTTACCAACTTTTAACATTAAGACCTATGGTTCCCTTCACCATACTCCATGGGAAAAATTGACTCAAGTCCCCTTGAGGATAGTGTTGTATAGTAGATTTAGGTTTGATCAGGTTATTCTCTAACCTCCAAGTGACATCTCCATTTGTAAAACCTTTCCAATGGACCAAAAACTAGGAAAAGGCATTGTCCTTTGTCTTGTTGAACTGTTTGGCACCTAAGATATGCTTCAACTTTAGAGGCTTACTTGATGGATGAGCTTTGACCTATTCTTCACTTGAGAATGTTGTTAAATTTACATCATCACCTACAACCACATCTCCCCCTTCCTTGTAATGAACTTTCTCCTTATGCACTTTAGGTGTATGCTTGAACTTGTCCACATTCCTTTGTAGTTTCTCTTTGACCACTTCACCTTTTCCTTTCATCTATTCCATCTATTGTTGTATCCTTATAGTTGCTACTTGATCAGATATATTAACCTCTAGAATGGAAGAATTAGAATGACTAGCAACCCATTTTGAAAGAAACAAATGGAACACCTCTTCTATCCTCATAGCAACATGCTCCTTAAGCCAATCTTGAATCTCCAAAATCAATTTATCCTTAACCTTCCACTCAATAGGTCTTGACACCAACTCAATATCATTTCCCTCCAAAATCAAGTCACTCTTCATGTCTGTTGTCATAATATCTCTAAGTGTGGGAGTGGCTGCAAGCTCCATAGGCTTCTCTTCTTCTACCTTTATAAACTTCTTCAAACCTACCATCATCACATTAGCTCCATTAGCTTTTCCTTTGTCCCCCTCTTTCAATGGTGTCAAAGTATAGGATACCCCATGTTTTTCTATCTCATAGGTATTCCTCCTTCCATCATACATAGCATGCCTATCAAATTTCCAAGGCCTCCCTAGTAGAAAATGGCATACATCCATAGGTAGTATGTCACATAAAATTATATCTTTGTATCATCCTATATTGAACTCCACCTGAATTTTTTAATTTACCAAAACATATTGATCCTCATTCAATGAAGAGACATTGTAAGGGGTATCATGTGGTATCCTAGGAAACATAATTTTATCAACCATCTCAACTGAAACCATATTATATGTACTTCTTGAATCAATTACAAATTTGTATACCTTAACCAAGCAATTACAAGTTTTCCTAAAGAGAGTCTTCCTTTTTGGTGGCTCCTTCTCTACTAATGCTTTGATGAGATTCCTTCTTACCATTAGATATTCACCGACCTCAAGGGAAACATGTTGTGACGGAGATTTTACACTCTCATTGTTATCTTCTTGCACCAATTGAACTCTTCTTTCTCCTCCATGTGAAGTAGAGGCTTGACCTCATTGCACTATCATGCTTGATGTCCAAACTTGTTGTATTGGTAACACCTTCCTATGAATCCTTGTGAACCTCTCCCTTGACCTCCAATTCTACCTCTAAAGCCTAATCTTCCTCCTCTAAATCTACATCTCTGATCTACAACTTGGTCTTGGAGCTTGTTTGTATCTTATTGGCTCTCATATGATTATCTTGCATTAGAAAATGATCCTCTTCCTCTAGAATTGTTTCCTTTAAGCCTATTTGGCTTATCTTGCCTTCTCTTTAGTTTTTCTTTAGCCCTAATTTCCATTTAATAGAATTCCTCAACCATTCTTGGATTATGCAAGCTCAACTCATCTTGAAAGTTAAATCTTAACCAACTAATATATCTATCCACCTTCTCCACATCATCCTCCGTGTGACCTACTCTTATACTTAGTTTATAAAACTCATCAATGTAAGCTTTGAAATTCATCTCTCTTTTTTTTAGACCTTGAAGTTTCTTGTACATTTGAATTGCATAATCAGTTGGTAAGAACTTACCCTCAATATTGGCTACCATTTTTTCCCAACAAATAATTTTTGACTTGCCTTTCTTCCTCGTTTCATTTTTCTCATAGTCCCACCATAATAGGGCATGTCCCTTCAATTTTATATTTTCTATCTTGACCTTTTGTTCCTCAAGTACATCTTCATATTCAAAATAATTATCAAGTGTTGCAATCCAATCCAAAATTTCATCATTAAAATTACCTCCATACATAGGTACATCGATTTTTACCTTTTTTTATATTCCTTGACTACTCGCAGTAGCTTGGCCATCCTCTACTCATCAGGATCCAATTCCTCTTCCTCTTCTTCTTCATTCTCCTCTCCCCCTTCTTCTTCGGGTTCAATCTCATCACCTAGAACCATACCTCTTCTCTAACTAGTTTCATTAGTCTCAAGCCTTGCTAACTCCATATATTGTAGTTCCTTCAATCTTCTAATCTTTCTTACATTCTTCTCTTTCATCTCATTCATTTCCCTAGCCATAGTGTTACCTTTTCAAGGAATCTTGTTCACCTTTCCATTTCACACTTTCTCTCCCTTATAGATCAACCTAGATTAATACTAATTTGATGCAGAGTAGGGTGGATAATTTTGAAAATGTTGCAATGAAGCAAACTTTCAAGGTTCAAATCCTCAAATGATGGTTTTTTGCTCACTAACCCTAAATCCTCTAGTAGTACTTCGAAAGTGGTTTTCCCAACACAATTTCCTAACTAGACTTCCTACCCAGATTGTGAACATAGTTTTAAGTACCCTTTATGGCATTTCACAACACACCAAATTTTTAGGTGAGGTTGTTTTGGAACATCAAGGTCAAAGATCTGCTGCTACACTTGAAACTAGCCATAATTAGGCTTATTCCATTAGATCAGCACTAGGTTTTCACAACCTAGACCTCAAAACTTCATACCACTAGCCTAGACATGTCACAAATAGCATGCCTAAACATTTCCAACATCTTTAAACAAGTTCCCAAGAGTTCTTCTACAAACTCTAACTCTTATGCACACTCTATGCCCAAAACATGAGTTTTTTAGCCTAGGGCATCCACAAATTATCACCAACATTCCTCCCATACTCCTCCAAACATCATGAACACAAAACCCAACAAATCTACACCCATTCCCATTGATTTTAGGGTTGGTTCATTGGTGGAATGGAAAGAACTTCATAACTTTCTATCAAAACTCACCAGAACTGGCCTAACTTGCTTCAAACATGATGAAATCAAATGAAACAAAATTAATAATCTAGAAGATTCAATTTCACTTCAATTCCAATGAATGTTAGACTATTTCCAAGTTGTACAAGGTTGTACTTTCTCTTGTAGTAGAAAAAACACAATGAAAAACACAGAAAACAGTCTTTGTTATTCAAATTCCAATTTTACACTATCAACAACTTGTCCCAACATTCACACATGATTTTTAAAACATTAAAAAGATTTTCCAACCATTTCCCCACAAAAACTAAAGGCTCAACCATTCAAATTCCTTTAACAACCCAAAAATACAAAAATGCAAAGTTGTTTTAACAAATTTTACATCTTTTTGCAACATTTACCAAATTTTACCCAATTGACTCCAAAATGACTCATGACACCTTTAAAAAAAAGAAATGGTCTTCAAGACCTTATTATATGCAAAAATGAAATTGACTCAACTAAACCAAAATCCTAACATTTAGCAACTTTTAACATTAAGACCTATGGTGCGGGAAACACCAAAGGGCATTAACTAGTTCTTTCATAGATATTTAGTAGAGCTTCACTACAAAGAGAAAGAGAAAATGGGAAAAATATGAAGATAGAATGGAATGGGAGAGAGAGAAAAATACAATGAGAGAGAGTGAGAATGAATGAGAATGAGAGTGAAAATAAGGATTTTTATGTGGTTGCATGGGAAGGAGCCATTACAACTACATTTTTTCCACAATGACATGTGCCATAGGAAGATGACACAAAATATTGTCATTTGACTATATTGAAAATTTCAAGGATATTAGTGTGTAATGGGGACGTTCATGCATCGTGCAAGCATTCCACTCAAAAATTTACAAGAATGATTTATCCAAGCTATTAGTTCTTTATTATTGTTTCTTATGAAGTTGGAATCATGTAATTCTAACTTATAGGTTTTTGTCATAAATATGGTAGGCTAGATGCACAAGTGTGAAATTTCCATGGGGTCCAATTTTATGACACAACAAAATAAATTCTACTTTTTAAAATATTAAATTTTCAAATTTTAAAAAACTAAATTTTGAAGTATGTAGTGTATTGCTTGTGTAGTCCTTATGTAGGTAGCAATGTATGCTACTATCTATAGGCCACCACATGGTGGTTTTTCTAGGTTATTGGAAGCACAATAGTGGCCCCACCATTTTTTCACCAAAAAAGAATATACCAACAAGAAAAAACAATATTCCTGGCTGCAAAAAGAATACTCCACTATTTAAATATATTCCACCGACTTGTTGAATGTTCCATGAGAATATTCATAGATTTCTTTGTTAGGATAATATTCTAGCAGTAGAGAGCATATTTCATTGCAACTAACTATTGATGTCATCATCCCAGCCATTGACATCAACCAAACCTTTTTAAATTCACCCCCTCTTCCTAAAAGGAAAGCTCGGTGTGGAAATAGCTTCCAAACATGAATCTAAGCAGGAAAGGTTGCAAATTTTTTTTACAAATCTTTAAAATATTATAGTTCAGATTCACATTCATAAATTTCATTTTCAGATTTAAACACAGAAAACCATAACATAGAGTTTTGTGGGAAGACCCTTTTAGGAAAAACCCACACACCAAAGCACAAAATAATTATATTATTAGCAACAAAGTAGTTACAATACAATAATAAATTCTATGCTCTTGCAAGTGTCTTTACACTCTGATACAAATCTAGAGTAATTTTAGTAGCATAAAAACTTCATAGAAAATATAAAAAATCATATTACAAAATACATAAAAATTTCACATATTTATAAACCTCTATCATGGGCAACTATGAATTCCATGTGGCATCTCCATAGTCTTTGCATGCATGTAAACTAAAATGGAGAACATGCACAAGTCCTAACTGACCAAAAAAGCAACTTTCCAAACATGTAATGATATGTAACAACATGCAAGGCATCCAAATCCAATATTTTATGAAAATATTAAATAGAATTGAAATGCATATTGTCCCACTAGATAAAATCAAGCCAACTACCAATTTTGAACTCTCCTTTGACTTCTAATCAACTTGATTAGTTGTCATAGTCTTTGTTAGCATCTTTCCAAAATCCTCCAAGTGATAACTCCAAAATAAAGAACACATATCACTATGCCATACCTTTGAGAGGTTTTCACAAACACTGCTTCCCAAATGAGTGCCCAAGTGACAAGTGGCACAATTTGGTGCTCTCCACTAAACATGTAGGAAGCCAACTAGAAAATGGGTTTGAAAAATTAATATATCAACCTGTAACACCATAGAAAAGTTGCACAATAGAAAACAAAGATCATTACAAGAAAACGTGCATGCAATACTAAACCTAAGATGCAAATCTACTAGTTAAGCAACAAAGTACATAGGAAAGTAAAATGTAAACAAAACTAGAAAAATCTCACCAATTTCGAACGTATTTCCATGATTCATCTTGATTGCCCTTCTCCATTTTGCTTGTGTAGTATAATTTCCCTCAGATTTCTTGTAATTCATGCAAGTATAGCTTAAGATAATGATTAGCAAAATATCGAAGATTCAAGATTGAGTGCTCTCAAAAGTCATAAGATTTCATGAGAGATTGGAATGAAGAATGAAAAATCAATTTATAGAAAATTGATTATTCGAACGATAGGCCAAGATCGAAAGATCAACAGATGGTTGAGATTGATAGACTAGACATGCATTCTGATAACTGTCAGAAGTGACATGAGTGATACAAACTAGAAATAAGATTAAAGATTAAATAAATGATTTAATCTTCAGTTCGGCATTCGAAAACATAAGAAATATCTTTGCATGACAAAGATGAAGATTGATTATAACGACTCTCTGTTCGAATGCATGCACGAGGTTTAATTAATTAAATAAGAATATTTAATTAATCCGCATGTACACACAAATAAGTTAGAACTGGACGATTGAATGATTTGACGAAGAGATTACTCGAGAATGCCACTTAGAGATTAAATGAAGAGTTAACTAAGCGATTAAAATAGATCTTTGAGTCGAGTAAAAGTGAATACTTAGATAACTCACATAATTATCTAAAATATAGAAGAATGCGTTAAAATAGAATTAATGAATTAAATAATTCATTTAATTCAAGATTTGATATTTGAAGAATAATTAAATAAATAATATTTAATTAATTAAGTGATGAAGGGATTTAAATGAATAATTAAATAAATAAAGAATTTATTTAATTCAACAAGAAGAATAAGGTTAATTAGTAACATAACTAAATAAAAAGCATTTATTTAATTAATCAGATAGAATAAAGAAAAGTGTGAATTAATTAAATAATTAAGATTATTTAATTAATAGAAGAATTAATAGAAGATGAATTAATTAAATAATTAAGATTATTCAATCAATAGAAGAATTAATGTTAAGATGAATTAATTAAATAATTAAGATTATTTAATCAATAGAAGAATTAATGTTAAGGTGAATTAATTAAATAATTAAGATTATTTAATCAATAGAAGAATTAATGGTAAGATGAATTAATTAAATAATTAAGATTATTTAATGAATAGAAGAATTAATGTTAAGGTGAATTAATTAAATAATTAAGATTATTTAATCAATAGAAGAATAGGAATTATGAAGAATATTGAAGTCGCAGGCTTAGACCAAATTTCAGTGTCTACATTTGCCCCTCTTTAATACAATGTCATTTCGGCCTTGTGTCAAAGAAAATGGATAACAAATATGCCCCAATAATGCCCCAGTGTAAAACAGGGAAGGTATGCCCCCTCGGGAGGACAGGTAGGTTCAAAGAACATGAGTGTGCTCTCAAAATTGATGAGAGAACTAGAAGATGAAAGAAAAGAGGATAGAGGAAAATAGATAAGGGTGGTGAAGATGTAGAAAAGAAGAAATGTTAGTGCAAAAAAGAAAGATGAATAATAAAATACCATGATGTTAGTATTAGCAATCTTCGATGTTTCATCGTATCACAAAAGGTATTGCACTTTATCATCATTGGGCGGGACTAATACAAATGGAGAAAAACACCATGATATGACATAAATCAAGGTGTGCAAGGTCATCCACTTGCTAATAATAGACAGTCGTAGACAAGGATTGTCATTAACTCATACTAAAGGCACAAGTTTCCCCAGTCTTTTTGTCAGAACATACCACAGATAGCAAACAAATTAAAAGATGGGTCACGAGACGTCATTGCTCCTCTAAATTCTTCATGGGACATCCTTGAGGAAACTAGTAACATGACTCAAAATCAAATTTAAAAGACAGTCGACAGACAACAGTCAAAGAAAATAGAATTTTGATACATCGTTGCTTCTCTAAATCCTTCATGGGACATCATTGAGAAAGCTAGTAACATAATCCCTAGTCATCAATTCAAGATAAATGATAAGATAAATAAGCCATAAAGTCAATAAGCCAATAAAATATTTTCCAAAACTTGATTTGTTTATTTGATCTGTTTTGATTGATAAAAGAATTGATTGATAGAGCCTGATTTCAAGAGATACACATACCGGATAAGACTGCGAGTCTGGTTTTGATGTTATGACTATCTATATAAGGCATGAAAAAGCTTGGTTTTAGAAAGACATGTATCGTATAAGACGTTGAGTTAGATGTCATTGATGTGATAACCTATGTAAGGTTATGTTTGATTATTTGACCTTGTCGATTATGCAGGAAGGACTCATCCTATATAAGACATAGATTGTTTTGTTGATATGAGTATTCATGAAGGACTCATCCTAAACAAGATACAGGTTGATTTCCATGATGATGATGTCTATTTCTAGGAAGGACACATCATGTAGTAGACATTGGTTGATCTATTTTGATTGTTTTGTTTGGAAATTTGGTGATTTGACTTAGAGATATTGCTGACTTGTTCACCAGATTAACGCATGAGTTGAGATGATATGTTGACAATTGACTTGTGTGTGATGAAAAACCCTAAAGGACTGACCTAATTCGGCCTCGGGGGCTCATCGATTGATGGCCTTGCCTACGTTATACACGCAGAGACCTCATAGTTCGACTTGACTACGAGTGACACGACTGACTACAAATAGAAGACGTGTGTGTGAAAGTGAAAGTGATGAACCCTAGTGGATTGACCTAGTGCAGCCTCGAGGGCTCATCGATTGATGGCCTTGCCTACGTTATACACGCAAAGACCTCGTAGTTCGACATGACCAATGAACTTGTCATATAGACATGTATTAAAGCATGAGTTTATACAGACAAACCTAAACGGACTAACCTAATGCCTCGAGGGTACATCGGCAGATGGCCTTGCCTATGTCCAGTCATAGAGGCAACGTAGTTCGACAAATGACAAAGACTGACAAGTGCGGCTAACTTTGACTCTATTTTTGGATATTCAAAATGTTTTGATTTTTTTGTCTTTTTGAAGTTTTCTGATGTTTTTTGTGTTTTCTTAGGTCATTTTGTGATGTTTGTGGATTTTTTTTATGGTTTTACGTCTTCAACACAACCAATGTAAGAACCAATATGACACATGGCAAGTATTTTCCCCCAGTCGAGTATAAGACCAATTGACTATGAATAAGGTAAAATGGGGAATATGAAATGCACCCGATGCCAATCATTCCAAGCTATGGGAAAGACTACAACTTATTACGGATGGTATATACAAATGATGGATATGAAAGATAAAGGATATGTATAGGGATAGGTAGTACGTACAAGAATAAGGGATATATACAGGGAAGTAGACTATGTACAAGAATAAGTAGTATGTACAAGGATAAGGACTATGTACAAGGTTATGGATTATATACAATGATACGAACTATGTATAGAATAATAGTAGACAAAGGAGCAGAGTTAACTACACATGGCACCTGTTTGCCAAGTTTTCACCATGGTAGTTATCCAAAGCGTCGGTTTTCACTATTGGACGAATGATTTGTCTTTACTATTTTCTAGATTATCTAATGTTTTTGGTGTTATCAAGATGCCTGTTTTCCAGGTTTTCACCTTGATAACAATTTTTTATTATTTTCTAATTTTTTTGTATTTTTTGCTAATTAAGACAAATGCTCCCAGAAGCTATGCGTAGAACTTCTTTAGATGGATACTATTGATTGGTGAGGACAATGGTTCCCCTTCAGGAGTAGAGAGACCTACGCTCCTAATCCAAAAGCTTCTGTAACAACATAAGGTCCTAACCAATTTGGTTCAAACTTTCCTAGTTTTTCTCTTTCTGCTTGATTCTTTGGGTTCTCCATTAAAACCAGGTCACCAATGTCAAATTTTTTGTTCAAGACCTTCCTGTTATAGCTATGATGAAGGAAATTCTGATATGCTTGAAGACGGTCAAGTGCCTTCTGTCTACGCTTATCCAAGAATTCTAGCTCACAGAGTCTCGATACTCAATACTCTTCATCATCAATGTGGCCTTTTAGGGATACCCTTAGGGAAGGAATCTCAACCTCAATAGGAAAAATAGCTTTAGAACCAAATACAAGTGAATATGGAGTAGAACCAGTGGGAGTACAGAAACTAGTGCGGTAAGCCCATAAGGCAGGGTTAAGCTATAAATGCTAATCATGACCAGCATCATTGACAATTTTCTTGAGGATTCTAATGATAGTCTTGTTAGATGCCTCCGCTTGGCCATTACCTTGGGGGTAGTATGGAGTGGAAAAGTGATGTTGGATGTGAAATTCATCACATAGATTGCAGACTTCTTGGTTCTTAAATGGGTGGCCATTATCAGTGATTATGGACTGAGGGACACCATACCGATAGATGATATAGTTCAGGATGAATCTAGAAATTTGTGTGCCAGTAAGGTATGTCATAGGAATAGCTTCAATCCACTTCATAAAATACTCAGTGGCAGTGATAATGAATTTGTGTCCATTAGATGATGTGGGGTGGATCTTACCTATGAGGTTGAGTCCCCATTGGGCAAAGGGCCATGGTGACATTATAGGATGGAGCTCCTACGCTGGCACATGTATCAAGTCTTCATGAATTTGACATTGGCGGTATTTCATTACAAAAAATATGAGTCTTTTTCCATAGTAGGCCAGTAATAACCTAGTCTCATAATCTTTTTGGCTAAGGTAGGACAGCTAGAAAGGGAACCACATATACCCTCATGGACCCCATGCAAGGTTGTTTGTGCTTTAGTAGAATCAAGACATCTCATTAAGGTATTATCTAAGGTGTGTCAATATAGGGTGTCTCTGACAATGGTGTATTTGGCTGACTTGCAGAGGAATGTCCTATGTTGGTTATTTGATAGGCCAGTGGGTATGACTTCGGCATGAAGGTAATCATAGATTTCTTTGTACCATGGGGAATCAGGACCAACAATGTCACACACCATTTCAGAATCTGGGATATCGTAGGCTGGGACCAAAAGTTGTTCTACCAAGAACTCAAACTTAGGAACATTGTTAGGAATGTCAAGGAGTGATGCAATTGTAGCCATAGCATCTGCTCTGTTTAAAAAATGAGGTATCTGATGAAATTTGATTTTTTCAAAGTACTCTTTAAAGCTATCAGCCATACGCTTGTATGGAGCAAGTTTCTCATCCTTAGTCTCATAATCATCATTTACTTGTCTGATTACTAGTTGAGAATCCCCATGTACTTGTAAAATATTAATTTTCCACTTGATTGCCATGCGTAACCCTATCACTAGAGCTTCATACTCTACTATGTTATTAGTGCATGGGAATGCAATCCTGAATGACTTAGGGATGGAATCACCCTATGGTGTGATAAATAGTATCCCAGCCCCTGAACCATGATTCGTATGTGAGCCATCAAAGTACAGTTTCCATGTTATATTTGTGTCAATTGTGAATATGAACTCATCAGGAAAGTCTGCAACTAATGGGTGATTTTCCTGTGTGGGTGCATCAGCTAACTGATCAGCAATAACTTGTCCTTTAATATCCTTTCTTTCTACATACCAGATATCATACTCACTAAGTATCATAACCCATTTAGCCAATCATCCTATTAATGCTACCTTGCTGAGGAGATATTTCAGAGGGTCTATTTTAGCAATCAACATTGTTTGATGGTTTAGCATATAGTTCCTCAATTTTTGAGTAGCAAATACTACTACAAGATAGGCACGTTCAATGGTACTATAGTTGAGCTCATAACCTACCAAAGTCTGACTAATATAATAGACCGCCCTTTCATGACCTTCATCGTCATTTTGTGCAAGCAATGCTCCGAGTGATGAATGGGTTGCTGTAATATAAAGAATCAATGGTCTTCCTTCAACAGGTGGCATTAAGATAGGTGGTGTAAGTAAATATTCTTTAATCAGTTGAAAATCCTCTTCACATTTAGCTGTCCATGCAAAGGGTAGCCCTTTCTTAAGTATATATTGAAAAGGGTGTGTCTTATCTACTAGTTGCACTATAAATCTTCTGATAGATTGTAACCTTCCCTATAATTTCCTTAGTTGACTGAGATTAGTAGGTGGAGGCATGTCCATGATTGCTTTCACCTTATCAGGATCCACTTCAATGCCTCGTCTAGAAATAATATAACCTAACAACTTTCCTGACTTGACTCCAAACACACATTTCTTTGGATTAAGTCTCACTTTATACTTCTGTAGTCTCTGAAATATCTTGTCTAAAACTTGCAAATGTTCTGCCCTTGTCTTAGATTTTGCAATAAGGTCATCGACATAATCCTCCATAAGAATGTGTACTAGATCATGAAAGATAGTAGTCATGCAACGTTGATAGGTTGCTCCAACATTTTTGAGTCCAAAGGGCATAACATTCCAGCAATAAGTTCCCCAAGGATAGGTGAAAGCCGTCTTAGGTTGGTCTTTAGTTGCAATTCTGATCTAGTTATATCTTGAGAATCCATCCATAAGGGACAACATCTCATATCCTACTGTCATGTCAACTATCATGTCTATGTTAGGCAAAGGAAAGTCATCCTTAGGATAGGCTTTATTGATGTCTCTAAAGTCAGTGCAGATGTGGATGCCCCTAGCTAGTTTAGTAACTGGTACAAGATTGGAAATCCAATCTGCATAGTCGATAGATCTGATGAGACCAACATCTAAGAGCTTCTTGAGTTCCGCCTTGACTAATAAAGCAATATGTGGGTGCATTTTTCTCAACTTTTGTTTCACTGGTTTAGCACCTAGTTGTAAGGGTAAATGATGTAGAACAAGGTCAGGATCCAACCCTGGCATATCTGCATATGACCAAGCAAAATTTATCTGTCTCTGTGCAAAGAAGTTATGGAACTCTGGTTGCTCTTGTGTTGTCAATGATGCCGCAAAATGAACCAATCAAGGATTCTCTTTAGTACCTAAGTTGACTTCTACTGATTCTTCCATGAGCATGGGTGACTTTTCCTATGCAATAGGGAAAATGTTCAAACCTCCATCCTGAGGTGCCTCAGAGGGGTTTTCACCTTCGGATGCATCATTTCTTTTTACTTTTTCATTGTCTAAAGGTGCTTTTTGGTTTTCACCTAGAGACTCATCCTTTTTATCTTGTTTATTCTTTTCCTCATTTTTGCGAATGAAGGGTTGAAGAGATTCCCCAAAATATGCTTTGTTGTCCAATTCAATGGTAAAACCAACCTTATGATCACCATTTGGTATGCCTTCTCATAATCCTAGGAACTCAGCAATTGCTTCGTCGTTCTCAAACATATCTAAGATGGGTGTGTCTTGTTGGTCCCAATCAATGAGTTGGGGATAGACTAAGGGCATGTCATCGTTGGAGGTATCAAAGTTTAATGGAGTCAAGGTAAAGATTGAGTTATTCATGTGATCACAAAATCCGTGTACTAGGTCCTTTTTTCTCTTAGGTTTAGGTCTAGGTGGATGGATAGGTGTGCCTAATGTCAAGGTTTGACTATCGGAAATAGGTGGCCCAGGTTGCCATGAAGTAGGGTCAAGTGATTCCCAATAGTAATGTTTAAACCATTCCTCTTTTGTCATTTTCTTTGGTGGATAGGAATTTAAGGGATTGGGTGAGGAACTTAGCATCAAGTCAAGTTCTCCAAATAACTTGTCAAGGTCCATGGAAGAAGTAGAGGATAGGGAATCCCACTCATAATCGTTAGAGTCGGGGGAATCATGATGATATTGGTCTATTGGTTCGTGAGATATCTTAATATCTTCTGAAGCACTTACTTCCTCAAGTAAGGGTAATGGGGTATTAGGAACACCAATCTGAATCAATTGAAACCCTAGCCCTACTCCTTTTGGCTACTGAGAAAAAAATATTGGTTCAATCCTGCCATCTTGGTTTAAGCCTAAACCACTCTATCCATCATATCCTTTGTTTTGCATGATTTTGAAACCCTTTCCATATAGACTTGTAGGAATATGAGCAAGTAAGAGGGGTTCTTCATCATCTTCCCTATACAGCCAGGAAGTGACATCTTTTGTATCTACGGCCTCTTTGCTTAATTCACCCCATTTAGCAAAATTTGTTGTGGGAGGAATGTGTATAGTGAACATAGATTGTCTCCTATCTAATGTAGGTAAACCGTATGACTTAGGAGGAATCAAATGGCTAACACAATAGGAAGTTTTCATGTAATATTCTCCACAACCCTTGTCTTGGATCTCAACCCTAGGAGTGGTAGGAACTGAGGGTGAAATAGATGTTCGGGTAAGTGTGGCCGGATCAACATAGGAGGATGAATTGGACGATGAAGCCTCTTGGTTAACTGGCACTTGGCATTGGGGAATCTCCTTTAGATTGGTGCAATACTGGAAAGGATCTGGATCACCATCTATAGTTATTTATGTGCCATTGTAAGGAAATTTAAGACATTGATGATACGTGGAAGGGACTGCCTTCATAGCATGAATCCATGGTCTACCTAGTAGAATGTTATAAGGAAGGGTGAGATCCAAGACCTGGAACTTTGTCTCCATTACTGCAGGACCAATTCTGATAGGAAGTGTTGCAACTCCCTTTGATTTTCTTTCTTCATCATCATAAGCTTTAATGACAATACTCTTGGTCGTGTCTACGCATGTTTTTGAGATACCTAAAGCCTTAATTAGTTTTAAAGTGCACAGATTTAACCCTGCTCCTCCATCTACCAAAACTCATCTAACTTTGTTGTTATCAACAAGGACTTCTAGGTGTAAAGGGTCATTGTGGTTCATCTTTTCAGTTGCATAGTCTTGTTCAGAAAACGTGGCATGATGATTATTGGTCAAGTAGCCCACCATTTCTTGGAAATGATTGACATCGAGATCATTAGGGGCCAGTGGTATTATGCTTAAAGCTTTATCAGGATAGGCTGATGCTTTCGGAAATGCATAGCAATTCCAAGATTGAGATTTGGGCTGGGGTCTTTCCCAATTGGTAAAGTAGGTTATATTGTAACTTGGAAGGTTGTGGTGTTTGTTGTGATGGAGGGCCTTGGATAGTGATCTTAGTGCAGTGAGTATTGATCGCGCACTCAGGATTTGTATTGATAGTGATGGTATTGATATTCTCATCAGTGGCGCGAAGGTGATGAATAGTTTTGCCACCATTATAATCATGCTTGATACTTGCATAGTCGGTGACACATTGGTCTTAGTACTCGAACTGGGGGCCAGTTCCTTTCCCATATTAGTCATGTAGTGGGTCAGAAATACTTGATGATCAGTGTTTGATGACTTCTATTTTGTCCACTAACTTCAATAATTCTCTTTTCGACAAGATCCTGTATAATATTCTTCAGTTGTCAATAGTTTTGTAGGTTATGCCCCTTAGTTCTATGGTAATCACAAAAGGCATTGTCATCCCACCAAGCTGGTTTAAATTGTCCTGGATCATATTGTCTTGGTTCCTGCAGTTGTATGAGATTATGATGTAGTAGTTGTTTGAACACCGACTCAATAGGTTCCCCTAAGGGAGTGAATTCACATTTTTGAAATCTTCTTGGTTGTGGACATTGAGTATTTTGGATCACGTTAGGTGGTTGATTGACAACATTAAGCATGTTGGCAAAAGTACTTGGTCATATGTAATGTGAGGAGGGGTCCTGCTTGTAATGTTTTAGCATCAACCACCCCATCATTGGTGACATTTTTGTTGCGAGACCAGAATCTATTTCTGTCAGTGGGGGTGTTTTGTACGATTGGGTTTCTATTGGATATTGATGTCTTGAGTTCACCCTTCTCAATGAGATCCTTCTCTATTATCACCCCTTTTTCCACTAGTTCCAAAAAAGACGTACAACAATGTACCCTTAAGTTGCTCCTGAGTTTTGCATGAAGGTTTTCTTGAAACATTGTAACTTTTTGTTTTTCAGGTATCTCAACAGGACACCTACTAGCTATAGTTCTCCATCTCTAGAAGAAAGCAATGAATGTTTCCCCTTCGTCTTGGGTTGTGTGACACAAGGTTGCTATATTTATCTCATGATCTATGTTGTAGGAAAATTGTTCCACAAACTTCTCGACCAGTTCACCCCAAGATCTAATGCCCGAATCTAAACCCGAAAACCACTCTAGTGCAGTTCCCACAAGACTTCTTGGAAATAGTCTCATAAGATACGTGGGGTCATAAGCGACATCTATGCATATGGTAGAAAATTCCCTTATATGTTCTATTGGATTTCGTTTGCCATTGTACTTCGGGAGATTCGGTATGACATATCCATGAGGGAAAGGGGTCATGTATAATGATCTATCAAAGGGAAATGGGCATATGTCCTTTATTGAAAAATATTTCTTAGTTAACATCGACATGTTATCCATTTGCATTTGTAGTGCATGCATTTGTGTTTGTAAGACATTAACTTGGGTCAAAGATGTGCTAGGAGGATTATGCGGATCCGGGTATGTATTCTGAAATCCAAAGTCTCACGATGGGTTTTGATTAAATGTTGGCATTTGAGGTGGATTTGGATTTAGAATGTTGGTAAATGTGTGTTCTGATGCGGAATTGGCATAAATTGGTGTTGACTTGGGATCTGTGTAAAATGGATTAGGTACCCACTGGAAAAAAGGATTCTAATTCAGAATTGATGTAAATTGGTTTTGACTTGGAATGTGTGGACGGATTCTGACTACCAATTTGCGAAAAAGGATTTTGATTCGGAATCGATGTAAATGGGTTTTGACTTGGAATCTGTGTGGACGGATTCTAACTACCAATCTGCAAAAAAGGGTTTTGATTGCCATATTGGAAGGAGGGAATGACACCTGTTTGTGTAATCCTTGGTATAGCTCTAGTGACTTGAGCACTAGGTATGGCCATCGACTGTGGTATGGTACTCGTGATACTAGCAGTAGGGGTGTTTGTTGATTGCGGACTTGGGACACCGACATAAGGTGTAGAGGCTAACATTTTAGGTCATTTACTCCCAACAAGAGGACCGAAGGGAGTGGACGATGAAGCCCCTACAGTGAAATTAAATCCTGATGTCATGCTAGATATACCAAATGGGGACGTATGGACTATTGTACTCTATGTAGATGTGGTAGATGGCATAGTTGTGCTGACCTGAGGTATAGTAGTACTAGAAGTTGTGGTATTTGTCCCTTGTGTACGTTGAGTTTGTAAGGTGCTAATATCAAATCCTGGAGGTAAAGTAGCACCTTCAGCTAGCAATTTTCCTAAAAATCGTTGCCGATCATTTTCTAGGTACTCATCTACAAAAGAGGAAAACTCAGGGCCCTGTGTGGCAGCCTCTATGTCCTCTACTAGAATATTTCCTTGAGTGTTTCTAGTGGTGAATTTGTCTAATAGAGTTTTCTGAGGTCTTGAAGAAAAGGGATTGATGAATTCACTTGGGTTCGACATGTTTTCTCTCTCTCTTCTCTTAGACCTAGTTTCAACCATGTAAGACAAGCTCAATATGCGGGAAATGCAAAACTATATCTATTGAACAGTATGACCTTAGTCTATGTTTTTGGGATTTTCGTATGCAAAATAAGGAATGTTCTAGGATGACAGTAACCTAAGATCTAAAGATGCAAGGTCTAAGCAAGGTTCTAAAACAGTCAATTCTATAAACCTTAAGACAAAGGGACCAAATACCTAAAGTCTAACCAAGGAGTCAATTTAGTTTAAGTCAAGGAACCAATGTAGGACAAGGATGAAAGACAGGTTGAGTTTCCTAACTAGACTGATGAGCTAGGAAGACTCTATGTAGGACAAAGGATATACTGATAAAATTAGGTTCAATGACAAATTTCATTAATGCTATGAATTTTCTAGAGTGTAGATGGTGAACTAGTCCTAAAGTTTGTAAAAGTGACCTTTCTAGAAGTCTAATGCAAGGTAATATGTTCCCTAAGATGAAGCTAAACTCTGAATGAAGACAACTATTGGTAATGACTAAATGAACGTAAAGGATGCAAAATTGAGCAAATCGTTTTAGGTTTCTGTTCAAGGACTGTGTGAAGGCAACTGAAACTGGTGTAATCATGTTGACTAGACAGTGACTGTGAATTCTGGTTTTCTGAGAATTAGATAGATGCGTCTCAGGATTTAACAGATGCGGTTCAAAATTAACAGTTGCGGTTTTCCAGTGATCAATTGTGTTTCTCTGGTAAAGTTCAGTCTGACCCTGACAAATGCGGTTAACCTATAATAGATGCAACTCTTACTGACAGTTGTGACTCAAAATATAACGCATGCAATTTTTACAAAACAACTGTGAGCTATACTGACAGATGTGACTCTAATTTTGACAGATGCGACGTGAGATAATAGATGCGACTCGAGATAACAGATGCGACTTGAATTTTAACAGATGCGACTCGAGATAACAGATGCGAGTTTCTGGTGAACAGTTGTGACTCTGTATATTTTCAATGATGAGATTTAAACTAACTCCATTTTTCGTGATCAAATTCTGACAATCAAAGACAATCATAAGACAAAGTGTTTTCAGTTTTGATTTTGGACTCAAAGAACGTTTAAATTGATAACAAACAAGCACATCCTAATAGGCCAAAGGCCTAGGGTTTGTATACTTGGTATAGCCCACCGAAATACCTCCATTGGTGATAAACACCTTTCCTTTCCTCGAGAGCGGATAGCTTAGAAATTTGGTGGCATTGGCCTCCACGGCTCATTAACGCCTTTTCGAAAGCACACCAAATGTAACGCCATAGAAAAGTTGCACAATAGAAAACAAAGATCATTAGAAGCAAACATATGCATGCAATACTAAATCTAAGATGCAAATCTAGTCGTTAAGCAACAAAGTACATAGGAAAGTAAAACGTAAACAAAACTAGAACAATCTCACCAATTTCGAACGTATTTCCATGATTCATCTCGATTGCCCTTCTCCATTTTGCTTGTGTAGTATAATTGCCCTCAGATTTCTTGTAATTCGTGCAAGTATAGCTTAAGATAATGATTAGCAAAATATCGAAGATTCAAGATTGAGTGCTCTCAAAAGTCATAAGATTTTCGAGAGATTGGAATGAAGAATGACAAATCAATTTATAGAAAATTGATTATTCGAACGATAGGCCAAGATCGAAAGATCACCAGATGGTTGAGATCGACAGATTGGACATGCATTCTGATAACTGTTAGTAGTGACATGAGTGATACAAACTAGAAATAGGATTAAAGATTAAATAAATGATTTAATCTTCAGTTCGGCATTCGAAAACATAAGAAATATCTTTGCATGACAAAGATGAAGATTGATTATAATGACTCTCTGTTCGAATGCATGCACGAGGTTTAATTAATTAAATAAGAATATTTAATTAATCCGCATGTACATGCAAATAAGTTAGAACTGGACATTAAATGATCTGACGAAGAGATTACTCAAGACAGCCACTCAGACATCAAATGAAGAGTTAACTAACATTAAAATAGATGTTGAGTCGAGTAAAAGTGAATACTTAGATAACTCACATAATTATCTAAAATATAGAGGAATGCATTAAAATAGAATTTATGAATTAAATAATTCATTTAATTCAAGACTCAATATTCGAAGAATAATTAAATAAATAAGATTTATTTAATTAAATGATGAAGGGATTTAAATGAATAATTAAATAAAGAATTTATTTAATTATAGTTGAAATATGATAAAGATAAATTAAATAATGATTTATTTAATTTAACAAGAAGAATAATGTTAATTAGTAACATAATTAAATAAAAAGCGTTTATTTAATTAATCAGATAGAATAAAGAAAAGTGTGACTTAATTAAATAATTAAGATTATTTAATTAATGGAAGAAATCAAGATTATTGAGAATAATTAAATAATTGATATTATTTAATCATGACCATGAAGAATACAAAATATGAAGAATATAGAAGTCGCAGGCTTAAAACCAAATTTCGGTGTCTACAATAACAACAACAATCAATACTTGGAAAATCACACGCATGGAATAGTGGAAATTTTTTGGCGTATGTATCATCACCGTTTAATTCCCAAATTCATGGAAATCTGAAAATCATACTTCATGATTACTAGCAATTAAATCTCCACACGCACGAAGATCAATTTTATCACTTTTGGAGAAAGTTGGCAATTAATGCACACTAGTTGTAGATGGAAATGGCTATCACATGTCACTTGCCAACTTTGAATATAGGTCATTGATCTCATGCCAAGATGGAAAATCTAACAACTCCATCTAGGTTGACTAAGCTTGAAATCCAGTGGTGCTTCACTGATGTTTCCTCAACCAATGGTGTTAGCCCACCTCGGACAACAATTTCTCTTTCAGCGGGCCCCATTCATTTCACAAACTGAGTAGATCAATCCACATGGCGAGATCTCGCTGATCTCACAACTTTTAATGAGAGTTCACTTTTTTCTAGTGTACCAATGGGGAATGATGGGGATCATTCCCGAGATTTGATCTTGGTTGTCGGTTTGGAACCACAAGTCATAAGCTTGATAGTGGAGACTAGGCCCCACATCCGTATGAAGACATACGTCTTCATTTCGCTGACCTCGTAGCTTTTAACAAGCCATAATTTATCACCCACAAACTAGTGGGGTATAGTTAGGATCTCTTCCCATAGCCTCAAAACTCAAAACTTGCAAGAACGGTAAGGTTAGCATTTAATAAAGGGGCTTTGTTAGGCTGATAGTGACATGACCCTTGTAGGCTGATGACTTAAACTTATGTCATTGGGGAAAATTAAGACCCGACCTTAGGAAAAGATTAAGGTTGATGATGCAATTGGTGACCGGTGCTTCTAACCAAAGGGGTCGATAAAAAAATGTGTATTGCGGCTCAAATGATGACTTAACAAACTAGAGACCAGTATGGCAAGTCAGCGTGTGGTTAGAACACTTGAGTGATTTCACAAGAAAAACCCTACTCACTCATGGGGATAAGGGTTAAAAATGTAGATTAAGCCCATGGGGAATGGAAAATTCTTGAGAAGTTTATAAGCTCCATCATGGAGAAAGCCCTAGATGCTCGAGTTGAAGAGAAAGATGAATGGGTAATTGACAGTGGTTTCTCTCATCATATGACAGGAGATAAAAGTAAGTTTGTGAGTTTGTAAAAGTATGATGGTAGTATTGTGAGATTTGGTGATGAAAAAGCTGGTGCGATCCATGGAAGAGGATGCATTTCTATTTATGGTAAGCATAATACCAATGTCCTATATGTTGAAGGTTTGAAGCATAATCTTTTGAGTGTTGGATAGATGGTTGATAAGGGATATAATCTTTAGTTCATGGATGGTAAGTGCAAAATATTAGGAAATTCTAGAAATGTGATTGCATCAGGTACAAAAACAAAAGGTAATATTTTCCACCTAAGTGTTGCTATTAAAAGTTGTTTGATTTCTCAAATTGATGAAGTTGGTTGTGGCATAGTTGAATGTGTCATGTTAACTTCTACTAAGGCTGTGAGAGATCTTCCTAAGTTGATGAAACCTACTAATGCCATATGGAAAGAATGAGTTAGGAAAGCAAAAAATAATTTCATTTCGAAGTAAACAACAAAATTCAAGTGGATTGTTCGATCTTGTGGATATTGATTTGTGTGGTCCTGCTAGAACTAGAAGTTTACAAGGATATAGGTACTTCATGTTACTTATTGATGACTATTCAAGAATGATTAGGGCTACTTTCTTAAGGGAGAAATCTAAAGCTCTAGAAAAGTTTAAGATCTATAAGGCTATGGTTGAGATAGAGACAGGTCTGAAGATTAAGTGTTTGAGATCATGTAGAGGTGGTGAATTCAATTCCGGTGAGTTTAATTCTTTTTGTGAAGAGCATGGAATAAAGAGACAGTTATTTGCACCACAAACCCCTCAACAAAATGGAGTTATGGAAAGGAAGAACATAAAAATTCTAGATGTTGCTAGAACCATGATGTTGGAAGGAAATGTACCTCGTATCTACTAGAGAGAAGTTGTGAGTATTGTTTTGTACACACTTAATTGGGTACAAATCAAGGTGATACTAGTAAGACTCCTTTTGAGCTATGGACTGGTCAAAAGCCTACTGTTAGATATTTCAAGATCTGTGGAAGCAAGTGTTATATCAAAAGAGATGAAGATATAGAAAATTTTGATGCTAGGAGTGATGAAGGAGTCTTTTTGGGTTATTCTACTAAAAGCAAGGCCTACCAGTGTTACAATAAGAGATTGAAGAAAATGGTTGAAAGTGAAAATTTTAAGGTTGATGAAGACATAGTTGCACCATCTAGAACCTGTGGATATGATTCTGATGATTAGAATGACACCACAAAAAAAGTTCAGACTTCAAGTCAATTCCAACTCATTTTGATGAATTAAGAAGATCAAGAGGAAGGAGGAACTGGTGGAAGAATAGAAGGGAGATCAGAAGAGACTGAAGTTGGAGAACATTCTATGAAGTCTCTGAGGTATGTGAGATTGAATCATTTAGAGAATTAGATCATAGGTGATAGGAACAAAGGTGTTTAGACTAGGAGAAGAATTACAGAATAATATTGTTTGATTTCAAAGACTAAGCCTAACAATGTGAACAAAGCATGTGAAGATGAACATTGGGTTGAAGCAATGAAAGAGGAACTAAAACAAATTGAAAAGAATGATACATGGATTCTTAATCCCAGACCTAAGGATAAAAATGTAATTGGAACTAAGCGGGTCTTTAGAAACAAACTGAATGAACAAGGTGAAGTGATTAGAAACAAAGAAAGACTGATATGTAAGGGATATTCACAGATGGAAGATATTATTTTGAAGAAAAAATTTCCTCTATTGCTAGAATTGAAGTTGTGAGATTGTTTCTTGCTTATGCTGCTTACAAAGACTACAAGGTTTATCAAATGGATATCAAATCAGCTTTTCTAAATGGAAAATTGGAAGAAGAGGTGTATGTTGAACAACCAGATGGATTCTAGTTGACTGATCAGGGAGATATGGTTTGTTGATTGAAGAAAGCATTGTATGGACTCAAGCAAGCCCCTAGAGAATGGTATGCCAGATTGAATAAGTACTTGTTGAAGCTTGGATTTAACAAAGGTATTGCTAATAGTAATCTGTATTTCAAGAATGATGTTAAATATTTGATTGTGGAAGTATTTTTTGATGATATCATATTTGGAGGAGATGATATCTTGTGCATGAAGTTTTCTGATGAGATGTAGAATGAGTTTGAGATGTCAATGATTGGAGAGATGAAATTCTTCTTGGGATTACAAATTACTCAATTGGATAAAGGGATCTTTATATCTCAATCCAAGTATGTGAAAGAATTGTTGAAGAAACTTGGCATGGAAGATTGAAAGCCAGTTGGTACACCCATGGTGACCAGATGCAAGTTGACAACTAATGATGATTCTCCGAAGGAAAATCAGACTAGATACAGATCAATGATTGGTGGATTGCTTTATTTGACTAAAACCAGGCTTGATATCATGAATGTTGTATGTATTGTTGTGATATTTCAAGTTGATCCTAAAGAATCTCATGTGATTTTTGTGAAGAGGATTTTCATATACTTGAAGGGGATAGTTGATTTTGGTCTATGGTATTCTAAAGATGATGATATTACTTTGAGTTCCTTTACTGATGTTGATTGGATAGGAGTATATTATAGGAAAAGTACTAGTGGTGGAGCATTTTTCTTTAGAAAGAAGTTGATTTCATGGTTAAGAAAAAATAAAAATGCTATTTCTTTATCTACTACAGAGGAAGAATACTTTGTTGTTGCTAATAATTGTACTCAAGGACTGTGGATAAAGCAAATGTTGAAGGATATCAGAGTTGTGTATGATAAGCCTATTGTTATATTCTATGATAACTCAAGTGCTATTAACATTTCTAAGAATCAGGTCCTGCATTCCAAGACCAAACATATATCTATCAAGTTTCACTTTTTGGGAGAGAAAGTAAGTGAAAAGGAAGTCAGATTGGAGTATGTGCCTACTAAGGAGTAGATTCTAGACATATTTACCAAGATGTTGCTTAAGGATACTTTTAAGTATCTCAGAGGGAAGTTAGGGGTGACTACCCCTCCTAATCAAAACTAAAGATGCATTGATTTGCATCAATCCATGCATTTCATGATCATATTTTGATCCAGATTGATGTTGTGGTGGCTGCTACTCAGGGGGAGTAGTCAAATGTTCAGGTGCTCAGATATGTGGTTCAAAGATTTCATAGAAGAGATCTTTGTCATTGATGACAAAGGGGGAGAAGAATCATGTGAAAAATATTTGTGGGGAGAAGAGTTGAGGAGAGGAGAGTCAAAACCTAAGGGGGAGTAAGTGTAGTTGTGTTGATGGTATTTTTCACATCATGTGTTTCCATCAATGCCAAAGGGGGAGACTCTTAGATTTTTTTTTGTGTTGTTGATATGTGGTTGTTAGTGGTGAAGTGAAGTTCAGTCTATCGGTGTGATCAGTAAGTTGTTGTTCAAAGGTTGTGGACTAAATGGTTTCTTGTTGAGTATATCTAGTTTATCCACGTCGAGTTTTAGAGATCCACGTGTAGATTTGATCAAGTTATGAATATTTTTATTCTAACAATTTTTTTGTTACTTTAGTTTGTGGTCCTGAATGAAGATCATACAATTTTAGTAACTTTAGTTGTTGCGAATGCTTCTCTAGTGTTTCATGATGTTTTTGGATGTTTCTAGTTCATTCTCTATCTGTGTTGCATGTCTGTATTGATCGTTGTACTCATGATCTGATATTTTCTCTTGTGTGTTCATGTTTTTCATGTTCTTGGCGACAAGGTGTTGAAGCATGTTGTGGATCTTCGAGGAGTAATTAATTGAAGTGGTTCTTGTTTGAGGATTTTTGTTTTTTTCTTCACTATGTTGTGGCTAAACTTGGTTGATTCACATGAATAATTTGTATTGATCAGAGCCGACTGTTTATATAATTTCTTGTTGTTTTGTTGAAGCTGACTTATAGCGATGTAATCTCTTGTTGTAGATATATAAGAGCAATTTTTTATCATTTGGAAGTGTGAATGAGAGTGATTATGTGAAGTGTGCAAGTCCTATGTGTGAATATTGTTCATATCATTTGAAGGCAGAGCAGAGAGTGAAGAAGAGTGAAGAAGTGTTCATATGCTTAAACCAAAATTGTAATCAGGCATTAGTAGATGTTATTTTCTCAGTTCAAAGTCTGATGGATTTAATCATAACCTTTTTGTAAGATAGTGTGTCTTCCTTTGTAATTGAGCAATGAGCTCTAGGAAGTGTTCCTAAATACATGTGCATTCCCTATTCATATTTCCTTATACTTTTAATAGGGTATAATCTTGTGGACTGACCTCCACTCTGGTTTTTCCCCTTACAGGGTTTCCACGTAAAAGTCTTGGTATTATGTGTGCTTTTGATGTGTTTTTCATTTATGCTTTCATGATTAATGATCAGATCTAAGAATAAGGTTAATAAGTTGAATAATTTTGAAATTTGGTGACAAATAATTCACTCGCCCTCTTAGTTTTCTACCCTTGTGTTGCTAACAAAGCCTTATATTGTGAGTTAACTCTCACCATGGTTTTCCCTCATTTGGTTTTGCACGTAAATCTGGTGTCTCCTTGTGTATGTGAGTGTGTTCTCTATTTCAATCTCTTGTTGCTGGTTTGGTTACTAATATATCTTTCATTGGTTAAGTTGTTGAAGGTGTTAAAGATCCAAATTGCTATAATCATGTCTATTACTGCTCTACTTAATATTTTATTTTTAACTGCTAAAGGAGTTTGAGTAGTGCTAAAATTTTTAAGTTCTAAAAGGGGTTAAGTTTGCGTAGGATGATTCATCCCCCTCTCAATCTCCAGAAGTGTCCAACAATTAATCGTATAAAATAGCTACATGAGTTTTATATGCATTATAAAAGATAGAGTTCAAAAAGAACAAAAATAATCAAATTGTAGTGTATAAAAAATGGGTCATGACAAGATGAATCAACATTAAAACTAAAGACTCATTGACAAAAACAAAAAACTTGAAGCATGGATTGAGAAGATAGACTACGAACTAGGGGGTTGTGAGTTTCTTAGTCTAGGAAAGATTATTGAGTAAATATTTTTTTAAGGTTATCATGGGCTATGGGAGCTCACTATCACCTCCTTAGAGTTCACTGTCAACTCCAATAAGGTATCAAATATATAGATCTATAAACTCCTTAGATTTGAGGGTGATTTGGGAATGATTATTTTTTGGGTGCTATTTGGAGCAAAATGGTTCTCACCATTGAGTCTAAAAACCTAAGAACTCCTATTTTCATATATAATACTTTAATTTTGGACACTAGAAAGTTTTTGGGTATTTTTGGCAAGGGTTGTAGATTTGGTGATTTAAAAATATGTACAAATTTGAGGGTGATTTTGGAATGAGATTTTTCTAGGTGCACTTTGGAGAAAAAATATCATCATTGAGTCCAAAACTAAAAACCCTTATTTTCATAGCACTTTGACTATCACAACAAATCATAATTTGTCCTGCATTAAACCTGACATCAGAACACAAACTTCTAAGCCAAACAACTTCTTTGCAGGTGTGTGATGTTGCCATATACTCTGCCTCAGTAGTAGATAAAGTGACTACAACCCACTGTTTGCTCATCCAACTCACTACACCACAAAATAACATGAAGTTGTATCTACTAGTGGATAGTATGTTGTCAATGTCCCCTGCACAATCATAATCCACATACCCACGAATGCTAAGAGATCTCTATGATCCAATCAAGTTGCCATGATAACACAAAGCATACTCTGAAGTGCCCTTCAAATATTTGAAAACTCTCTTCACAACATCCCAATGCGGTCTTCCTGGGTTAGCCATAAACCGACTAAGTACTCCCACTACTTGGGCAATGTTTGGCCTTATACAAACCATTGCATACATTAAACTGCCAACAACATTTGCATAAGGCACTCTAGTCATGTCCTCCATCTTGGTAGGATATTTTGGAAAATCTTCAACAGATACCTTCATTCCCTACAACAATGGAACAAATAGCTACTTGCAATCAATCATACCAAATCTCTCTAGCACACTGTTGATATACTTACTTTGGCTAAGCTAAAGATATCTACTTCCTCTATCCCTTTTTATTTCCATCCCTAGAATATACCTTGTTGCACTTAGGTCTTTCATTTCAAACTTTTCTAAAAAATGAGATTTTAGATTAGAAATCATAGCCTTACTATTTCATGTTGATGTGTTTTTTATGCACTTCTCAACACAGGTAATGCATAGCTGCATCACCTCTCTTGAAAGACAATCTTCCACAATCAAATTGCATAACACTATCCCAAGGTCTCTAATCTCAAGTCTTGATAGTGCTTGGAATACCTCAGTTGATTCATGTGATTTTTTGGAATTAAAAAGTGGACTTACAAATGAGTTACAAAGCGTGGGAAGTTGGGTTTGCAAATGGAGTTCTTAAGGTGTGAAATTAATGCGTAATTGTTGCAGGTTCAAACAACAGTCTAGAACTCCTATTTCAGCTTCAGATTTGGCTTTACAATGTGCAATGAACCTTATCCTAAAGCACTATTTAAAAGAAAATTCAAAAGGGTAGGGGAGAGAAGAAGTTCCTAGACCTAAGCTATGAATGAATAGTGATCATGGAGGCTGCTATAGTAGAAAAAATTCCTAAATTGGGTTTTTCTTGGCCAAGAGGAACCCGCAGTCACACAAAACCAGTTCAATCTTCTAAGGACTATATATTTTCATATTACACACACACATCATGAACATGCGATTGAACTAAGTTGCAGCAATGAGGTAAGGAAGCTCAAACTAGCTTTACAAAGTAGTTCACCATCAACAAACCACAAAAAGCATGAGCTGGAAATTCATCAAATACTATAACAACAAACACCATTATCACTTCCACTCAAGAAACTAACAACTAAAACTAACATGGAAGTAGAACCATGTTTTCACAATTAGCAAGTTCAAAAGAAACACCCATAAATCATGCAATGTTGCTTTCTATTGTTGTAGAATGCCTTTACACTAGTTCTCCAACCATTTACAAATGAGGGGCAAGCCCCAATTTATAATTTTCCAAAGCCCAAATGAATGGCTAGGATTAATTTTCATTGTGTGGCTCAAATTTGATTACATTAGGTTTTCACCTACCCCCCATTATAAAGGAATTTAAAATATAGCTTTTGTATTTTCCCTATTTTGTCTTTTAGTGGCCAGTCACTGTAGTAATTTTGTCTTCTAGCCGATTACCCCTTTTGGTGTACCCAAAATAGTTTGAAGGTTGCCTCCTATTTGATGGATTCTTAGCATTCTTTGGTCGATCAGATGTATCTTGTTTGAATCCATATAAAATGAGCTATCTGTCCCTCCTTGATCTGACGAACAACTCTTGATGGGTCATGACCATTTGATGAAAGGAATAAAGCACCCTCCCCTCCTATGACTTTAGTGAACAACCATTTGTGTTGTTGGTACTGTCTCCCCTTTGCACACTATCACAGGTTAGTATTTTAATGAGTTTCTCACCATTTATGCAACACTCCCCCTAGGTAATCCATGGAATGCCCTATTCATGAGTCAAGATCCCTTTCTTTGAGTTGGCTCTGCAAGTGACCTTTGACCATTGCTTCATTCGCGAACTTAGCAGACAGTATGTAGCCCCCCTTTTATATTCTAATTTTCATAAACAACCCCTATTCCTTTTATTTCCTACCACCATCCTCCAGACCTCCATTTGCATCCCATTGAATAGGTCCTCCTTGATGAATGTTCACACGACCATCTTAATAGCCTCCAATTAGTTACCCTGCAAAACAAACATAACCAATTAGGACTTACTTGAAACATTAATCATTGTAATCATTAATGGGGTTTTAACAAAGCTATAGGATTGTCACCTAATCATAGTTTGAAATATACCCCACCACCCAAACCATTCCGCGAATTCCTTTAACCAATTTATTGGGGAGTTCATCCTGCTTCCACTTTGTAAACTGAATTCACCATTTTAAACATGTACCCCCCCTCTAACTTTATAATGCACAACATTTAAATTCCCTTTTCATCTGCACAAAATAATTAAAGGAATACCATCATGCAGGAGCTAATTCAACTGATGGCACCCTCAAGTACAAGGCCCGTGTAAGCGGAAATAGAGGTGAGAAACTAATTCATGATTATCTAGAAATGTTGTAGCTTTGCAAAATTGCAAGTGGAAGTTCTTTTGATATAGACCCCATTCCATCAACAGGAAGCTTTAAGATCCATTCCTATAAGTCAACATCGATCACTAATTCATCTTAGCCTAGTTCTTTGTCGAATAGAGCGGCCTCCTTGGTTTTTTCTATCTTAAGTCATGGTATCCTTCAAAACTCCCATCATTTTGTTACTTTGTTGTATCGCTTAAAAGTGGACGTGAAAATTTCACCTAAACTAAGACTAGCCATAGGGCTAAGGGTGTGGGGAGATGTCATTGGAATGTCATCAATGAAGCATGAGGTAGTCATAGGTGATGTGGACCCCGCTGAGAAGAGTGTCGTCGAAAGAGCGTGGGAAAAGACGGATGGGGAGATGTGGTGAGAAGGCTATTGAATATGACATCTGCATGGGGACAATCTGGTCATTATGTCTTCCTCCTTAATTAATCATCCCCTCCCATGACAATGGTTCTAAAACTTTGAATTAAGGGTGCACCATCATTGCATATAAAATCACGTAGCAACCTATTCTTTATAGATGATTCACGCTTCAGGAATGAACATTTGACATTCTGAATCATGGAGCCTAGTGATTGAGCTAGTGATCATTTCATATGAATACAATGAGTGATCTTTAGGCGAAAGGATATGTTTAGTGTGCTGGAAAAAGTTAGAAGGCTACCTCAGCAAGGATGACCTTAGAGGATGTGGATCCCACAAGTATACACGTTGGTGGAAATGTTAACGCAGACAACCATGATGAAGATGTCATTCAAAAATGGTGAGACACAGACAACCCCCCACGTAACACATCCCACAAAAAAAACATCCTTCCACTCTTGTCGAGAGAATTAGCTCCTTGTCCCTACTTTATGTCGTTCGGTTGGCTATGAATGAAACAGGGTCAAAATCTACCTCTCCTCAAGGAATTTCCTATCGCTACTTAATTTCATCAGTTTTTAGTTGCTAAGACCTTTGTGGGAGTTTGGACCATGAGGGTACATGAAGAAATTCACTTTATATAGCTAGCAGTGTAACCAGGGTCCTTACTAATGTCTCTATTTACCAAGGATGTTCAATGTCTTGCCTTCATAATTTTCATTTATACAACTACAAACTTCTTTGCTAGCAAAGACTCCCATGCCATTGATATTCAAAACAAATCCCTTGATGTCATCCTAAAAGTATCATCCACCTACACTTGTAAGTCCTTTCCCTCTCAACGTCCATCGATGGTTTTTTGTGTGAGAAGAAGAGGTGGACAAAATTTTCTAGTGATCTTACATTGATTGGCTATGTTGCTTCCTGAGCTGTCATTACATACTCATTGAATAAGTGTACTGATATGATGGCTTGGCCTACACTCATTAATGAGAATCTTGTGTTGATGGCATCACCTCCCCCCTTTGATGCTCTTTATACTTCCCATATTGACATTATTAATTTAACGATGACACCTCTATAACTTGCTAGAGGATGACCCCCTCTCCTTTTGATTATCTTCTTCAATTGCAGCATGAGGATGGGGTCGATTCTCATTTATAATGACATCTATTTTTCCCAAAGGCCTTTGTTTTCAGTTTGGAGTCACACTAAAGATATAAGGCTTGCTTCACAGGCACAGGAGGTAGTGACATTGTTTCTTGGAGTGCAAGAAGGCAATGCCCTGTATGAGGATTGGCTAGGGTGGAGTTGGATCCCGCAAGTTGGAAGTTTGCGGGCACTGAGTAGTGGGATGCCAGGACAGAGTGACTATTGTGGGAGCAACATATAACAAACAAAGGTCCACACTGCAACCTCTGCATCGATGATGGCTGCGCAAACTGGAGGGGCCAATCTTCATCTCCCTTTCATCACTCTTGTTAAATTCATGCACATTTATTTATTCTATCTGACACCCAGAAGGTAGTATAACTTGTATTGCAGACATAGATTCATAGTCATGAAAAACCACTGATATCATTACATTTTTATCAGTCTCTAATCTTATCCAAGTTTGTGGCTTAAATAGAGATGGCTTTGGCCAATGGTCCCATAAACTAGACCTCTTTCAAACCTCAGGTGCTTTGGCCCATGACACCAATAGTAAATACTTTTCATCGTTATGATTACCCACATTCTCCATGGACCACGAGATGTGTCGCTTTAGTGTTGTTCCGACAGCCTATCAATCAACCTATCCTTGATTAGCCACTTCTTTCATGTGATGTCATCCCACCTAATGGTCTCGAGTCCCTACACCATAACAGCTTAATGGTTAATCTATCTAACAAGGAACCCACAGGAGCTTCATGGGGGGAAGCCGAAGGCCTATGCGACTTTGTAGAGAAAGGGAATGCGGATCTCGCAAGGAAAGAATCCGTAGGAAGAATGTCATTTGATAACTGCAAAGGCAACCCTGGCCCCCACAATTAAACACCTGCCAACTCACAAATTCATTGTTGGGGCACAACATCAACATCCTTTTCTCCCCATGATAATAATCATACTCATGTTCACTCTCTTAACCAATTAGCCATGAAGAGGTTGACCCCGCATGCTTGGCCCTTACCAGGGAGAATCATTAAAGATTACCTTGAGTGTTCAACAGAATGCACCCATGATAGATGGCCTCCAATAATCTAATCAACTCAATATCACTTAATAACAAACCCCATAGAAGCTTGATACTTGAACATAGTGTGTCTGCGTTGTATGAGAAACATGAGAGCCAAATGTGGGAACGAGGGTGCGAGATGTCATTGCAGAATATCTGTTGAAAGAACGACGCTGGCCAAATAACAACCCACACAGTGGCACCCACATAAGAAAATTCCAACTTCCTTAGTAGATTTTAATTTCTAGTATATATAATTTTATTGTTTGTTCTTGTTGGCGACTTCATTAGAGACTACCTCTATATCAAAATGCATGTTGTGTCCAAGAAACTAGCAACGTTGCATGCATACTTTTGACATAAACTCTAAATCTCTACGAAGTTTGGTGGCTCATGCTTGCGAACATGGGAGGTGACGACCCCATTTGTGAAAGGGAGAATGTAGGGCATTGTCATGCTATGGCTGTCATAACCAGAAGACCTTAAGGGTGGCAGAACCCGCATCACAAGGAGTTGCCACCGATCAACAAAATATATTGCGGGTCCCACATAAGAAATGGTCACGAGCTCACGTCATTGTTTGTAATCACCCTTCACCCTTTAGAGAACATGCCCAACCTTACATTGCAGCTCTGCATCCCCTCTAATTGGTACAGTCTTTCTTTCTTTTAGCTAGTTCCTTCTTATCATATCCTGATTATAACATTTCCTTGCCTTGCTGATATGTGAACCAACTGTAGAAGGAGTGTAGCAAGATGTTGCTTGCAGTTCGCTGTAGGAAATGAAATCATAGGGAATGGTGACATTATGACTGGTAGAACCTGTGAAGGAGTTATCCATCTGAAGGTCCGCAAGTGAATGGAGGTAGAATGTTGGAGATCATCTGTTGTGATAACAATGTCACCAAGAAAATGACTAGGAGAGGGCGAAATCCCATGTCTCAAAACCCATGTTAGTTCTCAAAAATGTTGGTTGAAAAACCACAAGAGGTCGCCAATCTCTTGGTACATTTTAGGCTAACGAACAAGGCCAAATGATGTAATTGAACCTTCTTATTTTTAGGCTCTTCTAGACCTAGGTGGGTGTACCTATTCAAATGGAGCAGACTTAGAATATTTGTTTCCTATGTGAACAATCTATCCACAATGGCAATTGACAGTGGAGATATGTAATCCTATTTTTGTATAAATTGTGTAAGAAATATCAAGATGAAGTTTATGAATATGTTCAGTTAACAAATGTGAGGTTTTGAAAATAAATTTGATAAAACTAAATGATGAAATGTATAAGACCAGTGCCTTGTTGGGTAAATGGAGTCAAATGAAATTCTAAGATAAGTGGCTTGTATTCGATAGTAACTCTAACTATTTGGCACACTCATAGTGGTTTATAACTTGTATGAACATGTAGGCAAGTGATTGAAAAACTCTACTTACTTATCCAACTAACAAAACCAGGTTACTTATAATTTATTAAAAAGATTTTAATCTTTACTTGAAAGAACCAATTGAATAAATTATACAAGAACACATATAACAACAAATTGGCGACAAATTGACAATCCTAATTATATGGTTCTTCTATCTAATCCAAATAATACTTCTAGATTACTATGATTGACTAGAAGGATTTTAATTCCTTTGGGGAAACCAATTAATCATATCACACAAATACAACAAATGTGCATTGATAAATTGAATATATTATTGATATACCAATTTAAATAATAAAGAAGCACTAAAATGGAGACAACCAGATAATTGAATAACTTGAACAAACAATTGATACCAAGATAATGCCACAAAATTAGAGATCTTTCATTAACTTCTTCAAAATATTGCTTGCAATATAGTCTTTCAAAATATAAACACTACAAAAATTTTCTGCTAGCCATTAATTATCCCTATTCTACTACTATCTTCTCCTATATCTTTCTTATGGTCCTAGTCTCTCTTATATATACGAGAGGCAACAAGCTTCAGACCAAAAGACACGAATTTTGATAACAAAACAACATTTGAAACTAAACATAACATAATCACAAATGTTTGTGCCAATCCGTTAATCTTCAAGTAAAAGCCCGTGGTCATCTAAGACTTGTTCAAGATATTTCCTCTCTATGATGTACATAATCAATATTCTATAGCCCAAGTATTTTTCTTGCCACTTATTAATTGTCTGGTTGCTTGGCCATTTGAACTACTGTGTAGCTGGGGATAAAACTCATGTGCAGTTTTGCACACACGCCCAACTGAAAGTAGGGACCCTCTTTTCGCTCTGGCTTTTGGTGTCTTTTGGCCCCTTAATTTTACTAATTTCATTACCTTTAGAGGTCCTTTGATGTTCATCCTGCTTGCCCAAGTGATTTCCCCAGGTTACACTTTGAAAAAACTAAGTTCTGTGCAAAATCTGGGTTTTTACCCCAATCTGGGATTTTCTGGTCCGTCCGGATTTTCCAGGAGTCTGCTCAAAGTCCGGCTCTGTGCAAAAATCCGAGTTTTTGGTCCAGTCCCGGATTTTCCGCTCCGTCCAGATTTTCCCGGATTTCTTCAGTTTTCTGGATTTTTGCCTGCGTCCGGGATTTTCCGCCCAACCCAGATTTTCCCAGATTTCTTCAGTTTTCCAGAATTTTGCCTGCGTCCGGGATTTTCCGCCCGACCCAGATTTCTTCAGTTTTCCGGGTACATGCCAAAGTCCAGAATTTTATGCCATCCGCGGAAACCCGGTACACCCGGATTTTTCTGGATTCTCTACCAGGCTTTGTGCAAATTGAAATATTGGATTAAATTGATGAATTTGATGATAAATGCTCGACATCCCACGCATAATTTGATATATTACACGATGTTTCGCGCATTCTTAGTTCGTTTTGATGATCTATTGTTGAAATTTTTGCCTTATTCGGTAGAATCCTGTCCGGCTGGCTTTTTCTGGATTCTGGTCTGGAGTTCGCCTGACCTGGATTTTCCCCTTGGTCTAGTTTCCTGAAATGGAAATTTTTTCGAAATGATTATTTTTCCAAAAATGGAATTTTAAAAATGGAATGATCGAAAATGAAAATTTCTTGAGATAAAAAGAAAATAAAAATTTCCAAAATGGAAAAAATGGAAAATGGAAAGTTTCCTTATAAAAATGTAAGTTTTTTAGAAAAGGTCAAAATTTTATTCAAATTTAATTTGAACATGTGGCTATTAATGATGATATCTGTTTTTCAGGACTAAACAAATATTAAAAGGGGGACTTGCATATGGATTCGTGCCAAAGAGGGAAATCTGGAAATGTTCAATTTAAATTTTCAAAGTGGGACCTGCCTAAGAATCCGTGCCAAAACTGTTTACAACTGGAGGACTTTCTGGAAAACACGTGAATCTGGTCTTGCTGGAGATCGTAGGCCGACATGGATAATATTCATGCATTTAATGCAAATCTTGTCCTATTTTGAAATTCTCCAGGCCGACCTGTTTTGGGGCCCGCTATTATTGTAAAATTTAATTAGGCCGACCTATTTTGAGGGTAGTTATTGTTGTAAAATCTAATTAGGCCGACATGTTTGGGGGTTCTCTATAAATGGAATTTGTGCCTCATTTGTAAATATAGATGAAGAGAGATTAGGAGAAGATTTGATAGAGAGCGAATTTAGCGGTAGAACAGAGGTAGAAGTTAGTCAATTTCTAAGCAAGTGATGTAACATAACACAGGAATTGTTGCTAAAATTTGGCGATTCAATACAATTGTAGACATTGTGATTCTCTGGTGATCTCTTTTGTGTTGACTTATCTTGCATGGTTCTTATGGTTCTATCTTTCAAATTGCTCAAGGTTGTTAGATTTAGATTTAAATCCGATTCAATGATGTTTATGATTTAATGTTTGAAGTGTTTGCAGCAATCCCTGGTCCATACTTTTTGCAGCTAGCTGATTGTTAGTTGCTTTGTAAAGTTAGCCTGGACCTTTATATTCATTGTGCTTGGTTCAGTTGTGGAGATTTATTCATTTCAGCTGCAATTGGGTTGTCTTGGGTGAATGTTCATGATCTAAAAATATTTAAAACCTTAGAAGATTGCACTGTTTCTGTAAGATTGCAGATTAATCTTGGTCAAGCAGAGATCGGTTTCGTTGGGATTGGTCCATTTCAAGTGTTTATCATTTGCATTGTTAATCTTCAAAGTTAGAATAGTATAGATTTAGAAATTTCTCTGAACCCTTATCTCTTTTGCTGTTTATTTTGAATCTGGGTTAGTTTTAGGATTGAAAGCATCACCATATTGTTGCATCTAATGAAATTCACTTCCAACATTGTTCATTTGTAAGGCCCCTTGTGATTACCAGCATTTTCACATATTATCTGAGTTGTTTATGCATCGTCATGAACTGACACCCGAGAGACCTTGGGGTGATTTTCAGCAGTTTATTGTTGAAGATTATCTTTCAAGGGAGATAGAATATCATTTTCTATCTGAGTTGTTGCAATGCAGAAAACACCATCAACAACTCACTTTGAAAAATTCCCTATACTTCTAGAATTTGAGCTTGTCTGTAACTTGGTTTCAGCTGTTACGAGTGAAATTTTTTAACTTGTTTCGTGTATTTCAACACCAAGATACATTTACTCCTGACCCATAAATTTGCACAACTCAAATCTTTGTGTCGAGCTCAATTTTATGTTTTGATGTTGACTGATGTGATTAGTGTGTTTTAAATGACCCAATGACTTAGTTACCACACTACCTCGTGTCATTTTCTGCTCCCCTGTGGTATTACAATATGTCTTTAATACCTTTCTTCAATGTACCTCTCTATCACAAGCTGTGTCTTAACCCCCCGAGGTATAGCGGTATAGTGTGTAGGGTGAGGTATATGGTAGTGGCTCCTCTCACCATCCTACTGCAAGCTGCTTGGGGATGAATTGTGGTAGAGAGGTATGGAATAGGTGTTATGAGGGGTGGCTAATGTGATAGCGGTATCGTGGTAAAGGGAAAAAAATACTTTGTGAATGGCAATAATGTGATTTATTATGAAAATAAGAGTGGGAATTTTGGATTTTAATTGATAAAATACTTAGAATTTTTATGAAAATTTTAGGCTCCAACAACCCACATGAGCGATAGCCATCCATCACACCCAGCCCCCCATTTCTAGACTCCTTGATCATTAATTTCAATTCATGAGTTTTTAGATAGTATCTTTGCAACATTTCTAACCTCCTCTTGTTATAGGTGAAACACATAACATCTTGTGCAGGCCGATGATGGGATGATAATGTGGATGGAAAAACCAAGTGCAAGTCTCGTTAGGTGGGTGAAAGTCAGGAGTCAGTCATTGCGAAAGTGGAAAAATAGGAAAGGAGACCTGCACAAGATGATCTACGATTGCAGGTCCATGGAGCATTATAGACGCAGCGGAGGAAGCGGACGCGGAGCCTACATGTCAAGTAGACACCGAGGACCTAGCTTTAGGCAAATGGTGGAGTGAATCAGTGAACAACAAAGGGAGACTCGCAAATGTGGGTCCACATGGGCCAATGGATGCTGGGCGAAAAGCTAAGGGAAGCTCACAGGAGCTGGCCAACGAAGGAAAATGATTTAGTGAAATTTAGATGTGCAAATGAATTTGGTCAAGGATTGTTTGATCGTTTCGAAGCATGTGACCAACTTAGGCTCAGGGATAGGGGAATGCAAAATGAGGTAGGAGAAAAAAATGACCCAACAGGAGTAGGAACAAGCCGTCAGGAGTGAAAAAAATGGGGGTCCCTACCCACGACAGGGCGTGTGTAAAACAAGATGCACAACATTTCCTATGAACATGTCATCAACATACAAAGAAATAATAAGAACTCGATCATTTTCAATTTTGAAATAAACACAATGATCTGATTTTGATCTTATGAATCCCAATAACAACACAAAGGTGTCAAACTTTTGGTATCACATTCTAGGTGATTGCTTTAAACCATACAAAGATTTCCTTAACTTTCGAACCAGATTCTCTTTACCTTTTTCAATGAAGTGCTCAGGTTGGGACATATAAATTTCTTCTTCCAGCTCTCCATGAAGAAACATTGTCTTCACATCCATCTACTCGATCTCTAAGTCATACACTGCTGCAAGTGACAAAAGAAATTTGATAGATGTCATCTTAGCTATAGAGGAAAAACATTCTCCATAATCAATTCTCTCCACCTAGGAATAACCTTTCATGACCAACCAAGATTTATACGTCTCCACACTACCATCTAGACCAATTTTCTTTTTGAATACCCATTTGCATCCAACAACCTTTCAACCTTTAGGTAGGGATACCAAATCCCATGTTTCATTCTTTTTCAATGCCGCCATTTCCTCATTCATGACTTCCAACTAGGAATTTGAATTAGACATATTAATAGCCTCCTTTACAGTCCTCGGCTCATCAGTGCTAGTAATCAAAGCATAGGCATAGTTTAAATCCATCATGGAAAATCGAGACCTATCAGGTTGAAATTTTTCATGTGTAGAACTCCTCACAAGTTGAGGCTGAGGTTGTGGTTCTTCTTCTTCAGAACTCTCCTCAATTTCAAGTACACTTTGTAGTTCCTCTTTATCTAGAGTTCAAGGAATTTCAACTACATCATTCTTCTTTTCTCTTTCTTCTATCTCTAACAGTAGATCAACTACTAAAGGCTTTAGCTCACAAAAGATTACACTTCTATTGTACAAAACCTTCTTAGTAAAAGGATTCCAAAGCTTGTATCCTTTTACACCCATGTCATAGCAAATGAAGATACATTTGACAACCTTGTTCTCCAACTTTGATCTTTTCTCATTTGACACATGCATATGCATCATAGCCAAAGACACGAATATTTCTCAGAGAGGGATTCTTACTAGACTACACTTCCATAGGTGTTTTTTCAACAAGATCCAAACTGGGTGAATGATTAATCAAGTAACATATTGTAGCCACAACCCCAATCTAGAACTTCTACTTGAGACCAACACAGCTTAATATACTTCTCACTCTTTCGATCAGCGTCATGTTCAAACATTCAACAAGTCCATTTTATTGTGAAGTATAAGGCATAGCTTTATTCCTTTTAATCACATGGTCTTTGTAGTACCTTTCAAAATATACAGAACAAAACTCACCACCATTGTCCGTCTTCAAGAATTTAATTTTCCTTCCAGTATGATTTTCTACCAAGTTTTTAAACTCTTTAAACCAACTAAACACTTATGATTTACTCTTTAGAAAATACACAAATGTCCTCAAATAATCATCAATAAAAGAAACACAATATCTAGACTTCGACAACGAAGGAACATTCACTAGACCAAATACATCATAATGAACATAATCCAGTATGCTAGAATATTTATGAGGACTCAGATAAAATGAAACGTGGTGTTGGTTTCCATAAATACAATGTTCACAAAAATTGAACTCAAGGTTACAATCAACAAGCCCTTCAACTAGATTTTTATTTTTCAAGGCTTTTAAGCCTTTCTCTCCTATTTGACTGAGTCTATGATGCCACAACATGGTTTTCTCTACTGGGAGTTTCACCTCCAAAGAGTTTGCACCTAGAGGAACTTCCTTCTCCTTCTCTACATGAGCAGCTTTGCTTGACTTTACAGACACTGTTACATTGAACAAGATGTGCATCCAACTTGTATAGAGTGCCTATGCATTCACCCTTATCCAACACCACTGAGCCTCTAGTTATCTTATAGCCTCCACTCGAGAAATAAACTTGCACACCAACATCATTCAAATTACTAACAGAAAATGGGTTATGAGCCAAACCTAGTATGTGTAGTACACCATCAATTCCTTTGATTCTTCTGGGAGGGAATTGGATTCTAACTCTTCCATGACCAATAATTTCTAGAGTTGAATCACTTTCTAGTTACACCTTCCACTAGCATACTTTTCATACTTAGTGAACCAATATTTGTGAGATGTCATGTGAAAAGACACACCTAATTCAATCATCCAAACATCATCTGATGTCTGAGTCACTAAGGTAGCAATGAAGGAATCTACATCACTTTGAGAAGATTCATTGTCAGAAGAGTTGTTGTTGTTCTTCTTCTTTTTCTCCTTCTTACAATCCTTTCAGATATAACTAGTCTACCCACAATTCCAACATTTCACCTTGGAATTCTTACTAGGAGACTTTTATCTCCCTTCAAATTTGGATTTAGACTTCTTGTCTTTCTTCTTTTCTCTCTCCTTTGATCTACCCCGAACAGCAAGGGCCTCCTTGGCCATCTCAGAAGACTTCCTCTGTATTTCTTCTGACAACAGTGAAGCAACCACATCTTCCATCTTGAAAGTAGTTGTTGTACTTCCAATAGCCATTACCAGATGATCCCAAGTTTTGGGTAAGGAACATAACATAAGAATACATCGATCCTCCTCCTCTATCTTCACACCCATAGATGCCAATTGAGCAACAATAATATTAAATGAATTTTGATGATCTACTATAGTTGCACCTTCTTCCATCTTCAAGGAGTACAACTTCTTCCTCAGGAATAACTTATTCACTAGACACTTTCCTTGATAAATGTCACCAAGTTTCTTCCATAACAAAGATGCAGTCTTCTCCTCATGGATGTTTAGGAGTATAGAATTATCCAAACAAAGTCTTATCAACCCTCTAGCTTTTCTATCTGTGAGGTCCCAATCTTCTTGCTTCATACCTTGTGCAATAGTTGCAGACACAACAATCCAAAGGTCTCTATCCACCAACAGGGCTTCCATTTTGAGTTTCCACAACTCAAAGTTTCTGCTATTGAAATTTCTACTCTTCCTAATGTGCTTTCCATCTCAAACTATAAACAAGACAATCAATTTTCTCTACAAAACTCCCACTAGATAGAATTAGCACAAAAAACCAACCCTACTCACAAGGATAACACAATTGGCCAGGCTCTAATACCACTTGTAAGGGAAGAAAAGGTGAGGAAATGCATTCCTAATGCAAAATACTCAAGAGAGAAGTGCAAAAAAACATTCATTTAAAAATTTACATTCATTTTAGATGCACATTCATAGAACAAAAGGGTAGAAAAATTCATCACACACAAAGATAACACTAGATTTATGTGGGAAAACCCTTACAGGAGAAAAACCCACACACCAAGTAAAGCCACTTTTTATTATAGTAAATAGATTGCATAAATAGTTACAGACTTCACTCTCAGGTGTTAACTCATAGCAGTAATACAATCCCTTGATTGGCCTCACACACAAATTACAGTTCTCCTCACATTGTTACAATGCTCATAAAAGCATACAATGTAAAACCACTCAACCACTGTTATATTTTCATTAATTTCACTATCTTCACCGACAAGATTCCTTCATCTCGGGCCACACACACCACCATCTAGCATGTATCAAGCCACCCAACAATTAATTTGGTTATAGAGAATATTACCATATTTTCTCTCTATCAACCCTCAAGTTAGATCATGCATTTAATACAAATATATCACTATTAGGAAATACAACTTTCAGTCCAATGATTGTTGATTCACAACAGCGATGTAGAATCAATGAATGAATTTGTGCCACATTTTGACACATCACTTGTCCATCGCTTTTGACTATTGTACCATTCGGGTTCACCAAAACAACCATCGCCATGTGGTCCCCACCATCCACATGGCATCCATGTCACTATCATACAACATACATCACCTTCCACTCAGACTGGTCCCAACATCCATTAGTTATGTCACTAAAAAATCAAACTTCACAACCTCAATATCAAAGGTTATGAATTTATCAAAACCCTCGACATGTTGATCTCTATGTCACCAAGTCGGGAGAAACCCAAACTTGAGAACCTCTAAACAGAGGTTAGGAAATTCTTGAGATCTCCAACATACCTATAACAATGTTGCCAAATCAGGAGAAACCCAAACTTCACAACATCCATCAGAGGTTAGGAATTTTCCAAAACCTGTGACATGGCAATAACATAGAGAAGCCCATTGTCACAAAGTTATGAGCTTTTAGAACCCTACGACTTAGGTTTCAAGGTTTTGGATTTTGGCGATAGTTTGAAAATGAAGGCCAACAAAGGGGAAAATGCCAAGTCTTTAAGAGAGGTTCAAGCCAACAAGTTGAGGCATATTTTCCAACAAAACCTTATAAACAACCTTTCATAGATTTGCATCAACATCAAGAACTAAATGAGCATATTCCTCTGCAAGTTTCTCTGCATGTGCCTTTTGCAAAGCACTAAAACTTTTTCAATGCAATGTTTCTTTGATTAAAGCAATTCCACTTCATTAAGAGCATGTGACAAACTCATGTGAAAGATTAAGCTTGAGCATCACACTGAGATCATATCTTTGGCATGTTTCTCTACATTTCAGCATTCAAGGGCATAGAGATTTGATCACCCAATCAACACATCCCTATCAACATTGGATTTATTCCCTTTCAACACTCATCACATCATTCAACATTTAGCACATCACCAATAGCATGAAACAAGCTGATATAAGAACATGAACCTTATTTTCCTACACAACTTTTGAACATGATGAACAAATAAAACCTAATGTGCAAGGTATCCAATCATATCATGAAATCATATGAACATAATCATTGTCATTGTCCAACCCATGAAGTATGGAGCATAATAAGCACACATGAAACTTGAAGAAACACTTGAACTTCTTTTCTTTTGTGAATTCCAACTCCTAAAGATGAATCCAAATCCACCACAAAAATTTACATTTTTACATCAATGACAAACATACTCAACAATAGGTATGGTTTATGGTTTTTTTTTGTTCCTTTTTGTTGTATGTATGAGCAATGATATTATAAATCGATTTCTATAAAACATTGTTACTAGTGAGTTACCTTGCAAAGTTTAAGATAGCTCCTGGAGTTGTGGTTAGAGTTGTGGTGGTCCTATGATAAGAAGTGGCTTAGGGGATGAATTGGGAGGTCCAATGATTAGAGGAATCATAGGAGTTCCAATTATTAGAGGAATCTTAGGAGGTCCAATGATTAGAGATAATAATCAAGGGAGATATAATATTCAAAACCTTAACAGACTTATCCTTATTTTGATGATATTTTAGTGAAAGGGAGTCTAATGTCACCTCATCATCCTCATCCAAGGAAGCCACATACTATTGTTTGAGAGATGTATCAATGCTATCATCCTCTTGCACAATGATATTTTCCCTAGTTGAAGAGTTTTTAGGATAGGAGAAAATGAAATTTTCATGACATTCAATGGTTAGATCTTCTAAAATATCTTCATCACAAGTAGGGGAGGTATCTAGAGAAGAAAAAATATGATTTTCTTGCTTATCAATGATGACATCTTGATCCTGTAACACCAAAATGTATTATTTACAAATATGAGAGATATTGGGAGAAGAATAAACTTGATTTTCCATTATTGTATTCTCTTTCACTAATTTAGTTTCACACATGGGAGATGGATCAATGGGAAACAATAAAAGAGGAGAAAAGAAATCATATTTGTATGCTTGAAACAACAATTTCTTAGAGTATTCTACAAGATCTAAAAATAGAATGTGAAGTATGATAACAAGAGACTTTTGTAATGAAAACATGATGTAATAATTGTTCTATGGATTTAAAAATGCAATAATTTTTCCCAATTTATAATGCTTAAACTAAATGGATGATTAGACCTAATGCATAAAATAGAAATTGCCAAACTGAAACAAGGGTTTACCAATGGATTTGGGAAGTGCTGAGAACTACAAAAATTCCTATAAAATTTAGTTTTTATGGGCCCTCAAGGACTCATTCTCCCATGGGCGAATGGGTCCTTGTATAGGGTTTTTAAAAATGAAAAATACAAATTCTAAGTTATTGTTTGGGGATTTTCTTTTAGGTTGTAAATTATGGCTTCTATGAAAAAGTGTTCCAGATTTTGATGTCTAAATGTAAGTGTAATAAAGGATAAAAAGTAAAAAAAATTGACACTTTTTGAATGTAATTTTGACTGAATCTTGAAATATAAATGACTGAAAATATACTAATATGCAAGTACTATGTAAAATGAATGTATATGCATGTAATTATTTTTATTTTCTAGATTTTAAATAATGAAAAATGCAAATTTAAAACCCTAAATGAGATGCAAACTAATGCAATTTTGACAATCCTAGATGAAATGCAAAATAATGCAATTCTATGAAAACTAATGCAAATCCTAGACCTAGGGTTTGAATGGACTCCAAATCAAAAAAATTATAGTGCAAGAATGTCAGACTCACCAAAATGAAATAAAGGAAAATAGGTTTGTTTCAAAATGAGGGTTCACCAATAATTTACTAAAACTAGAATAGGAAAAATGGTGTGTAATGAACCTATATTTATCCTATTTCATTAGTAAATGAGATCCCCTAATGGTAGAATTGACTTCCAACCCTTAGGTGATCAGTCAACCCAATTGGAGATCTTGCAAATTTCCTTATAATTGAGAACGGGGTAAAATCTACTTGAACAACACTTTTGGGAGATAAAAATAAAATACCAAATAAACTCAAATATGCAATGTAAGACTTGAATCATGTAGATGAAGCATAATACTAACAAAAAGAACAAACTTCTAATAGATTTGAAGAAGGTAAGACACTAAAAGATTGTCACCAAAAGTATCGCAAAGCGTCCTGAAATGGAAAATGGGGACCCTTGTACATAGCTTTTCATCAATTTTTGGGAGCCTCTAGTGATGGATCTGAGATGCCTTTTCCAACAGGTTTCATTGCAAAAATGTGAAAAATAAATATAATATCTAAGTTTTTGTGGTGTTGACAATTTTTTGTGATAGCTTTGTAACTTTAACAACTTTTGCAATTTTTCACTTTTGAGATATTCAATTCCAATCTTTTCTTCAACCTAAGATCTGCACATACACAAGAGAGATTTTTTTTTGTTTTGGTGAATCGCCTGATCAAACCCTGTTTTGGTAATTAAATCTTGAAATGAAATGAAACATGAATGGAAGGAATGATGAATGAACAATGCTATGTTTCCACTCACCAAACCCTTAAATGGAGGTCCTTAGAGGATTGAATTCTAACACATCTCTCCAAGGTCTTGATCTTGCATGAAGTAACTTGATTTCAGGTTGATCTTGATGCTTGAATGCTTGAAACCTACATCACAATGTTAGCTTCAAAAATATGCACGAATACACATAAACTTTGACATCATGATAGGATCTTGATTTTCTACTTTAGATGACTGATAAATTTTCTCTTCATTGCTCTTGACAATATTATTTTCTCATATGAAAGTTTCCCTCTTTTTTCTCATGTTGAATTGATAAAATAACTATGTATTTATAAATTATTTTCTAATTTCTCAACAATCAAAATCCAAAATCCAAAAACTGCAACTTGAATTTGAATCATAAAAATGCCACCAAAAACGTATTAAAAATTAGGTTCTAGAATCTAAAGGGGACCCATTCGCCCTTGGGTGAATGGGTCTTAGGACCTAAATCCAAGACACACAATTTTCAAGGTGTTTAATTTGATGTTTGCAATTGTTTGATATAAGTTTCCCTTTCATAAAATGAGATTAATTAGGCTTATAAATGAATAATTAGTTCAATTAGAGGCTTAATTAAGTCCACTTTAATTAAGGGACCCAAACATAGTGTGAAAATGTAAAGGTATACAATTTTCTACACAACAACTACAAACTCATAGATCTCAGTTTGAAAGCCTGGAGATGAAAGAATATGAGAATTTTGCTACATTTTTGCTTTGGGTTGATGAAGTTGTCAACTCCATTCAAGGTCTTGGTGAGGAATTGAAAGAAAAAATAATTATGAAAAAGGTACTCAAATCTCTCCCTAGAAGGTTTGATTTTAAAGTCTCTACAATTGAAGAAGCTAAGAATTTGAATGCTTTGAATATGGCTGAATTACATGGAATTCTAACTACTTTTGAAATGAGATTTGAAACTAAATATTTTATAAAGAAATAAGTTGCATTTATAGTATCTAAGAAGAAATTTGATCAATATTCTAATATTAGATCAAATCTGGAGGAAGAAAATTTTGTCAGGAAGCTACAAAGAGGTTTCGATAAGTGTAAGATGGGGTTAGAGAGTTCCTAGCCTAGAACAGGTGACAACCAACACCTCTAGACTATTAACCACACCTAAAAAAGAGAAAACAATGAAAGCATGAGAAAATAAGATCATGAAACAAAAACACTTCCCATGCTTGGATCTTGAATCACTTCCATTGCTCTCCTATTTCTACTTTTTGCAATCTTTTCCCTTAGATTTTTGTTTTCACATGTGCAAATACCTACAAAATAGTAAGTAGAAAGTTGGAGACAATTATCTGTAAGTTCAAAATGGAGGAGGAAGGTTTCTTTTATATACAACCATTCGAATGGATGGTCTAGATTAATCCTCTAAAAATATTCCAAGATCAACAAATGAGGACACATGAGAGGGACATTACAAAATGAAAAGTTGAGATCAAGTCTCAAAAAGATGCCAAGATCAATTGTCTAGAATTGATGCACCAAGAATATGCCATTCTTGGAGGAATCATGACAAGTATGACGCCAACGGCTATGACACCTGACGACTATGATGCCTGAAAACTATGACAACAATGAAGGCTATAACAGGGGTTAATGACAAGGCATCTTTGACTAGAGGAGGTGCATAAATAATTTAAATTATTTATTCAAAAATGGAGAAAATGGAGGAAAGGGACAAGTGGCAAAGAAATAATTTATTCAAATTATTTATTTGGTGAAAATGAAAGATGGAGCATTTAATTAAATGGAGGGATAGAAATTGGTCATGGATAAATAATTTGAATAATTTATTCAAAAGAGAGGAATGACTCATAATTAAATAATTTTGACAATTATTTATTTATAGAAGAATAAAAGGTCAAATAATAATTATTATTATCTAACTATAGATGAAGGAAAAATAATTCAATAAATAATAATTTATTTAATTATTGAAGAAAGGGGTATATTGGTGACACAATTAAATAATTTTAATTTATTAGGATAGAATAGAAATGAGAAGGTGAATTAATTAAATAATTAAAAATTATTTAATTAATAGAGGAATATGATCGAACATAATTGAATAATTAAAATTATTCAATTACTGAACTTGGACAATGGCCAAAAAATGCCACTCGCAAACTTAAGACATTTTTCAGTGTCTACAATAAGTACAAAGGAAAGTTACCTTTTAAGTGTTTTAATTGCAGTGAAAATTTAAATTTTATGGTTAAGTTTCCCCATAAGGATTCTAACAATGTTGAGAAAAATTATGGAAAGAAATATTTTTAGAGAAGGAATAAAGGTCTGGGGAAACAAAATATTTTCTACACTAATGAGGAAGAAGACTACTCTACTAATGAAAAATATGAAGATATCTCTCAATATGAAAAAGAAAAGGTTGTATTCATGACTTTTGAAACTATTGAAGAAGATGCCAAAATGTATCCTAGAAACAATGAATATGAAGTAGATATTGTGGAGTAATTATTATATGTTAGAAAATAAATTAAGAAGTTGAAGAAAAGAATTGCAGAAAAAGTGAAGGATAAAGGAAATGTATCTCAGGATCTAGAGAAGTGGAGAAGATGATTGTTGAATTGAAGACCCAATCAGAAGAAGCAAAAAGAATTGAAGAATTTTTTATCAAAAAATTGTTGTCAAGAGACAAGGACTATGAGAAGGTTAAGTTAGAAGTTGTGAAAATGATAAAAGAGATTGAGAAAGTGAATCAGAAACTGCAAATGAATTTTATAAAGAGTACTACAAATATAGATAAGATATTGGGATGTCGAAGATCTTTGCATGGAAAAACTGGGATTGGTTTTGATGATTAGAAGATCAAGGTGAAAAAAAATCAGTTAATCCTATTAAATAAAGTTTAGAAGTGATTGGTTTTGAAAGTACAAATTCTAAAAGAATCATTGCAAGTGATGAAATCAAGGCACAAAATTATGGCTTTATTCAAGTTTAGAAGAAGAGAAGAAGATTCAAAAGAAAAGAATACAACACCAGGTTCAATAATTCATTTTTTGGTTACTATTTTACTTGCAATAATTTTGGTCATAAGGTTGTGGACTGTAGAAAAGCTTCGGTAAGAAGAAATAATTTTTTCACCAATATGTGTTTGCACCTCTATTCAATTTTGATATCATTTTCCACAAATACAACAATTTTGGCCACATTTCTAGGAAATACAAAAGAAATTTTGTGAGTCCTCTACTAAAAACAAGAAGGAAAGGATCATAATGTAGAAGACATGAATTAGATAAGGTCTATAAGAAGATTCCTAAAGAGAAAAGTTAGAGAAATCAATGATTTCTCACTACATTCTTAGAAAGAGAAGTAATTGTGGATCATAGATAAAGGTTGCTCAAGCTACATGACTGGAGATAAAAGTAAGTTCATGAATTTAAAGAAATTTGAAGGAGTTTCTATGACTTTTGGAAATAATTATGTTGCCAAAATCATCGGTATGGGTACTTTGAGTCCTGATGGTGGTAGGACAAAGACACATGATGTTTTGTATGTTGAAGGACTTAAACATAATCTATTGAGTGTAAGTCTAATGTGTGATAAAGGTTATAAGATATCCTTTAGTGCTAAAGGATGTGAAATTAAGAAATCAAGTACTGAAGGTTTGATTGCATAAGGAAGCAGGAGAAATAGTGGCATATATCATCTTAGTGAGTTGAATGGATAAAATTGTCTTATTATGTAGAAAGAAGAAAGTTAGATTTGGCACAGAAGGTTGGGACATATAAATTTTGATGACATTATGAAGATTAGCTCAGGAGGAAAGGTCTAGGATATGAAAAAGATTAAGAAGCCTCAATCTACTAGTTGTAACTATGTGATGAAGGAAAACAAACAAAAAGAAGATTTCCCGCTGAGTATTCTACATCAAAACCATTACATTTGGTCCATACAAATCTATATAGACCTATAATGAAAAAAAGTATACAAGGAGACAATTATTTCATGATGCTCATTAATTATTACACTAGGGTGACTTGGATTACATTTCTAAAAGAGAAGTTAGAGGAATTTGAGAAGTTTAAGGCATTCAAAGTACTAGTAGAGAATGAAACCAGATGAATAATTAAGGTTCAAAGATTAGACAAAGGTGGAGATTTCACTTCTAACAAGTATGAAAAATTTTGTGAAGAGCATGAGATCTAGAGGAAAAAAAATTCTCCTAGGACTCCACAACAAAATGGAGTTGTTGAAAGGAAGAACTAGACTATACAGGAGATGACAAGCAAAAAGTTGCATCGAGAAAATCTACTAGATATGTATTGGAGAGAAGTGGTTCAAAATACAGTATATATTTTGAATAGAGTTCAAATTAGACACAAGATCGATAAGAAATCATGAGTTATAGAGATGAAGACTAGCTTTAGTGAGACATCTTAGGATATGTGGAAGAAAATGTTACATCAAAAGGGATGAAGAAAATTTGGGTAAATTTGATTCCATATCTAATGAAGCTATTTTTCTTGGTTACTCTTTGAAACATAAAACATATATATGTTGCAACAAAATACTGAAAAGGATTGTAGAAAGTGAAAATGTGAGAGTTGATGAAACAATCCAATCTACTCGTATTCTAGAAGTAGAGGATGACGAAGAACCAATGCACAGTAGTGATGAAGGTTCAAAATTTGTTACAAAAACCACATCAAATTATGTTCTTTTGAATCACTCTATAGACCAAATCTAGGAGATAAAGACAATGGGGTTCAAACCTAGAAAAGGCTTGAAAAGGAAAATGAGCAAGTACACTTTGTATTACTATTAGAGATAGAGCCTAAGTCCTATAAAGAAGTAACAAAAGAGAAATTTTGGATAGAAGCTACAGAGGAAGAGCTAAATTAGATCAAGAAGAATAAAACTTGGGAACTGGTCCCAAGACCTAAAGGAAAGAATGTGTTTTGAACAAAGTGGGTTTTTAGAAATAAGATAAATGAAGGTGAGGTGATCTGAAACAAGGCTAGAATTGCGTGCAAAGGATATGCTTAGGTTGAAGGTGTATATTTTGAAGAAACATTTTCTTTAGTAGTATGACTGGAAGAAATTAGTATGTTTCTAGCTCTTTTAGCATTCAATAATTTAAATGTATACCAGAAGGATGTGAAGTCAACATTTTTGAATGGATGACTAGAAGAAGAGGTCTACATTAAACAATTGGAAGGGTTTCAATGTTCTAACAATATAGAATATGTTTGCAAATTGAAGAAGGATTTGTATGGACTCAAACAAGCTCCTAGAGATTGCTATTCAAGATTAAATAGATACTTGCAGCAATAATGGTTCCAAAGAGGAAGCATGGATAATAATATGCACGTAATAATAGAAGGTGATCAACTATTAATAGTTGTGGTCTATGTAGACAATATCATTTTTGGTGGTACTAGTGATTACATATGCAAGATGTTTCAAAAGGAAATGCAGAATGAGTTTTAAATGTCTATGATAGGTGAATTATCCTTCTTTGTTTGGTTGTGAATTACATAATCAGACAAAGGTATATCCATTTCCTAGAACAAGTACATAAAGGAGATGCTAAGTTTAGAATGTAAGATTACAAACCCATGGGTACACCTATGGTTACAGGATGCAAGTTGAGTACAAATGATGAATTTAATTCAATAAACCAAACCTTGTATAGATCTATGATTGGTAGTTTGTTCTATGTGACAACATCTAGACTGGATATAATGCAAGTAGTTGGAATGATTGCTATATTTTATGCAGCACCTAAGGAAACTCATGTCAAAGCTGTAAAGAGGATATTCTGATATTTAAAAGCTACAATGGATTTTGGCCTATGGTATCCAAAGAGTGAAATTTCACTCTAACTACATACACAGATGTAGATTGGGTAGGAAGCGTAAATGATTGGAAGAGCACAAGTGGTGGATCATTCTTTCTTAGTGATAGTTTAGTGTCCTAGTTAAGTAAGAACAAGACTCAATTTCATTATCTATAGTTGAAGCAGAATACATTGAGACATCATATTGCATTCAAGTATTGTGGATGAAGCAAAATATAGAGGAGACGAAGATTGAGTTTGATGAGCCTATTTATATTCTTTGTGATAACACTTGTGCCATAAACATTTCAAATAATATAATGATGCACTCAAGGATAAAAGAAATTGTGGTCAAGTATTGTTTTCTAAGAGAGAAAGTTGTAGAAAAGGAGGTAAAGTTGGAGTAGGTTGAGACCACTTGGAGAAAGTAGTAGATATATTCACAAAACCACCTCCTAAGAAGACTTTTGAGTTTGTCTAGCAAAATCTAGGATCTATTTCTCCCTCCTCTTGAATCAAGAGGAAGCATAGGTTGAGGAGGAGCTCTGTCTCCCTACTACAAGAAGGATGGGTGGTCTTACAAAATACTTTTAGAAGTAGTGAAGCATGGAATCAAGGGGAGTCTATCTAGAAAAATAAGTTTCTGAATTGTGTAGAGTACTAAAAATGCAAAAAAGGGGGAGTGTTGAACTTTTCCATTAATGTAAAAAAGGGAGAAAGTGAACTTAAAATTTTATCTTCCAAGGGGGAGAAATCAATCTAAGGGGGATAAAATGTCTTCATGTGTGTCTAATTGGTTTTATGGGTGGCCTAAAATTTTGATGTTTTCCATCAATGAAAAAGGGGGAGATTGTTGAACAAATTTTTTCATTGATATCATAGGTTCTCATTTTGTCAAGGGTTACTTGAGTTATAATTATATTCCCCTTGACTTATCATTTTGAGTTGCAAAGATTTGTGAAAATATATGGTATATTTTTGGTAGTATGTTGTGAGTTAGAAGCTAAGTATGGTTGCATACCTATCTGTGTTGGTAATTGTACTTTCATATCAATCATATCACTAAATCAAGAAACATGCATTAATATTAGTTTTATCGAGTGGCTTCCTTCTAGGATTTGGTGTGATTGTTGTATGCTTGTAATATCATGTATGCATATATTCACTATGAAAGTGGTGGCCTAGAAAACTATACTAGAATGTTTAAGCTTAGTATTTATCAGGTTCAGTGTTTCTCAAGTCTCCCTTTTGGAGATATTGTAGGCTCTATATTTTTAAAGGAGAGTATGCTTACACTTGTTCTTTCATATTCTCGAGTTTCCAAAGGTTGTGCTTAATAAGCAGAAAGATTGAAGTGACAAAAGAATCTTTGGGTCTTTTTGTCATCTAATTGGTGTTTGAGACTAGTGCATTAATGGCTAGTAGTGTGTGGAATTCAAATCTTGTGTGTGGTGTCAAGATAGGACCTGATTAAGGTCTATGTGGTAGCATATAGAATCATGTTCTTTTGGCAGCAGTAAAATTTGATTTTGGACCAATGTGTTATATGTTTCATGTAATTTGAATTTAGGTCCACCTTATGGAATCTTGGCTACTTGTGGATCCCTGGCTAGAATAGAAGAGTTTCAATATAGTATCATGTGTATATTTATTAATTGTATAAATTCATGGTGTGATTTGTGTCAAGTAGAATTACACTAGTGTGAAGAAAAGTTAGTTACAAGTGTAAATTGAAGAAAAGGTGGTGAATATAAAAGGGAGAGTTATATTTTAGTGTGTGCACTAATATCAAAAGATCATATGTAGTGAGGAAGAGTGCCAGTTGTAACTTTGGCACATATATGAGAAATATCAAAGATCCATAATCATTATCTTTGTATTCTTATAGGACTGGTGTTCTATTTATTGTTTTGTTTCAATTGGGGATTGATGTTTCTATCAGGTTGGTGCTATTGAGATTGGTGCACTATGTTGTCATTATTTTTTTAATTAATGTCAACCTATGTCAACCTATAGTATGTTTCTAATGATAAGGTTTTTTTGGTGTTGAGCAGGTATTGTTGATGCAACTATTTCACTTGATTTCCAAGAGCTTTTGAGGAAATATAAATAGAGAGTGTATAAGGTGAAAAATTTGTGTTATGCATTATGCTTCACATTCCTTCATGGTTGAAGATGTGCTTGTGTAGTTTGGATGAGATGATAAAAGGTGTTCATAGGTGTTATATTAGGATTTTCAAGTTCTAGATCATGTGGTCGTGGAAGATGTGCCTGACAGTGTGTTGCCTATGAAGAAGGTTGTCTAGGAGAAATGGAATTGCTTTGCTTTTCTTTGTGTTCAGGTTCCTTGTCTTGAAAATTTTGGAACATGCTTATATTTATTGCATCTACCTTCTCCTAGAGTCTTTGGTGTTTATTTCTTATACAAGGTTGGTTAGTGAGTTGTATTTTTGTGATAGTGTGGCTGGTTGTAGAGGATGATAGTATTCTTAGTTGCAGGTCATTGCAATAGTGTTGCTCAATATTATGATGATATTGGAATATTCCAAGATGTTGTGTGATGTTGCTACATGGTTCGTGGGATGTTTCCAGACCTAATGAATAGTGAATTTATTGTTTAATAGTGTTAGTGTAGGTTTGGCCAACTTGGCATGCAAGCGCTAATTATATAGATGGTTTATTATTTGTGGAAGCATGGTGCAGTGTATCAATGTAGATTTGGGTCCTAGTTAAACTTGGGTTTGGTCTTCCTTCACTTATTTCCACCATGGAAGTGTTTGGTGTCGACCTATTTGGTGGTTGCATGCTTGAGGTGCATGTTGGATATTGTTGATATGTGGTTGGCATTGATGTCAACACTATTGCATTAATGTCTTTAAGGCTGTATATGTTGAGGATATTAAGAAAATTGTAATAAAAGAAGTTACAGGTGGTTAGTGGTGTAGTGAAGTTCAGTATGGTAGCTAGCTCAGTATATTGATGATAAGAGGTTGTGGATCAAAGGGTTTGTTTTCAAGTATATCTAGTTTATCCACATGAAGTTTTAGAGGTTCGCATGAAGATCTGATCGAGTTATGAGTATCTGTGTTCTGACAATTGTTATGTTGCTTCAGTTGGTGTTCTTGAAAGAAGATAATGTGATTCTAGTAACGTGAGTTATTGTGGATGCATATATAGTGATTCATTATGCTTATGGATATTTCTAGAATATGCTCTATCTTTTTTTTTATATGCATTGATCATTGTGCTCATGATTGGTGATTTTATTTTATGAGTTCATGTTTTTCATGTTCTTGTCTGACAGGGTGATTGTAGAGTTTTGTGGATCTTCGAGGAATAATTTTTTAAGGTGTTCCATATTCGAGGATATTATTTTGGCTCATTACTATGTTTTGGCTGACCTTTTTTGATTCACATTGAAAAAAAAATTATTGTTTTGGGCTGACAGTTTGTATAGATTTTATATTTTGTTGAAGCTAACATGTAGTTGATCTTATCCTTGGTTGTGGATATATATGATCAATTTTTTATACCATTTGGAGGCATGGTAAGCAAAGTTGTGTGAAGTGTACGAGTGTTATTTGTGAATAATGTTCTAATCTTCTGAGAGAAAAAGTAAAGTGTGAAGAAGAGTGAGTAGATGTTTATGTGCTTAACCAGAACTGTAATCAGGCATTAGTAGATGTTATTTTCTTGGTTCAAGATCTAGATGTAATCTGAATGTTTTTGTAAGATACTGTGTCTTCCCTTGGGTAGTAAGCCTTTTGTATTTGAGGAGTGTGCTCTAGGAAATGTGCATGAATGCATGTGCATTCCCCATTTACAATAATTTTAACAGAGTATAATCTTGTGGACTAACCTCCACCATGGTTTTTCCCCTAACAGGGTTTCCAAGTAAAAAATATTGGTGTTATGTGTGTTTCTGATGTGGTGATGATTTATTCTTTCATGTTTATTTATTAGATCTAAGAATAAGTTTAATAAGTATAATTTATGTGACAACTGATTCACTCCCCCTCTCAGTTGTTTTCCCTTGTGTTGCCAATAGTGCATGTGTTTCATTGAGATCTACCAATAGAAGTTGTTTGAGGTCATAGAAGATATATAATCAAGGTTAAGTGTTGGAGATGTGAAGGATGATGTGAATGTAATCAAGTGTTGTGATCTGATTGTGAGCTTAAACACCTAAGGATACCAGAAGCAGTGAAGGTAAGGTGTCTACATTTTAAGTGTACCTGAAGTTGCTGGAGGTAGTGAGCTGAAGGTTTCAAATGGTGTAGAATTGTTGTGGTGGATCATACTGTTGTTTTGAGGTAGTGAGCCTCCTTATAACAGTCTTCTTCTATTCTCTTTCTATTTTGGACAATGATTCCTTTGGGTAGTAAGCCATTATTTTCTTTTGGGAAGTGAGCCCTTTCAATAGTGATCCTTTTGTAATCTATGTTGTTATTCATATATATGTGAGTTAAAACTCACTGTGGTTTTTCTTTGATTAGGGTTTTCCACATAAATATAGTGTTATATGGTGTATGGTTGTGAATGTGTTTATGTTTCATTATTTTACATTCATGTTGATACATAATAAGGGTTTGAAGGTTAATGGTGGTTTTAATGTTTTAATGCACAACTAATTCACCTCCCACCTCTCAATTATCCTATGTGTAATAATTTTTATCAGAGTTTTGGTTCCTTGGAAGAAGCTTAACCACTTGAGGTAGATCCGATGGCACATAGGAATGGTATCAAAGTTCCTATGTTTTATGGATCAAACTATGCTTTCTAGAAATATAGGATTGAATCCTTTCTTGTCTTGTTAGGGTTTGTTGTTTGGAAGTTAGTTGAAAATGGATACACTATGCCTACTACTCTTCTAGAAAGTGATGATGAGATCAAGGATTATGAGAATAATGGAAAAGCAAGGAATTCTATCTTGAGTGGGCTTTCTGATTTAAAAAAATTGTGGAGGTGATAAGCCTCAAGGCTACTAAAGAGATTTGGAAAAAATTGCAGAGCATTTATGAAGGATATGATAAGGTAGCAAGCAAAGATGCAAAATTTTAAAGCCAAAATTGAAACCCTAAGGATGTTAGAAGTTGAAGATATTGTTGGCTACATGCTCAATGTGGATGAAATTGTCAATACCATTAATGGTCTTGGTGTAAAATTATAGGGAGGTGGAGTTGTGAAAAAGGTATTGAGAAATCTTCCTAAATCTTATAGTGCTAAATTTTCTACTATTAAGGAAGCTTAGAATTTAGATCAATATTCTAGAGATCAAATGTTTAGTGCTTTAACTAATTTTGAATTAAGAGATTTTTATAAAGATGACCCAAGGAAAGAAACTTATTTTAAAGTCAACAAGAAAGAGAATGATGAATATGATCTGGATGATCTTGATGATCTTGATGAGGTGGAAGAAATTTTTTTAAGGAGATTAAAAAGGGGACTAGAAAATACAAAGGTAATTTATGGGCTTCAAATGTTTTAACTGTTGAAAGATAGGTCATTATCCTTCTAAATTTCCAATCAAAGTTTCAAATGACATACATAAATATCATAAAGGTAAATCTATCAAGAAGAGTTATTATGTTAAAGAAGATAGTGGTTTATTTGATGATGAGGAATCAAACTATCCTAATGATGGAAGTGATGAATGCTTGATTATGGCTCTAAATGTTGGAACTAATTCTACTAATCCTAAAAGGTGTGTGAAGGAAATTGCGCTGGAAATAGGTCACAATATTGAAGGAACTATGTTGACTGTGAGAGAAACTATTGGATAATTGATAGTGGATGCTCAAATCATATGACATGTGATAAGAGTAAGTTTGTTAAGCTTGAAAATTATGAAGGTGGTATTGCTAAGTTTGGTGATGATAGATCTACTAAGATTTGTGGAAAAAGGTTCAATTAGTTTTGATGGAAAGAATAAGATAGATGATTTTCATTATATCAAGGGTCTTTGGCATATTCTTCTCAGTGTAGAAAAAATTTGTAGTAGAGGATACATGGTGTTTCAGGATAATATTTTTGAAATCAAAAAAGGAAGCTCCATAACATTGGTTGCAACTGGAACTAGGACATAAGGAAAATTTTATCATCTCGAAGGTGGTGGTGTAAAGTTCTTTATGTCTCAAATTAATGAAAGTTGGCTATGCAATAGAAGAATGGGTCACATCAATTATGATAGCCTAGTGAAGATCATCTCTATTCAAGCTATGAGAGATTTTCTAAGAATTACAAAGCCTATCGATGCAATTAGCAAGGACTGTCAATTTAGAAAGTAGACAAAGAAGAGGTTCAAAACTAAGGAATATTCTACAGTAGGACCTTTGGAGTTGGTGCATATAGACCTATGTGTACCTACCAAAACAAGAAGCTCTCAAGGTGACATGTATTTTATGTTGTTCATAGATGATTACTCTAGAATGATGTGGGAGACCATTCTCAAATAAAAATTAGAAGTCTAGATAAGTTTAAAGCATTTAAGTCTATGGTTGAGAATGGAATGGATTTGAAAATAAAAAAATTGAGGTATGAAAGAGGTGGTGATTTCACCTCCAATGAGTTTAACAACTTTTTTGAAGATCATGGGATAAAAATATAGTTATTAGCTCCTAGGAATTCTTAGCAGACTAGAGTTGTGGGAAGTAAGAATAGGATAGTTCAAGAAGAAAAAAGAACCATGATGAAGGAAGCAAATTTTCTGTATGTATATTGGAAAGAAGTTATTCATATTGTAGTATACATTCTTAATGAAGGACAAGAAAGAGTGAATAGTTCAAAGACCCCCTATGAACTATGGTTGGAAAACCTCCTATTGTGAAATATTTTAGAGTGTTTGGAAGAAAATGTTATATCAGGAGAGATGAAGAAAATCTAGGAAATTTTGATGCAAGATCATATGAATGAATCTTCCTTGAATACTCTACAAAGAGTAAGGCATACATGTGCTACAACAAAAGGTTAAAGAAGATAGTTGAAAGTGAAAGTGTCAAAGTGGATGAAGAGTCACACAAAAGATTAGTAATGATAGAAGGATATGAATTTGATGAACCCCCTTGAAGAGACAAAGAAAAATAAGAAGAGAAAGAAGAAAATGAGATGCTAGTTGAAGAGGAAGAAGCTACAAAAAAGAATCCTAAAACTCCTAATTTTGTGCAAAAGAATCATTCTGAGGATCAAATAATTGGGGACAAAAGCAAAGGTGTGCTAATAAGAAGAAGAGTTTCTATGGTAAAATAACAAGTAAAATTTTGTTTACTCTTCAAGGTAGAACCTAAAATAGTAATTGAAGCATGCAAGGATGAAAATTGGATCAAATATATGGAATAATAACTGAAGCGGATTGAGAAGAAGCAAACATGGGAGTTGGTCCCAAGACCAACAAACAAGAATGTGATAATAACTAAATGGGTTTTCAAGAACAAGTTGAATGAGAATGGAAAGTTATCAAAAAAAGGCTAGACTTGTGTATAAGGACTACTCACAATTGGAAGGAATAGGTTTTGAAGAGAATTTTTCTTTAGTAGAAAGAATGGAAGCTATTAGGATTTTTTGGCTTTTCCAACTCACAAATACTTCTATGTGTATCACATGGATGTCAAGTCTACATTTTTGAATGATGGGTTAGAATAAGAGGTGTACATTGTACAACCAAAATGTTTTTAGTTATCAAAATATTTTGATATGTTCTACAAGTTGAAGAAAGATTTATATGGACCCAAATAGGCTCCTAGAGATTGGTATGCAATATTGGATAAGTATTTATTGTAGCAAGAATTAAAAAAGGGTACTACATATAAAAATCTTTACTTCAAGATTGAGAGAGATCAAATACCTATTTTGGTTGTGTATTTTGATGACACAATCTTTGGAGATAATGAGGAAATGTGTAAAAGGTTTGCAGAGGAGATGAAAAATGAGTTTGAAATGTCAATTTTTGGGGAGATGAATTTCTTCATTGGGCTACAAATCAGTCAATCTGATAAAGGTAAATTCATCTCACAATAAAAGTATGTCAAGGAAATGTTAAAGAAGTTTGGAATGGAGGACTCTAAACTAGTATGTACTCCCATGGTTACTAGTTGTAAGTTGAGCAAAAATTATGAATCTCCTAATACAAATAAGAGCAAGAACAAATCCATGATTGGTGGACTACTATATTAATTGCTACTAGACCAAATATAATGCATGCACTATATCTTGTAGCAAGATTTCAAGAATATCCTAGAGAATCACATGCAATAGTAGTAAAAAGGATATTTAGATATTTGAAAGGCACTCTAGACTTTGGTCTATGGTATCCTAGGGATGCTGATTTCTCTTTGAATGTTTATATAGATGCATGTATTGAGCAAGTTGTAGAAATGATAAAAGAAGTACAAGTGGAGGTTTTTTATTTCTTGGAAGCAAATTGGTTTCTTGGTTGAGTAAGAAGCAGGATTCAATGTCACTATCTATTGTAGAGGAATAACATATTGCAACATCATATTACTAAACATAGGTGTTGTGGATGAAGCAGACATTAAAGGATATCAAAGTATCATATGATGAACCCATTCCTAACTTGTGTGATAATAAAAGTGTTATCAACATTTAAAAAAATATAGTAATACATTCAAGGAAAAAGCATATCTCTATTTTATATCACTTTTTAAGAGACAAAGTTGGTGAGAATAAAGTGAAGTTGGAGTATGTTCCTAAAAAAGATCAAATAGCAGAAATTTTCACAAAGTATCTTCCAAAAAATAAATTTGAGTATCTTAGGCAGAATCTAGGGGTTATTGCCCCTCCTTTCAACTATATGCATGATTTGATGCATTTTTCCAAGTGAGAAATTCAATATTTATTCTTTGTCTTGGACTAATAAAGACTAACCAATTCAAGATTTATTCTTTATCTTGGACTAATAAAGGCTAACTCTCAGGGGGAGTAGGTAGTGTTGTCTTTGGTTGGTGTAGTCAGTAGGAGCATATCTTGTGTCCCTAAGGGGAAGAGAGCAATGGAGAGAGAGAAGTGGAGAGAAATAAATGGAAAGAGAGTAGTAAAGAAAGTAAATGGGAGAGAAAGTAGTCTACAAGTGTTGCCTAAAGTAGTTTCTAGGTTTTCCCCTTTTCCATTGATCTCAAAGGGGAGAGTGAAGTCTAAAAATATCAAGGAAAGAATTATAAGAAAAGGGGGAGATAAAAGAATCCTAAAAAACATTAGAAGAAAGGGGAGAAAGAAATAAGTCTAAAATGAAAGAAATTTCCAAGTAAGGGTGAGTGTTACTTGACATGGGGTTGCTTTTATTATTGATGGATTTTTAGAGTTGGTGTTGTCATCAATGACAAAGGGGGAAAATTTTGGAGATTGTTGCAATATGTTGTCATTAGTGTTGCCATTTATGTCAACCTATGCCAACCTAAAGTGTGGTTGTAATGAGAAGGTGTTGGTGATGCAGCTCGTTCACTTGGTTTCCAAGTGCTTTTCAAAAAAATTGAATAGAGAGTGTACAAGGCTATAGAGTTGTGTGTTGCATTGTGTTTTGTATTTCTTCGTGGTTGAATATGTGCTTGTGCTGTTTGGATGAGATGATCAAAGGTGTTCAAAGGTGTTATATCTAGAGTTTTAGGTTTTGTATCATGGGGCAATGGAAGATGTTTTTGATATTGTGTTTCTTGTGAAGAAGGTTGTCTGGGAGAAATGGCATTGATCCACATTTCTCCACGTGTCTGGGAGAAATGGAACATGCTTATATTGCTTGTAGGGTGCTGCCACAATAGTGTGTCTCACTTTTGAGACATTCTTATTTTTTCCTACAATCACTTATTTTTAAAAAAAAATAGTGATTTAAGCCTTGAGAGGTTCCATATAAAGGGTTTTAATTGAAAAGGGTTAGATAGGAATCCCTTAGATCAAACCCATTGGATAGAACCCCTCTACTATTAAATTACACCCACAATGGAGTCTCCTTTACACCTATCAAAATGCTAGAAAAAAAAACAATTCTTTACCTCTTGAGAAATTAAATCAAGTCATTTAGAAATTATATTTTCCAAGATTGCAGCCCTTGAAACAATCTTTCCAACAAGTATAGTTTTAATATGTTTTCATTTTATTGAGTATTTAATTTTTAATTTTTATTGAAAATAGATTTCTCAACAAGCATCAAGTTCTTCATTATATAGAGGTAGAAAAATAGTAAAACATTGTAAAAAAAAATCAAAAATACCTTTTCCCTAGGTATTGATGTCATTATTTGACCAAAAAAATAAAAATTGGATTTTGATATATACACAAGAAGTTATGTTTGATGACATACACCTATATCCAAAGTATAGTTACAATGAATTCAAAAATTAATTAAAAATATTTAACAAAAAATTATGGAAAATTATCCCTGCCCTATATATATATTGATAAAAGGTCATAGCCTAACTATTTATATTAATAATATGAAATAGAGAGATTACATATAATCAAAATTATAGTACCGATTATGAGAATTATAATATGATAAAACAAAATTGTGTCATCTACTATCAGCACATGCTTCCTTACTACCATTGTTGTCTTTCAAAATACATATGAGTACAATATATGCAGTTAACAAAAATGAATAACACTATTTTTCCATGTATTCATTCTTCCATAAAGCCCATTGCTACAACTAAGTCCTCCTAGTTTGCATTGAGATCTATATCATAATCACCTTGGCCCTCTCTGAGATCATTTAGATTAGCTATATGTAGTCTAGAAATTGCAATTGAATGATGATCGTGGCTCTTATGATGGAGTAGCAGAAAGGAAAGTGCAAATAATTTCTCCTTTATGCTATTTACCATTTGAAACCCTAGCTCATGTGAATGCACATTTATGACCTTGTACATGACCCATGGATCATCATTTTTTAGACCTCTCTTGACAGCCTCATATGTAGCTTTGTAACACTACTTTTTCTTAAGGTAACTCCTTGAGAATAATCCTACAACATACCCTTTTCCCTTGTCCAAATGTAAGACTGCACACTCTTTTACAATTTATCTTCCCCAAGAACATTAGGTTGGATAGTCTCTTCAACCAAAAGTTCAAGAGACTTTAGGGACTATAATAAATTGATAGCATTGGAAAATAAAATTGATAACATCTACGAAGGAAACAACAATGTTGGAGATTGTGGACTTAAAATTTCTTCCCCAATTGCTATTCTAATACTATCCACCATGCTTGGACAGGACACACGAAATATGAAAGAAAGCTTGAACTCATTAATTTTCCCTGAGAAAGGTCGCTCACCTTCTTTGTTCTTAATAGGAACTCTAAAATTCTTCAGTGCATACTCCATGGCTGTGCAAATGCTTAGAGAAAAGAAATTTGATAGCACCTTGAAAATGCTTAGAAATAGAGACACTTAGAAACCACCCTAAAACAGATACCCAATAAACTTATTTTCACAAAATTGCAAACAAAAAACTAATAAACTTTAATAATTCTAACTACCCAGTGATACAGGCACTTAGAAACCACCTTGATATAGCAAAATAGTACACTTATTTGCACAGAATTATAAATTAAACCCCTTCCCAGGAAAACACACTTCCTATTAATGAATGTGACCACCTTGATATATTAAACCAAGAAAAGGAGATAACAATTGGGAGTAAATGTAAGCTTCTCAGAGAATTCCAACCCTAGCATGGGGAGAACAATGCCAATTCCTCCTGAAATATTTAAAAAAACTGACAGCATAAAATAATAGCATTATAGAAAAAAATAGCTTACCACCTCTGAATTTGTCTTCTTGATGACTGAGAAAGCAAACTGCCAACATGAGTGATGAAGTAACCACCATGCGCTGACTGTGAAAACCCACTAGGCTAAACAACCATGCAATCTACCTTGTTTAATTCTTCAAAAGTGTGTTCGTCATTGAATAACACTACATTATATAGATGTGAACATATCCTTTTTGAATGACCCTTCATTAAATTCATATCTTTCTTGTAGGAGGAAGTAGATTATTCCACACGAACAAGATCTCTATTTCACTTCAAGGTTTGAAGCTTCATTATGACAAGGAGTTGTTGATTAATACTTAAAATACCTTGTCCATTGTATAGCATGCAAATTAATGATGAACCCTTTGTGTGGTGCACAAGATTATTTCCAAACACCTCTTGTAATAATTCCCCTTGTGACCTTGAGAAAAACATGCATGTTTAATGAGAGACTCAACTTGTGCCAACTATGTTTCCCACACAAGATTTCATGTCACTTTGTGTCAACCAAAGACATTTGTGAAGCCGTATTCTGATGATTGCCACCTTTGTACTTGTTATCCCATTTGCATATGTCACTTTTTCATGCATCATAGCCCACACACCCATGCATGCCAATCTGATATTGTATTAAAATGCCATGTTGACATTATTTGGTGTGTTAGAACCCACAAGCCAACATGTTGAAACATAGTGTTTCAATGACTCATTGCCGAGTCGACATTGGAATGTATAGACTGTATCAGAAATTATATTTTAACTTTCTTGTTAGAAAAATAGTAATAAATTTCCATAACATAACCTACAAAATAAAACACCAATTAGAATAACAAAAACTAAATCCTAGCCCTCAAGCAGTGCTTCTATAGAACACCTTGTCTAAATATCTTATTTTTCAAGATTAATTATGTCTTGCAAAGCACCTATGTAAAAATTTGCTTCTACCCCATATGAAACTTATGACTGTTCCTTTTCACAACCTTGGCTTGCTAAATAATCAACTAACTGGTTACCCTCTCTATAAACATGATTTAACTGAAAAGTCTCCAAATTTTCTAACAATTGCCAAATTTGTTCCATAACATACTTTAGCTGTCAACTACCTAAACCTGTAACTCTACATGCAATAATGATAACCAATTAATCACCTTCAATTTGAACCTTGGATAAATTTAATTGAGTGACCAAGTGCAACCCATGTAGAAGTGCATGAACTTTTGCTTGATTATTAGACCCAACAGGAAGATGAATTGATTTTTCCCCTATACGAACCCCCTCATGATTTCTTATTGAGACCCCTGCACTTGATATTTTTGGACTACCCCAACCTACACCATCAAAGTTTAATTTCACAAAATCAGTGGGGGGAGGAATCCATACTACCTTTTTCCAATATTTCTTCAATTCTACACTTGGCTTTCGACTACCTTTAAAAGGAATAGCTAATAAAGTCCAAGCCTTAAGTTGCTTTGCATCCTAATCTGAGGATTCTGATCCAACATTCTTAGAATTGAATACATATACATTTGTAACTTCATAAATCAACTTCTCCAAGCTAATCAATACTTGCTCACCACTAAAGTTTTGTTTTCGAAAGATCCTCTTATTTCTCTCCCACCAAATGGACCACACAATTGTAGAAGGGATGATTTTCCAAATGCTTTCAAATACCGAATACTTATACAAAACTATCTAGCTTGTGAACATATCCCAAAGATTAGATGAAGAGGGAGGAGACTAGTCTAATTTCCATTTTACAAATTTCCAACAAGAACTTGCAAAACGACAATGCAAAAGTAGGTGATGTACCTCTTCCATATTTGACTCACATAGAACACATTTAAATGGAGTAGCAATTACAAGATTAGCCAACCCTTTCACTTGTCAAAATTCTATGTTTTAATATCCTTGGCCTAAATATTGATGTTAAGAATCTATATTTTAAAAATTAGAATTTTATCCTTTCTAGAAAAAAGCTATGTTTGACGATATAAATGTTACTTTTTGAAAAAAATACTATTTATAACTTGTTATTAAAAGAGATGTTGAAAGATTCATGATTTATTTTAGAAAAAAATTTAAAATATATATATTTAGAATCTACACACAAATTTCCACAAATCACTAGTTTACATTGTCTTCAAATTCTTAATGGTTTAGTTGCTATAGGTCTTAGAAGGTGAAGATTCAGTTAAAAATGTTGATATAAATGTCCATATTGGCAAAAAAGTGAAACATAGTATTGTGATTTCACCCTACATCTACCTTCCCCTAGAGTGTTTGGTGTTTAGTTTTTTTGCAAGGTTGGTTAGTGAGTTGTATGTTTGTGGTAGTGTGGCTAGTTTCACAAGAAAATAGTATTCTCAGTTTTAGGTGGTTGTGGTAGTGTTGAATATTTTGATGATGTTGGAATATTCTAATATTCTGTGTGATGTTGCTACATGGTCTGTAGGATGTTTTCGGACCTAGTGAAGAGTGAATTGATTGTTTAATAGTGTTAGTGTAGGTTTGGCCAACTTGACATGCTATCACTAATTATGAAGATGGTTTGTTATTTGTGGAAGCATGGTGAAGTGTGTCAGGGTTGATTTGGGTCTTATTTAACACTAGGTTTGGTCTTTCTTTACTTCTTTCCATCGTAAAAATTTTTGGTGTTGAACTATTTGGTGGTTGCATGTTTGAGGTGCATGCATTTCATGAAGGCCAACCTATAAAGTTTTTTGAGGTCACGAAAGATATTTAATCAAGGTTAATTGTTGGAGATGTGTGTGATGAGGAGAGATGTAGAGGATTATGTGAATGTAATAAAGTGTTGTGATTTGAGTGTGAGCTTAAACACCTAAGGCTACCAGAAGCAATGAGCAAAAGGTTTCTACATTTTTAGAGTACTTGAAGTTGCTAGAGGTAGTGAGTTGAAGGTTGTGGATGGTGTAGAGTTTTTGTGATGGACCTTCATATTTCTTTGAGGTAGTGAACCTCCTTGTAATGGTCTTCTTCTATTATATTTCTATTCTATACAACAATTCCTTTAGGTAGTGAGCCCTTGGTAGTGAGCCATCATTTTCTTCTGGGCAGTGAGCCCTTCTAGTAGTGATCCTTTTTTGTAATCAATGTTTTTATTCATATATATGTGAGTTAATACTTAGTGTGGTTTTTTCCTAATTAGGTTTTTCCACATAAATCTAGTGTTCTATGGTGTATGGTTGTGAATGTTTTTGTGTTTCATTAGTTTACATTCATTTTGATGCATAATAAGGGTTTGAAGGTTGATGAGGATTTGATTGTTTTAATGTACAATTGATGCAACCCCCCTCAATTTCCTTGTGTGTCTAACAAAGGCCTACAAACACAATAGGGGATTGGTGTCTCTAGTAGGTTTGTTCCTAATTCATATTGTAAATTTCACTTGTATATTTTTTCTTTATGAGGTTGGATTTGGATAGTAGCTCCAAGCAACTATTCTTACTATGGTTTTTCCCATCTTTGGTTTCCACATATATCTAGTGTTCTCTTGTGTGTATGTGTGCTCTTAATGGTGCTTAGTAGTAGTGAATATTCATGTTGTATGTCTAGTTACTTGTGTTGGGGTTAGTTTTCAAGAATCATATGTTTTGATAATTTTGGTTGAGTTAAAATTTTTGAATTGATTAGAGCTATTAATTCACCCTCCCCTCTTAGTAGATTGTGTGTATTGCACAGGTAGCTGTTGTTGCACCAAAAGATCAACCTATCAATGCCTAATACAATGGATAGATTTATACAAGATACAAGATCCATAGGAGGTGGTTAAGCCATATCACAAACCTAAGTATCATGTTTCACAACATAAGGAGACCAAGGGCGAAACACTTGAAACAATTCCCCCCAACACAAGCGAGGGGTTCGAACCTGTGACCTTGACTCTTATACCAATTGTTGCATAGGTGGATACGATTGCACCAAAATATCAACCTATCAATTCTTGATACAACCGCCAGATTTATATAAGATCCAAAATCCACAGGAGGTGGTTGAGCCATGTCACGAACCTAAGCACCACATTGCACAACACAAGTATACCAAGGGTGAAACTCTTGCAACAATGTGACCTTCATGTAGATGTGCTCTTGTTCATGGATTTAAGCCTCATGTACCCTTTTTGTATTTAGAGGATACCATAGAGAACTTAATCCTAGATAAGACATTTTGACAATCATCTCATTTGTGATACATTTGATAGATTAGTTAGGCCAAATAAATTACTCAGTGTATTTTCAAATGGTGGAGGTAAAGTTTACTTTGGGTAAGGATTAAGCCTCCAAGGTAAGGGATGGACATTGTTGGAAGTTTGAGGAGATTCCTAGAAGAATATCACTGATGATGTTGTTTGGCAACATGAGCATGAGGAACAAGAAAAGGTAAATAACAATGTATTGTAGTGTTGTCATTGATGTCAAGATTGTAACTTATGTGAATATTTTGGTTGCAAACTATTTTTATTAGCTCTAACACATTTTTTAAGTTATCTAGGAAGACATATTTGCAAGATGGTTTGATCCAAAAAAGTAAGTTGAGTAGGAAATTGACTAAGTGTCAATTCGGTTAATTTAGGGTAACAGTGCATCTATTTTTGGGTCTACACCACTCTGTAACTAAAAGTTCACTTTGCACTTATAACATTATTTTACTAGATGTTAGACACATCTAATTCCAATATTTCATCATGTTTTTACAAGTGGATTGAGATATATGAGTAACAGAGTTTGGTTGTGAAAATTATAGTCATTATCTATGCAATGCATGTGTGTGGGAGATTTCCCACTTCTCCATGGATGAGTCTTTGGATTTGCAATTTTGAGGATAAGTTTCCAAATGGTAGTAGAATATGAATTCTAGTTGGAATTTATTTTTGAGGTCCACATATTGAGATGTGGATACACAGTTGAAGGATTTTGTTATTAGGTCTTATGTCATGTCGACCTAATAAGTTTGAAGGTATGTGAAGGATAAATAAGTGTTGTAGTCTTATGTGAGATCTAATATAGGTCTATGTCAACCTATTCCAAGTTTCTTTGAGTTTTTAATTGTGGCGCAAAGTGTGGATGAAATTTTTTAGAGCCGACAAGATATATTTTGGGTGTTACATCTAAATTAGGCCAACCTAATCAATGTTAGAGTTGATGCAGATATATATGTTAAATCTTTTTGGTGTTTTGATTAATGGAATGAATATATGATGTGTGATGAAAAGATTCTATATGTGAATATTATGAGAGTAGTTCAAATTTAAGTTATGAATGTTGAGTTGAAGATCAGAGCTATGTGAATATAGAACAAAGCAGATTGTTAGATTTAATTCAGATGAAGTGTGTAAAGTTATTTTTTTGGTCTTTATTGGAATTGTATTGCATGCATATGAAAGATGCAATTGTAAAAGTTCAAAATAGGATGTGAGCCACATCTCTCTTCTATCTTTTCTATGTGGACATTGTGTCCACTTGGACAGTGAGTCCACCTACAATGAGCACTTCTATAAATATACTATACCTGGTTATAATATATTGTGAGAAAATCCTCATCGTGGTTTTTCCCATTTTTGGTTTTCCATGTAAAAATATCAGTGTTCATGTGTTATGTGGTGTTATTAGTGTTTCATGTTTTCTTTCTTTATTACAGTTCAATATACTTTGGTGATTGGATGTTTAGTGTTTGAATGGTTTAAGAGAATACTAGTTCACCCCCTTAGTATTCTAGGTATTCAAGAAATGGTATTAGAGATTGGTTCCTTGGAAAGAGATTAACCTACTTTGGGAAGGTCTTAGAGGTTGAACATGTGGCTGATAGAAAATTTCCTATTCCCCTAGAATAGATTCCAACTATTGGAATAATAGAAGAAGATTGCATGCTTGAAAAAGATGGAGAACTCAAAGTTTCCCTTGAAGATCTTGAAAAGACTAAAGATGAAAATAGAGATATGAAGGAAAATATTAAAGAAGAAAATGAATGCATCAAAAATTTGAGAGATCAAATCAAGAAGTTCAAAGAAATGCATAAGGAAATCAATGAGCAATTGAATCCATCAGTGGTCTAAAAGTGCAAGTTGAAGAAAATAAAAGAATTGAATAATGCTTGAATGCGATGGTGAAAAGAAAATCATAGGAATGTACAAGGCTTGCGCAAGAAGTGGTAAATATAAGATCATATTTGGAGAAAGCAAGGAGACATGAAGACAAATTAAAAATGATTGCTACAAAGCTTGATGAGATGATTAAAAATTAGAAAGGCTCTAAAGACAAAGGTGGATTAGGGTTTGAGATAGGAGAAAGTTCAAAGTCAGATGAGATATCAAACACTAAAAAGAAGATTGAAGATAAGAAGAACAATGACAAGATCTAGAATCAAAGAAATGAAACTTGAAGACCATCGATAAGACAACCAAATGTACAAAGGTACCCATCTTTTAACAGTTTTTATTATTCTTGCAATAAATTTGGACGTAAGGCAATGGAATGTAGACTCAAAATGAATCAAAATGTACCATCCTTTTTTGGTAAATGTTTTACATGCAAAAGATTTGGTCATAGAGCTAGTGAATGTAGAAATCAAATGATGAATGGCTATAACAAGGGTAGAATGATTCAATCTTTCAATGGATTCCGTTATACATGCTATGGATTTGGACACAAGGATAATTAATGCAGATCTAGAGTGAATGGAAGGAATAATATTCATAAGAATTTTGTATGCTGCAATTGCAATAGGCCTAGACATATTGCTAAGTTTTGCAGAAGCAAAAATACAAGGAAAGTTAATCCAAGAAAGAGGAATGAACTAGTAAAAAAGGTTGATCTAGTAGAAACAAAGAAGGAAATAGAAAATATTTGGAGAAAGAAAGAAGATACAAAAGTCAAGAAAGAATTTGTACCATCTTCTAGTGCAGATGTTTCCTTTGGAATCTAAACTAAGAGTTATGGCTTAGGGGGAGCTTTAATGGAATTATTTTTTCCCTCGGCCAAAGAAGAGGTGTTGATGCCTCAACACAAAGATATATGATGAAGATAAACATGCTTGATCTATTGGTGAAGATTGTGGAAGAAAATACGATGATGTGGAAGTTTATGGAGCTTCAAAAGTTGATTGTGCATACAGATGAAGGGTTGATAGCTTTATTATTTAAAGCATTCAACACAAAATTAGGTTAGATCGAAGGACTATAAGAAATTTCACTAAGGAAAATTAATTTCACAAAGGAATTCAACAAGGAGAAGAGAAATGTGAAAATAATTTAAAGTGATCAAGGGGAATTGAGATTTAGTGCTTTGAAACCCTAGTTCTGTGAGCGAAGAAAAAGGTATTTAAAAATCTATTTACCCTAGTTTTTGAAGAGATTTATTGGAAAATCAGTTTACATCTACTTTGCAATAGCCACACCAAGGGTTGTGGAAGTAATAGAGAAACCACAACTTAAATTCAAGAAATGTCCCATGAAATCCATAGAAGATGATCCATTGGGTGCATTTTCTCAAATTCCATATGGGGTTTTTCCAACTTAGAATATTATGATCTATATTCAAGGTAAATGGATGAACACTCTCACATTAAGCTAGGAGACTTGTGGATAAATGATCTAACAAGAGAATATTTCTCCCTAAAACTAGAATATAAAAACCCAGTTGCTAAGAAACTAGATGTATGGCAATGGTTTTTGAACTTGTGTTATGAAAACAATTGGGTTAGAATGGCATTAAGTATAATTCAAGATCAATTTTTTTGGACTAATATGCCCAACGTGATAACAAGGGATGTAATAAGAGAAGTTACTTGTCTATGCTCCACCAGACCCATTTCCATTTTGAAATCTATCAAAAATGTAGTGGTTATGGACCTTATTGGTGCTACTTATGACAAGAGATCCCTAACCATCAATAATATTAAATTTTTTGAAAGAATGAAGAAGGAACCCCTTGATGTGTTTCCATTGATGCCAACATTGATTGTTGACAGTTTTGTCTAATCTGATAAATAGTTTTTGGTGAAATCTTAATCCAGTAATTTGGTCTAGAATTGTTCATGTTAAAAGATCAGCTTATGAGGTTGTAGTATGTTATTTGGGACTACTAAATGCATCTATGATCAATATTTCAATGATTTTGGATGAATAGGATAAAATTTACAAGTAGCAGAAGTTTCACATACAGTTTTTGGCTTTATATAGTAAATGGGTATGAGTTATTTGGTCTGCATTCCTCCGATGTTTGGAATCCGTCTTTATAATTTTGGGAGATAGTCTATAGGTTTCAATACTCTACATATTCTATTTGGTGTGTGCTTATGTGATCATATGAATCATTGGTGTGTGATCAATTGGCTTATTTTGTGATTAGGTACAATCCTTGGCTGACCTAATACATGTTATGTGTTGTAAATAATAAGTATGTACTACAAATGTTAGTAAGATCTATTTTAGGTCCCTGTCAACCTAAATCAATTATTGCATGTTTTATTTGAGTGTGAAGATCTTTTTGAATCAAGTGTGGAGCTGAAAAAGCTATTTTGAATTAAAATAGGGCTATATCTAATTAGGGTGACCTAATTGATGTACACAAATGTAATTGGCTATATATGTTGGAAATTTTTGAGTTGCATAGTGTGTTAAAAAGGTAATGTGATTTGCATGATATCTGATATCGTACAAACCTACAAATTTGTATGTGTGAGATCAAAATAAGGGTATAATGGTTGATAATGTTAGCTACTAAGAAGAGCAGTATTTTGCATTCATAGCTTCAAAGGAATTGAAATCAACATAAGGAAGTGAAATTTGTATCAATTCACACTTTGGTAGAGTAGCCACTTTTGTTTAGTATCTATTTATTTTTGTGATCCTTACAAGGGCAGTGTGTCCTAGCAATGAGCCCCTGTAATATCTTATAACTAATTATAATATATTATGAGCTAATCCTCACCATGGTTTTTCCCTTTTAGGGTTTTCCATGTAAAAATCTTGGTGTTCATGTGTTATGTTGCCTTGAGATTTCTTTCATGTTTTCATTCATTACTAAAGTTATATTTACTTTGTTAATTGGATGGTTTGTGATTAATTAGTCATATCGAATACTGATTCACCCTCCTCAGTATTCTACATGTTCAACAATTGGTATTAGAGCCTAGTTCCTTTTAAGAATCCTAACAACTTGAGGAAGATCTTAGAGTTTGAACACATGGCTAATAAATGGTGTCTTATTCCTTCAGAAGAAACTTCTATAATTGAGTACATAGAAAATGACCACATGTTGAAAAAGAAGAAATTAAAGCTACTCTTGAAGATATTGATAGAGTTGAAGGTGAAAACAAAAATATGAAGCTTAGAGGAAGCAAATGAATGTGTCAAAAATTTGAGAGAACAAAACAAGAAGTTCAAAGAAAGACAGAAAAGTTAATGAACAATTGAAGGAAAATGAAGATATTACCTAATTAAAGTACAAGTGGAAGAAAAGACGAGAATTGAGGATTGTTTGAATGCTAAGATACAAAGCAAGACTAATGAATGCACAAAGATCGAATTTGGAGAAAGAAAAATATCATGAGGACAAATTCAAAACAAGTACTACTATGCTTGATGAACTAATTTCAGAACATAAGCCATCTAAGGATAAAGGTGGTTTGGGAATTAAAGAAGGAAAAAGCTCAAAGGAAAATCAGAAACCTAACAAGGTTGACAATCAAAAGTAGACTCAAGGAAATGATAGACAAATCAAGAATCAAAGAAGCAATACTAGATGACCTCCTATCAGACAACCAAATGCTCAAAGGTACCCATCTTTCAATGGTACCCATCTTTCAATGGTATTTATTTTTCATGCAATAAATTTGAACATAAGGCTATAGAATATAGAAGTAGAATGAATTAGAATGTCGGATCCTTTTTTGGACAATGTTTTACATACAAGAAATTTGGACATAGAGCTATTGAGTGTAGAAGTCAGATGATGAACATATTCAATGCTTGTAGAATGTTTCAATCTTTCAATGGCTACTATTATAGATGCAATGTATTTGGACATAAGGCTAACTAGTGAAAATCAATACTAAATTTAGAAGTTAGTTTGATTAGAAAAATGTTATATGCTACAATTGCAACAAACCTAGACACATTTCAAGATTTTGCAGAAGCGAGAATGGAGGGAAGACTAATCTGGAATAAAGGAATGAACCTGTGAAGAAAGTTGATCCTATAGAAGTCAAGAAATAAATGGAGAAGATTTGGAAGAAAAAAGAGGAACCTGAGAACAAGGATGAATCAAATGCATTTGTACCTCCCTTGGTGTAGATAATTCTCTTGAAAACTAAACCTAGGCATGGGCTTAGGGGGAGCAATGACAAAAATATTAAAAAAAACCCTAGAAATATGAGGTGTCAAGAAGTGAAACGAAGATATATGGTGAAAAATGGTATGCTTAAGCTTTTGGAAAATATTTTGGTAGAAAATATGCAAATCTAAAGAATTGTAGACCATTTTAGGGTTTACAATGTAACAATGAAGGGTTTCTCAGCTTTTCAAAAAATTGAAGCAATAAATGTGAAATTAGGGTAGATTGGTAAGCTGTAAAGTAAAATTCTAAGTCATTTCTAATCACTTTTGCACATTGAAGAGAAGAAGAGTGAATTGAAAGAGTTTTCAAAGGCTATTCAAAGTAATTCGGTGTAGAATGTTCAAACCCTAGATCCTATTGAGCGTAAAAAAGGTATTTACAGTTATATGTGCTTTGTGGGTTTGAAATAACAATAATTTTATAAGAATTTGAGATATAATTAAAGTTAAAATGGCTACACCAACCGTATTCAACATCATGAAGAGATATAGACCAAAGTTTAAGAGGTTTTCATGGAAATTTTTTGACAATGACCCCAACAATGCATTTTCAAATATCTCAATTAAGGTTTTTCCCATTGAGGACACTAGGACCTATATACATGGAAAATTAGATGAGTATGATCACCAGGTACTTAAAACGATGGTCTAATGAGCTAACTGGAGATGATATTTTGGTAAAACCAGAATATGTAAATCTAGTGCGAAAGAAGCTAGTATTGGATGTTGTGGATATGTTGCTAATATGTGGTTGTCATTGATGTCAACACTATTAGCATTTGGTGTACTATAGGTTGTATATGTCGAGGATATTGAGAAAATTGTAAAAGAAAATATTCCAAGTTCCTTGTGGAACTGTGCAGGTCTTGAAGGTGTCTTGTTCTTTACAATGAATTTTAGTTGTTGTGGACTAAAGGGTTTTCTAATGAGTGTATCTAGACCAACTACCAAAATTATCAGAGGTTCGTGTATATATTTGATCATGTTGTGGTCTAGCAGTATTTCTGTGGTCATTGTTAGTGTTTCTGAATGAAGTTTATGTGATTCTAGAAATATCAATTGTTGCGGATGTTTCTCTATTATTTCTTGGTGTTCTTGGATGTTTTTGGATCATGCTTTATCTTTGAGGTTCGTCCACATTGATCAGTGTGCTCGTGGTCAAAAAAAATTCTTGCGTATGTTTTTCTTATTCTTGGTGAACATGTTGATGGTAGCGTGTTGTGGATCGTCGAGGTGAAATTAATTGAAGTATTTTTGTGTTGGAGTTTTAAATTTGGGTATCCACTATGTTGTGTCCGACCTTGGTGGATTCACATTAAAATTTTATTTGTAAATTTGGGTCGACATTGCAAATATGTTTTATTTTCCTAGCCGACAAAGTTATTGATGAAATCTCATGTAGTGGATGTTTATGAGCAATTGTTTCATCGGTGTTGGGTGTTGGAAATGTGTTGAGTGTTCTCTTATGTGTGTATGTGAAAATATCATTCGATTACAGAGTAGAGTGTGAAGAAGGTTGAGCAAATTATAAAGTAGTTTGTGAAGGAGTTTTTTGTGCTTAATTGGAACTCTAATCAAGCTTGTGGAGAAGCTGTTATTTTAGTTCATACCCTCTAGATTTTAATCCTATTTTGTATTGTTGGGTAGTGAGCCCCTTTTGTATTTGAGCAGTGAGCTCTAGGAAGTGTGCCTGAATGCATGTGCATTCCCCTTTTTATTTACCATTATACTTTTAACAGGGTATAATCTTGTGGACTAACATCCACCATGGTTTTTCCCCTAATAGGGATTCCACATAAAAAAATCTTGGTGTTCTCTGTCTCTTTGTTGTGTTAATTGCTTATGGTTAATTGTTTATTCATCAGATATGAGATTAAGTTAAGTAAAGTTTGAAAAGTTTATTATTCTATGACAACTGATTCACCCCCCCCTCTTAGTTGTATGTCCTTATTTTTCCAACAATTGGTATCAGAGCAGGTTCCTCTGAAGAAGTTTGAAAGCTTGAGGTGATCCAAGATGGCAACATTCAAGGACAGTCCAAGATTCAATGGAACTAACTACTCACTGTGGAAATTTAGGATGCAATGTCACCTAAGGTGTATTGGTGAAGCCTACTAGAAGATTACAAAATATCCATATGTTATTCCTCAAAATGGTCCCTCCACTGCTATTGAGATCAAAGATGCTAAAAACAATATTAGGCTATTGAAGCTTTGGTGAGTGCTCTGATAGACTCAGAGATGGAAAATGTGGTAGGACTGTAGAAATCTCATGAGATTTGGATGAAGCTAGAAACTTTGTATGAATGAGATGCACAAGTGAAGATGGTTAAGCTACAAAGTCTAAAAGGAAAGTATGAGAATTTGAAGATGGGTGAAGATGAAAATATCACTTCTTTTATGCAAAGAGTAAATGAAATAGTGATGTGTATTACATGTGTCAGTGGTTTTTTGGATGAGGATGAAATTGTGGCTAATATACTCAAATCTTTGCCTCCCTCCCACAAAGTGAAGGCTCATGCTATTGAAGAGCTCAAATTAGTAACAAAGATGTCAAGAGACACACTGGTTGGTAAGCTTGCTACTTTTGAATTAAGTGAATTTGGTGAATATGTTCCAAAGAATGAATCTACATTCAAGGCTATTGTATCAGGAAGTAGTAAGCAAAGATATAGTCCATGAGAGTGTTCCAGAAAAATATCCAAGTACGATGAAGAACTGAAGCAACTTGAAGACAAAGAAAGAGAGGTAGAAGAATTGGAAGCACTAATTGTAAAGAAAGAAGGCAGAGGGAAAGGTAAGTATGAAGGAGTTTTACCTATTAAATGTTTTTTCATGTAGTAAAATAGGTCATTTTGTATCAAGATGTCCTGAAAGGGTCCCCAGAACTAAGCCTAACAAGTCTAGATTCCAAAAGAAATGTTACTTTGTTGAAGAAGGAGTGACTGATGATGAGTCTGATAAAGATACTAGAAATGAAGATGAATGGATTTTCATTGCTACCGTTGAAAATAGTCATGTGGCTACTGAGTCTAATAAAGATGAAAAATCTCTTGCAGCCCAAGTTGAAGAAAAGGATGAGTGGGTTATTGACAGTGGATGCTCACATCATATGACTGGTGATAAAAACAAATTTGTAAGTCTAGAGAAATATGATGGTGTTGTAATATTTGGAGACAACAATGCTAGTGTGATTCATGGTAGAGGTTCTATTTGTCTTGGTGGAAAGGATAACACTGATGATTTTATTTATGTTGAAGGCTTGAATCAAAATCTTTTGAGTGTTGGAAAGATGGTTGGAAAAGGCTATGATCTACAATTCAAAAATGGAAGATGCAAGATACATGGAAGTTCTAGCAATATGATTGCTACTGGTAAACAGACAAAAGGTGGTATTTTTTAACTGAATATTGCTAGTGGGAGTTGTTTAATCACTCAAGTAGATGAAATTTGGTTGTGGCATAGGATGTTGTTTCATGTAAATTTTGATAAAATTGTCAAGGTAAGTTCCACTCATGCAGTAAGAGATCTACCTAAGTTAGTGAAGCCTACTAACACACTTTGTAAGGAATGTCAAATGGGTAACAGACTAGAGTCTCTTTCCGAGGTAAACAGTTTCATTCAAATAATTTATTGGAGCTACTACATACTGACCTCTGTGGTCCCTCTAGATTCAGAAGTATTCAAGGAGAAAGGTAGTTTATGTTGATTATTAATGATTATTCTAGAATGATATGGGTTTCCTTTTTAAGAGAAAAATGTGAAGCACTAGAAAAGTTCAAAAGTTTCAAGGTTATGATAGAGAATGAGAAAGGTCTAAAAATCAAGTGTTTGAGATCTGACAAAGGTGGTGAGTTCACCTCCAGGGATTTAAACTCTTTTTGTGAAGAATATGGAATTAGAAGACAATTATCTTCTCCTCGAACCCCTCAATAGAATGGAGTTGTAGAAAGAAAGAATAGAGCAATGATGCTAGAAGGAAATGTGCCCTAGAGCTATTGGAGTGAAGCTGTAAGCATTGTTGTGTATACTTTAAACCAAGTAAATGTTAATGGCAATTCCGGTAAGACCCCTTTTGAGCTATGGTTTGGTTACAAGCCTACTATTAAGTATTTCAAGATCTTTGGAAGCAAATGTTATATCAAGAGAGATGATGATATAGGAAAGTCTGATGCATGAAGCGATGAAGGAATATTTTTAGGTTATTATACTAAGAGAAAGGCCTATCGATGCTATAACAAAAGACTGAGAAAGATGGTTGATAGTGCAATATCAAAGTTGATGAGGATTCTGTCAAATCATCAAGATATTGTGGATATGACTCTGATAAAGACAATACAAAAAAAGGGAAGAATGTTCAGACACAGAATCAACTTCAAATTGTGCCATATGTTCCAGTTGTTCTAGTAAAGCAACCTCAATTCGTTCTGGTAAGTCAAGGTAGTTAGGAAGCAGAGACAAGTGCAAGTACTGAAGGAAGATTGTAGAAGAATACTACCTGATTTCAAAGATTGAACATAAAAATGTCATTGAAGCTTGTCAAGATGAACACTGGATGGAAGCTATGAAGGAAGAACTGACACAAATTGAAAAGAATGATACATGGATTCTAGTTCCTAGACCTAAAGACACAAATGTGATTGGTACTAAATGGGTGTTTCAGAACAAGCTGAATGAACAAGGTGAAGTGGTCCGGAACAAAGCAAGACTGGTATGTAAAGGATATTCTCAGATGGAAGGTGTTGATTTTGAAGAAACCTTTTCCCTTGTTGCTAGAATCGAAGCTGTTAGATATTTCTTGCTTATGTTGCGTACAAGGACTACAAATTCTATCAAATGGATGTGAAGTCAACATTTTTGAATGGAAAACTAGAAGAAGAAGTATACATTGAACAATCGGATGGATTTCAGCTAATTGACAAGGAATATGTGGTCTGCCGCTTGAAGAAAGCTCTATATGGACTTAAGCAAGCCCCCAAAGCCTGGTATGCTAGATTGGAAAAATACTTACTGAAGCTTGGATTCACTAAAGGTACTACTGATAGCAACTTATATTTCAAATTGGATCATGATAAAGAATTAATTATAGAAGTCTTTGTTGATGACATCATTTTTGGAGGAGATGATGGTTTGTGCATGAAGTTTGCTGATGAGATGAAAGGAACAGTTGAATTTGGACTGCGATATCCAAAGAATGATAATCTCACTCTAAGTGCATATATTTCAATGTGGATTGGGTTGGTGATGTAGATGACAACAAAATTACTAGTGGTGGTGCTTTCTTCCTAGGGAAGAACCTGGTGTCCTGGTTGAGCAAAAAGTAGAATTCTATTTCTCTATCTACTACTGAAGCAGAATATATTGTTGTTGCAAATAATTGTACTTAAGTAATATGGATGAAACAAATGTTGAAGGATATCACAGTGATATATGAAGAGCCTATTGCCATATATTGTGACAATTCAAGTGTAATAAATATTTCAAAGAATATAGTACTACACTCTAAGACTAAGCACATATCAATCAAGTTTCATTTCTTGAGGGAGAAAGTGAATGAGAAAGAAGTCAAATTGGAATATGTACCTACCAAAGAACAAATTGCAGACATCTTTACTAAACCGTTGCGAAAGGATACTTTTGAGTATCTCAAAGGAATGCTAGGGGTAGTTACCCCTCTTGATAAGAACTAGAATATGCATTTACTTGCATCAATTCGTGAGCTACATTATTATATTCTGATCCGGATTGATGTTTTCATGGCTGCTACTCAAGGGGAGTAGTCAGATGTGTAGATATGTGGTTTTAGAGTGTGTGTATATGGAAAGGTCATGGTTGCCTTTTCCATTGATGTTAAAAGGGGGGAAGTGCAATGTGAAAAATATTTCAAAGGAAAAGAGCCTAGTGGGGAGAAGTACAGTTGAGAAGAAGAGTCAGTGTGTTGGGTTGATAGTATTTTTCACATCATGTGTTGCCATCAATGCCAAAGCAGGAGATTGTTGGATGGTATGGATGTGTTGCTAATATGTGGTTGTCATTGATGTCAACATTATTAGCATTTGGTGTGATAGAGGTTGTATATGTCAAGGATATTGAGAAAATTGTAAAAGAAAGTATTACAGGTTCCCTATGGAACTATGTAGGTCTTGAAGGCATCTTGTTCTTTACGATAAATTTTAGCTGCTATGGACTAAAGGGTTTTTTGATGAGTGTATCTAGACCATCTATCAGAAGTATCAAAGGTCCACATATATATTTGATCATATTGTGGTCTAACAGTGTTTCTCTGGTCTCTATCAGTGTTCTTGATGAATTTTATGTGATTCTAGAAATATCAGTTGTTGTGGATGTTTCTCTATTGTTTCTTGGTGTTCTTGGATGTTTCTAGATTGTGCTTTATCTTTGTGGTTCATCCAAATTGATCGGTGTGCTCGTGGTAAAAAAAATCATACGTATGTTCATTTTTCTTGTTCTTGGCCGACATGTTGATGGTAGCGTGTTGTGGATCATTGAGGTGAAATTAATTGAAGTCTTTTTGTGTTGTAGTTTTAAATGTGGGTCTCCACTATTCTGTGGCCAACCTTGGTGGATTCATATTAAAATTTTATTTGTAAATTTGGGTCAACATTGCAAATATGTTTTATTTTCCTAGTCGATAAGTTATTGATGAAATATCATGTAGTGGATATTTAAGAGTGATTGTTTCATTGGTGTTAGGTGTTGGAAAGGTGTTGAGTTTGCTCTTATGTGTGTGTGTGTGTGAATATCATTTGATTACAGAGTAGATTGTGAAGAAGGTCGAGCAAAATATAAAGTAGTTTGTGAAGGAGTTTTATGTGCTTAATTGGAATTGTAATCAGGCTTGTGGAGAAGCTATTATTTTAGTTCATACCCTCCAGATTTTAATCCTATTCTGCATTGTTGGGAAGTCAGCCCCTTTTTTATTTGAGCAGTGAGCTCTAGGAAGTGTGCCTGAATGCATGTACATTCCCCTTTTTATTTCTCATTATACTTTTAACAAGGTATAATCTTTTGGACTAACATCCACCATGGTTTTTCCCCTAATAGGGTTTCCACATAAAAAAAATCTTGGTGTTTTTTGTCTCTCTGATGTGTTAATTGCTTATGGTTAATTGATTATTCATCAAATATGAGATTAAGTGAAGAAAATTTTGAAAATTTTATTATTCTATGACAACTGATTCACCCCCACTCTCAGTTGTTTATCCTTATTTTTCCAACAGCTAGATATTTGGAATTGGTGCCCTAAATTTAGCAATGATTTGGATGAGAAATATGTGAGGATAGCCTTGAGTAGAATGCATGAAAAATTCAAGTGGACAGATATTCCTAGACTAATTTCAAAAGAAGTGATCAAGGCAGTGACAGGGTTGTGTGATACTAGGCCCATACCAGTATTAAATTCTCTAAAGAATGACACAGATATGCAACTAACTAGTGCCACATTTGACAGAAGAGAAATAACAACTAAACCCATCACCAATCCTACTATGAAGTATGCATCAATCATGATTTTCCACAAGATATACTTTACCAATAGGGAGAACTTAGTATCTGCAACTACAATCTATGTTGCCCATGATATAATAGTAAATGGGAAGGATTATGAATTATGTGATTTTCTCTGGCAACAAATTCTAGAGAACTTGAATCAAACTAAATAGAAGAAGTATGCTTTCAAATTTAGAACTTTGAATGTATGCTTTCTATTCTACTTCTTGAGGGGGCTACATGAAAGAAGAGGCAATGTGTGGGACAAAAGCAAACTAGTGGTGCACCAAATTTTTTATTATTTACACATTAGAGACTATAAAACCTAGGATAATGCACTGAATGTATTTTTCATAGTATTCCAAAATAACATGAATGATAGAGAAAGAATTCCTGAAATTTTAGTGAAGTATGCAAATGATATAACCTTTCTTGTATCCACTGATGAATGTATAATAGAGGTGGTTGAACCCAGAACAATATGGATTGAGTCTCTTGGATATGATATTGTTGAAGATGAGGCTAAGAGATACATTTAATTATTGTTAAATAGTCCTAAGGACCCCTCCCTATCAAGACATGACATCTATGAAGAGAAATCAACTAAGGTGCACTTGGAGACCTCTACACCTACAAGAACCAAAAGAGTAAACAAAAAGGTAGAACAATACTTTGAGTTGCATGGACTTTCAAAAGGTGAAGTAGACATGTTAAGAGAATTTTTTGCAGAGAGGGATTCCAAATTAGTTGGTATAGCCGGTGTGTCCTCTAGACGATGTAGATCAAGAAGATCAGCTTCAACCCATGCCTTTGCATTTCCAAAACCTACTACCACAACTTCTGTTAGAGGGAAGAAGGTGGAGCCTAGTGCTCTAGTAACATTTAATGTGTCTGGACCCCCTAGACCCAACAACCAAACCTCAGATAGAAAGAATGTACCTCTAGTAGCACCCCATACTACCTCTAGAAGGAGGAAGAAATAAAAGGATTTATAGAAAGAAACCTAACTGTTGTGCTAGAAGAAGAGATCAAGCTTGGATTGGAAGGAGAACAACAACTCACCAAGAAAATGAGAAGTAGTGCCACTACAAGTGGTGAAGGTGCATCTCAAGAAGCAAGCATTGAAATAAAGAAAACTAAAATTGACATCATGGACACTTTAGAAGAAGAGGAGATAAAATTGGAAAGATAAGATTTCACAGTACATGTTCACGAGAAAGCCAAGAAGGAGAAAGAAAATAAATTAGAGGAAGGCTCTCCAAAGCATAAGAAGAAGAAAGGAAAGACAGAAATTCCTCTAGCAAGAGCTTGAACCCCAATGAAGTTAGATGTTCTGGTTAGCAATATGTTTGAACATGATGATTTGTTGGAAGGGATTGCAAAGTTGTATGAAGAATTAGATTAAGATGATAACAAAACTATCATTGAAGCCATTATTAAGTACATTATTATGTTAGAGGTTGATATACACAACATTCAAGAAAAAGTTCCTATAATTGTTGTTACCTGATTTTGCTTCCAGCTAAATCAAGTAGACTTATTATTGTGTTTGCATTTAAACACTAAAAGATACATATCACTTTCTGCTAAATTTCATCCATGTACATAAAAGAGATTGTCAAAATATTGCATTATTATAGTTGTGCAATTGCATACAATAAGAAAGAGAGTCAAAATTTTATGGAAAATGTAATCTTTATTGATGATCATAAGTGTATATTATCCCTCACAAGATGAAGGACTGACTATTCTAATGCTTATGAAGAAAAGACTATACACTTATAGATAAAAAGAAAAAGAAATGCACATAAAATGAAGAGGGACCTGTCATTGCCTGGAATGACGAATCTTGTTTTCCTTGTCTTGCATCACCTTCAAACTTCCCCACTTGTCTTGCTTTCAATTGATGCTCTCCTTTTTGCTCCTAGGTTCCCTACATTTTTTAAAAAGAGTGTTGTTAAAGCAATGAAAGGTCACTAATCAGAATATGTGCAAAACATCCATAAACATATAATTTGATGTCCATAAACATTAAAATAGACTACATACCATAGGTTTCTGGGAAAACAAAAAGAGTAATCAAACACACCTATCATATGCTTTTTTTATCTAATGTGTTTGTTCCTTGTGTAGATATAGGACAAGTCCTTGTTACTATTTTGATTTAGTTGATTGCATCATGTGGAGTAAAATGTGGCTCCCATGAGGGTTGAGCCCAAAATGTTGCCCTCTTGTGTTTCAGGAGGGATAGGAAATTGAGAAACTTGATCAAATCAATGATAAACATATTCTTGATGCATTAAATCAATATGGAATCACACCAGTTGATCAACTTTCATTATCATATTTAAAAGATGCAACAAAGAATGTGAACTATCAAGCAAGTTACTCTTCATCTTTTCACAATGAATCAAACAATAGGCTGCCATCATGCCAAAAAGGGGCAGTACTTTGTTGGATATGTCTTTCAATATTCTTAAGTGGATCCAAGGTCCATCTTAATAATGATACGTATTGGATTCCATTTCCATCATTTTCAAAGAACAAGCTTTGAAGGAAGCAAGACAAAGACAACAATCATTCGAAGATGAAGCAGTTTGTCTCTTCCCAAGAAACAAATGATTTCTGTGATAATATGAACACTAAAGCACTGATGCATCAAGTTCAATTATGCATCCATCAATAAATATTGGAAGAGATATCAAGTCCTACCTAGAACCATCATGAGTTATATGGAGCAACCCAAGGTGAACAAATGAATTTAGGACAGTTATGAAGGGCAACCTTTGATTGGTAATCATGTCAAGGTCAAAGTCAATGTCATGCAAAAGAAAACTCAAAATCTTAATGACAGTGGCCATTTGGCATCATGATAGAGTGTAGTGAAATCATAACATAGTTCACAGCAATCTATAGAAGACAAGTTATAGATGACAGTCCTTTCAGAGGTGCAAAGTAACATGGGATCAAAAGGGTTGATTGCAAGTAATAATAGTGAGGCTATGGTGGAATGTGAAGTGTATGATTCCTTATTGTCAGTGACCTTTCAGAGTTGGCATAGGTAGTCTTAAGTGAATAATGAGAACAACATGGCATAGAGGAGATAAGCATCCTCAAAAATGAGTCATGATCTCATGAGAAGGACATTCCACAAATAATGCATGCTATAGGATAGCAAGGGAGTTCTTTCTTTCTAGCAGAGTGATAGCTTATTTTTTGGAGTTATCTTTTCAACACGAGCAGTATTGTAACTCAGAGATAGATTTGTATACCAGTGAGTACCTTGGATCAATGATATTGAATATTTTCCTTCCCATTTCATGCTTTATTGTGTGCATCTAGTGGTTGATCAAATTACTTGTGAAATTTAACTTTTCCTTGTAATTTTGTCTCATTGTTAAGCACCTGTTTTGCAGAAAAGTGTATTGTTGCAGGTTATAAGCTATGTTAGTAAATGCAAATGCTTTTAGTTGTGAAATATTTTCCTTCTAGGATTTTATCTTTAAAACCTCCTTATAAAATACTTATGTGAGAATGCATATAGATGAGTTGTGTAAACCAAGATTTGTCATTGTTTGAATTATGTGCAAGTTGTTTTCAAGTCTTAGTTAGTTTGGTGAATCACCTTTTAAGAGTTTTTTTTTAGTCAATTTCAGTTATGCAACCCTCTTAATCTTTCCTCAAGAAATCATTAGTTTAGCAATAGATTAGGTGACATCAAAAGGGGAGCCAACCCATTATCTAGAGGTCTAATTTCATAATAGGATACCCATAGCCTGAAAGTAGTCCCATGTTGCTCCAAATTTAATGAGTTTCCACAACTTGATAGAGGGTGCAAATTTGGATAGTTAACTGTTTTGGCATGCTCGGTGGGATTTTTCTAATAAGGAAAAATTAGAAAATACATGTGTTTTGCTAGTTTTGATATGTAATCAACATTTTTCCAAACCTTTGAGAGGTTAAATTAGTATATATGGCAACTCTAAGTGGGAAAGTAGCAGAAAACTAGTGTTGTAACAACTTATGAAAAAGATTTAGATAAGTGGAAGCTCTGTCCCTTTTGATTACTTACAACTATCACCACCTAGGAGAAGAGGCAGACCGGCAAAGAGAGTTGTTGTTTCATCAAGAAAAATAGTTTCAACTCCACCTACAGTAAGAGTTTCAAGCCCTCCTATGAGGCAAAAAAATTTGGTGCCACCAATGGCAGTTCCAACAAATCAAAATTTTGTCACTTTTGATGGAGGCAGTCCACTGAATTTAGTCCAACATGATGATATTCCCATGGCTTCCCTTAAGAGTGTTCCATATTTTTTAGGTGAAGATTAAACCACACCAGTTGAGCACATCAAAGATGTATCACATATGTGTTCAATGCATCATATAACACAAGAGAATGTTGCTTTGAGGCTGCTAGTAGCATCTTTTAAGGGGAAGGCACTTTAATGGTTCAGGGGTTTAGCAATTAACTCCATTAGAACATGGGATGAGCTGGGTGAAGTGTTATGAAAATAGTTTGAAGACAAGTATGACAACTTGTCATTAGTGGAGCAACTAACCCATATCAAGAGAGCTCCCCATGAATAGATGATGGACTTCAACTTTTGTTTCCAAAGAATATGGGACAAAATTCTAGAAACAACAAGGCCTCCAGCTGAGTATGCATTTCTTTATTTTTTAAGAGCCTTAAATAGTGAAGTTGTTTTGATACAATGAATGGGTGGAACCACATTACCATTGTCTTATTATATAGCTATAAGGGCTAAAAATAGCCTCATACAAGCTGGAAGAATTGCTCCTAGGCCTCAAATGCCCTTCTTCCCTAATATATAGCCTCCTATGACTTTTCCAACACCTCAAATAGCCCCTTTACCAGCTGTTGTTAGCCAAGAAATTTCTGTCCAAAGTCCATCTCAATAATTACAGGAGATAAAGAGTAGTCAACAAAAAATTGAGAGCCTACTTTAGACTTTTGGCAATGAACTTGTGAGCATCAAAAAGCAGCAATTCCAAGGTTTTAAGCCTTACCAACCTCAAAACCAAGGTCAAATTCAGCCATATCAAGCTAGCAAGTAGCCATATCAAGGAAATTATCAAGGTGCTAGGCAAAATCTGAATCAAAGGCCTTTTCAACCATACAATCTAGTTCCATTCAGTGCAACTAGAGACCTTGTGTCTATCCGGAATAATCTTGCAGTAGAATATGAGTGGTGAAATCCCTACAACCAGACCCATAATCAAACTACATGTTCAAATGGGGTCATCAATCAAGAATTGATGGTTCAAAATGTGTCAAGTATGCATAACGTGTCTAATTGTGAATCTTCACAACAACAGGATCTCCTTGCAAGTGACACAACTCTCCTGAATTGGCAAGGAGATAAATTTTGTGGAGTCAATAGTGATAGTTCTCTAATAGCATCCAACACCCGAGCCAAGAAGAGGGATTTCGAGATTGGACAAGAAAAAAATAAGAAAAAGGAGGTTCTTGGCCTATCCAATCCTCAAGTAACACACATCTTACAAAGAAATTCACAAGGCATCGGTAGTGAACAGCTTGGGAACCAACCCCAATCAGCCCACTTATAGATAGATCATGTTGTTGCAAGAACCCATCAAAAGGTAAATGCTATTGCACCCTTTAAAATTATTGAATCCATGAAGAAAATGAATGTAAATATGACAATTTGGGATTCTTTATCCATCCCAGGTCAAAAGGACTTATTGCAATCTTCTTTAACTGATTTAAATGTTTCAAGTGATGTCCCAGTAGGTCAAGCCAAGATTGTCCTTACAAATACACCTCAAGACAATAGTAAATAGCCAGGTATAGATGTCAAACCTCCCCCATGTTATGTGTCTTTGATAATAGAGGATAAGTTGGTTCATAATTGCATGGTAGATTCAGGGACAAGTAGTTCTATCATGCCCAAACAATCTGCTGATAGGTGAGGATTGAAATATCAACCTCTTGAAAAGGGAGTAGTCCAACTTGATGGAACAACCATTAACATTGTAGGTTCCATTAAGGGTTTAAGCCTTACTTTACATGCATGCCCCAATTTTTCCATCTCTCAAGATATCTCAGTCATTGATTTACCACCTCATTTCTCCTTGTGTTTATCAAGAGATTTTATCACCAAAATAGGAGGTTACTTGTCATCATATTGGTCCCACATGATATTTAAGACTAGATATGGGACAAAAGTGATCATTAAATCTGAATCGCTTGCCAAAGATTACATTGAGCCTTATATTCTAAGTACAGTTAATGTCAATTGTGTTGTTTTTTATGATAGTGAGCTTATTGCTACTCAAGAATTGCAACCTGAAAGTGCACCAGATATACTCCTAAATGAGTGGGCAGCAAAAAATATCATTGATAACCCAAATGACAATATTGAGGAGAGTGGTCTGGATGTGCATGTGTTGCATGAACCTAATATAGTGATCCAAAACCTCAAAAATAAGGTGGAACAACAAGATGAAGTATGGAAAATGTTCTTTGACAGTTCTAGAAGCAAGAACAGAGCTGATGGGAATGCAATGCTTGTGTCCCCACAAGGTGACAAGTATTATTCTACTTTCAAATTTTATTTCTCTTGTACTAACAACATTATTGAGTATGAAGGTTTAATTCAAGGCTTGGAATGGGCAAGGAAAAGAAGGATTGGTTGCTTACAAGTATATGGTGACAATGAGCTAATTGCAAATTAGGTAAGAGGTCTTCATATTACTAAAAATGATGTTTTGAAGTCCTACAAACATAGAGTGTGGGACATGATAGAAGAATTTGATGCTTTTAATCTAGTTTCTATTCCTAGGGATCAGAATAAACATGCAAATAGATTAGCTACAATAGGGGCTCAGTTTGATATCCCAAATGAAATTAGGAAGGAAAAAGTGCAACAGTATGTCAAGATAGTCATTAGACCTTCTATTCCTAATAATAATGTTCATTGGCAAGTTTTTGAGAGTGATGAATAGGTTTTGAGTTTTATGTTGCAAGAGGATGAATTTTTAGTAGTAAACCAAGACAAGATCAAGCAGAAATATGATGATCAGATCATCAAGTTTAGGACTAACAAGCTACCCAAGGGTCTAGTCACCTTGGAATCCATCTTTAGCATTGATGATCAGCTAAAAATGAGTAAGAACAACATGCAGGTCAAAGAAGAAAATTATGAAGAGCTTGAGATTTTCAAAGGTAAGCTCCTTAAAGTTGGTAAAATTTTCTCACATGTAGATAGGAAAGCTTTTATTGCTCTTTGTCAAGAATTCTAAGATGTATTTGCATGGGAATATTCTGATTTAAAGGGTTTTGACCCCCAAATTTCCCAACATACCATAGAACTAGAGCCAAATGCAAAACCTGTTAGGAAAAAATAGAAGCTTTTAAACCCCAAGCTCGAGCCTCTTATGATAAAAGAATTGACCAAACTAGTTGAAGGATGCATCATTTTTCCAATCGAACATACCTCATGGGTCTCTAACCTTGTCCTAGTTAGAAACAAAAATGGAGAGATTAGGATTTTTGTAGATTTTAGAGACCTCAATAGAGCCCCATTGAAGGATCATTATCCGCTACCCTCAATGGAGTAGATTCTACAAGTAGTATCTAGTTCAGAAAGATTCTCATTACTTGATGGTTATTCAGGCTATAACCAAGTCTTAGTTAAAGAAGAAGACTAGTATAAGACTACTTTCGCCATGAAATGGGGAACCATGGCCTATAAAAGGATGCCATTTGGCATGTCCAATGCTGGTGACACTTTTCAAAGGGAAATGGACATGGCATTTCAAGGTCTGATTGATAAACTTGTGCTCATCTACCTTGATGATATAATAGTATTTTTTAAGAATGCAGATCATCATCGTTCACATCTAAAGCAAGTATTTGAGAGGTGTAGGGAGTTTGGTATATCCCTCAACCCAAAAAAATGCATCTTTGTTTCCCATGAAGGCAAGATTCTAGGACATATAGTGTCAAAAAAAGGGATCGCCATTGATCCAGAAAGAGTAAGTTCCATTTTGGATCTACCTTTACCCAGCCATAAAAAGGGGCTACAAAGTTTTCTTGGCAGAATTAACTTTTTTAGAAGGCTTATTCTTGATGTTGTTGATATTTTGAAACCACTAATTTCCATGTTGAAGAAAAATAAAAGTTTCAACTAGACTAGGGAGGCCAAGCACAATTTCAAAATTATAAAGGAGGCCTTATTAGTAGCTCCTACTTTAGTAAACTTGAACTTTTCAAAAGATTTCATTTTGTATGCCTTTGGTAGTATAGAAATCATTTTTGCAGTGTTGGTACAATAGAATAAGGCTAGTTTAGAACAACCTATTGATTTTTTCAATAAATGTTTAGAGGATTACAATCATAGGTATACCTTTGTGGAAAATCATGTACTTGCTGCTATCAGAAGTCTAAAAAATTTTAAACCTCTAATTTCTAATAGTAAAATACATTTAATGGTTTCTCACCCTAGTATGAAGGAGTTCTTGTTAAGCAGGGACCTGAATGAAAACAGGGCTAGGTGGATTACAAATTTCATGGAATATGACATTGACATTAAGGTAACAAAGCTTGTAAGGGGTAAAGGGTTGTGTGAACAGCTAGCTATAGGGTCTAGAAGTGAGGAAAAGGAAGAAACAAAGGTGGTTATAGTTGTTGTTGATGAACTTACAGCTGATACACCAACAACAAGTGCAAGTTGGGTGCAAGATATGACTCATTTCTTACAAACTAATGAGTTTCCACCAAGTTTAGATAAATCCAACTATAGATATTTCAAACTACAGTCCATCCACATGCTGGTTGGTATTGTTATTTTTAGAAAAGACCTTAATGGTGTGCTTTTAAGTTGTATTGATCATCATCAAATAGATAAAGTGATTCATGAGTTCCATGATAGAACTATTGGGGGTCATCTTTCCTCAAGAAAAATTGCATGGAAAATAATGAGATTTGGCTATTATTGGCCAAGCTTATTTAAAGATACCCATGCTTGGGCCAGAAAATGTGTAAAATGTGCCATTTTTGTAGGAAAAGAGAGGCTAATAGCTTTACCATTGCAACCCATTCAAGTGGAACAACCCTTCATGAGGTGGGGCATTGATTTCATAAGTTCCATTAACCCACCTTCAAGTGTAGGTCACAAGTGGGTACTTACTGCAATCGATTACTTTACAAGATGGACTAAAGTAGTGGCCTTGAAAGAAGCCAATGAAAAATGTTGTTTTAAATTTTTATGGTGATTTGGTAACTAGATTTGGGGTACCAAAATCAATCATTTCGGATAATGCTTTAGCATTTGTTGGATTAAGAGTAAGTGATTGGGTATCAAGAATGGTATTCACTTGAATACATCATCAAACTATTAACCTCAAGGTAATGGTTTGGAAGAATCAACTAACAAGAATCTAATTAGAATCATCAAAAGGATTTTGGAGGATAACTAGAGAACTTAGCACAACAAGTTGAAATTTGGCTTGTGGGCAGATAGAATAACTCCAAAAATATCCATTGGAAATTCCCCTTACATGTTGGTGTATGGTAAACAGGCAAGGACTCCTTTATCTATTGAGCTTCCTACTCTTGATACTATGAATCAACTTGAATGTTTGAGGAGGAAGATCCAAGGGCTATCAAATATGCACAACTCATGGAGCTGAATGAAACAAGAGATAGAGCCATGAAAACAATGGAGCTGCATCAACTCCAAACAAAGAAATTTTTTGAAAAAAGAGAAACACCTAGGGTGTTTAGAGAAGGAGATGTTGTACTCAACTTGGATGAGTTAAAGAACAATCCAGGAAAGCACACTAAGTTTGACAGTATGTGGAGTGGCACGTTTGTCATTACTGAGTGCAAGGAGCACAATGCTTTTCAATTGTCAACAATGGATGGAGAAGATCTTCCTATCCCAATCAATGGGATACACCTCAAACTCTATTTTGAGGTATGATCTACCTTGTACATGTTATATTAGGTTTTTATTTCCTCTAAGTGTTGTTGCACATTAGTTTAAATGCATCTTTTCAATTTTCCCTAAGTGTTGTTTTGCATAGTTAGGTGGTTTACTTTGGTGTTCTGGTGTGTTTTAAATAATTTTCCAATGTATCTTGTAATGATCTAGTGAGTTACAGCAACACCCAAGGTTGTTTTTAAGTTTTGTTAAATTTTAGGTGACTTAGTACCCAATGGATAAGCTTCAGGCAACTAGTCAAGATGTTTAGCAGGCAAACATATAGCAGATGTCACAAAAAAATGTTACCTAATTTTGCTTCCAGCTAAATCATGAGACTTATTATTGTGTTTTCATTTAAACATTAAAAGATACATATCACTTTCTGCTAGATTCCATCCATGTGCATAAAAGAGATTGTCAAAAGATTGCATTATTACAGTTGTGAAATTGCATACAATAAGAAAGAGAGTCAACATTTTATGGAAAATGTAATCTTTATTGATGATCATAAGTGTATAATGTCCCTCAAAAGCTGAGGGACTAACTATTCTAATGCTTATAAAGAAAATACTATACACTTATAGATAAAAAAAGAAATGCACATAAAATGAAGAGGGATCCATCATCGCCTGGAATGACGAATCCCATTTGCCTTGTCCTACATCACCTTCAGTCTTCCCCACTTGTCCTGCTTCTGTTTGATGCTCTCCTTGTTGTTCCTAGGTCCCTACGTCTATAAAAAATAATGTTGTTAGATTAATGAAAGGTAACTAATCAAAATATGTGTAAAACATCCATAAACATATAATTTGATGTCCATAAGCATTAAAATAGACAACATACCATAGGTGTCTAGGAAAACAAAAAGATTATCAAACACAACTATCATATGCTTTTTTTATCTAAAGCATTTGTTCCTTGTACAGATATAGGATGAATCCTTGTTACTATTTTGATTCAGCTGATTACAACATGTGGAGTAAAATGTGGCTCTCATGAGGGTTGAGCCCAAAATGTTCCCTCTTATGTTTTAGGAGAGATAGGAAATTGAGCACCTTGATCAAATCAATGATAAACATATTCTTGATGCATTAAATCAATATGGAATCACACCAATTGGTCAACTTTCATTATCAAATTCAAAAGATGCAACAAAAAATGTGAACTATCAAGAAAGTTAAACTTCATCTTTTCACAATGAATTAAACAATAGGCTGCCATCATGCCAAAAAGGGCAGTACTTTGTTAGATATGTCTTTCAATATTCTTAAGTGGATCCAAGGTCCATCTTAATAATGATATGTATTGAATTCCATTTCCATCATTTTCACAGAACAATCTTTGAAGGAAGCAAGACAAGGATAACAATCATTTAGAGATGAAGTAGTTTGTCTCTTCCCAAGAAACAAATGATTTATGTGATAATATCAACACTAAACATTGATGCATCAAGTTCAAGTATGCATCCATCAATAAATAATGGAGAAGCTATCAAGTCCTGCCTAGAACCATCATGAGTTATATGGAGCATCCCAAGGTGAACAAATGAATGTAGCACAGTTATGAAGGGTGGCCTTTGATAAGGCTTTGATTGGTAATCATGTCAAGGTCAAAGTCAATGCCATGCAAAAGAAAACTCAAAACCTTAATGATATTGGCCATTTGGCATCATGATAGAGTGTAGTGAACTCATAACATAGTTCACAACCATCTATAGAAGACAAGTTATATATGGCAGTCCTTTCAGAGGTACAAAGTAATGTGGGATCAAAAGGGTTGATTGCAAGTAATAACAATGAGGCTATGGTGGAATGTGAAGTGCATGATTCCTTATTATCAGTGACCTTTCAAAGTTGGTATAGGCAGTCCTAAGTGAATAATGAGGAAAATGTGGCATAGAGGAGACAAGCATCCTCAAAACTGAGTCATGATCTCATGATTAGGACAGTCCACAAATAATGCATGCTACAAAACAAGGGATTTATTTCTTTCTAGCAAAGTGATAGCTTATTTTCTGGAGTTATCTTTTCAGCAAGAGCATTATTGTAACTCAAAGATGGATTTTTATACCAGTGAGTACCTTGGATCAATGATATTGAATATTTTCCTTCCCATTCCATGCTTTATTGTGTGCATCTAGTGGTTGATCAAATTACTTGTGAAATTTAGCTTTTCCTTGTAATTTTGTCTCATTGTTAAGAACATGTTTTACAGATAAATGTATTGTTGTAGGTTATAAGTTGTGTTAGTAAATGAAAATTATTTTAGTTGTGAAATATTTTCCTTCTAAGATTTTAGCTTTAAAACCTCCTTATAAAACACTTATGCAAGAATGCATATAGAGTGAGTTGTGTAAACCAGGATTTGTCATTGTTTAAACTATGTGCAAGCTGTTTGCAGGTCTTAGTTAGTTTGGTGAATCACCTTTTAAGCATTTTTTAGTCAATTTTAGTTATGCAACCCTCTTACTCTTTCCTCAAGAAATCATTAGTTTAGTAGTAGATTAGGTGACATCAAAAGGGGATCCAATCCATAATTTGGAGGTATTCTTTCATAATAGGATACCCATAGCCTGAAAGTAGTCCCATGTTCCAACTTTGCTGATTTTCCACAACTTGGTAGAGGGTGAAAATTTGGATAATTAACAGTTGTGTGGAATGCATTGATGGAAAGAATACATGAGGCTATTCAAAAGGAAGATAAGATGAAATTTGATGCTCTAGAGGAAATTGGATCCTCTTTATCTAAAAAGGACAAAGCCACACTAATTAAAGTGTACACCAAAGATTTCAAGGTTAAACAAAGAATGACCATACTTATGGGAAGAGAAGAGGACCAAATAGAAAAGCTAAAACAATATACAGTGAATATGGTTAGAGATATTGTGGAGAAGTTTGGGATGATTCTGGATTCATCATCGAGAACAACTCTAGAAAAGGAGCATGATAGTGCAAAAGTTACTGATGCAGAGGAAAATATTTCTCAAATTACCAATTTACCTATTTTCAATGTAGTTTCAAAATATATAAATGTTTAAAATGCAAAATAAACTCCATAATTTTATGACATAAAGAATGCGGTGATCTCTCCACCATTGGTAGATGATGAAAATACTTCCCCAAGGAAATTTCATCCTTTGGAAGATACTAAAAATATAACTGGTGAAAATAATGAAGACCACCATGATAAGAAAAATGAGGATATTGGAAATAAAGGTGAAGAAAATAAAAATGGAGAAGAAGAAGAAGGTCAAGAAGAAAATAACAATGATAAGAAAGATGATAAGGATAAAAAGGAGGATGAGAAAAAATACAAAAAAAAAAAAAGAAAACCCCTTCGAAAAAGAAGAAGAAGAAGAGAAAGAAGAGAACCAAGAAGAGACTGAATTTGAAAGAAATGAAGAATCCCAAAAGATCATGGGACCATCAAATTCATCCAGAGAATCCTCCAATAACACACTCAAGGGTCTTCTAACAAGACAAATAAGGATTCAACTGGTCATTAGAACCCCAACTAATACAACTCCCATTATACCAAGGTAGCATAGATCTAAATAAGATCTCACCCATTCAAGAGTTAGAGATCAAAGATACTTTTCATGCCTCCAGAAGAAAGGATATTATAGAGACCCATCAGAAGGGTGTTGAACTAATCAATAATTCCATCAAAACTCTATAGAATGCTACCCTTGGTACCACAATTGACAACTCTCTAACACCTATTGAGAATTTAAATCTTCTAGTTAATTCACTAAGGGAGTATGCCTCTAGCCTAAAGGAGTAGACTATAAAAGAAGTTGAGTCAAGGTTTGCGAAGAATAGATTGATTGAGCTTCAAGATAGATGTGCAACTGCACATAGCAAGGTGATGAAATGCTTGAAAGAAGTGAAGGAATATGAAGATGAATCCCATACCTTATTCTTGTATTGCATGAGGTGGTTAGATGCCATCCAAAGTAGTAAGTACCTAATGGACTCAATAGAGTCACAATTAGCTAATGCCTTTGGAGCTTATGACCTTGCAAAAGATAGAAACTATGCCTCCTGGAATGTCATTTCAGACTTGTAAAATAAGTTCTTCACTTTGCAAAGACATAAAGAAGATGTTATAAGGCAGTTTGGAAGGCTTGGAGACTTGGTGAAGTGCAAGCATATAAAAAGAGCAAGTGCTCTCATTGAAGCTGATTTTTTTTCAAAGATAAATCCTAATCCGTATACTCTGGAAGAGGGAGAGGAGAGCTTAATGGAGTCGGAATCAATGTATAAGATACTTGCTATAGCCAAAAAGAATTCGATTGAAGGAAAACCTTCCTGGTAAGCAATCATTAAGGATCTTGAAGGTGCTTCCTCCTCTAGGTGAACATATTTCACCTTGTATATTATTACTTCGTTTCAATTACTTTCAAAAAAATTTCTTGTACATATGATCAGATGCAATTCTTGAGATAACTCCCTATGGGGAGCCAGTCATTTCATTTTAGATGTTTTTATGTACATATACATCATGTTTTATAGCTTACATGTGTCTTATCAACACACCCTTTGTCCTTTATGTCAAAGAAGAAGAAGTTTTGGTGCTAAGAAATTTTATGTTTGAAAGGGGTGGTTCATACAAGTCTTTGAAGACAATTTTGATGATGAATGTTTTGAATTTTTCTAGAGATTCATTTTTGGCACATGTTTCCATCAATGAAAAAGGGAGATATTTTTGAAATAATGAAGAAGGAACCCCTTGATGTGTTTTCATTGATGCCAACATTGATAGTTGATAGTTTTGTCTGATTTGATAAACAATTTTTGGTGACATCTTAATCTGGTAATTTGGTCTAAAATTGCTCATGTTATAAGATCGGCTTATGAGGTTGTAGTATGTTATTTGGGACTACTAAATGTATCTATGATCAATATTTCAGTGAGTTTGGATGAATATGCTAAAAGTTACAAGTCAAAAAAAATTGGCATACAATTTTTGGCTTTATAGAGTAAATGGGTATGAGTTATCTCGTTTGCATTCTTTTGATATCTAGAATCAATGTTTATAATTCTGGGAGATAGTCTACAGGTGTTAATACTCTACATATTATAGTTGGTGCATGATTATGTGATCAGATGAATCATTGGTGTGTGATTAGTTGGCTTATTTTATGATTAGTTCCAGTCCTTGGTTGACCTAATACATGTTATGTGTTGTAAATAATAAGTATGTACTATGGATGTTAGTAATACCTATTTTAGATCCATATATACCTAAATCAAGTTAGATTTACTTTATTAATTGGATGGTTTGTGTTTGATTGGTTATATAGAATACTATTCATCCCCCCTCTCAGTATTCTGGTTGTTCAACAAAAACCTATAGTTAGGTATGTTGCAATGGTTTTTGGATACAAGATCTATTTTACCAATAAGGAAAATTTAATGTTTGCCACCGAAATTAATGTGGAATATGAAATGATTGAAAAGGGTGTGGATTATGATCTTTGCAAGTTTATTAGGAAATAATTGATGGAGAACCTGAAGCAAACAAAGGAGAAGAAGTATGCATTTAAATATGGCACTTTGGTTATGTGCTTGTTATTTTATTTCTTGGCTTCCTAGAACTGGAAGTGTAACCTAGTTGAGAGGAAGACTAGTTTCCCACCAAATTGTAGATTTCATGAGAAGTCTTGGAGATGTTAAAGCACAAGATAATGCTCATTGCTTTCTTTGATGTTTTTTAAAGGAGACTACATGAGAGAGAAAGAATCCCAATGAAAATAGTTGAAAAATACAAGAATGACATCACATTTTTGGTGTCTACAGATAGATGTATTATGGAGGAAATGGAACCAAGAACTATATGGGTTCTTGAATTAGGATATGAGGTGATAGAAGAATATCTTATTGGTTTTTTTGATGATTTACTAAAAATTCCGAAGAACACATCAAAGGAAGATGTGAAACATATGAGGAAAAATCAATGGAGGTGCACATGGAACAAAATAAACCAGTAATTTATAAAAAGGTCAAGAAGATGGTGAAAGAGATTATAGAGGAAATGGGTGTATCAAAGGAAAAAATGTGGTACTTAAGAGAAGACAAAGCTAAAGGAGAGTCAAGTGGTTCAAGATCAACCACAAGAAGATCCGGTAGGACAACTACCACTCCTACTATCCAAAAGCCCTCTAGGACTATACCATCTATTAGGGAAAAGAGCAAGACACTTGTCAGCCCTCTAATAAAGGAGAAAACTCCTTTGGTTGTGCAAACTGCAAGAGTTGAGAAGAAAAATACCACTACTGCACCATCTACTATCCCTACTAGAAGAAGAGTTAAGCAAAAGGAAATGAGAGAGAAGGGTATAGGCATAAATATTGTAGAAGAAGAAGAATAATTGGAAGAAGGACCATAGTTGGTCCAAAGAAGAAGTGATTCTTCACAGGGTGAAGCCAGTACCAAAAGTAGAAGGTTTGACGTTATTGACACTAAGAGTGAAGAGGAGATAGAAAAAGAAAAGGAGGAATTTTTTATTCATATGAGATAAAAGAAGAAAGAAGCCACCAAGAAGGCTTCTCCAAAGAAGAAGAAAGGAAAAGAAACAAATCAAAAGAAGAAGTATCCAAGTGAAAGCAAAGAAAAAGAACAAATAAAATTGGTAAGGCCTCACTCACCTATAAAATTAGAGGCATTTTCAATAGTATTTCACATAATGAAATGTTGGGAGAAATTGGGGCTCTTTACAAAGATGCAGATAAGGTGGATAAAGCCACCATTATTGAATCCATTATCAAATATATTGTTGTCCTTGAGGTGGACATGAGAAATATCAAGAAACACATTCCTATAGAATTATGGAATATTTTGTTAGAAAGAAGAAAAGAAGTATTAGAAGAAGAAGCAAGGCTTAAGGAAGAAGCCTTGAAAAGAGTAAGTGCTCCTCTCTCTGAGGATGAAAGATCCACATTGGCTATAATATTTAGAAAGGATCTAAGGACAAAGAAAAGGGTGACTACCCTTATGGGAAGAGATCAAAGTGATCTTGAAAGGCTTAGGAAGAAAAGAAATAAAAAAGCTAAGGAGATTGCACAAAACTAGAAATGATACTAGAAGATAGGGAAGAAGTGAATGTTGAAACCCCTACTCCAACACAAGATAATGAAGAAGATGTGCAGATAGATAATGCTCAACATGAGCATGATGCAAGTGAAGAATTTGCACTGAAAAACACACCTCTAAAAGTGGAGAACATTACATGAAGAAATGTTGAGGATATTGTAGACACTAAAATTTGGTCTAACCCTACGACTTCAATATTCTTCATAATTCGTATTTCCGTGGTCATGATTAAATAATGTTAATTATTTAATTATTCTCTAAAGTCCTTCATTTATTTATTAATTAAATAAATCTAATTATTTAATTAATCAACCTTAATATTAATTCATCTATTAATTAAATAATCTTAATTATTTAATTAATTCTCATTTTCTTTATTCTATCCAAATTAATTAAATAAATCTAATTGTTTAATTAATCCACCTTAACATTAATTCATCTATTAAATAAATAATCTTAATTATTTAATTAATTCTCATTTTCTTTATTCTATCCAAATTAATTAAATAAATCTAATTATTTAATTAATCCACCTTAACATTAATTCATCTATTAATTAAATAATCTTAATTATTTAATTAATTCTCATTTTCTTTATTCTATCCAGATTAATTAAATAAACTCTTTTTATTTAATTATGTTACTAATTAACCTTATCATCTTTCTTAAATTAAATAAATTCTTATTTAATTTATCGTAATCATATTTCTAACTATAATTAAATAAATCTTATTTATTTAATTTATCCTTAAATGTTGAATCTTGAATTAAATAAATCATTTAATTCATAAAAAATTATTTTAACGCATTCCTCTATATTTAGATAATTTGTAAGTTATCTAAGTATTCACTCTGACTTGACTAACATCTATTTAAATCAGTCAGTTAACTCTGGATTTAATGTTTGAGTGGCTTTCACGAGTAATCTCTTTGCCATATCAGTCAGTCATCTAGTTCTAACTCGTTTGCGTGTACATGCGTATTAATTAAATATCTTTATTTAATTAATTAAATCTTGTGTGTGTGTTCAAACAAAGAGTTTCTTTTATTCTATCTTTATCTTTGTCATGCAAATAATATTCTTCTATTTTTGAATACCAAACTCGAAGATTAAATCATTATTTAATCTTTATTTCTATTTCTATTTTTTATCACTCATGTCAGTATTAATAGTTATCATAATGCATGTCTAATCTTTTGATCCCAACCATCCATTGATCTTTTGATCCTGACCTGTCATTCGAATGATCAATTTTCTATAAATTGATCAGTCTTTCATCATTTCAATCACTCCCAAAATCTTATGACTTTTGGAGCATTTATCTTAAATATTCATTTTTTTGTTATTATAGGCTATGGTTGCACAATCAATTGAAATTTGAGGGAAATTACACTACAGAAAATGAAATGGAGAAGGACAACAAAGGTTATCCATGGAGTTGCATCGATCTTTGGTGGGATTGTTTTATGTTTTAGTTTATTTCCTTTGTTCTTTGTTGTTTGACTTTAGATTACATTAGAGCTTGATCACATTGAGTGTTTTCTTTTAACCTTTGTTGTTTTCATGATGTTACAGATACAGTGATCAGAGAAGACATTACAAAGGAAAAATTCACTCCTCTATTACAAGAAGTTATTCCTCTAGTTAACACTGAAAACACTATAGAGGAAGAAAATAAGGATGATAATACTAATGCAAAGAAAAGAGAGATGAAGACAAGGATGCATCCAAAGATGCACAAATAGAAAAAGAACCAATAGAATCTAAAAATGGTGAAGAAAAGAGCTCAAAAGGAAAGGTTGTGGAAACAACAAAGGTTTTTGGTGAATCGTTTGGCTCCTCCACAGATACCCTAAAAAATCTATTGAGTATGTAGCCCAAGTTCCAACATATTGTATCATCACAACTATTGCAATTGTTGATGCAACAAGGTAGTGTGCACTTGGATAAGATCTCTCCCCTTCACAAGTTACAACTGGGAGATATGTTTCATGCATCTGCAAAGAAAGAGATCACTGAGACACACTAGAAAAGTGGTGAACTGATGGAAGAAGCAGTGAACGAACTTCACGAAACCATACCTGGTGCAAATATTGACACATCACTAACTGGTATGGAAAATATGAAATTTTTGATTGATTCTTGTAAGTTTTATGCATCCAAACTAAAAGAAGAAGCAAAGAAATAAGTGGAAAAGAGAATCAATGACAAGAAAATGTTAGAAATTACTGAGAAATGTGCCATTGCACATAAAAATATTTTAGAACTATTGAAGGATGCACAAGGGTGTGTTGATGAGGAAAAGGCTCTATATCAATATGTCATGAAGTGGCTCGAAGCCACACAGAGCATAAGGAAGGAGATGGAATCTATTGAATCTCAAATTAATGTTTCCTCAAGTATCTATGATCCAATGGTTGACTTAACTAGAGAAACATGAATATAATAGAAGACATGCATAATAAAAAAAATTAGCTGCAAGCCCAGAAAGAACACATCATCCTATAGTTTGGAGAAATAAGGGATCTTGTCAATCTCAAACTCCTACTTGTTTCAAAAGCTCTTTTGAGTGTGGACAAAACCAAGGAGATGAATCTAGTACCTAGCACTCTAGAAGAAGGAGAAGAATTACTACTAGATTTTAAAACACAGTTTAGATTGATTATGGAAGCAAAGAGAGAATGGGAAAAAGGTAGGCCAACATGGAAGGCCCATTTGCAAAATCGCAAGCATCAACCACCTCTAGTTGATATATTTTCACTTTTTGTGCATTTCAATGTCTATATTCAAATTCTTTGTACAAATGTGAACTATATAGTGTTGTTTCTAGCATAATTTTGGGTTTTTATTCTAGTACATGACTTAGGGCTTGAATCAATCCATTCATTTCAATTTGTATATATGTTTACATTTCTTAGGGGGGTTTCGATGAAAGACATAACCGTTTTATAGGCACCCTTTGCCCTTGATATCAAAAGGGGAGAATGTTGGAGAATTTTTTGAAGATTTTGACATGTTACCATCAATGACAAAGGGGGAGATTGTTGGAAGTTTGGGGAGATTCGTGGAAGAATTTCCTTGATGATGTTATTTGGAAACATGAGCATGGGGAACAAGCAAAGGTAAATAATGATGTGTTATAGGTGTTAGGTCTCAAAAATGCAGGTATGAACTACAAGAGGTTGTCAAGCTCTTGATACATTTTTGGCTAACATACAAGGCCAAATGATGAATTTGAACCTTCTACTCTTTAGGTTATGCTAGACCTAGGTGGATAAACCTAGGTGAATGAAGCAGATTTGAACTGTGTGTTTCTTTAATAAGCAATTTGGCCACAATGGCAATTGGAAGTGGATAAATGAAATCCTAATTTGGTATGAATTGTGTAAGCAATATCAAGGTAAAATATGTTTAGTTAAATGATGTAAAAATTGAATTCGGTATGATAAAACTAAATAAAAATGGGTGAGACTAGTGCTTTGTTGGGTAAAACAGAATCAGATGAAAGTGTGAGATGAGTGGCTTCTATTTTGCAAAAATTCTAATTGTTTGGCATATAAATTATAAACATGGAAAATATACTGATTGGAATTACACACTTGATCTCAACTGCTAACACCATTTCATCCCTAATCATCCCTTAGTCTAACCATTTAATCGAATACCTTTATTTGATTAAATTCATCAATTTCCCTCTCTTAATTAAATAAACCATTTTATCTAATTAAGTCTTTCTCTCTTGTTAATTAAATCAATATATCTGATCTAATTAACCCTATGTCCATATTTAATTAAATAATTCCCTTTATTTGATTAAATCTATAAGGTCTATCTATTAAATTAAATAAATTAAACCTTGTTTAATTTAAGCTAACATCATCCCCTTTAGCTAAATAAATCAAAATATTTATTTAACTAAGTCTAAAATCACATTCTTCTCATCTTTGATTTAAATAAACCCATAAATCTAAGTCAAATTTTTCACATCATCTAATCCCTCATTAAATTAATTAACCCTTGATTAATTTAATCCTAATTCATGTCCGGTCCTCTAGCTTTTGCCACTTGCACATGAAAATAGATTTAATTTATTTATTAAATCCCTATTTTCTCTCAACATGGCATAATGGAGGAATATTCTCTCAAATTTGAATTCAAAATCAAAGTGGACTTTGTCCTTCCAACAAGACATTTATTTCATCTTTGCATTGAGCCAAGTGGCATATAAGACATTCCTTTTCCCTCTTACATGTCATTTCACTAATTTCAAATATCACCTAATTGCATTTATGGGCACATTCATCAAAATGTGCACATCCCTCATCCATTCTCATTTTGACAAGTGGCACCTTGCCATTGGTTGAATTTTAGTCCCACATTGCTTCATTTTGGGCATTTCTCTAACCTATCATTCTATAAATAAGAGGTCTCATTCCTCATTTCGGTATCCACAATTTGAGAAAATTTACTATACTCAAATCCATAGCAATTTTCATCCATTTCATCAAATTTTTAGCTAGGCTATGCAGATTTTTATCTTGGAGCACACTTCAATCTTCAACCAAGTGGATCACATCTTCATCAAATCATCAAAGCTTGCATGGGAATTTGGAAAGGGCCAATTTCCACATCAAATTGGCACCAACTCCCCCAAGAGATTAAGAGTTTGCTTTGAATTTGAATAGGATTTAATATCTTTGGTTTATGCTTGTTTATGTTCTTCATTTCATTCCTTTTCCTTTACAATTCAAATGGATTTCTTGAGGAATCATGATACTAACTTGCATTTGATCTAATATGGTGTTTTTTTCATGTGTTTATGCAGGTTTGGAATCTTGGCTCACATTTTGGCACTAGGAGGGAAAACCAGAAGTTCTAATCACATTTTTTCACCAAATTCCATGCTTTTTTGTTGTTTTTGTGTCTACAAGGAACTCCATTGCTAGCAAACCAACGTCGCAGTTTAGAAACCATTAGGACTCTAGCATCATTGTATCGCACTGCTACAAATTCCAAACTCTGATGCTCTCTATTTCCCGCTCGAGATTCAAACTTCCAAAGTGCACCGCTGAGTCTTTTTCACCCACTGGTTGAAATAGAGATGCCTTCATGCTCTTTGTCCCTTATGCAAAGCGACGCTGACTGGTAAGCAATGCTATATAGCACCACTAGAAATTTTAAGCTGCACCGACTTTATAGGTTCCACCGCTAAAGGGAAGTAAAAAGTGAAAATTAGTTTTATGACACGTGCCTTTTTTCAAATTTTGATCATTTGCATTGTTGTCTAATTTCCTAACTTTTGTTTTGTAGATTTCACTAGTTTTCCTGTAGGTTGGCTTGATCAAAGGTGAAGAGGAAAAGAAGAATAATGACATCATTTCATGATACCAAGTGTTTTTGAACACTTTAGTGTTTGTTTAACACTCTTAGAGGATTCACTATTTATCTTAAAAAAAAATTGTTATCTTTGGTGCTTAGGACCTACTAGTTTCCTTTTGGGCTCTAAAAAGAACACTTCAATTTCTTGTTACAAAAGGGTTTAAAATGAACTTTAGGCCACAAACTTACTAGAGTTGGTTTTCAGATTTAATAATTGAACAAGGAAAATTTTCACACTTCCTTTGGTGCTTAAAAAGAAGTCATTATTGTTTTGTGGGTCTTAAAATGAACATGTGCTACTTTTTTTATGATTGCTTACTCAAACTAACACCATTGAAAAGGTGTATGTGCTTCTCTCGCACCTCATGATGATCTTAAGAATCAAAAAGCTTTTTGGTGGTCTTAGATTGGGATAAAGTGATTGCCTCCACACTTCATTTTGGGAACTAAAATTGAACAAAACATCTTGCGAGTGTGAGTCAAACCTATTGCGTGTATTCTCTCTTTGTTTCTCAACAAAGATCGATCGAGTTACAGATATGTTTTCTCACTTTTTTTTATCTTAGAGGGCCTACCTTGGAGAAAAATTACTCACCCAAGGGAACGACTCAACTGGTAACACTCTAAATCCAAGAGTATTTCTAGCCGGGATATAAAAGTGGGTACTAGAACAAAGGCCAGTATCACATGGTTGGTTTTGAAAAGAAGGGAAGCAATGGTCTCTCCCCTCGATGGATCAACTCCTACAAACGGAAAGTCCGAATTAAAACCCTTGTTGTAGAAAGGCCAAAATACCTATCTATTTGTTGGTGCAAGAATGGTCGTTCTAAAGCTGCCCACACTTTTACGGTTTTTAGTAGAAATGGAAAGTATGTCATGGGAGTTTCATGGGTACTGATGCTTGGCTACCCTAACAAGTGAGTGCAATGGAGGGGAGACAGTGGGGTCAAGCATCTAACCATTCACTAAAAATAAGCATAACTGGACTTGTCCAAGTGGGGACTCAACAAATATAGTCTTTCATATCCATAGGATTATGCTTGTTCTTGGTTACAAAACACTTTTCTTTTTTGAAAACATTTGGAAACAAGCATTTAACATTGTTGTCAAAACTTCAAACCCTTTAGGAAGCAAATACAATTGACCAAATTCATCTATTATTGCTTTCCCTTAATATTTTATCCTTAGAGGTTTCTGAACACTTGGAATTATATCTCAATTTTCTTACTAGAGTTAACAATAGGTAACCCTTGCCTTGATTTCATCAAAGTTCCACATGATATATTTTGTGGAATGAGAAGAAGTTGAGACATTGGACATCTAGTTTGAAAATCTACTCAAAAAGTGTTTGTGGTAAAACAAAGCCATTAAGCAAAGACTAAAAACAATTGAATCCCACACATGTGTCTCCAATGATTTCATGCAAGATCAAGATCAAGAAATCAAAGGTAAAAGCTCTCAGTCCAAAAGATCACCAAAAGCATCTCTCAATGCTATACGAATTCATATGAAGACTTCTTTTTAACTTTTACAAGAAAGCTTCAAGAAACAATCCTAGATTGTACTCATTTTATTATTTTCAGAATCCAAATCTTTTTCTCGAATTTGAACACCTTGTCTAGAGAAAAGAATGTTGTTCAAAACTGAGGTCTAGTAAAGTAGGTGTCTTTTTAGGGAAACATAGGATCAAAATCAAACCTTCATCCATCTTTGAACATCAAACCAAAATCGTCTCAGCATCAACTTTTGAAAATATTGAAATCATCCTTCATGCTAGGCTTTTTGGCAAATCAAAATCATCAAAATCCTTGAAACACAAAATCAAAATCCTTGAAATATTTGAATCAAAAAATAAAATCATCTTTGGCTAGGTATGTGTAGATGCATCCTTTTTCATATGCTTATTCAAATTATCAAATCATCTTGTTTAGCTAGGTATATGTAGATGCATCCTTCTTTATATACTTGGTTGAATTATCACCTTGTTTGAATAGGTGTGGATAGATGCATCCTTCTCCCTAAACTTACTCAAATTATCATCCTTTGAGAAAATGTATCCCCTAGATAATCATCCAAAATCTTGGGGTCCATTTGTTCATAATCTAGAATCAAAGAAAACCAAAAATCAAATCAAGGTCAATGCAAAAAAATCAAAGAATCCAAAACCAAATCCAAACATCCAAAAAGTCCTAAAAGTCTAGCATCCCCTCAAGATTTCTCAAAAGTTCAATCATCCATATCATCCATCTTTTGCACATCTCCATCATTCCACCTTTGATCCTTGAAAATCCTAAATTTTCTCTTTTGTACCTAAAGTTAGATCAATCCAAAGAATTAGAGATTCATCTCCCATATTCTTGAAAATTGATCCCTATTTTATGGTGCAAACTAGATCTAAATACAAGAGGAACATGGAAGCCAACAAAAAAAATCCACTTCAAGTGACCTAAGCCAAACAAATTCTGAAATAAATCCCATTCGATTGAGCAACCCTCTAACTAACTTTCCTTCATCATCACTAAACCAACAAGAGGAAGGTCAAGTGGATGATCTTACCAATAATCCCTTTGGAATGTCACATGAGGAAATCACTGAAATGGTTCAAAATCTAGAGAATCATAAAATTATTAACATCATGATGAGACTCAATCCTTCACTATACATGCTCGAATTAGAAAAATAAGGGGCTAAACTCCCCTCTAGTTTTGATCTGAGCACAATTGTGGAATCATCTTTTGGGGTCATGCCCCCAATCTCATCCACCATCCCCATCTCATCTACACCTCCATTTCAAAGCATCACTCAAAACATCCCACAAATCACATCGTCTATTGCTCCAACTCAGCCCATTGTTAACAAGGGAAGTGCATTTCTCAATGCATTACAAACACATCCCCTTGTGAACAATCAAGATTTGGATGAAAACACCATCTTGGGAAAATCCATACCTCAAAATAAATTGCATCCATATATCCCTCTCACTTTTCACAATCTGAACGACCCATCGTCATCATTTCATGCAACACCCCAAACCTCTCTCCCCATAACTTCACAAGGAGAAGGTGACATATTTGGACCATGGGGAATTTTTGACACTACACCATTTCCTCAAGAGGTCACACCACTCCCACCATTGCCATCAATATCCACATCATCTCTTGGTTTAGAACTCCCCCCTTTACCAAGCATCAATCAAAAAAATTAGATCAACCCACCAAGCATAACTCAGAACATCATTCCAAATACTTCCACCTTGCCATCAATATTGCAACAAAAAATGGCAACCATCCCAAGAACGCAAACCACCACCATCACATCAACCATCCACCAAACATCTCAAAACATGATCTCTCAAGGACCAACCATATCAATTACACCATCTACCACTCAAACCCCAATCATCAACACGACGATGCCTGTCATCACCACAACAAGCACCATTCCAAATCCACCTCCACCACCACCACCACCGAAATATAACACATGAAACCAATACATTATTGTGTTACAAGCTGCTCAGTGAGCTACTTATCAGAAGGCATTACAACAAATCCAAAACCAACAAGTTGCACAACTAACTGCTTAGCAAGCCACTCAAGCTACTCAAGCTGCTCAAGTCACACAACACACACTTCAAGCACAACAAGAACAACATGATATACAAGCCCAAGCCTTATTGCAACAACAACAACAAGTTGCTTAGGCTGCATATGAAGTGCAAGCTACTCAAGCCACACAGATTGCACAAGCTACCACTTAGGGCCAAGTGCAAGCTCAAGCTCAAGCTGAAGTGCAAGCATAGGCACAATATCTTGCATAGCAACAAGCAGCCCAGCAACAAGCATATCAACAAGTAGTAAAACAATATCAAGAGCATCAAGAAGCAGCTTGATTAGTAGCACAACAACAAGCTCAACAACAGGAACTAATAGCACAACAGCAACAAGAACAACAAGCATTGTTGGTACAACTACTACAAGCATATTTGGCTCAACAGAATATGAAAACACCATCCATCAACATACCAACCAATCTACCCATCCCACCAACAATTGAACCACCTCATAACACTCTCATCCCACCCCTTGATCCATAAAATGATTTCGTAACACAAATCAAATTGTTCTCGTAACAAGCGCTCGACCTTCAATCAGGGCGAACTATGAAAACACCTAGCAACTTGTTCCCTTATCCATTCGACTGCATCCTTGTAATGAAACCATTCTCGAAGGGATTTGAGATCCCCAAATTTTACAAATACCATGGGATGGGAAACCCTAAAGATCACATCAGGGAATTCTAGGTTCATTGCATGGAAGTCATGTATGACGATACCTATCTAATGTGGTTGTTTCCTAGAAGTTTGGCTAGCCACGCCATGGAATGGTTCTCTCACCTTCCTCCTTGCATCAAGAAGTTCCAAGAAATAGTAGATGCATTCATCAAAAATTGTGCATTCAATATCAAAATGGATGTCAGTCTAGAGGAACTATCAGCTCTAAAACAAGGGAAGAATGAATCATTTTCTTCATTCCTACAATGATGGTGATCCAAGGCCAATTGGAGCAAATAGGTCATGCCTGAGGAACAAGTGTGCACTAGCATATCCAACCTCAATGGAGCCTTGGCATTCCATCTCAAAGTGCAAGGCATCACCACATACGACCAGTTGATCTCTAAGGTCCTCAACATCGAACGATCCCTTATGACACAACCTGGAGGGTCAATCACATATCCTGAATAGCAGAGAAATCACCCATCCACCAATTACAATGACAAACCTTGCATATAGGAAAGAAACAAAAATGTTACCAATGATAGTGTCATCGATGCCAAATTTTTCATCAGTGCCCCTCGACAAAACACACCCACACCACAACAGCAATCCCAAAACCATCATCAAAACAACCATCAAGCTAACGCAACAACACAACAGCCAAACAATCAAGTGATCAATAGCATTAATGATCAAAGGGGACCACCCCACCAAAACAAGAACTCCCCCAAGTAGAAGTACACTACCCTTGGGGAACCTCTTAAGGTCATCATGAAGAAACTAATAAACAAAATCCTCATCAAGGCTCCCACCTATGAGAATTACCAAGAACCAAATGTGAAACCACCCTGGTACAATGAAAATCAGCTCTGTGACTTCCACAAAATCAAAGGGAACACCACTCACAGTTGCATGAGGTTGAAAAACCTAATCCAAGACCTCATTGATAAAAAAAATCATAAATGTGGAGTAGCTAGAAGGAGATCAGAACCTCAAAATATACACGAATATGATGCCTAACCATAACAATAAAGGGAACAATAACACTAATAAAGGGAAAAGTACCTTCAAGAGAGTGAATCATGTGTATGAACATGGCGTCGCATCCCTGGATGACTACTATGGTACCTTCTAGAGATGCGAATGAGAAATATTGGCCTTGGATGTACCCCTCCAAGCATAACCATACATGGCCGAAATCCCCCAATCAAGAAAGTCAAAACTCCTCAGCAAACGGCAGCCGAACTTTGCTTACCCGTATCTACAGGTCGAGTCATAGACAACTTCACCTTTGACATAACTAATGTCTGTAGTAGTAGTGATGAAAAAGATCCCATAACCAACCTACCCATGCTCTTCGAGCACACCACCCTTCTCATGATTATTACTATTTCATTTGAGTCCACTAACCATCAAAACCATGAAATCTACCTAGTCTACCCACAACTCATCAATTACAACCAACGAGGACCGCCAATTCTTGAAACACTAAAAAAAATGAGGTGCTCTCAAAGTTCATGGGACTGTGGCATAATATTCCATGTGGGGATCATAAAGCAGGATTCATCATCAAGCTAGATACACATGCATATTATGGGGAAACAATTGAATCCCTCAATCGCAAAAGTGAAAAACTAAGAATAATCTCTAGGTCCTTGAGTAAAAACCACATTGTGGAAATCTCTGACCCAAAAATAGTAAAAAGAAAGGTCATATCCAATGGTAAATACCTCTTTGAGGTGCCTGAGGATGGTCAATCTTCCTCTCAGAGCTCTCCATCAGGAAAAATCAGTAGTCCTAGCCAAAAAATGCAATCCAGTTAACTTGGGAATAAATGAGACCCCACACATCACATTCTATGCAGAGTCATTACTATCAAAGGAACAAGAGCTCCTAGCAACCTTCTTGAGAGAAAGATGAGTTAATTTTGCATGAATCTATGCAAACATGCCCAGGCTTGACCCAGAGATTGTGGTTCATCATCTAGCAGTGTACCCTAAAGCAAAGCTTGTCTAGAAAAAATTGAGAAAAATGTATCCTTAGATTGCTTTATTGGTCAAAATGGAATTGAAGAAACTACTGGATGCAAGATTTATATCGCCAATTGACTACCCTGTGTGGGTATCCAATCTGGTTCATGTTTCAAAACCAGATGGGGGCATCTGAATCTGCATAGATTTTAGAGACCTAAACAAATCATGTCTGAAAGATGATTTCTCGTTGCCTAACATTGACATTATTGTAGACATGATGGTGGGACACGAGATGCTTTCTCTGATGGATGGTCTCTCTAGGTACAACCAAATAATGATTACCAAAGAAGACCAACACAAAATGGCCTTCACTTGTCCATTAGATATTTACTATTAGAATATGATGCCATTTGGCTTGAAAAATGTTGGGGCCACCTATCAAAGAGCCATGATGCTAATCTTCCATGACATGATCCACAAAACTATCAAATATTATGTTGATGACATACTAGCAAAATCCAGGAAGAGGAGAGATCACATAGCAACCTTGAGTGTTATTTTTGATAGGCTAGAGGAATATAAAGTCAGACTCGACCCAAAGAAGTGTGTCTTCGGCGTACAATCAAGAAAGCTACTGGGATACATAGTATCAATGAGGGGTATTGAAATAGATCCAACAAAAGTGAAAGCAATCCTAGAGATGGAGGCACCCAAAACATTAAAACAGTTGAGAGCCCTCCAAGGTAGGCTTCAGTCCATCCACATATTCATAGCACAATTGGCGAACAAACAAATCCCTTATTCTCACCTAATCCACAAAGGGATAGCGTACAAATGGAATGACAAGTGTGAGGAATCCTTCAACAAAATCAAATAATATCTGCTCACACCACCGGTCCTCGTGCCACCGATCCCAAGAAAGCCATTAATCCTCTATGTGTCAGCAATAGCAACAGCCCTTGGAGCTCTCCTAGCTTAGCACGATGAAAAGGGGACAGAAAGAGCCATCTGTTATATCAGTAGAACAATGGTCGTTCATGAGTTAAACTACTCATTCATTGAAAAAGCATATCTAGCAGTAGTTTGTTTGCTTCATATAAATTTAGACATTACATGTTGGCACACAAAATCAAACTCATCACCAAGATCGATCCCTTAAAGTTCCTATTGTCAAAGGAAATGCTCATAGCAAGGATGGATAAATGGGTCATGATACTATCAGAGTATGATACTGAATGTGTGGAACAAAAAGAAATCAAAGGCCAAGTCATCGCAGATCAGCTTGCAGAAGCACCAATCTATTCAAAGAACCCACTCATATCAGAGTTTCTAGATGAATCTATCTTCAATCTCAGCATAGCTGACCATTGGAAACTCTACTTTGATGGCTCCTATAGACAACATGGATTAGGAGTCGGTGTTTTCTTCATCACCCCACAGGGTGATTGTATTCCTAGATCCTACAAATTGGCATTTCCCTACACTAACAACATTGTAGAGTATGAGGCTTTAACCATAGGTCTCAAAATAGCAATGTAGTGGCACATCATGAACCTCAAAGTATATGGAGACTCCTAGCTGATAATAAATCAAGTGAATGATGAGTACCAAACAAAGGATGATAAGTTGACTCCATACAAAAAGTTAGTAGAGAGCCTCAAAGAATCATTCATTGATATCACATTTGAGAAGATTCCCAAAGCCAACAATAGAGCAACAGACATCATGGAAATGATTGGATCCTTATTGGACATCCCTTGCAATGTCCTAAAACATGAATTCTTGGTAGAGCAACTTCTCATGGCCGCATTCGAGGTACCGGAGTTGAAATTTGTGTGTGAAATCGTTGGTCCCGGTGATCCTTGGTACCATGACATTTATACCTACTTGTGAATAGGGGTCTTACCTGCTAACTTACCCTCAAGCCTAAAAAGAACCTTTGTCAAGAAAGCATCATGGTTTGTCATCCTAGGAGACACCCTTTACCATAGAAGCATAGAAGGAACCTTATTACGCTGCCTAAATGTTGAGGAGGCATTGACCGCCTTAATTGAGGTGCATAATGGTATTTGTGGTTCACACTCGAACGGAATGACCTTGGCCAAGAAATTGTTTAGGATGGGGTATTATTGGCCTACAATGGAAAGAGAAGCACATGACTACGTCAAAAGGTGCCTACAATGTCAGTAGCATGGGGACCTCATCCATGCTCTAGCTCAAGAGCTTCATCCTATTGTCACACCATGGCCCTTTTTGCAATGGGGGCTTGATCTCATCGAAAAGATAACCCCTACCTCATCTAATGGCCACAAGTTCATCATAACTGCCACTGAGTACTTTACCAAGTGGATGGAAGCCATCCCCATGACATACATCATTGGAAAACATATATCAAAGATCATCCTAAACTACTTAATATGCTGATACGGTGTTCCCCAAGCTATTATCTCAGATAATGGGACACCCTTCAAGAATTAGGAGGTTCGTGACCTATGTAATAAATTCAAAATCCAACATTGCTTTTCCACTCCATACAGAATCCAATGGCCAAGTAGAAGCCACCAAAAAAACCATTCTAAAAATCCTCAAAAAGATAGTCAATGACACAAGTCGTGACATCTAGCATCTACAGCTAAATCACGTCCTCTAGGCCTACTGAACCAACATCTACACACCCACTAGTGCCACTCCATTCTCCTTGGTCTATGGATCAGAAGCCATATTACCCATTGAGATCGAACTCCCATCACTGAGAATATCACTGCAAAACCTCATCATGGATGAAGAATACTAAGTATCAAGACTAAATGAGTTAGAGATACTAGATGAGCAGCATATAGACACTTTAAATAATTTGCAAGCCTATCAAAATAGAATCAAGGAGCTATAACAAGAAAATTAGAAGTAGGACCTTTCAAGTCAAAGAACTAGTCTTAAAGGAGAATCAGAAAAATGTTCCAAATCCAAATAGAAAGGAAAATTTGAACCTAACTGGTTAGGACCATTTTTTATCATAGCGAGCTACAATTTAGGGGAATATCAGTTATCAACACCCAAAGGGGAACCTCTGTAGGAGCCCATAAACAACTCTCATCTCAAAAAGATTTATGCCAATCTTTCAAGGTATAAAACCAAAAATCCAAAAAAATCAGAAAATATCCTAAAAAAGTGGTCACCTTGATCAAAACCTAGCAAATAGGAATCTAGGTGACAACAAAAAGATCAAAAAAATACAAAATTCCAAAAAAAAAATCTAAAAAAGAATCAAAAACAATAAAGAGAAAAATCGTCCTCTAGTGAAAACCACTTCGATGGCACTTTGGGCAAGTACCTTGTGAAAACCTAGAAAATAGGCGCCTTGTGTAAATAAGCACTTTCCATCCACCAAGATCTTCATGGATTGTTCTGCATCATCCATCCATTACACATTCCATATCTCCATCACCCATCCGTTCAGTACCCGCATCATAGCTTGGTCCTATGTTTGTGTCATGATCCCTCCTAGTACTACTCAGCCCATCCTCAAGGTCAATTTGTCCTACCTTTATCAGAGTAGTATATTGTATCATGTTGGGGGAATGTTCTAATTAGATTGGATTTGTGTATGTTCTTGAGGTCTCAAAAAAATCCAAAAACATCCCAAAATCATAAAATCCAAAAACATCAGAAAATCAGAAAATCCAAAAACATCATAAAACCAAGAAAATCCAAAAACATCCAAAACATATCAAAATCCCAGAATATGTCAAAAATTCAATCAAAAAGTTAAAAAACAGAGTCTTCCTTTTTAACTACGGGTCTTTGAGCCTTGAACATAGGAAAGGTTGATCTTTGATCATCCCCTGAGACAATTAGGTCAGTCCTTTAGGAGTCCATCATAATAAAGTGACAATCCATTTATTCATATTTCATCAATAAATGAGTTTGTGTCAGTTGAACTACGTGGTCTCTACGTGTATAATTTAGGCAAGGCTAATCTATTGATCAGCCCTCGAGGCCCCTAGGATAGGTCCTTAGGTTAATCTCTTGGTCAAAATCTCAGAAAAACCCCAAAACATTTGAAAATCTAAAAATTAAAACATTTGTAAAACATCTTGAAAATACCAAAAAAAAAAAATAGCCTCAAAACATTTCAAAACTCCAAAAACATCCAAATATTTGAAAAAATTCATCTGTCTCATCTCGCTTTCACCTGCAATAAACATCACTCATAATAAACAATCATCATCCCCAACCTTTGGTAAAACAGCCAAAAACAAGTCTAGCAGATTGAAAGTGAAAACTCAAAACGTCAAAGTTTCAAGTCTAGGTCAGTACGTAAACAAGTTGGTCAACTCTTTGTGTCAATGGCCTATCATCCAATCAGTCCCATATCAAATCATTTGATATCATCAAGTCCTAGGATGCATCCTTCCTACAATGGACATCAACATTAGACATCACCGTAGTTTAGTCTTGGCTAGCAGTATTGAAGAACATTAGCTTCTTTGTTTACTTTATCTTTATCTTGTTGATTTATCTTATTTGTGCTCATTCCAAGGACCTCTCGATGATGTCTAATCAAAATATTTAGAGAGATAGGAATGGGGCAATGATCATTATCTTTTTATCAGTTGTGCTTGTTGGATGTTCTTGTAATATAACCTCGGTCATGTGTGCTTTATTTGGGTTTAGGGAGGATGTTTTAGGTGTCTTGTTGACCACATAGGAAGGCTTACTTTTCTATGTTTTGGTCCGAGATGTTTGAAATATCTGAACTGCTTTCCAAATAATGTTTTGTATGCCAGGTGTGAACAGGGATACTCCTATCTAATTGTTGAGTCAAAGTACATCATACTAGGTACAATGTCATCCTGGTTCTTCATACCTTGATGCATCGTACCTATGTGTGTTATCAAACATAAGGTAATTAGCCCTTTGAAAATCACAACTCCTCAGCAATCAAATCATCATCATCATCATCATCATCATCATCATCATCTCATGTCTTGTTGGAATCTCTTGCTTTTCGCGCTAACAGTGGTACCATGACAATTAATCAGATCATCATTATTATTGCATCCATCCTGCATCCATAAACTGTCAACATATAGCATATTGCATATTTTATAGCATATCATATAGAAACATATATTGCATTTCCATTACATAAATCCTTCATCCCATAAAAAAATTTGCATCATCATATCACATATCTGCATCCACAATAAGCATAGTGTAATCATCCCATATCATAAGCATCATCCATCATATCATTTTCATTTATCATACCATAACATTGCATAAACATCACATAACACATATAAGCATCCATTACACTATCACATACACTATACAACATTTGCATTCATATAGCACTACTCCATCCATCATTGCATAATATAGATTTGTTAGTCTAAGCATCTGCATAACATAACATTTGCACCATCCATACATAATAATCATAAAAAGTGCATAAAAAGATATTGAAAAAGAAATTCATCCATCAACATCTACATAATCACTACATCACATCATAACAACATATCATCATACATCACATTGCATCACATAGGATAAAACATCATTGCATAGCATATAAAAAATAAAGATCATCCATAATGCATAAAATAGGACATGACATATCACATCAAAAGCATCATCTCATATATCATCAAATGTATTGTCATGATACAAAAAATTAGATTGATGTACAAGTGTATGTCAATAAGTACAATCGGCCCATTGGGCTATAAAAAATGAGCCCAAAGGGCACAAAAAGAATATTGTCTCTAATAAAAAATGAAGGCTTAGCCCTGCTGGTTGCTACCCTGGCCACCTACTCTCTCCCTATGCTACTCTATTGGTCTATGGCCTATCCTCTGGGAGAAGTCTGGAGCCTGAACTTCCCTCGGCATGGCCTAGTAGTAGTACATCCTATAATAATCTACCTCCTGCATGACCTCTCTGTAAGCCCAGAGTGATACTGTGTTCCAGGAGGAGGAGACGACCATGCTCTCTAGCTGCTATTGGTAGCCCATCTCTGCTGTCACCTATAACTTTGTGGCTTGCCTCTACAAAATGGCCTGATCCTGCTCAACCCTAGCCTAATCTCTCTCAACTTTCAGTGCCTGTACCTGAGCCTGCAGTTGCAAAATCTTCCCATTTCTCGGATCTAGCTGTGGAGGTGGCTGCACATGGGGCTGATCTTGCTCCCCATCCCTAGGAGGCATCAGGACCCTATCCTAGTATCCTGGATCCTACTCCTGCCTCTGCTCTCCCACCTATGGATCTGGGAGAGGCTGGTGCCACACTGGCTGATCCTGAACTACCCAATCATGTACCTAGTGAACTAGTGGTGGCCCACCACCTCCCTGATCTTGATCTTGTGCTCCTCAGCCTCATCCTACTCCCCTACCTCTAGCTCTTTGTTGAGAAGAGGGTTTACTTGGAACTGCCTCTCCCTGGTCGTATGGCCACGACTAAGCCACTAGTTGTCTGAAGCTCTCCACTACCTCATGGGCCGGTATGTATCACCCCCAGGAGCCCTAACTAATTTTCTTCATGAATAGCCACATACTAATCATCAAGATGATTATGTGGCTCACCAAACTATCACTTGACCCTACCTGATAGGTACATCTCAATCATAGTGTGCTCTCACCCCTGCATCAAGCAATCCTAGTGAGCAAAAAATCATTGTTGTGCATCATCAAACCAACCTTGTTGCCCAAGGTATGGCCTCCATTGAAACACTTGTATGTCATCGAGGACCCTCCTCCAATGAGGAATCATGTGCTCTCATATATGGGTAAAAGAGAGGCCCCCTCTATAACACCAGAACACTAGATCATTTGGCTCTGTCGAAACAAGAATGACTCATGGATGAAGCATGGGGATGTGCTCCCATGCCCAGTTATGTAGGAGTGTGACTGTGACTCCAAGTGCTTTGCCATCCAAGTAGGAAAACTCATGAAGATCTTTGTAAAGAGAAGCTAGAAAAACTAGGCCCTATGCAAAAAGTGTCAATCATCGTCGGACCATCCGCTCCCAAGCAAGTCCCCAACCAGGACTGAAATATTGGCCTCATCGATCTAGGGAAATAAGATGTAATATGATAGCAGCAATCACCAAGTGGTAGGGTGAGTCCAGGGGCCTATGGCACTCCAGCTCGATCTACCCCTCGCAAAATACAATATGATCAGTCTCTAGGATGGGATAGCATGTGTCTATCCTAGCAGCCATGTAATAAATCACTTGCTTGCCATGGATGGGTAATCTCAAAATCCACCACACATCCTCCAATGTGATTGTGGCCTCACCAATTAGAAAATGGAAGGATGAGGTCTCACTGTGCCACCTCTCTGCAAGGTTCATCATCATGCACAGGTGTGTCCACACGGGTGGTGCGTAGGCGATGTACCAGAGCCCCATCTCTCTTAGGCACTCCTACTCCCTCTCGGTCATATCACGCAAATATCTGAAAATCTCTCGAGACCTGTGCTCGCATGAATAGATCTCTCCCGCCTCCTCCTGCATTAGCAAAAGTCACCATTTAAAATTAATTGAAAAATATTTTGTCCAAAATTGTATCAACATTCAAAAAATCACCCCAGCATCGCTACCTATGAAGGTAGTGTAGTTTGAAATTTTCAAATTGCAACACTAGAGCCTACAAATCCTCAAACTGCACCATGACGGTGCACTTTGTTGGAGCATCCCATTTTGCGCAGGAACCCTAATTTTAAAGTTCATCGCGGTAGTGCACTTAACAAAAGCATCAAAGTTTAGAGTTTAGACCTAAACTCCAAACAGCACCGCGGCGATGCAACTTGTGATGGCAGTGTAGTTTAAACACCAAGCAGCAGAGTTTGAAATTTTCAGTAGTGTAGTATGACACCGAGCCTAGGGACCTAGTTTCCAAAGCATTAAATGAGCATGAAAAAAGTGAAAAGTAAGCTCGGGTCAAGTTGACTCGCAGATGGTCTAGTGTTGGGAAGCCTCTAGTGTGTCTAGACTCAGTCAAAAATGTGCATAGGGAGCTATCGTTGCGCCATCTCGCCAAGATGTTAGAACTCAAATTGCAAAATCTCTTAAGGTTGAATGTGAAAATGAATTGGAAGTAGCCCCTCAAGGCCTATTTAAAACCTAAAAATTAGGGTTTTTTGACCCCTGTTTAGTAGTCTAGGAGGGGTCTAGGTCCCCCGATCCCACTTTTGTCCATCTGAAGGTCGTTTTGCACCATTTTTTGTGTTTTACCTCGTCATTTAACCTCCTCAAGCCTTTTTTGACCTGTTGAGCACCTTGTCCTCTTTTTTCACGAGATCACCCAAAAATCAAGTTTTTCATCTGATCTCTTGAGGGGGCAGTATATTGGCATGTTTTCTATCGTCAAGGTAGCAGTGGGGAAAATTTTGGCATTTGATCGAGATAGTTTATTCTTTGAATCAACGCAACGAGTACTTTGCTTCAAAGAGGGGCAAAATGTAGACATGGAAAATATACTAATTGGCATTACATGCTTGATCCTGACTACTAAAACAATTTCATCCCTAATCATCCCTCCATCTAACCATTTAATTGAATACCTTTATTTGATTAAATTCATCAATTTCCCTCTCTTAATTAAATAAATCATTTTATCTAATTAAGTCTTTCTCTCTTGTTAATTAAATCAATATATCTGATCTAATTAACCCTATGTCCATATTTAATTAAATAATTCCCTTTATTGGATTAAATCTATAAGTTCTATCTATTAAATTAAATAAATTAAACCTTGTTTAATCTAAGCTAACATCATCCCCCTTAGCTAAATAAATCAAAATATTTATTTAACTAAGTCTAAAATCACATTCTTCTCATCTTTGATTTAAATAAACCCATAAATCTAAGTCAAATTTTTCACATCATCTAATCCCTCATTAAATTAATTAACCCTTGATTAATTTAATCCTAATTCATGTCCCATCCTCTAGCTTTTGCCACTTGCACATGAAAATAGATTTAATTTATTTATTAAATCCCTATTTTCTCTCAACATGGCATAATGGAGGAATATTCTCTCAAATTTGAATTCAAAATCCAAGTGGACTTTGTCCTTCCAACAAGACATTTATTTCATCTTTGCATTGAGCCAAGTGGCATATAAGACATTCCTTTTCCCTCTTACATGTCATTTCACTAATTTCAAATATCACCTAATTGCATTTATGGGCACATTCATCAAAATGTGCACATCCCTCATCCATTCTCATTTTGACAAGTGGCACCTTGCCATTGGTTGAAGTTTAGTCCCACATTGCTTCATTTTGGGCATTTCTCCAACCTATCATTCTATAAATAATAGGTCTCATTCCTCATTTCGGTATCCACAATTTGAGAAAATTTACTATACTCAAATCCATAGCAATTTTCATCCATTTCATCAATTTTTTAGCTAGGCTATGCAGATTTTTATCTTGGAGCACACTAAAATCTTCAACCAAGTGGATCACATCTTCATCAAATCATCAAAGCTTGCATGGGAATTTGGAAAGGGCCAATTTCCACATCAAATTGGCACCAACTCCCCCAAGAGATTAAGAGTTTGCTTTGAATTTGAATAGGATTTAATATCTTTGGTTTATGCTTGTTTATGTTCTTCATTTCATTCCTTTTCCTTCACAATTCAAATTGATTTCTTGGGGAATCATGATACTAACTTGCATTTGATCTAATATGATGTTTGTTTCATGTGTTTATGCAGGTTTGGAATCTTGTTTCACATAAATATTAGTTTATAACTTGTATAAACATGCAAGAATATAATTACCAAGTTCTTCTTAGTGATCCAAGTGACACTTCCAAATTACTGTGAATGACTGGACGGATTTAATCTTTACTTGAAAGAACCAACTAATCATACCACATGAATACAACAAATGTGCATCGATAAATTGAGTGTATACTTGATATATCAACTTAAATAACAAAGAAACATCAGCCTTGGAGACAACTTGATAATATTTTCAATTAATTCAACAAACAACTGATACCAATATGATGCCACAAAATTAGAGTTCTTTCATTGATTCCTCCAAAATTTTATACATGCATCATGGTCTTTTGAAATGTAGACATTATATCCATCCCTATTCACCTATTACTTCCTCCTATTTCTAATCTAATATCTCCCCCTTTTGGTCTTGGTCTCTCGTATTTATATGAGAGGCAACAAGCTTCAATTCAAAGGTTATGTCTTTTGGTAACAAAACATAATTTATGAAATTAAGCATAACTGAAATAACTAAAACAAACATATGCCCCAATTCGTTAGTCTTCGAGTAAGGAGCTCGTGGTCATCTAAGCACTGTGCAAAGCTTTTACTTTATGATTATTCTTCCTTCCTGATGTTGATGATCAATCCTCATCTGAGCCCAAATACTTCTCTTGCCATTTGCTTATTGTCAGATCATTCAGCCAGTTGAATTCTTGAGCAGCAGTAAGATTGGTGAGATGAATTTTCCATCTATTATCAAGCAAGTTCCTGACATCTACCACAAATTTCATGTATCCATTGTCCAATATCATAATTCCATCAAGAAAAGTATGAAAATTGTCAAGGCTAATATCCCCATCACTCTGTATGTGTGTCAAACACTAAGAAATCATTTGATCAAACTCATTCTTCCATTCATCCACACTTTTTATTTGATTATCATCTTTAATGACTGAAGGGCTGAAAGTGTGCTTTATAGATTCAAATGCATTTCTTCTACTTTCCACTTTCTTCTTCATAATAGTCAAATACTTGTGCTCCTCAATAACTCCCTTCATCATTTCCTAAGTTAGTTTTAGCCTGGGAGGGGCATCTAGATCACTCTATGTTTCCTTGCACTGAGTAGTTAGAATGTGATAAGTGGTCTACCACCTCTTCTGGAGTTCTTCCGGGATAGGAGAATTTACATTTATCTGCTCTAAAGCTTTAACCAAATTTCTAAAGCTCTCATGTACCCCACCCATCTTTTCCTTCAATATCTTAATTCTATGCTCCAATATTTTCCTTAGGGTAACCAAAATGTGGTGCTTGACATCTTCCATATTGTGTCTCTTCAATTGATCAATTTCATTTTTCATCTATTGAATATGTGGTTCTTCAGCTTGTATAGGAGGATGATAAACAACTACCTCATCTCCCCTTACTATTGTTGCTTTTTGCAATTGTTGTTTCAACTTTACATTTTCAATAAACAATTTATGAACTTCATCATTTGACAACTTCAACCTTTTCTCATATTCAATTATTTTCTTCTCCATGTTTTCCACCACATCTTTGGTGAACATTATTGAATGGATAGTTATGGTAGCAGCCTCTGTTGGAGTTTTATCCTTCATTTTCCTCACCATGGCTGACCCTCTCATCTCTTGTATTACATCCAAGAGTCTGGGCTTCCTTGAACTCTTTTTCTTTTTCTGCAGGGCAAGGGTTTGAGTGGTAGGGTTATACCCTATTCCTGATACACCTTCCTCTGAGTCAAATTCTGCAACCAACATTGGATCGTCTTGTTATTTGATTTGGTCCAAAAGAAACACCTTGGACAAATCCATTCCTAGTATGATCAACACATCACTTTTCATAACTAATTCTCTTGCTTCCTGAGGATTAACATTGATATTATCAATGTTTAATTCAGCCAATGTTTGGGCCTAAATCTCAACCTGTTTTAAATCATTAGCTCCTATGAGATTGATCTTTAACCTCTCATTAAACTGCTTCATTTTAATTTTGATCCAAAAATATTTAAACTCATTTGTATGAATGAAATTGTCATCCTCCATAAATCTTAGAGAGGCAACCACTCTCTCATCATCCTAAATCTCATCTGCAGCTTCTGATATCCTGATTTTAGGATCATGGGGCTCCTGAATTTTCTACTTCTCTTCTACCTCTTTCATCTCTATCAAATTTAATACTACTTCTTGCTCCTCATCACTCAAGCCATACTAAACTAATAACTCAATTTTTTTATTTTTGGTCGGGGGCTCATGTGTGGGAGATGGAGGGGATGGATGTACTAGTGATGGGAGTGGTGTATGAGATGTGGATGATTCTTGTGATGGTTTTTGGGATGGTTGTTGGGGTGTAGGAAGTGGAACCAATCCTTCATCCTGATCCATATTGTAAAATTCATCAAATTTTCCAAGGACCAACTACATCCTTTTAAGAAGATCAAGCTCATCAGCAAAGAACCCTTTGAAATTCTTCTTCTTCTCCTTCTTCTTCTCTTCCCATATCTTCATTATTATCTATCTCTTTCTTGTCTAACACACATGAGAAAAATATACTAAATTCCTTATTACTTCTTCAAGGTCAAAAGCATGAGATATGGCCCTCTTGGTAAGCAAAGTCCTTCTGATCATATTAATGTAACCCTCTGGGTCACATACTCTTTCTTTCCAAAAATTGAGGGAATAATTAAACCTCATGAATCTTTGTAACTCCTCAAGCATATCTAATCCAATAGAAAACTCTTCAAACACTGTCATATCAGGCAAGAATGTTCCTTTTCTCTGATTTCTCATTAGATCATGCTCCATCCAAAGCATTTGCCACATGAACTCCAAAAAAACATATTTTGGTAGGTACAAATTTTGGTAAAATGTGGGGTGCCTAATCACAACCATATATCCTGATGATAGTATGTTGTGGCATTATAAACCAATCAACATAATTATGTGTGAAGCCCTGGTCTGGCTTTTACTGCATTGGCCTCATGAAATCCATCAAATATTTTGGCAATCTTGGTGTTGGAAAACCCCAAGCAACAATTATTCTAATAACAAAATAATCTCTGAATAAAGAAAAATCACATTCATTGCATCTACTGTCCCATACGTAGCACCAATTTTGTACAGGGAGTTTTACTTCGTTCTCTTGTGTGCACAAATTCATCCTTTTAGTCCATTTCGCTTCATTTTGATATAGAATCAAATGACATAGCAAAGAATACTTTCTAAAAGACATGGGAGTCTTAGCCTCCCTCACCTCCAACAATCCCTCATGAATTTGTTCTTCAATCACAGAAGCAAAATAAAATTTAACATTTGATTTTGGATGTTGAATGATCATAGCAATCCTCATCAACCCTACTAACATTTTATCCTCTGTATCTATCCCAAGAACTTGACACAATGCATGGTATGTATTCTTGAAGTAGACCTGAAAATTAAACACTGGGAAAGGCTCTACTTTTGAGGAGGGGATGGGAAGTATCCTATTGTTCTCACCCCTTTTCATGTGCAAGGGGAGCTCATCACTCCTATAAGTTCTCCTTAATCTTTTGTATTCTTGTTCCAACTTCCCAAGATTCACTTCTGTAACAGCTTGTTTGTTCAAGTTGAAACACTTAATTACGGCTTCCCTTGAAACATATAACAAACACCCACCATATGGGAGCCTGACAATTTTTTTTGGGGCATGGTATCTATTAGCCAGAGCTCTAATTAGCTCGATATCAATGAAAACATTAGGAACTATCAATTTGGCTAGGTCAAGTGTCCACGGGTTTGATGTTGGGACCTTGTTATTTCTATTCCTATAGAAATACTAGTACAAATTCCACCCAGACTGAGGAATAATTGGGTCCCTACACCCCTGAGTTGAATCTCTAATGAATTTATTTGGCCCCTTATCTATTGACCCACGTAGCAAATTAAGCAATGGAGACTGTAAAGATGGTTTACTAGCTTTGGGTTCATCCTTTTTAGCTCCTACTTCTGATTTATTTGGCACCATTGCTATAAAATTAAAGAGTGATGAATAGACTTACCCAAAGTATAGTTTTCTTTTAGATAATTTCCTTCACTTTTGCACCTCAAACTTGTCTGCACTTAGCCTTTACTGCTATGGATGAGAAATCTCAATATACTTTGTTTATTTCACACCAAGCCGCATTAATTCTCAAATCATAAATTCTCATCATTCAAATCTTTTTCACTAAGCTCAATTTCATATTTTGAAGTTGATTGATGTGACTAGCCCACTTTAAATGTTTCAATAGCTGCTTACCACATTACCTCACAGTACTTTTCACCTCCCTGTGGTACCATGGTACACATTGTTACCTTACCTCAGTATACCACACTACCATGCATCATCTTTGTCTTCATTTTGGTATCACGGTGTACCCTTAGTTCATACTATACCGCTCTACCACAGACTACCCTTCTCCTTCCTGTAGTACCACAGTGTCCTCCCATTGCTTTACTTTGTATACCACTTTACTGCAGGCTATGTGTTGACCTTCCGCAATATGGCAGTTCCCTTGGATCATTGTTCTTCATCTCACCACTCTACCGCAAGCTATGTTTTATCCCTCTACGGTATAGCGGTCTCCTTCTATTAGTACTGATCATTATACCGCTCTACTGCGGGCTCAGTTTTAACCCTCCGCAGTATAGCGGTAAAAGGGTATAGTGTTGGATTCCTTCACCATGCTATCGCGAGCTATCTTGCAAGGGGTTGTGATAAGGAGGTATGAGGTGAAGGTTATGAAGAGTGTTTGATGAGGTAGCAGTATGGTGGTAAAGGCTATTTTAGCTTTGTGGATGGCTATAAAATGATTGCATTCCAATGATAAAAGCTCTAGAATTTTTATGAAAATGTTGGTTCTAACAGTGGCTCCAGTTGGGGATGAGTGATTTACCAATCACTGCAAGAATCCAAAATCTCTGGTTGCAAACCAAGAATTCAGAAAATATGAAAGATGGAAGGCAAAGTGAATGGAATGGACAAGGATATGGAGATGGAAAATAATGGAATGGAAATGAACCTATAGTACTGTACATGGAAATAATTTTTTTTTTTTAATAAGGGAAATCTAGGATTGTCCATATACTAGCAAGTCCTAGTCCCTTTTCTGATTTCCTACACTACTGTGCATGGAAAAAATATTATTTTAAGAGGCTTATTAAAAATTGTCCACGCACTGGAAATCTTTAATCCTTTGGTACTCCTCAAGAAAAAAAATGCTTCAAAAATTTCCCATGTACTGGAAACTCCTGCTCTTCACCAGACATGTTCTGCAAATAATAAGAATCTTCTCCTCCTTTTCCAGTGATAACAAAAGGCCCTAACTACAAGGCTTCAAATTTTCCATGCTTTCCCTTCTCTTGACATCTAGCATTCTACATCAGCACCAAATCACTCACTTCAAATTAACTATTTTTAGCTTTCTTATCAAAGAGGTATTTCATCTAAGACTGCATCTTCTCATTTTTCTTTTGAGCTCTCCTCCTTATTTCATCAAGTTTAGCAAGTTGCTCCATTCTTTCCTCCATTGGTTTTGGAATGTCTAAATCATCCTAAAGGATGAAATTATAAACTGGTAAATGGTTATGTAATGGAATTATGGCCTGTGTCCCATACACCAACTCAAAATGGAGATTTCTGAATTTCCTTTTTTACAATTATTTTGTCCGTCCACACAGCCATCCTTAACTTTGAGTCCCAAGCCTTCTTGTTTCCATCTAACATTCTCCTTATGATTTTCAAGAGACTTTTATTGTTGGATTATGTCTGGCCATTTGCTTGTGGGTGGTAGGGGGTAGCATAAGAAACAATAATACCATATGTGTTGCAAAAACTTTTAAATTCATTAGACCTGAAACACATCCCATTATCTGTGATCAATTTAACTAGTGTACCAAATCTGGTTATGATATTCTTCATTAGGAAATTTATTACCACCCTACGTGATGCTTGCTTTGTTGGGATTTCCTCTACCCATTTAGTGAAATAATCAATAGCTACAAGTATCCATTTATGTCCCCCACTTGAATTTTCTTGTATCTCCCTGATAAAATCAATTTCCCACTGATGGAAAGGGGCTTCTACTTGTAAGGGCCTGAGTGGTAAGGCTCCCTGATATTTCATCTTTCCTGAGAATCTTTAGCAAGCTTCACACTTCCTCATGTATGCAAAAGAATCATTGAAAACCTTAGCACAATAATAGTCTTCCTTGATAATTTTATGTGTTGTTGTTTTAGCTGAGTAATGGCCTCCACACACTCCTTCATGCATCTCTCTCAAGACATGTTTCGACTGTGATTCATCTAGACACAATAATAGCACTCCATCTCTATTTTTCCAAAACAGATCACCTTCTAAGAAAACATACTTAGATGCTTGTAGTTTCAATGTTCTCCTTTGATTATCATCCAATCCTTCAGGGCACTTCATGTGCCTGAGATAATACACTATGTTTTTATAGTAGGAAGTATGTTCATTGCTTGCAACTATACCATTTTCCTTTTCTACATTACAGATCCGGTTAGCCTCAATGTTTGTTTCTGCCATTAGTTTGGCCAAACTTTATCCCCTTACTTGATTGGTGATTTGAATCTCCATATTGAATTCCTGGATTTTATTGATCCATCTGCATCTTTTCCCTATCACTTCTTTCTGTACTAGGATATCTTTCATAGTTGCATGTGGTACATATGCAATTACTTTAGCTCCAAATAGATATGGCCTGAAATCCTTTGCTACTTTGACCAATGCATAATCTTGTCTCTCCATAATATCATATTTCAATTATGCACCTTGCAGTGACTTACTAAAGAAAGATACATATTTCTCATGGCCTTCAGTATTCTTTTGTAACATAACAATAGCTATGGTGTGAAATGAGGCAAAAGAAAATATTTGAAAAGGTTTGGTAAAATTGGGGGATTTTAGGATAGGATCTTTTTTGATGGCCTTTTTGATGGATATGAAGGCTTTGAGGGATTCTGCAGTCCAATCTATATTTTCTCCCTTTTTCAGCATTTTAGATATGGGTTTAACAATCTCAGCAAAGTTTGACACAAATCTCCTAACAAAATTAATTTTCCCAAAAAATGATTGAATGGATTTGACAGTTTTGGGAATGGGGATTTTATCTATGGCTTCTACTCTTTCGGGGTCTATTCTAATTCCCTCTCTTGACACAATATGTCCTAAAATTTTACCTTCTATGACAACAAAATGACATTTTCTAGGATTAAGACTGTTACCATATTCTAAAGCCTTGATGAATATCTTCTCCAAGTGTTCCACATGGTCTTCTGCCTTTTTGGAATAATCAGTGAGGTCATTCTAGTACACTACCATTATAGCATTAATCAAATCTACAAATGCCACATACATGGCCCTTTGGAAAGTTTCTCCTGCATTTGTGAGGCCAAAGGGCATTCTTACATAGACATACGTTCCCCATGGAGTAGTAAAGGTTGTCTTATATTTCTCATACTCTTTAACTTTGACCTGATTGTAGCCAGAAAATCCATCCATCATCGACAAAAACTCACACCCTGTCACTCTATGTAGTATGGCTTCCATATTTGGCAGAGGGTAATTATCTTTTAGGGTGGCAACATCTAAGTTTTTGAAATCAACACACAATCTAATATTCCCATTTTTCTTTCTTACTAGGACCAAGTTTGAGACCCATGTTGAATTTCTAATGGGCTTGATAATTCCTCCATCTCTAAGTTTTTCCAATTCTTCTTGCATTTTGGGCTCCAAGGTTGGGTTGATGGACCTCTGCTTTTGTCAAAATGGTTTTGCATTTGTATTTAAAGGAATCTCATGTTGAAATAATTCTTCTGTGTAGGCCTTAAGATCCTCATAGGACCAAGAAAAAACATGCTTGTACTTTCTCAATAATGCAATCAACATTTTCTTGATAGTTGGACTGATTTTCTTTCCAATATATACCTTTTTGGGTGCTAATTCGGTCCCCAAATTGACTGCTTCTACATCTTTTTAAACTAGTTTCTGCTTCATGAGAGCTCGGTCATTCCCATCAAATACTCTTTCTAATGCCACAAGCCCTTTTGGAAGTTTGTTAGTTTTTAGCTGCACAACTTCTTTTCCAAATATAGTCTATTTTCCATCTACTTCCTCCACAAAAGCATTGAAGTCAATTTCATAAGCTTCATATTGATCTATACAATGAAGAAAATTTATGAGGTCAGTATCATCATTGAAAACTTTCCAGCTATATATATATTGTCTGGAATGGCGGGCCTTGTTTTAAATTCAACTTGAGATGCCCCAGCCAAGGTGATATCATCTCTTCTCAAGGCTACATTAGCTAAAAAGTATGCCATTATGTTTTTTGATATGTCTATCCATTCAATGGAGAAAGCATCAAATAATTCAATCATATCCCATACAACATTCCTATATTGTTTCAACCTTTTATGTTATGCAACATATCTTGACCTGACTTGTGAAATAATCAATTCAAAATCTCCTAGAATAGCTAGCAATTTGATCTTATGTTTAACAACCATATTTAAACCAATTAGCAAGGCTTCATATTCTGCTATATTTTTTGTACATTCAAATGCTAGCAAAAATGAATATTTGAATGTAGTCCCTTTAGGTGAAATAAAGACTATCCCTGCTCCATTGGCTTCTTGGTTACATGCTCCATCGAAATACATCTTCCACACACCATCATGATTCTTGGAAGCATGTTTTTTAATTGGATCAGTATTGACTAGTTTAGGCTGGGATGGTTCTATTCTGAAACTCCCTAAATCTACATCACAAAAACAATTCAATTGATCTTGAGGTACATAGTCTACAATTTGATTCATCCTTGGTTCCCTATATAGCTTGACCTCTTGACCATTTACTGGTATTGTAGCATAAGATAGGTCAAACTGTACATTTCCTCCAATCGCTACAATCCACTTCCTTGACAAAAGCATTCCAAAATGAGGAGTATCAATCACAATTATATCTATATTATAAGTTGCTTTTGGATAAGCATCCAATTTCACTTCAACATCCTTCATAACTCCCACCACTGGGACAAGTCTACTATCCATAGCATAACACTTGCCACCATTATTATCAACCCACATGCCCAGTTGTTTCATGACTCCAACTAGCATTATGTTGATGGAAACACCTGAGTCTATCATACAATTCCTTACCAACTTGTTATTTATGAGTAATGTAGTAAATAATGGCTCAACTTGTGGAGGATTTATTAATGCATCACCTAGAAAAACCTCTGGGACATTTACCTTTCCCTGCTTTTTGTTGATCTTAGTGGTTCCCTTATTTTTTGAGTTTGTGTTCTTATCATTCCCACTAGATATTAACTGGATGGCACTATCCCTATACTCCTTAATTTTCATCATTTCAATTAGTGGGACATACATTTTTACCTGGGATAGAGCTTGTGTGAAGTCAAAAGAGGCATCTTCTGTTTTGATAATTTTCTTCTTCTCTAATGACTCTCCTTTAGTTTCCTCCTTTTCTTTTTCACTTTTTTGATCAAACTTCTGCATGTCCTTATGCAACTCCTTGTTTTCCTCCTTATGAACTTAATTTTGTTCATTCTTATTAGGTTGCTTATTTTTTGTTTTCTTCAATGCTCCTTGTGTTTTATCCTTCACAAATATTCCTCTTGGAATACCATCACCTTCATTTACTATTTTGTTCCTCAACCAATACTTGTTTTTTTCCTCCTCCATTGTAGCAATAGTTAACTTCTTAATCTCTTCTTCAATCGGTCTTCTTATATTGCATTGAGGTGGTGCACCAGGAGAGTATTGTTCATCATTGCTTTCTTCAGAATCAAAAAATACTTGTCGTTTTTCCATATGTATATTGTATTTCTAGTTAACAACATGATATTCATAGCCTTCTTCCTCTAAAGATGAATATTTCTGCTCTATAGGATGAAGGGTGTGGGAAGTTAAATAAATTGTATGATCCCTTTCTTCATTTTCTTGTCAACATCTCTTCTTCTTGCAATGATTAAGCAACAATGCAATGATGCAAGTCACAGACTTGACACCAAGCATTATTGTTTACCATGTATGCTCCTCTCTTCTTCAAAGGATCAGGAGTCTCTTTATTCTTAGGCCTATCCATCACAGGCTTTCCATCCTTCCAATTTTTATTGTAAGGCATGTCATGCAACTTGGGTCTTTCATTTTTGTATGTATTTTCTTGCCTATGCTGAGGATTATTGAATTGTTGGGAGACCCTGGGATTATCTCTCTTACTTATCATCCCAACAGCTTTTCTATTATTTTCAATATTCAATGCTATTTTTGAGCTTCTGCTAAATTTATGGGGCACCTATTTCTAAGCTCGTATCTTTTCTTTGGATTAAAAGCTTTTAGATAAATACTTAATATTGCAGGGTCTGCCAATTTGGATCTAGGTGGTATCTTATTATGCAGCTTGGAGAATCTTTGTTTGAAATCATAGATCGACTCATTTTGATATTTTTGGATGCTAATCAATTCATGCAAGGAAAATTCTGGTGCACATTGGTTCCCATACTGCTCAAGGAACTGATCATAGAACTCTTGAATTGAATCAATGACATCATAAATAACCTCATCTGAACATCCTTATACTGCATATCTAGGTCTTGAATAAAAGCATTAAAATTCCTTAAGTGTTCCTCAAATATGACTACACTACTTCCTGTAAATTTTGGGACAAGACCTCTCCAACTGCTATCCATAGGGTAAGGATATATTTGGAATCCTGTTAATTCAAATTGTCTAATCATGGTTGTGTAATGTTTGGGAGGTGGGTTATGAGGATGTTGATATTGGTAAAATGGATTGTTGTATTGTGTATGAGGTGGTGGCATATATTGTTGGCCATGAGGTGGTTGAGCATTTGGATGTTGTGATGGATTTTTTGGTGGAACATTTGGCTGTCTGTATTCATTCCTTGACTAATATTGTTGTGATTTTAGTGGATTTGAAGGTCATGCATTATTATTTCCTTGCCTATTAGGTGGAACATATTTAGGGAGATTAGCCATCTGAGCATTAATTTGAGCTTTCTACAACTTTAAATCCTAGAGATGTTTTATTGATTGGAGCCTCATATGTTCATATTCTGCTTTTACTCTTTCCACTTCTTGTCTTTCATACTCCAAGTATGCATCTAATTCCTCCTGAGTCATGAATTCATAATTTTCTTCAGGGAATACATTATTAACGGGCTCATTCTGATTTCCTTCCATTCTATGATCATATTCCTGTTGATTCCTAACTCTTTTAACTTCAAGCTTAGCCATGAATTCTACATCTTTCTTAGGATCTGGCTGATAGAAGGGATTTATTTTTTCTTCAGGAGTATGTGGTTCTCCCGCTGAGCTATTTTCATTTGTCAATGTATCATAGAGGTTATATGTCTCAAAATGTGGTTTTGATGTTTTATCACTATTTGTCATGCACATGTCATCAAATGCCTTCTTACCCTTATCACTCTTGTTTTTTCATTTGTTGTTGTCACTAGGACCTCCTTTATACAAGGATCTTCTACCTTGCATATTGTGAATGATTGTGATATTATGATGTATACCTTACTTTATCAGTCGCCACTCACTTATGTGAAAGTGGGAAAATCATATAATTCTTTTTCCTAGCGGAGTCTTATGTAAGGGGTTGACTCTATGATGAAGGCTTAGACTCAAGTTTGACCCCCCAGTAGAGTCACCAAACTATTAGGTCTCAAAAATGCAGGTAAACCTATGTGAATGAAGCATATTTGAACCATGTGTTTCTCTCCTAAGCAATCTATCCACAATGGAAATTGGAAGTGGATAAATGAAATCCTAATTTGGTATGAATTGTGTAAGCAATATCAAGGTAAAATATGTTCAATTAACAGATGTAAAAATTGAATTCGGTATGATAAAACTAAATAAAAATGGGTGAGACTAGTGCTTTGTTGGGTAAAATGGAGTTAGATGAAAGTCTAAGATGAGTGGCTTCTATTTGGCAGAAATTATAATTGTCTGGCATACAAATATTAGTTTATAACTTTTATAAACATGCAAGAATGTAATTACCAAGTTCTTCTTAGTGATCCAAGTGACACTTCCAAATTACTGTGAATGACTAGAAGGATTTAATCTTTACTTGAAAGAACCAACTAATCATACCACATGAATACAACAAATGTGCATCAATAAATTGAGTGTATACTTGATATATCAACTTAAATAACAAAGAAACATTAGCCTTGGAGAGAACTTGATAATATTTTCAATTAATTCAACAAACAACTGATACCAATATGACACCACAAAATTAGAGTTATTTCATTGATTCCTCCAAAATTTTATACATGCATCATGGTCTTTTGAAATGTAGACATTATATCCATCCCTATTCACCTATTACTTCCTCCTATTTCTAATCTAATATCTCCCCCTTTTGGTCTTGGTCTCTCATATTTATATGAGAGGCAACAAGCTTCAAATCAAAGGTTGTCTTTTGGTAACAAAACATAATTTATGAAATTAAGCATAACTAAAATAACTAAAACAAACATATGCCCCAGTTCATTAGTCTTCGAGTAAGGAGCCTGTGGTCATCTAAGCCCTGTGCAAAGCTTTTACTTTATGATTATTCTTCCTTCGCGATGTTGATGATCAATCCTCATCTAAGCCCAAATACTTCTCCTGCCATTTGCTTATTGTCAGATCATTCAGCCAGTTGAATTCTTGAGCAGCAGTAAGATTGGTGAGATGACTTTTCCATCTATTATTGAGCAAGTTCCTGACATCTACCACAAATTTTGTGTATCCATTGTCCAATATCATAATTCCATCAAGAATAGTATGAAACTTGTCAAGGCCGATATCCCCATCACTCTGTATGTGTGTCAAACACTAAGAAATCATTTGATCAAACTCATTCTTCCATTCATCCACACCTTTTATTTGATTATCATCTTTAATGATTGAAGGGATGAAAGTGTGCTTTATAGATTCAAATGCATTTCTTCTACTTTCCACTTTCTTCTTCATAACAATCAAATACTTGTGCTCCTCAATAACTCCCTTCATCATTTCCCGAGTTGGTTTTAGCCTAGGAGGGGCATCTGGATCACTCTATGTTGCCTTGCACAGAGTAGTTAGAATGTGATAAGTGGTCTTCCACCTCTTCTGGAGTTCTTCTAGGATAGGAGAATTTACATTTATCTACTCTAAAGCTTTAAACAAATTGCTAAAGCTCTCATGTACCCCACCCATCTTTTCCTTCAATATCTCAATTCTATGCTCCAATATTTTCCTTAGGGTATCCAAAATGTGATGCTTGACATCTTCCATATTGTGCCTCTTCAACTGATCAATTTCACTTTTCATCTACTGAATTTGCGGGTCTTCAACTTGAATAGGAGGATGATAAACAACTATCTCATCTCCCCTTACTATTGTTGCTTGCTGCAATTGTTGTTTCAACTTGACATTTTCAATAAATAATTTATTAATTTCATCATTTGACAACTTCAACCTTTTCTCATAGTTAGTTATTTTATTCTCCATGTTTTCCACCACATCTTTTGTGAACATTGTTGAATGCATAGTTATGTTAGTAGCCACTATTGGAGTTGTATCCTTCATTTTCCTCACCATGGCTGACCCTCTCATCTCTTGTACTACATCCAAGAGTCTGGGCTTCCTTGTACTCTTTTTATTTTTCCACGGGGAAAGGGCTTGAGTGGTAGTGTATAAAGGGCTTGAGTGGTAGGGTTATACACTATTCCTAATACACCTTCCTCTAAGTCAAATTCTACAACCAACATTGCATCATCTTGTGATCTGATTTGGTCCAAAAGAAACACCTTGAATAGCTCCATTCCTGGTATGATCAACACATCACTTTTCATAACTAGTTCTCTTTCTTCTTGAGGAGAAACATTGATATTATCAATGTTTAATTCAGCCAATGTTCAGGCCTGAATCTTAGCCTATTTTGAATCATCAGCTCCTATGAGATTGAACTTTAACCTCTCATCAAACTGCTTCATTTTCATTTTGATCCAAAAACCTTTAAACTCATTTGTATGAATGAAATTTTCATCCTCCATAAATCTTAGAGAGGCAACCACTCTCTCATCATCCTAAATGTCATCTACAGCTTCTTTTGATATCCTGATTTTAGGATCATGGGGCTCCTGAATTTTCTATTGCTCTGCTACCTCTTTCATCTCTATCAAAGTTAATACTGCTTCCTATTCCTCATCACTTGAGGCATACTCAACTAATGACTCAATTTTCTATTTTTGGCTGGGGATTCATGTGTGGGAGATGGAGGGGATGGATAGTTCTAATAGTCTTAATAAGGCCATGTTCCAATTGTAATATCTTGTAATGCCCTTGCAGCAGGCCTATGAGCCCTATTCATTCCACATATGAGGCATATGGTGCATGAAAGATTGCAAGTTTTTGAATCAATGATAATCTATTTTTTTTTAGCATTTATTGTGTTATTTCCATTGTGTTGAACTCTAAGTTGTGTGGTTGGACATTCTTTTTGGACCATCCATCTATGGCTTCACCACCCATGCCCTTGGTAGATAGTATAAACATGGCCCAACAAAAATGTGACACTTCTACTTGAATAGTATAGGATTATATAAAATGGCTCAACACATCTAATTGTGTAAAAATAGTAGTTTCCTATAAGCCTTATACTCTAAAAATTCCAAATCAATCATATGTTTGTTTGATTTTTTATAACTCTTTCCAAAAATATGAACCAAATAATCCTCTTGGATTAGTGTATTCTATTCACAAGTTCCTTCAATGTTTGAGTTTTTTTATTGTTTCAAAGCTTCTAATATTTTAGTGCTTATGTTGTTTTAAGCCCTTCTTTAGTTTGAAGGATTTCACTACTTTAGTGCTTTCACTATTTTAGTGCATTCATTATTTCAACAAATTCACTTATTTAGTGCTTTTGTTGTTTAAGGACTTTCACTATTTCACCAAACCTCATTTATTTATCCTATCACTTCGAGTCTTCACACTTCATTGTTTGAAACTCTAATTCAACTTACCTTGTCTTAACCTAAGTCATTACAACCTTGTTCAAATTCTAATCTTTTTCATTTCCCAAAAATCTTCTCACATCCATCACTAAAAATACATTATCCATAAGCATTGTTTCAATCTTCACCATAGTCATCCCCCCTTCCCGAAAAGAACCAAAAATAGAATTATATGTAGACTTAAGAATTTATCCCAAATCCTCACCAAGCCATAATCTCACACCCATCCACCATTAATTGTTAAACCTTTGTTCCAATTCACAATCAAACATATATCTTTCATCCATTATTAATCCATACTCAATCCTAATCTAATCAACCTTTATCCATCAACCAAAAATTAAATTTATCCAAAGAGAGGTATAGACCTTTGAACTAAATAATCCTTACATCCATTAACTCTTATTTTCTTTAGAACTTGCCTATCTCAAGTAGTGCATTGAGTTAATTTCCAATCCTCCATCAACCTTTGGTTAAGTTAACTTATGACTTGGCCTTCCTAAGTTGCTAAACTCCAATAATCCAAAATCTATTTTTCTTGGAAACTTTGCTATCTCAAGTATGAGAGACTATCCTTGATCTTCTAAATCACCAAACAAATCAATCATCTAAATCTAAATCACACTCCAAAAATTTAATCTATTCTTGCATCCATCCATAATCCTAATTCATCATCCCAACCTAAAAAAACAATTTCCTAAGTCCACTTCACCATCCAAAAAAACTTGATACATTTATTCAAGTCCAAATTGGCATCTCAAAAAATTAACCCATTTTTATAAAACAATCCACCATAATCTATTTTTGTATCCAAAACATCATTTCCCGCAATCCAAATCATTGATCAAAATGATTAACTCGAGTCCACATCATTGCTTATTCTTCAAAATCAACAAATCAAACCAACACCCTCATTCTTCATCAACCATCTTAAATCATCTAAACCAATCATACAACCTTTCCACACTATATTTCATCACCCATCACCTTAAGAAATATTTTTAAAAAAAGAAAACACACAAATATTTAAGTGTTGTCTTTATATATCCCCTATCACATGGTCACAAGCTAAGAAAAAAATGGAACAAACCACCTATACACGCAATATGTCTAGTCTGAGCATCGTAATAACCCAACACAAGGAGAAATGCAAGTTGTTTACTCAACTTCGACCATATGATTCAAGGTCATGGTTAACAAATGATAATAAGATGGATTTTTAATGAAACTCACCATGAGTTCACTTAGTTGTCATTATTATCTTTCCTACCCAGCTCCTATTATCATGGACATTACTATAATGAGCGTAGAATCTTCTTAGTTGTTAAGGAGACCAAGAGTTTTTTAATAGTGGATAAGTAGAAATGAAATGAATGTTAATAAGAGGGTTTCCCCACCATTTAGTGGGAAAAGAGGTTGGGACCTTGGAGGGTTCAGGAAAAAATAAATTCTATAGGAGATTGAATGCACTCTATTATAGAAATGATGAAGTGTTTGAATCAATTGTCTTGGTTTTGTGTTTACCTTTAATAATTAAAAAGGTGGTTTCTAGGATTTGTGAATATTATGAAATAGGTAAATTTCTTTAAAAAAGGAAGAGGGATATTAATATATTTTTAATGGATCGAAAATTTAATAGATGATAAATCTGAGATATGAACTTAATTCATGTTGACATTGTTTTGATTGTAAATTGACCTCTTTTAGACCTATTTAAACTTGATCACTATTAGTAGTGTCATTATAGAAAATAAGGAGTAAGAGGGGATGCCTAAAGTTTGGCTTTTCTTATCATAATACATGAATTTCCTCAATATTATTCATGAATTTCATATGTTAATTTATTGAAATATTTTATTAGACAACTAGTATTATTGTTCATGTATAAACTTGGTTCTCTTCAAGTTAATCTCAATCCTATTAGATAATATGAATGGATGAATACAATGTTTACAATTTGATGATATAAAGATGATAGGATAGCATGATAGAAAGTTTAAATATTCATTTGATAATCTTGATATCTATATTCTTTGTAAAAGAATGATCATATTTATTATTCACTATCATTAAGAATTTAATTGCTTTTTGCTTACAAAAATTATTTAAAAAATACACTCGCTTTATTTTTGACTTGATATGCATATTTCTATAACAAAACAATTAAATTATAACATTATGATCTTATTAATACCTTTCAAAAATTAAGTTTCCACTATAAAAACATATTTATACCATGTGAAGTAGCATGTCCCTGTCAAAGAGGTATAACAAGGAACAAATGCCCTTACGGCTAACTACTACAAAGTGGCTAAAGGACATTACGTAAGTTCCTTAAAATAAAAGACTGTATTAAGCACTCAGTGGGTCCTATTATAATGTGTGGTATAGTCTAAACACATAATATGGATTACAATCTTAATGGGCCTTTGCATGGAACCGATAATATCCAATTTGTCTTAAAAGTAATGCTTTGCAATGATTAGAGATCTAGGGTACTTTGATTTTTTCATAAGCTTCCATTGTGGGGTTTACTTTCTTAAAGTAATTCTGATTTAAGTGAAAGGTCCAAAGGAAATATTTATTTATTCGACTACCTTTAGATAGCTTTATCTATTAAAGTACTTAAATTAGTAATTCATTGAACAAAACCATATTTCGATAGAATTTGTAACATGCTATGTGATGAACATTTTTGGATTTTGAATTTCATAGATACTTATTTGATTTATGGGGTATCCAATTAGAAAGTTCTATAAGCTAAAGTTGAAACTATTATGAATTTAATCTTATTTATTTAATTTATGGGTTATCTCGTTTAAAAGTTCTACAAGTTAAAGTTGAAGCTATTATGAATTTAATCCCATTTAAGCTATTATGAATTTAATCCCATTTAATAGTTTATATGGATTTATCTTAGTTGATCTAGATGAGTATGGTCTCTAGGGAAAGCAGGTGGTGGTGGGGACTTAATAATCTGCTTTAGGTTAGAAAATAATAAATCTAAAGGGGATGCCTAGTTTTATTTCATGATGTGGAGGTGGTCCACACCCCTTCCCCTATTTCCTTGCTTAACACACTAGGTTTAAAGATATTATAGCATATTCTATTAGTTTCCTTTTAGAGATTAGCATGTAGGTATTGAGATAGTTATTATTTGTGAATTATTCTCAATGGGGTTTCTAGAGTTTCTTATGGGTTCTTTTATTTCTTATTTTTATTGTGGTTTGTATATATAAATTATTATTGTTGTGTATTTTTTATTTTTTCATTTGTATGATATTGTATTAATTATTTTTTAATTAATCGTATTGTCTAATTTAAATGTGTAAATGTTTATTGTGTTTTGATGGTGATCGAAGTTTAAAATTATGTCTCACTTTTATAAAGAAAATGGACAACACAAGTCTGATTTTTTAACTTGAAATAGCTAAAAGTGAAATATATTTTTTAAATTTAAAATGATGTGAACTAATGAATATGTAATTTATGTTCTATAGAATATTTATATTTTTTATATGTGGATATAGTTTTTATTATAAAATTGAACCTATAATTTACTTGCTAAAAAAATTCAAATTTTTTCTTTTTTTTTATATTAAAGTTTTATTTTCTTTATTTTTTTCTCATTTAATTACTTGAAGCTTTAATGCATGAATTTTTTAAATTTCAATAAGTATTTTTTTAAATGTTTAAAGTCAAGTATACTAAAAACACAATAGTTTCGATGGGCCTCCACTTTATGTCTTAACTATTTGTTGTATAAAAACAAATTAATTCTTTTAACAAGAATTGTCTTCTCCAATAAATCATTTTTCATAGATATTTTAAATAAATATTAATATATTTTTAAAAAAAATTCAAATAGTCTTATATTTTTTTAATAATCTATTTACAATACTTATATATGTATGTATGTACTAAATGATATTTACATTTCTAAATATATTAATAGTCTGATATAAGATGGCTCAAAATTAAATTTCAAAAAAATTGTAAAAATAAAAAATAAAAGAATTATGTAATATTTTCATATTCCATCTCATATTCTATTGTACCTAAATAGTTTTAGTCTTCTACATTCATAAAAGTGTGGATATTACATAGTACTTAGTTTAGTCTCTAGTTTCTATCATGTAATTATAGAAATTTGTAAATAAAAAATCTTACATATTCCACCTGCGTTAAAAAATCTTTACTAGTTATTTATAGTTAAATTATAAATAACAAATAATATATTTCATTCCATTTTAAAATCTTTACTATTTATTTATAATGTATTTTATTGAGATTTCTAATGTCTATATTGATTAAGTGTAGATTTTGCAATTCAAATTGATTAAGTTATTTACAAGATTCAAGAAAAAATAAACAAGTTATAGATTATTGTCATATTTTATTTGATTTTTAAGTTGTGTATAAAGTTTGATTATACTTGTACAAATGTCATTTTCAAGAGAAAATGCATAATAGGGTTAAACCTCTTATCTATGGGATTTATACATTATCCAACAAATATTTGATAATTCATTTCATGTTAATATTCCAAACAACTAAGCATTAATGATATTGTCAATGATGATCTCATCAAGGATTACTATGGTTTTGCATTTAAGTCAAATCCTCTTCTTGGTCATCTTATATAAACATTGTTCTTAATATTTTTAGCCTCACTTCATACACATTGAATTACAAAACAAGTTTCTACATTAGAGTCAATGCATTTCACAGCAATAGATGTCTTAAGAACATTAGAGACCAATGCTTCTATTTTTGGGAGCAATGTTAAGGATTAACAAATGATCAGTGAAAACATAAAGGTGTGTCTCACTTGTTTACCTAAGTGGACCACAACAAATAATATTTAATTTTTATATATGGATAGATCTAGATAGATATTCTATCAATTTTAACATGGAACCCATTAGGCATTTGAAGATATGTAAACTAATGATTTCTTATATCTCTAATATAGATTTTATTTCTAACTTTTAGAAAAAGGTTAAATATTTGTTTTGATTAATAGGAAAATTAGGTTTTGGGGGGACCCAAAACCCCTACAAATAGGTTTTGAAGGGACCCGAAACCCTTTAACAAACAAGTTTTGAAGGGACCCGAAACCCTGTTGCAAAAATATATAACTTAGACTAACAACCAACCAAATAAGGGTCAAACTATCCATGCTGCCACGACGAGGCTTTGAAGGGAACCTCAAACCCTTAACAACCAGGTTTTAGCAGGGACCTAGAACCCAAACAACACAAAGACCGCCTGAATTAGTCAGGAAACAACATAACCTACAGTAGCCAAATCGTAGTATATCAAAACAACCATCAATGATGTGATTTTAAATTTGAGATTCAAATCTAATATTGCAATTTTATGAATATGTGTATTTTTATCTTTTATTAATATAGATATAAATGCCTATTCATCAAATATATATATATAGTAATTTATATAATATAAAAATAATTTTATGAAAATTTAAGTGCACACCATGATTATTAAAAAATTTAATATACATTACAATATTATTAAATTGAATACATTATAAATAATATTATTTTAGATACACCTTATTAGTAGCTTTCATAAGTACTATTCCCTACAACGTAATAAATGTTATTTAGAAATGTACCCTATTATTAACTTAGATATGTATTATTACTTAAAGTATAATTAATACTATGCATAAGTGAATCTAGTTCAATAATGTAGATATATATAATATTTCAATATTAACTAATTAGTATGTGTATAAGAGTGGTGAATATTTATAATGATCTTATTATTGGAGGAGCACAATATGTGATCCATTTTTAGGTAGCAATGTAGGTTTCACTAGCAAAATCGATTGTAGTGATGATGTTTCTTTAGATATGGGGAGAGATAAAAACATAGTTGCATTCTTTATTTTTATTAATATTTAATTGTATTGAATCAATTGTCTCATCAAAATAAATATTAGTTGGAGAATGCTCAACAATTCCCATATCTCATTGTGAGGGCATATAAGGGTCTTTGTAGCTAAAAATATCCTTAATTGTATGGTATTTACATATTCACAATATTTTATATTGTTATTCATTTAAATTTTGTAGAGATGAAAAGTGCATTGTTCAAACTTTTCTATTTTATTTTGCACTTCTTTTAGCACTGCCTTACAATAAGCATATTATTAACTAATTTTAATCTCTTTAGAACACAAATCGTCCTTAAAACACGTAATTCTACTTATACAAGACCCCATGTGTTATAGGAACAATGTTCCACCCTTATTCTTGGCACTTTAGTCAATTGGGACACTAGGATTCCTACTAGAATAATTATTCATGTTGATAAACCCTAACCCTAATCTATATCTAACAATCAAATCAATCTTGACATTCGTATTTAAGTAGACTTTCCAAAAATGGAAAGGGGATTATCTAGCACCTACACCTACACCTAAATTCGCTTTCCTCTTTTAGAATCACATAGGGTATCCGCCATTGTTGTTTGTTACAACTTTCATATGGAAAATAACTTTTCAATTACTTTATCTTAAACATACCCTAGTGGGTTGATTGAGACAAGCTCCCAAATGTGTCCTTGGTGCCTCATTTTCAACCTCTTTTGAATCTAATAGGTCTGGCAACAAATGAGATAGTGTTAGGTCTTTGATGTCACACAATAGAGAAGATGTGATTGTGATGATTATATAAGACACCAATACATCCAAAGTATGTGTACCTTAAGACACTATTGACTGGTGCATTTCTAGAATATGATCTTAGCCATCTAAAATCTCTTATCATTTTCTCAATTTTCTACATCTTTTAAAACTATCAAATCAAACAAGATTTCTCTAACTTTACCATCTATATTTTTCTAATATTAATACAATCTCAACGCTCACATTCCATTTACATAATCAAATCTAAAACATCATCATCACTACTATTTTTAGTCAAAAAGTAAAATGCTTTAAATAAATAAATAACCTCAAGCCCTTGAAATCAAAACAATTTCACCATTATTTTTTATTTGTTCAGTTCGTATATCATTATTGGTAATAGTTATTGATTCGTTGCATGGATAACAGATTTAGACATTTTTGTTTCAAATACTTTAGTCTCTCTCCTATAAGTTAAAGCTATTTGAATAAAAAACATTATATTTATTTAAAAATGAATAAAAAAACATGCACCCATAATGGAGTGCAGTTGTAGTGGTCCTTACAATCATGTGATATGTTGGACTATATTGCAAGGGAAAAATGATGAGTCGTATTTTCATTTATGTGACAAGTGAAAATAATGGGGTGTTAAGGGAGGGAACATGGGTGGCATTCATCCAATTGATAAGAAAGCACATGAAAAGCCACTCCATCTTTATGAATAACACTTGATTTGTAGGTCATTCATTCCCTTTAGGATAAGGAATGAAGTATTGACACCTAACAAAGTTTCTTTATGATCAAGAATGTTGTACACTTGAAGACATATCCTAAGCAAATCAGATTTACTTAGGTTTTTGACAATAAATGAGAGTTTAAGGTGGTTTGAATCATATTAGTGACCATATTCAAATTGCTTGTGTCCCACTAGTCATTCCACTTTACAAAGTGAAAATAATTGGAGGTTATATAGTTCTTGATATTTATTCTTTAGTGCTTGTTATGATTTCATGGTGTTA
>VDFB02000002.1:61599773-62054506 GCA_007258455.2 Sequoia sempervirens
CTATTCTTTCTCTCCACCACACCATTCTATTGACGATTGTAAGGAACCACATGCTAATGAAGAATACCATGCTCACTGTAAAAATCCTAAAATGCATGATTGACATACTCCCCCCATTATCTGTGCATATCTATCAAAGAGAAAAAATTGACTACTTCTCCACAAATGTTTTGAAGGTCTTGAAGTTGGTGAGGACTTGCTCTTGAGCTTTAGAAATAGACCCATATCCGGCGGGGAAAAATCATCGATGAATGTGAGCACATACTTATCCCCGAAAGAGTTGGGAATGACGTAGAGATCACTATGGACCAACTCAAGGGGTGTGGTTGCACGTGTAGCTTGACCCTTAGGAAAAGAATCTTGATGTTGACCCTTAGAAAGGATCTTGGATGTTGTCAAGCCAAGAACAATAACCTTGACAAACACCATCCTGCGGTAAGTGATCTTAACACCAACCACAAAGTTATAAAAGCTTGCATTTGTCAAGATATCTATAGTTCAAGTGCCCAAATCTCTCATGCCAAAGCTTGCTCATTGAATCAACATGAGCAACAAACATGAACCCGAAGGAAGACCTCAAATCCATCAAATCCATACAAATGATTCTTCATGATCAACTATCCCTATAGCAACAACTCTCGTGATCTCCAGAATCAAGCTAATGGTCACATTCTGTGGAGTAAACTCAACTGACTTCCCATTTCTAGAATGACAAATCTGATATATGGAAAGTAGATTTGCTGAAATATTAGGAACAAGTAGAACATCCTCAATGCACCCATCTAGCATCTAAATGGAGCCTGTCCCCAAAACTAGAATCTGTGAAGAGTTCCCAACTACAATCTAAGAAGTAGAAGTATGAACTATGGAATCAAGAAGATCATGTGAATTGGTCATGTGATGTGAAGCACCTAAATCAAGAATCTAACTATCTGAAGGTGAATGCATAGCTCATGCTGAAAGAGCTTGCCCTTTGCCCATGGAAGAAGGCTTAGCCACTGAAATATTGTGCTTCTTCATAGTTTCCTCCAAGGCCTCTAATCTCTTAAAGCAATGAGATGCATCATGCCCAGTTTTGCCACAAAATGAACAAGGATCTCCTTTCTTTTTCTTGGACTTGGAAGAAGAATCTCCAGAGGTAGAAGAAGAAGGAGATTGAGTGGACTTCTGATTGTTCTTCGGCTTTGGTTTGGAGGGATTCTCACTACCAGAAGATGATTCTGCTTTGGGCTTCTTCTTGTTCTTTCCTTTACCCTTGGATGATTGAGCCATTAGAGCATGATTCTTAGAATTAGGTAAGGCATCCAACTGAATTAACTTGGCCTCCTCCCTAGTAAGACACTCACAAAACAACTCAAATGTAGGAATTTTGTAATCTTTCCCAATTGCATCCATAGTTGAATAGAAAGTAGAAGAAAACACTTGATAAGGGCCCTTTAACTTAGACAGAATCAAGAAGATACATTCATCACTAGATACATCATGTCCACATCCTTTCAACTATGACAAAATCATCTTGAATTGTGCAAGGAAATCTTGAATTGAAGGAAATGCATCTGGAGAGAGGGATTGTAGTTCTGCTTGAAGTTGCAAGGTTTTGAAATGATTTGTTTTACCATACAATTCTTCAAGTTTATCCCAAACATTCTTAGGTGTTTTGCACTCTGAAATATGAAACAACAAATTATCAGATACATGTAAGCCAATGAGCCCTTTTGCTTCATCCATTTTACATCTATGGAAAAACTTTTCATAATCCCTTGTAAATTCAGGTTGTTCTGCATCTAACATTGGCCATAGACCCTTAGATTGTAAAAATTGAGTCATTTTTAGCTTCCATGTATGATAATTGTGTGGAGTGAGTGGTTCAATTTACCTTAGATCCGCCATGAACACCAAAAGAAAAGGACAATGTGGCACTTAAATTGTGCCTTTCACCCCCATAATGTATTAAAATTAAATTTGCAACCCCCAACAAATTACAATGAACAAATTTTGCAATTTTACAGTGACAAAGCTCAAATCAACCGCTTATAACACACGATTTTACAATTTTAGAAAAGAGCTTGCAAAATGAAAAATAAGGTTACAAATGTGATTCCTTGTACCTTGACCAATCTCAAAAATTTGCCAAATTTTGACTTCGTTTGCAAAAGTTACACCAAGAACAAGCAATAAATGCACTTGTACCTTCAAGCTGAAAAAACTGGCAAAAAATGTCAAAATCTGGAAAAATCACTTGCACCACTACGAAGTTCATCGAACCAGCTTTCTGACGATATCTCGTTTGCAAAAATCCGACTCTGTGGCGAAAAGTTATGCAAAATTGGAAAAAACGCCTATTTTAGGCACCTTGAATACTAAACAGGAGCAAAAGTTTAGCCCTCGGGGGCTAGCCATCGGTCCTCCACGTGACCGTGCGCTGGGTTGACAGAAAAAATCAGTGGTCACATTAACTACTAGTGGCTTGATGCTTGGCTGATCACATGCGAAGGCAACAAACTCTGGCGGTTTCGGGCGTCCGCGGTTACAGCTTCTGGCGGTTGGTGGAGTCGCTGGCAGTGAGCTTCGGGCGGCTTGCTGGCAGTCACCGTAGATTGGAGTTCTCGGGCTGGCAGTTGCGGCTTAGTGCCAGCGGTTAGTGGTTATACCGCTGGCTACTTAAATGACAGCTGTGGCTTGTTGAGTCCGTAGAATTAAGTTCCGCGCGGCCCTCCAAGTACGTAGCGCTATAGCACTTAATACAAAGCGCTATGCGCTTTTAAAAATATTGTTATTTTTTTATTTTTTTGAATTTTTTTGAAAACCTTTAAAATACTGCCGATAAATAAAATAATGCAGAAAATTATTTTTAATAATTTTTTTTTGACGATGCATACCTGCGCAGGGAGGGTCGTACGACCTTTTCTGCTAAAAAAATTTTGCCCCAGAAACAACTTTTGCGAATATGGGCAAATTATATATCAAAAAAATCGAAATGGCCACCCGGACGCAATGGAAGGCTTATTTTTTGCCAAAAGTGCTCCTGTAAAAAGTTGTTCACCAGATCTGAGCTCCAAACCCTTCTTTGCCAAAGTTGCAAATGGTGATGAAATTGAGTGAAACAAAAGCCAAATCTGACTTTTTCGAGCCTCCTGGACGCAATGGGACAGCCTAAAATACTGCCACTATAGCCAAAAGTGCTGCAATCACCAGATCTCACCAAAATGCAAGCATGCAATATAGGATACAAGAAACTCAAAAATCACAATAGAAATTGATGGAAACTCTCTAATAAAGAAATGGAAGGGGCTTGCCAGATTCAAAGCTCTGATACCATGTTGGAGTTATCAACCCAAGATCTTCAATCTGCAACACCAAAGAACCTCCACAAGAGATAGAGAGAAGCAACAATGGAATATGCTATTCCACCAAACAAGGATTGCAATATGATACAATATGATCAATGCAATACAATACAATGCTATATAATATGCTAGAGATGCCTTGCTTATAAAGGCAAGGATGAGAGATAGGATAAGACAAGATCATGACAAGTGTCTTAATCCTATCACATGAGACAACTAACTCATAACTACCTAGGAAAGTAGAAATTCTAGATAAGACAACTAATATCCTAAGTAAACTTAACATGTGAATTAAGTCCCCTAAGTCCCTAGTAAAGGAATAACTAGGTACAAGACTTATTCACACCAACACAACTCACCCAAGAGGTGGGAAATCCTAAGGAAATTAATGTAGGAAGAGTAGAATCTCTACAAAGAGAAACATGGGGCACTACAATGCAAAGCCCCATTTCTATAATAGATGAGGGAGAAGAGAACAATGAGTGTGCAAGAAAATATTAACCTTTTTTAGGGGAGACTAAAACTATTGATCAACAAACCCAAGAATGGGAGATGAATCCAAATCAAGAATATTATCAAAACTTAGATAAGGTGTAGGGGAATGGTGAAAATCCTTATTCCCTGGGGAAACATGGATAGAATGCTCTGGAGGAGGGGGTTGAGAAGGATAAAATAGAACCAAAAAACATAAACCTTGAAGAGAGAGAGAAATGAGAGCTAGAACATAGCGATTCAGGTCATGGCAATCCAGAGTCCTTGCCACTAGGAGTAGAGAAGGTGAAATATTTAGGGGATGTAATAGGTAATGATGAAGAGTTAGAGGAGAACGCTCCTAAACATCTAAGTTTTCATGAACAAGGCCACAAAGAAGTGAGGGAAGATGAAGAAGCACCTGACTAGTTAGTCAAGCAATTGGCTTTGCTAGTAGAAGTGGAGTTGGCACCTCTTGATTTTAGGAGTTTAGTGCAAGAGTTAGAAACCTCTGAGCCTAAGGGTAAAGCAAGAATCAAGCATGCTATCAAGTAGAACTTGGATGGAGGGAAGACTCTCCAAATAGCCACTCCTATGGGAGAAAAGGGCAAGAATGAAGTGACGGCTAGGGATTATTAGGTCACCACAATAAACCTAGGACATTCCTCATGAGAGCAGTAATTGGAAGGAATGAGAATGAATCTAGAGGCTACAATTGCTCATATGAGGAAGGATAAACAAAAGAAAAGATAATTGAAAGAATGAGTTACCCGTTTAGAGAATTTTATTCAAGCTATAGCTCATCCCAATAAGTCCTTGACTAAGTTTCCACCAAATCCAGTGCTGATGTTGAAAGAGTAGGTGGATGCCATTGAAGGGTTGAAACATAAGATAAACATGGTTGAATACTGAATAAAGCATTTGGCACAACAAGGTGAAGAATCAATACGAGAGGAAATTGGTAAATGTAAAGAAGCATACCATTGGTTTGATAATTCTAGAAGGCTCACTAAGGAATGTAAGGACTGTAGGGAGTAGAATAACATAGAGATACAAAAATTAAAGGAAATTCTCAGGGAAGATGTCTAAGAGTTGATATATGAAAAGGTGGTAATGGAACAATAAGTTCTGATGTTGGAGAAATGGAGATTGCAACTAAGTTGGGAAGGTGACACTTTGTTGCAATGTGTGAATGGATTCGAGAAAGTCACTGAAAGAAGTGAGAAACTCATGGATAAAGATTTGAACCTCATTGAGATCTTGGCACAACAAATGTGTGATCCCAAAAAGATAGGGTAGGATGATACAAAAATAAAAGAATTCAAAGTTTGGATAGAGAAGACCAATGAAGATCTTGTTCATTCTTTAACCTGGGAAGTTATTGATGAGGTGATAAAATGTAGGAATCACATGAATAGATATGAGATTGAAATTTTGCAGTGAAATGAAGCTGTAAAATAAATAATGCAAGAATATGCAAAGTGAAAATATAGTTGCAATATGGCACAAAGTGTTCCCAAATAGCGCATAAATCAAGTGTTAATCTCTTTCCAGGAATATCAACAGAAGAAAGGAGTAGATGAGTATGAAGACGGGGTGTCCAATGAAGAAGTTCTTGTGATCAGGTAGCGAAAACCCAAGGTTTTTGTGTAAATGTGATGGTTAGTCATTTGAAATGAATTTTCCAATTTTTTCTTAGACCTGATGCAAGTTGGTTGGTTATAAAGGTTTTGAGGAGTAATGTTACATTTTTTGTGAAAATGTCCATGCCCTGAGACTCGAGTGTTGAAAGTCCAAGTGCTAAAGAAAGTCAAAGTACCTATTGAATTATTCTAGAAGTTTCTTTTTCCAACTGTCATTTGCCACATGTTGTGTTACAATTCATTACTTGGATTCTGTTTCATGTGTTTTTGTTGAACTCCTCAGGTGCCTTGTTCTTATAAAAGGTTGAGAGTTGTTTCTTTTTAGATAAGTTCATAATTTGCGGATTCTAGAGATCTAAAAGTCGTGGAAAACATAGAGATCTAAAAGTCGTGGAAGTTTTATTTCTTTTTCTTGTTTTCTATTCCATTCTAGATTCAAAAATTGTATGTTCTAGTTGAAGCTAATTAATGTCAAGGCCAATTTAAAGCTATTTCTTGATACAAAATAATATATAGCTGATTTTTTGTTCCTATTGGAAAAGCCTGTGTGCTGCGCTAGATTTGGGTGCATACTAACACTATTCAGTGACAAATAATCCCTTGTTTCTTTAAATCCTTGCATCATTCTATGCCTAGCTTTGAAGCCATTTGGTGAAGTATAGAGTGGTTTGCTTTGATTTAATTTATCTCTTGGGGCATGCGTGGATAATACCTTGGAGAATCTTTAAATTTTACTATTTTTTTAATGCTTTATTTTAGAATAGATGTTCAATATTTTCAAAAAATGTTTCAAAAATGAAATGCATGGGATGTTATTGTAAATCTTTCATTCCATGAAATTGTAGTGATTTATGCTAAATCTTGAATATATGGAAGTAATTTGAATTGATAAATTATTATTGAAAATCTTTAGTTTAATGATGTTGTGAAGTGACACAAGTATGATCAAACTAAGCTTATGTTATGTTACTTTGGATACCATTCAACTTGAAAAACCATAGACCCCTCATGATTAACAACAATTTACACAACGAACCCTAAGTGAACCTAGTGCGTCAAGACCTAAAATTCTCGAGCCTTGGGATCAAATTGAGACTACCTTAGATTTAGGTTTTCTAGATGGATCTTTCAAGTAAAGGTAGGTTCCCACATTCTTTGGCAATAATTTATCTGCCTATTGGTGTGTGTGTGCAACACTCACATCAACACTTGGGTTGTCCTCCTTAATTTCTTTCTTTCATGTTATAATTTGAACATTCAAATTCCTTGTGACCCTCTTCTCCACATATAAAACAAGTGAGATGAATTCTTTGTTTTTCCCATCCTTTTCCACCACCATAATCTCTACCCTCTAAAATCCCCTTCCTCTTTATTGATTTTGAGGATCTTTTTGAGTATCTACTTTTTTTTTTGCTAAGATGACTCTCCCTTTCTGTAGTTCAAACCACCCCAATATGGGGATGATTTACCCCTTCTTCCTCCTCTATTCCTTTGAAGATATTTTCTACTTTATTTTTCTTTTGTCTTTAGAGCTAACTAGTATGCATCTTCCACACTGCTAACCTAATGCATGCTCAATTCATCCTGAATAGATTTTTTTTGGATATTTACATATCTAGCAACCAACTATTCATTAATTTCTTGATGCTCTACACAAATAGAAAACTTGTAAAATTCATTTGTATAATATTTACACAAAAGATACATTTTTCTTTAAATTTTTAAATATGCAAAAAGGGTTTGTGCATAGTCTATGTGCAAAAAAATTCTCTCAAATTAATCTCCATTTTGTTCTAGGTCTTGATCTTATCCTTTCCCTTCCTGGTTCATTCCTTTTGTAAATTATCCTAGCAGATCATTGCATGAACCTTTAACTTGGTGAATGAAAATTCCACTTTCTTTTCCTTTTTCATAGACTTCCATTCAAAAAAATCCCCATATTGTTTAGCCAATATATCAACTCGTCTGGTTTAAAACTAACTACATACTCTAAAACTTTGATCTTGATCCCTTCATTTTTCCTTCTAAGGCCTTGCGAATCCTCTCTTCAAAACTCATGTGCTCTAATTGTTCTTCTTCAAGTTTTTCATTCTTTCCTTTTTAGATTCTACATATCCCTATGAATCTAGGTAAGACCTCCTCTTTCTCATCCTCTGCTAGCCATCTTCTTACTCTGATACCAAATGATATAGCCAATTCACAACATAATATTTAACATTAAAGTTGGAAACATAAAAAAACATAAAATCACAAAGAATTGAATCAATTTTACTTCATTATCTTTCTTTCATTCTTCTCTTCAATTGAAAATGAACCACCTTATAACAACAATCCAAAAGTCACTTTTTTGGTATATTTTTACAAGATCCTTAATTTTCCATTTTTAGTAAATTTGTATGCTTATCCACATGGATACAAAAATTACTAATTATTTAAATATAAAAAGAGTGACACTATTTTTCAACTCAAAAATCTAATTAAACATAAGAATTAAAAAAAAAACTAAAAATTACAAATTGGGAAAATCTTGAAAAACACTAAAAGTATAATTTGAGGCCTCATATAAAGGAATTTGGCTCTAGAAAAGTGTTGAGATGTCATCCAATTGAATATATTTGATTGAAATTGGATTCTACTCTCTGAGATGCTTATCCATGCAAAATTTTAGCCCAAATAGACTCCCAAGTCAAAAGTTATGACCTCTAGAAGTCTTTACATTAGTTAGAGATTCTATCTATTAGAAAATGGACATAAAATTTTCCTTAATGGATGAAAAGGTGCACCTATTAGAGGAGAATATGCAATTTTTTTTTGAAATGGCCAAGAAAGGCGGTCTAGATAACATTACTAAGAAATTAACTATTGTATTAGACCATCAATAGTATATTACTTTCATAACCAACTTAGAAACCCTAGGGAAGATCTATTCTATAGCCCAATAAGATCCAAATTTTATCCAACCTCAACATATGAACAATATTAATTTTAGATCTTCAAACTTGTTATCAAGGGTGGATATGTATAATTTCAATGATAAGAACTCACTTAATTTAAAGGGTGGAGAATTTGAATAGGGAGGGTTATGTGAAAAGTATTCATAGATAATAATTTCCCACAAAACACAAATGATACTAATCAAAGGTGTGGATGAGTGTTGCACACTTATTTTCCTTAAAATAACAATAGTCAAGGGTTCCTATACTATATGATCTTTAAGGAGTTGTATATAGGAACTTGTTGGTGTAAATAAATGTCTTGTACCTAGTTATTGCACTTACTAGGGACTTAGGAGACATATTCACATATTAAGTTTACTTAGGTCCTAAGATTCTTTCTAGAAGATGTTAGTTGTTGTTAGTTGTTATCTTATCTTTTGACTTGTAACACATGTTACTTAGGTAGTTGTGATAATTTTTCTTATGTTATAAGATTAATACACTTGGTCATAATCTTATGACATCTTATGTCTCACCTTGGCTATATAACCAAGGGTCTCTCTCACATTGTATATTGATTCTTTTTTGCATTCATTGATAGGAATACAATTTATTCTTGTCATATTGATCTTCTGAGTATTTCGTGCTTTCCATAGGCCTTTAGATCTTGGGTGGCTATCTCCATAGCCAAATATTACATGGTATTAGAGCAATTTGAGTTCCTTTGGATAGTCTTTTAGGAGATCTTGAGTGCAAATCTTATATTTTCTTGAAGCATTGAGTATGCTCTTCTCTTGCATCTTTGGATGACCTAGAGAATCCGAAAGGTGTGATAGAAATACTAGATTTTTGGGGGTTCCTTTTTTATCTTTGTATTGTAGGTTCATTTTGGGAGCTTGTTGCATTAGATATGAGCTCGCCATTGTGTCTGGAGTGTCTGAGAAAGTCAAAATTTCCTATTGTTTCATCCCAGTTGGACATTAGAGGCCAAATCTACAAGGGCTTGAAGATTGAAGGTGGTTGCCATATCTAGGAGGTAGCTACCACTTTGAAGCATTTTGAGCCAAAACGAACATTGCCATCATGCTCAAAAGGGCCAAAAACCATAAGATTGATTGTCAAATTGTTGAAATTGGAGAAGTTTATTGAGGCAAAAAAATTTTGCCTAGAGAGTTGTACGACCCCCCAAGCGTCATTATTGTAGGTGGTATGATATTTATTTAAAAAAAAAATATTATATTTTATTGGGTTAATTTTTTTGAAAATATTTGAAAAAAAAATACATGGTTGAATAAATTCATACAAGAGATGTTGGATGCATGTATTATTCATCCAAGTCCAATTGCTTATTCTTCTCCAATGATTATGGTTCATAGAAAGGATGATATTTTATCTATGTGGCCAAGATAGATAGTGTTATATTTATGAAGAGGGAAGAATGATCTTGTATATTAAATTGATTCTCCAAATACACATAAAGAAGCTAATGACTAGGATAATAATTGAGTACCTCATGAAGTGGAATAATTTTCCTATCAAGGATGTTACATGGAAAGATGAATATTTCATGCATACTCATGTATATTTTATTTGTACCAAGGGCACTACTTTTCTAAAGATGGGAGCATGCTACACCCTTAACCTATTGATTGTATTCATATATGTGATAACCTAGTATGGCTCACATAATCCTTAAATTGTTTATTTATGAGTCCCTAAGTATTATATTGTATGTTAGGTCAACTTAAGTAGTATTAGGGTACTCATATTACCTAATAATTTATATCTAAAGGAGGCAGTGAGCAACCACTAAGCATTGAATTGTAAGTTTTATTCTTATTAAAGAATTTTGAAGGTTGGGCCCTTAATATGACTGATTATTATCAAGTATTTAAATCTTATTTCCTATTAGATTATTTTTTTGTGCAATTAATTTTACTATAAAATTAAGGCCCTTTGATTACTATGTATCATAACTAATGACCTAGGTTTTTTATTAAATATAATATTTAGATGCTTAATTTAGAGGATTTTTGGGACATAAAATAAACAATTGATGGTCAAATTATCCAAAAGCATTGGCTCTAGATAACTAGAAAATAGGTTTGAATTGGTAGGACTAGGTTGCAAGTGTAGTTTAGTCCATGGACAAAACTATGTATACCACCTAGTCTATGAGTGGAAAAGTCTAAAGGAAAAGACTAATTTATGTTTAAGGTGATGTATTGTAGATATGGTGACTAATTCAAGAATGATTTTAGTCCATGGACAAAATAGGTAAAATTAGATATTAGGAAATAATATTTATGACATGAAAAAAAAAAAAAACAAAATATAAAAGGACAAAATAAGCACTTTACCTTATAGGTATATTTTTATTATTATTTTATAGGCTATAGTAGTTAAAATTTAATATTAGAACTATATTAAAATAAAAGTAATGCTAGTAATGTCTTATAAAATAGTTTTGTATAAAAACAATTATAAAATAATATCATTAAAGATCATTATATCAATGAGAATTCTTTTTCAAATCCAAAGTTGATATAAAATATGCATTCATTCAAATATTGAGAACAAAAAATAGAAAATAGAGTACATTAGATGACATCAAGAATATTTACATATGAAAGTTTTTTATTTTATAACTTGATTAGTTATTAGTTATTAGAATGAAACTAATGTCTTATAAAATAGTTTAATATAAAAAATTATAAAATAATACTTTTAAAGATAATTCTATCAAATGAGAAAATATTTTAAAATCCAAAGTTGATATTAAATATTTGTTCATTTAAATATTGACTAAAAAAGTGTAGTTTGTTAGATGACATAAAGAATATTTAGATATGAAAACAAGTTACTTTATTTTTTATAAAACAAAATATATATTACTTTAAAATAACATCAATCTATTCTTTAAAAATAATAAATAGAATATAATCACATCTCAACACTACATATATAAAAATCAAGAATAATCACAATTAAAAAAACCAACCACACAAAACAAACTCAACCTAAAAAACAACCAAACATAATATCATAATATCATAACATCATGAAATCATAACAAGAACTAATTAATAAATAACAAGAACTATAAAACCAAGTTGAGGAGGGTCCCAATTATTTTGAGTGTGAAATGGAATGAAGCTTGATATGACTAGAGTGACACAAGCAATTTGAAAATCAAGAATAATCACAATTCAAAAAAACCCACACAAAACAGCTCAACCCAAAAAGCAACCAAACATAATATCATAACACCATGAAATCATAACAAGCACTAAAGAATAAATATCAAGAACTATATAACCTCCAATTATTTTCACTTTGTAAAGTGGAATGACTAGTGGGACACAAGCAATTTGAATATGGTCACTAATATGATTCAAACCACCTTAAACTCTCATTTATTGTCAAAAACCTAAGTAAATCTGATTTGCTTAGGATATGTCTTCAAGTGTACAACATTCTTGATATTAAAGAAACTTTGTTAGGTGTCAATATTTCATTCATTATCCTAAAGTGAATGAATGACCTACAAATCAAGTGTTATTCATAAAGATGGAGTGGCTTTTCATGTGCTTTCTTATCAATTGGATGAATGCCACCCATGTTCCCTCCCTTAACACCCCATTATTTTCACTTGTCACATAAATGAAAATACGACTCATCATTTTTCCCTTGCAATATAGTCCAACATATCACATGATTGTAAGGACCACTACAACTGCACTCCATTATGGGTGCATGTTTTTTTATTCATTTTTAAATAAATATAATGTTTTTTATTCAAATAGCTTTAACTTATAGGAGAGAGACTAAAGTATTTGAAACAAAAATGTCTAAATCTGTTATCCATGCAACGAATCAATAACTATTACCAATAATGATATACGAACTGAACAAATAAAAAATAATGGTGAAATTGTTTTGATTTCAAGGGCTTGAGGTTATTTATTTATTTAAAGCATTTTACTTTTTGACTAAAAATAGTAGTGATGATGATGTTTTAGATTTGATTATGTAAATGGAATGTGAGCGTTGAGATTGTATTAATATTAGAAAAATATAGATGGTAAAGTTAGAGAAATCTTGTTTGATTTGATAGTTTTAAAAGATGTAGAAAATTGAGAAAATGATAAGAGATTTTAGATGGCTAAGATCATATTCTAGAAATGCACCAGTCAATAGTGTCTTAAGGTACACATACTTTGGATGTATTGGTGTCTTATATAATCATCACAATCACATCTTCTCTATTGTGTGACATCAAAGACCTAACACTATCTCATTTGTTGCCAGACCTATTAGATTCAAAAGAGGTTGAAAATGAGGCACCAAGGACACATTTGGGAGCTTGTCTCAATCAACCCACTAGGGTATGTTTAAGATAAAGTAATTGAAAAGTTATTTTCCATATGAAAGTTGTAACAAACAACAATGGCGGATACCCTATGTGATTCTAAAAGAGGAAAGCGAATTTAGGTGTAGGTGTAGGTGCTAGATAATCCCCTTTCCATTTTTGGAAAGTCTACTTAAATACGAATGTCAAGATTGATTTGATTGTTAGATATAGATTAGGGTTAGGGTTTATCAACATGAATAATTATTCTAGTAGGAATCCTAGTGTCCCAATTGACTAAAGTGCCAAGAATAAGGGTGGAACATTGTTCCTATAACACATGGGGTCTTGTATAAGTAGAATTACGTGTTTTAAGGACGATTTGTGTTCTAAAGAGATTAAAATTAGTTAATAATATGCTTATTGTAAGGCAGTGCTAAAAGAAGTGCAAAATAAAATAGAAAAGTTTGAACAATGCACTTTTCATCTCTACAAAATTTAAATGAATAACAATATAAAATATTGTGAATATGTAAATACCATACAATTAAGGATATTTTTAGCTACAAAGACCCTTATATGCCCTCACAATGAGATATGGGAATTGTTGAGCATTCTCCAACTAATATTTATTTTGATGAGACAATTGATTCAATACAATTAAATATTAATAAAAATAAAGAATGCAACTATGTTTTTATCTCTCCCCATATCTAAAGAAACATCATCACTACAATCGATTTTGCTAGTGAAACCTACATTGCTACCTAAAAATGGATCACATATTGTGCTCCTCCAATAATAAGATCATTATAAATATTCACCACTCTTATACACATACTAATTAGTTAATATTGAAATATTATATATATCTACATTATTGAACTAGATTCACTTATGCATAGTATTAATTATACTTTAAGTAATAATACATATCTAAGTTAATAATAGGGTACATTTCTAAATAACATTTATTACGTTGTAGGGAATAGTACTTATGAAAGCTACTAATAAGGTGTATCTAAAATAATATTATTTATAATGTATTCAATTTAATAATATTGTAATGTATATTAAATTTTTTAATAATCATGGTGTGCACTTAAATTTTCATAAAATTATTTTTATATTATATAAATTACTATATATATATATTTGATGAATAGGCATTTATATCTATATTAATAAAAGATAAAAATACACATATTCATAAAATTGCAATATTAGATTTGAATCTCAAATTTAAAATCACATCATTGATGGTTGTTTTGATATACTACGATTTGGCTACTGTAGGTTATGTTGTTTCCTGACTAATTCAGGCGGTCTTTGTGTTGTTTGGGTTCTAGGTCCCTGCTAAAACCTGGTTGTTAAGGGTTTGAGGTTCCCTTCAAAGCCTCGTCGTGGCAGCATGGATAGTTTGACCCTTATTTGGTTGGTTGTTAGTCTAAGTTATATATTTTTGCAACAGGGTTTCGGGTCCCTTCAAAACTTGTTTGTTAAAGGGTTTCGGGTCCCTTCAAAACCTATTTGTAGGGGTTTTGGGTCCCCCCAAAACCTAATTTTCCTATTAATCAAAACAAATATTTAACCTTTTTCTAAAAGTTAGAAATAAAATCTATATTAGAGATATAAGAAATCATTAGTTTACATATCTTCAAATGCCTAATGGGTTCCATGTTAAAATTGATAGAATATCTATCTAGATCTATCCATATATAAAAATTAAATATTATTTGTTGTGGTCCACTTAGGTAAACAAGTGAGACACACCTTTATGTTTTCACTGATCATTTGTTAATCCTTAACATTGCTCCCAAAAATAGAAGCATTGGTCTCTAATGTTCTTAAGACATCTATTGCTGTGAAATGCATTGACTCTAATGTAGAAACTTGTTTTGTAATTCAATGTGTATGAAGTGAGGCTAAAAATATTAAGAACAATGTTTATATAAGATGACCAAGAAGAGGATTTGACTTAAATGCAAAACCATAGTAATCCTTGATGAGATCATCATTGACAATATCATTAATGCTTAGTTGTTTGGAATATTAACATGAAATGAATTATCAAATATTTGTTGGATAATGTATAAATCCCATAGATAAGAGGTTTAACCCTATTATGCATTTTCTCTTGAAAATGACATTTGTACAAGTATAATCAAACTTTATACACAACTTAAAAATCAAATAAAATATGACAATAATCTATAACTTGTTTATTTTTTCTTGAATCTTGTAAATAACTTAATCAATTTGAATTGCAAAATCTACACTTAATCAATATAGACATTAGAAATCTCAATAAAATACATTATAAATAAATAGTAAAGATTTTAAAATGGAATGAAATATATTATTTGTTATTTATAATTTAACTATAAATAACTAGTAAAGATTTTTTAACGCAGGTGGAATATGTAAGATTTTTTATTTACAAATTTCTATAATTACATGATAGAAACTAGAGACTAAACTAAGTACTATGTAATATCCACACTTTTATGAATGTAGAAGACTAAAACTATTTAGGTACAATAGAATATGAGATGGAATATGAAAATATTACATAATTCTTTTATTTTTTATTTTTACAATTTTTTTGAAATTTAATTTTGAGCCATCTTATATCAGACTATTAATATATTTAGAAATGTAAATATCATTTAGTACATACATACATATATAAGTATTGTAAATAGATTATTAAAAAAATATAAGACTATTTGAATTTTTTTTAAAAATATATTAATATTTATTTAAAATATCTATGAAAAATGATTTATTGGAGAAGACAATTCTTGTTAAAAGAATTAATTTGTTTTTATACAACAAATAGTTAAGACATAAAGTGGAGGCCCATCGAAACTATTGTGTTTTTAGTATACTTGACTTTAAACATTTAAAAAAATACTTATTGAAATTTAAAAAATTCATGCATTAAAGCTTCAAGTAATTAAATGAGAAAAAAATAAAGAAAATAAAACTTTAATATAAAAAAAAAGAAAAAATTTGAATTTTTTTAGCAAGTAAATTATAGGTTCAATTTTATAATAAAAACTATATCCACATATAAAAAATATAAATATTCTATAGAACATAAATTACATATTCATTAGTTCACATCATTTTAAATTTAAAAAATATATTTCACTTTTAGCTATTTCAAGTTAAAAAATCAGACTTGTGTTGTCCATTTTCTTTATAAAAGTGAGACATAATTTTAAACTTCGATCACCATCAAAACACAATAAACATTTACACATTTAAATTAGACAATACGATTAATTAAAAAATAATTAATACAATATCATACAAATGAAAAAATAAAAAATACACAACAATAATAATTTATATATACAAACCACAATAAAAATAAGAAATAAAAGAACCCATAAGAAACTCTAGAAACCCCATTGAGAATAATTCACAAATAATAACTATCTCAATACCTACATGCTAATCTCTAAAAGGAAACTAATAGAATATGCTATAATATCTTTAAACCTAGTGTGTTAAGCAAGGAAATAGGGGAAGGGGTGTGGACCACCTCCACATCATGAAATAAAACTAGGCATCCCCTTTAGATTTATTATTTTCTAACCTAAAGCAGATTATTAAGTCCCCACCACCACCTGCTTTCCCTAGAGACCATACTCATCTAGATCAATTAAGATAAATCTATAACTTAAACTACTAAATGGGATTAAATTCATAATAGCTTCAACTTTAACTTATAGAACTTTTTAACGAGATAACCCATAAATCAAATAAATGGGATTAAATTCATAATAGCTTCAACTTTAACTTGTAGAACTTTTAAACGAGATAACCCATAAATTAAATAAATAAGATTAAATTCATAATAGTTTCAACTTTAGCTTATAGAACTTTCTAATTGGATACCCCATAAATCAAATAAGTATCTATGAAATTCAAAATCCAAAAATGTTCATCACATAGCATGTTACAAATTCTATCGAAATATGGTTTTGTTCAATGAATTACTAATTTAAGTACTTTAATAGATAAAGCTATCTAAAGGTAGTCGAATAAATAAATATTTCCTTTGGACCTTTCACTTAAATCAGAATTACTTTAAGAAAGTAAACCCCACAATGGAAGCTTATGAAAAAAATCAAAGTACCCTAGATCTCTAATCATTGCAAAGCATTACTTTTAAGACAAATTGGATATTATCGGTTCCATGCAAAGGCCCATTAAGATTGTAATCCATATTATGTGTTTAGACTATACCACACATTATAATAGGACCCACTGAGTGCTTAATACAGTCTTTTATTTTAAGGAACTTACGTAATGTCCTTTAGCCACTTTGTAGTAGTTAGCCGTAAGGGCATTTGTTCCTTGTTATACCTCTTTGACAGGGACATGCTACTTCACATGGTATAAATATGTTTTTATAGTGGAAACTTAATTTTTGAAAGGTATTAATAAGATCATAATGTTATAATTTAATTGTTTTGTTATAGAAATATGCATATCAAGTCAAAAATAAAGCGAGTGTATTTTTTAAATAATTTTTGTAAGCAAAAAGCAATTAAATTCTTAATGATAGTGAATAATAAATATGATCATTATTTTACAAAGAATATAGATATCAAGATTATCAAATGAATATTTAAACTTTCTATCATGCTATCCTATCATCTTTATATCATCAAATTGTAAACATTGTATTCATCCATTCATATTATCTAATAGGATTGAGATTAACTTGAAGAGAACCAAGTTTATACATGAACAATAATACTAGTTGTCTAATAAAATATTTCAATAAATTAACATATGAAATTCATGAATAATATTGAGGAAATTCATGTATTATGATAAGAAAAGCCAAACTTTAGGCATCCCCTCTTACTCCTTATTTTCTATAATGACACTACTAATAGTGATCAAGTTTAAATAGGTCTAAAAGAGGTCAATTTACAATCAAAACAATGTCAACATGAATTAAGTTCATATCTCAGATTTATCATCTATTAAATTTTCGATCCATTAAAAATATATTAATATCCCTCTTCCTTTTTTAAAGAAATTTACCTATTTCATAATATTCACAAATCCTAGAAACCACCTTTTTAATTATTAAAGGTAAACACAAAACCAAGACAATTGATTCAAACACTTCATCATTTCTATAATAGAGTGCATTCAATCTCCTATAGAATTTATTTTTTCCTGAACCCTCCAAGGTCCCAACCTCTTTTCCCACTAAATGGTGGGGAAACCCTCTTATTAACATTCATTTCATTTCTACTTATCCACTATTAAAAAACTCTTGGTCTCCTTAACAACTAAGAAGATTCTACGCTCATTATAGTAATGTCCATGATAATAGGAGCTGGGTAGGAAAGATAATAATGACAACTAAGTGAACTCATGGTGAGTTTCATTAAAAATCCATCTTATTATCATTTGTTAACCATGACCTTGAATCATATGGTCGAAGTTGAGTAAACAACTTGCATTTCTCCTTGTGTTGGGTTATTACGATGCTCAGACTAGACATATTGCGTGTATAGGTGGTTTGTTCCATTTTTTTCTTAGCTTGTGACCATGTGATAGGGGATATATAAAGACAACACTTAAATATTTGTGTGTTTTCTTTTTTTAAAAATATTTCTTAAGGTGATGGGTGATGAAATATAGTGTGGAAAGGTTGTATGATTGGTTTAGATGATTTAAGATGGTTGATGAAGAATGAGGGTGTTGGTTTGATTTGTTGATTTTGAAGAATAAGCAATGATGTGGACTCGAGTTAATCATTTTGATCAATGATTTGGATTGCGGGAAATGATGTTTTGGATACAAAAATAGATTATGGTGGATTGTTTTATAAAAATGGGTTAATTTTTTGAGATGCCAATTTGGACTTGAATAAATGTATCAAGTTTTTTTGGATGGTGAAGTGGACTTAGGAAATTGTTTTTTTAGGTTGGGATGATGAATTAGGATTATGGATGGATGCAAGAATAGATTAAATTTTTGGAGTGTGATTTAGATTTAGATGATTGATTTGTTTGGTGATTTAGAAGATCAAGGATAGTCTCTCATACTTGAGATAGCAAAGTTTCCAAGAAAAATAGATTTTGGATTATTGGAGTTTAGCAACTTAGGAAGGCCAAGTCATAAGTTAACTTAACCAAAGGTTGATGGAGGATTGGAAATTAACTCAATGCACTACTTGAGATAGGCAAGTTCTAAAGAAAATAAGAGTTAATGGATGTAAGGATTATTTAGTTCAAAGGTCTATACCTCTCTTTGGATAAATTTAATTTTTGGTTGATGGATAAAGGTTGATTAGATTAGAATTGAGTATGGATTAATAATGGATGAAAGATATATGTTTGATTGTGAATTGGAACAAAGGTTTAACAATTAATGGTGGATGGGTGTGAGATTATGGCTTGGTAAAGATTTGGGATAAATTCTTAAGTCTATATATGATTATATATTTGGTTCTTTTTGGGAAGGGGGGATGACTATGGTGAAGATTGAAACAATGCTTATGGATAATGTACTTTTAGTGATGGATGTGAGAAGATTTTTGGTAAATGAAAAAGATTAGAATCTGAACAAGGTTGTGATGAATTAGGTTAAGACAAGGTAAGTTGAATTAGAGTTTCAAACAATGAAGTGTGAAGACTTGAAGTGATAGGATAAATAAACGAGGTTTGGTGAAATAGTGAAAGTCCTTAAACAACAAAAACACTAAATAAGTGAATTTATTGAAATAATGAATGCACTAAAATAGTGAAAGCACTAAAGTAGTGAAATCCTTCAAACTAAAGAAGGGCTTAAAACAACATAAGCAATGCTAAAATATTAGAAGCTTTGAAACAATAAAAACACTCAAACATTGAAGGAACTTGTGAATAGAATACACTAATCCAAGAGGATTATTTGGTTCATATTTTTGGAAAGAGTTATAAAAAATCAAAAAAACATATGATTGATTTGGAATTTTTAGAGTATAAGGCTTATAGGAAACTACTATTTTTACACAATTAGATGTGTAGAGCCATTTTATATAATCCTATACTATTCAAGTAGAAGTGTCACATTTTTGTTGGGCCATGTTTATACTATCTACCAAGGGCATGGGTGGTGTAGCCATAGATGGATGGTCCAAAAAGGAATGTCCAACCACACAACTTAGAATTCAACACAATGGAAATAACACAAGAAATGTTAAAAAAAATAGATTATCATTGATTCAAAAACTTGCAATCTTTCATGCACCATATGCCTCATATGTGGAATGAATAGGGCTCATAGGCCTGCTGCAAGGGCATTACAAGATATTATAACTGGAACATGGCCTTATTAAGACTATTAGAACTATCCATCCCCTTCATCTCCCACACATGAACCCCCAGCCAAAAAATAGAAAATTGAGTCATTAGTTGAGTATGGCTCGAGTGATGAGGAATAGGAAGCAGTATTAACTTTGACAGAGATGAAAGAGGTAGCAGAGCAATAGAAAATTTAGGAGCCCCATGATCCTAAAATTAGGATATCAAAAGAAGCTGTAGATGACATTCAGGATGATGAGAGAGTGGTTGCCTCTCTAAGATTTATGGAGGATGAAAATTTCATTCATACAAATGAGTTTAAAGGTTTTTGGATCAAAATGAAAATGAAGCAGTTTGATAAGAGGTTAAAGTTCAATCTCATAGGAGCTGATGATTCAAAATAGGCTGAGATTTAGGCCTGAACATTGGCCGAATTAAACATTGATAATATCAATGTTTCTCCTTAGGAAGAAAAAGAATTAGTTATGAAAAGTGATGTGTTGATCATACCAGGAATGGAGTTGTCCAAGGTGTTTCTTTTGGACCAAATCAGATCACAAGATGATCCAATGTTGGTTGTAGAATTTGACTTAGAGGAAGGTGTATCAGGAATAGTGTATAACACTACCACTCAAGCCCTTTCCCTGTGGAAAAATAAAAAGAGTACAAGGAAGCCCAGACTCTTGGATGTAGTACAAGAGATGAGAGGGTCAGCCATGGTGAGGAAAATGAAGGATACAACTCCAATAGAGGATACTAACATAACTATGCATTCAACAATGTTCACCAAAGATGTGGTGGAAAACATGGAGAAGAAAATAACTAAATATGAGAAAAGGTTGAAGTTGTCAAATGATGAAATTAATAAATTATTTATTGAAAATGTCAAGTTGAAACAATAATTGCAGCAAGCAACAACAGTAAGGGGAGATGAGATAGTTGTTTATCATCCTCCTATTCAAGTTGAAGACCCACAGATTTAGTAGATGAAAAGTGAAATTGATCAGTTGAAGAGGCACAATATGGAAGATGTCAAGCATCACATTTTGGATACCCTAAGGAAAATATTGGAGCATAGAATTGAGATATTGAAGGAAAAGATGGGTGGGGTACATGAGAGCTTTAGCAATCTGTTTAAATCTTTAGAGTAGATAAATGTAAATTCTCCTATCTTGGAAGAACTCCAGAAGAGGTGGCAGACCACTTATCACATTCTAACTACTCTGTGCAAGGCAACATAGAGTGATCCAGATGCCCCTCCTAGGCTAAAACCAACTTGGGAAATGATGAAGGGAGTTATTGAGGAGCACAAGTATTTGACTGTTATGAAGAAGAAAGTGGAAAGTAGAAGAAATGCATTTGACTCTATAAAGCACACTTTCAGCCCTTTAGTCATTAAAGATGATAATCAAATAATAGATATGGATGAATGGAAGAATGATTTTGATCAAATGATTTCTTAGTGTTTGACACACATACAGAGTGATGGAGATATCGGCCTTGACAAGTTTCATACTTTTCTTGATGGAATTATGATATTAGACAATGGATACACGAAATTTGTGGTAGATGTCAGGAACTTGCTTGATAATAGATGGAAAAGTCATCTCACCAATCTTACTGCTACTCAAGATTCAACTAGCTGAATGACCTGACAATAATCAAATGGCAAGAGAAGTATTTGGGCTCAGATGAGGATTGATCATCAACATCGCGAAGGAAGAATAATCATAAAGTAAAATCTTTGCACAGGGCTTAGATGACCATGAGCTCCTTACTCGAAGACTAATGAACTGGGGCATATGTTTGTTTTAGTTATTTTAGTTATGCTTAATTTCATAAATTATCTTTTGTTACCAAAAGACATAACCTTTGGTTTGAAGCTTTTTGCCTCTCATATAAATACGAGAGACCAAGACCAAAAGGGGGAGATATTAGATTAGAAATAGGAGGAAGTAATAGATGAATAGGGATAGATGTAATGTCTACATTTCAAAAGAACCTGATGCATGTATAAAATTTTGGAGGAATCAATGAAAGAACTCTAATTTTGTGGCATCATATTGGTATTAGTTGTTTGTTGAATTAATTGAAAATATTATCAAGTTGTCTCCAAGGCTGATGTTTCTTTGTTATTTAAGTTGATATATCAAGTATACGCTCAATTTATCAATGGACATTTGTTGTATTCGTGTGGTATGATTAGTTGGTTCTTTCAAGTAAAGATTAAATCCTTCTAGTCATTCACAGTAATTTGGAAGTGTCACTTGGATCACTAAGAAGAACTTGGTAATTACATTTTTGCATGTTTATAAAAGTTATAAACTAATATTTGTATGCCAAACAATTATAATTTCTACCAAATAGAAGCCACTCATCTTAGACTTTCATCTAACTCCATTTTACCCAACAAAGCACTGGTCTCACCCATTTTTATTTAGTTTTATCATATCGAATTCAATTTTTACATCTATTAATTGAACATATTTTACCTTGATATAGCTTACACAATTCATACCAAATTAGGATTTCATTTATCCACTTCCAATTTCCATTGTGGATAGATTGCTTAGGAAAGAAACACATGGTTCAAATATGCTTCATTCACATAGGTTTACTTGCCTAGGTCTGACAGAACCTAAAGAGTAGAAGGTTCAAATTCATCATTTGGCCTTGTAGGTTAGCCAAAAACATATCAAGAGCTTGGCAACCTCTTGTGGTTCAAACCTGCATTTTTGAGACCCAACAGTTTGGTGACTCTACTGGGGAGTCAAACTTGAGTCTAAGCCTTCATCATAGAGTCAACCCCTTACATAAGACTCCGCTAGGAAAAATAATTATATGATTTTCCCACTTTCACATAAGTGAGTGGTGACTCTGATAAAGTAAGGTATACATCATAATATCACAATCATTCACAATATGCAAGGTAGAAGATCCTTGTATAAAGGAGGTCCTAGTGACAACAACAAATGAACAAATAAGAGTGATAAGGGTAAGAAGGCATTTGATGACATGTGCATGACAAATAATGATAAAACATCAAAACCAAATTTTGAGACATATAACTGCTATGATACATTGACAAATGAAAATAGCTTAGCGGGAGAACCACATACTCCTGAAGAAAAAAAAATCCCTTCTATTAGCTAGATCCTAAGAAAGATGAAGAATTCATGGCTAAGCTTGAAGTTAAAAGAGTCAGGAATCAGCAGGAATATGATCATAGAATGGAAGGAAATTAGAATGAGCCCATTAATAATGTATCCCCTGAAGAAAATTATGAATTCATGACTCAGGAGGAATTAGATGCATATTTGGAGTATGAAAGACAAGAAGTGGAAAGAGTAAAAGCAGAATATGAACATATGAGGCTCCAATCAATAAAACATCTCTAGGATTTAAAGTTGTAGAAAGCCCAAATTAATGCTCAGATGGCTAATCTCCCTAAATATGTTCCACCTAACAGGCAAGGAAATAATAATGCATGACCTTCAAATCCACTAAAATCACAACAATATTAGTCAGGGAATGAATACAGATAGCCAAATGTTCCACCAAAAAATCCATCACAACATCCAAATGCTCAACCACCTCATGGCCAACAATATATGCCACCACCTCATACACAATACAACAATCCATTATACCAATATCAACATGCTCAGAACCCACATCCCAAACATTACACAACCATGGTTAGGTAGTTTGAATTAATAGGATTCCAAATATATCCTTACCCTATGGATAGCAGTTGGAGAGGTCTTGTCCCAAAATTTACAGGAAGTAGTGTAGTCACATTTGAGGAACACTTAAGGAATTTTAATGCTTTTATTCAAGACCTAGATATGCAGTATAAAGATGTTCAGATGAGGTTATTTATGATGTCATTGATTCAATTCAAGAGTTCTATGATTAGTTCCTTAAGCAGTATGGGAACCAATGTGCACCGAAATTTTCCTTGCATGAATTGATTAGCATCCAAAAATATCAAAATGAGTTGGTCTATGATTTCAAACAAAGATTCTCCAAGCTGCATAATAAGATACCACCTAGATCCAAATTGGCAGACCCTGCAATATTAAGTATTTATCTAAAAGCTTTTGATCCAAAGAAAAGATACGAGCTTAGAAATAGGTGCCCCATAAATTTAGCAGAAGCTCAAAAATAGCATTGAATATTGAAAATAATAGAAAAGCTGTTGGGATGATAAGTAAGAGAGATAATCCCAGGGTCTCCCAACAATTCAATAATCCTTAGCATAGGCAAGAAAATACATACAAAAATGAAAGACCCAAGTTGCATGACATGCCTTACAATAAAAATTGGAAGGATGGAAAGCCTATGATGGATAGGCCTAAGAATAAAGAGACTCTTGATCCTTTGAAGAAGAGAGGAGCATACATGGTAAACAATAATCCTTGGTGTCAAGTTTGTGACTTGCATCATTGCATTATTGCTTAATCATTGCAAGAAGAAGAGATGTTGACAAGAAAATGAAGAAAGGGATCATACAATTTATTTAACTTCCCACACCCTTCATCCTATAGAGTAGAAATATTCATCTTTAGAGGAAGAAGGCTATGAATATCATGTTGTTAACTAGAAATACAATATACATATGGAAAAATGACAATTATTTTTTGATTCTGAAGAAAGAAATGATGAACACTACTCTCTTGGTGCACCACCTCAATGCAATATAAGAAGACCGATTGAAGAAGAGATTAAGAAGTTAACTATTGCTACAATGGAGGAGGAAAAAAACAAGTATTGGTTGAGGAACAAAATAGTAAATGAAGGTGATGGTATTCCAAGAGGAATATTTGTGAAGGATAAAACACAAGGAGCATTGAAGAAAACAAAAAATAAGCAACCTAATAAGAATGAACAAAATCAAGTTCATAAGGAGGAAAACAAGGAGTTGCATAAGGACATGCAGAAGTTTGATCAAACAAGAGAAAAAGAAAAGGAGGAAACTAAAGGAGAGTCATTAGAGTAGAATAAAATAATCAAAACAGAAGGTGCCTCTTTTGACTTCACACAAGCTCTATCCCAGGTAAAAATGTCTATCTCACTACTTGAAATGATGAAAATTAAGGAGTATAGGGATAGTTCCATCTAGTTAATATCTAGTGGGAATGATAAGAACACAAACTCAAAAAAAAAGGGAACCACTAAGATCAACAAAAAGCAGGGAAAGGTAAATGTCCCAGAGGTTTTTCTAGGTGATGCATTAATAAATCCTCCACAAGTTGAGCCATTCTTTACTACATTACTCATAAATAACAAGTTGGTAAGGAATTGTATGATAGACTCAGGCGTTTCCATCAACATAATGCCAGTTGGAGTCATGAAACAACTGTGCATGTGGGTTGATAATAACGGTGGCAAGTGTTATGCTATGGATAGAAGACTTGTCCCAGTGGTGGGAGTTATGAAGGATGTTGAAGTGAAATTGGATGCTTATCCAAAACCAACTTATAATATAGATATAATTGTGATTGATACTCCTCATTTTGGAAGGCTTTTGTCAAGGAAGTGGATTGTAGCGATGGGAGGAAATGTACAATTTGACCTATCTTATGCTACAATACCAGCAAATAATCAAGAGGTTAAGTTATATAAGGAACCAAGGATGAATCAAATTGTAGACTATGTGCCTCAAGATCAATTGAATTGTTTTTGTGATGTAGATTTAGGGAGTTTCAGAATAGAACCATCCTAGCCTGAACTAGTCAATACTGATCCAATTGACAAACATGCTTCCAAGAATCATGATGGTGTGTGGAAGATGTATTTCGATGGAGCATGTAACCAAGAAGCCAATGGAGCAGGGATAGTCTTTATTTCACCTAAAGGGAATACATTCAAATATTCATTTTTGCTAGCATTTGAATGTACAAACAATATAGCAAAATATGAAGCCTTGCTAATTGGTTTAACTATGGTTGTTAAACATAAGATCAAATTGCTAGCTATTCTAGGAGATTTTGAATTGATTATTTCACAAGTTAGGTCAAGATATGTTGCATAACATAAAAGGTTGAAACAATATAGGAATGTTGTATGGGATATGATTGAATTATTTGATGCTTTCTCCATTGAATGGATAGATATATAAAAAAACATAATGGCATACTTTTTAGATAATGTAGCCTTGAGAATAGATGATATCACCTTGGCTGGGGCATCTCAAGTTGAATTTAAAACAAGGCCTGCCATCCCAGACAATATATATATAGCTGGAAAGTTTTCAATGATGATACTAACCTCATAAATTTTCTTCATTGTATAGATCAATATGAAGCTTAGGAAATTGACTTCAATGCTTTTGTGGAGGAAGTAGATGGAAAACAGACTGTATTTGGAAAAGAAGTTGTGCAGCTAAAAACTAACAAACTTCCAAAAGGGCTTATGGCATTAGAAAGAGTATTTGATGGGAATGACTGAGCTCTCATGAAGCAGACACTAGTTAAAAAAGATGTAGAAGAAGTCAATTTGGGGACCGAATTAGCACCCAAAAAGGTATATATTGGAAAGAAAATCAATCCAACTATTAGGAAAATGTTGATTGCATTATTGAGAAAGTACAAGCATGTTTTTTCTTGGTCCTATGAGGATCTTAAGGCCTACAAGCAAGAATTATTTCAACATGAGATTCCTTTAAAGACAGATGCAAAACCATTCCGACAAAAGCAGAGGTCCATCAACCCAACCTTGGAGCCCAAAATGCAAGAAGAATTGGAAAAACTTAGAGATGGAGGAATTATCAAGCCCATTAGACATTCAACATGGGTCTCAAACTTGGTCCCAGTAAGAAAGAAAAATAGGGATATTAGATTGTGTGTTGATTTCAAAAACTTAGATGTTGCCACCCTAAAAGATAATTACCCTCTGCCAAATATGGAAGCCATACTACATAGAGTGACAAGGTGTGAGTTTTTGTCGATGATGGATGGATTTTTTGGCTACAATCAGGTCAAAGTTAAAGAGTATGAGAAATATAAGACAACCTTTACTACTCCATGGGGAACGTATGTCTATGTAAGAATGCCCTTTGGCCTCACAAATACAGGGGCAACTTTCCAAAGGGCCATGGATGTGGCATTTGCAGATTTGATTAACGCTATAATGGTAGTGTACTAGGATGATCTCACTGATTATTCCAAAAAGGCAGAAGACCATGTGGAACACTTGGAGAAGATATTCATCAAGGCTTTGGAATATGGTAACAACCTTAATCCTAAAAAATGTCATTTTGTTGTCATAGAAGATAAACTTTTAGGACATATTGTGTCGAGAGAGGGAATTAGAATAGACCCCGAAAGAGTAGAAGCCATAGATAAAATCCCCATTCCCAAAACTGTCAAAGCCATTCAATCATTTTTTGGGAAAATTAATTTTGTTAGGAGATTTGTGTCAAACTTTGCTGAGATTGTTAAACCCATATCTAAAATGTTGAAAAAGGGAGAAAATATAGATTGGACTGTAGAATCCCTCAAAGCCTTCATATCCATCAAAAAGGCCATCAAAAAATCTCCTATCCTAAAATCCCCTGATTTTACCAAACCTTTTCAAATATTTTCTTTTGCCTCATTTCACACCATAGCTGTTGTTATGTTACAAAAGAATGATGAAGGCCATGAGCAATCTGTATCTTTCTTTAGTAAGTCATTGCAAGGTGCATAATTGAAATATGATATTATGGAGAAACAAGATTATGCATTGGCCAAAGTAGCAAAGGATTTCAGGCCATATCTATTTGGAGCTAAAGTAATTGCATATGTACCACATGCAACTATGAAAGATATCCTGGTACAGAAAGAAGTGATAGGGAAAAGATGTAGATGGATCAATAAAATCCAAGAATTCAATATGGAGATTCAAATCACCAATCTAGTAAGGGGATAGAGTTTGGCCAAACTAATGGTAGAAACAAACATTGAGGCTAACCGGATTTGTAATGTAGAAAAGGAAAATGGTACAATTGCAAGCATTGAACATACTTCCTAGTATAAAAACATAGTGTATTATCTCAGGCACATGAAGTGCCCTGAAGGATTGGATGATAATCAAAGGAGAACATTGAAACTGCAAGCATCTAAGTATGTTTTCTTAGAAGGTGATCTGTTTTGTAAAATAGAGATGGAGTGCTATTATTGTGTCTAGATGAATCACAGTCGAAACATTTCTTGAGAGAGATGCATGAAGGAGTGTGTGGAGGCCATTACTCAGCTAAAACAACAACACATAAAATTATCAAGGAATACTATTACTGTGCTAAGGTTTTCAATGATTCTTTTGCATATGTGAGGAAGTGTGAAGCTTGCCAAAGATTCTCAGGAAAGATGAAATATCAGGGAGCCTTACCACTCAGGCCCTTACAAGTAGAAGCCCCTTTCCATCAGTGGGAAATTGGTTTTATCAGGGAGATACAAGAAAATTCAAGTGGGGGACATAAATGGATACTTTTAGCTATTGATTATTTCACTAAATGGGTAGAGGAAATCCCAACAAAGCAAGCAACACGTAGGGTGGTAATAAATTTCCTAATGGAGAATATCATAACTAGATTTGGTACACTAGTTAAATTGATCATAGATAATGGGATGTGTTTCAGGTCTAATGAATTTAAGAGTTTCTACAACACATATGGTATTATTGTTTCTTATGCTACCCCCTACCACCCACAAGCAAATGGCCAGGCATAATCCAACAATAAAAGTCTCTTGAAAATCATAAGGAGAATGTTAGATGGAAACAAGAAGGCTTGGGATTCAAAGTTAAGGATGGCTATGTGGACGGACAAAATAACTGTAAAAAAGGAAATTGGGAAATCTCCATTTGAGTTGGTGTATGGGACACAGGCCATAATTCCATTACATAACCATTTACCAGTTTATAATTTCATCCTTCAGAATGATTTAGACATTCCAAAACCAATGGAGGAAAGAATGGAGCAACTTGCTGAACTTGATGAAATAAGGAGGAGAGCTCAAAAGCAAAATGAGAAGATGCAGTCTTAGATGAAATACCTCTTTGATAAGAAAGCTAAAAATAGTTAATTTGAAGTGAGTGATTTGATGCTGATGTGGAATGCTAGATGTCAGGAGAAGGGAAAGCATGGAAAATTTGAAGCCTTGTGGTTAGGGCCTTTTGTTATCACTGGAAAAGGAGGAGAAGATTCTTATTATTTGTAGAACATGTCTGGTGAAGAGCAGGAGTTGCCAGTACATGGGAAATTTTTGAAGCATTTTTTTTTAAGGAGTACCAGAGGATTAAGGATTGCCAGTGCATGGACAATTCTTAACAAGCCTCTTAAAATAATATTTTTTCCATGCACAGTAGTGTAGGAAATCAAAAAAGGGACTAGGACTTGCTAGTACATGGAAAATCCTAGTTTTCCCTTATTAAAAAATAAATTTTATTTCCATGTATAGTAGTATAGGTTCATTTCCATTTCCATTATTTTCCATCTCCATATCCTTGTCCATTCCATTCACTCTGCCTTCCATCTTTCATATTTTTTGAATTCTTGGTCTACAACCAGAGATTTTGGATTCTTGCATTGATTGGTAAATCACTCATCCCCAACTGGAGCCACTATTAGAACCATCATTTTCATAAAAATTCCAAAGCTTTTATCATTGGAAATCAAGAAATTAATGCAATCATTTTATAGCCATCCACAAAGCTAAAATAGCCCTTTACCACCATACTGCTACCTCATCAAACACTCTTCATAACCTTCACCTCATACCTCCTTATCACAACCCCTTGCAAGATAGCTCACGATAGCATGGTGAAGGAATCCAACACTATACCCTTTTACCGCTATACCGTGGAGGGTTAAAACTGAGCCCGCGGTAGACCGGTATAATGATCAGTACTAACAGAAGGAGACCACTATATCGTAGAGGGATAAAACATAGCTTGCGGTAGAGTGGTGAGATGAAGAACAATGATCCAAGGGAACTGCCATATCACAGAAGGTCAACACATAGCCTGTAGTAAAGCGGTATACAAAGTAAAGCAATGGGAGGACACTGTGGTACTGCAAGAAGGAGAAGGGTAGTCCACGATAGAGCGGTATAGTATGAACTAAGGGTACACCACAGTACCAAAATGAAGACAAAGATGATGCATGGTAGTGTGGTATACTGAGGTAAGGTAACAATGTGTACCGTGGTACCGCAGGGAGGTGAAAAGTACTGCAAGGTAATGCGATAAGTAGCTATTGAAACATTTAAAGTGGGCCAGTCACATCAATCAACTTTGAAATATGAAATTGAGCTCAATGCAAAAGATTTGAATGATGAGAATTTATGATTTGAGAATTAATGCGGCTTGGTGTGAAATAAACAAAGTATATTGAGATTTCTCATCCATAGCAGCAAAGGCTAAGTGCAGACGAGTTCAAGGTGTAGAAGTGAAGGAAATTATCTAAAAGCAAACTATACTTTGGGTAAGTCTATTCATCACTCGTTAATTTTATAGCAATGGTGCCAAAGAAATCAGAAGTAGGAGCTAAAAAGGATGAACCCAAAGCTAGTAAACCATCTTTACAGTCTCCATTGCTTAATTTGCTACGCGGGTCAGTAGATAAGGGGCCAGAGAAATTATTTAGAGATTCAACTCAGGGGTGTAGGGACCCAATTATTCCTCAGTCTGGGTGGAATTTGTACTGGTATTTCTATAGGAATATAAATAACAAGGTCCCAACATCAAACCCGTGGACACTTGACCTAGCCAAATTGATAGTTCCTAATGTTTTCATTGACATCGAGCTAATTAGAGCTCTGGCTAATAGATACCATGCCCCAACAAAAATTGTCAGGCTCCCATATGGTGGGTGTTTGGTATATGTTTCAAGGGAAGCCGTAATTAAGTGTTTCAAATTGAACAAACAAGCTATTATAGAAGTGAATCTTGGGAAGTTGGAACAAGAATACAAAAGATTAAGGAGAACTTATAGGAGTGATGAGCTCCCCTGCACATGAAAAGGGGTGAGAACAATAGGATACTTCCCATCCCCTCCTCAAAAGTAGAGCCTTTCCCAGTGATTAATTTTCAGGTCTACTTCAAGAATACATACCATGCATTGTGTTAGGTTCTTGGGATAGATACAGAGGATAAAATGTTAGTAGGGTTGATGAGGATTGCTATGATCATTCAACATCCGAAATCAAATGTTAAATTTTATTTTGCTTCTGTGATTGAAGAAGAAATTCATGAGGGATTGTTGTAGGTGAGGGAGGCTAAGACTCCCATGTCTTTTAGAAAGTATTCTTTGCTATGTCATTTGATTCTATATCAAAATGAAGTGAAATGGACTAAAAGGATGAATTTGTGCACACAAGAGAACGAAGTAAAACTCCCTGTACAAAATTGGTGCTACGTATGGGATAGTAGATGCAATGAATGTGATTTTGCTTTATTCAAAGATTATTTTGTTATTAGAATAATTGTTGCTCAGGGTTTTCCAACACCAAGATTTCCTAAATATTTGATGGATTTCATGAGGCCAATGCAGTACAAGCCAGACCAGGGCTTCACACATAATTATGTTGATTGGTTTATAATGCCACAACATACTATCATCAGGATATATGGTTGTGATCAGGCACCCCACATTTTACCAAAATTTGTACCTACTAGAATATTTTTTTTGGAGTTCATGTGGCAAATGCTCTGGATGGAGCATGATCTAATGAGAAACTAGAGAAAAGGAACATTCTTGCCTGATATGATAGTGTTTGAAGAGTTTTCTATTGGATTAGATATGCTTGAGGAGTTACAAAGATTCATGAGGTTTAATTATTCCTTCAAGTCCAAGAAAGAAAGAGTATGTCACCCAGAGGACTTTGCTTACCAAGAGGGCCATATCTCATGCTTTTGACCTTGAAGAAGAAGTGATAAGGAATTTAGTATATTTTTCTCATGTGTGTTAGACAAGAAGGAGATAGATAATAATGAAGATATGGGAAGAGCAGAAGAAGGAGAAGAACAAGAATTTCAAAGGGTTCTTTGCTGATGAGCTTGATCTTCTTAAAAGGATGTAGTTGGTCCTTGGAAAATTTGAAGAATTTTACAAGATGGATCAAGATGAAGGATTGGTTCCACTTCCTACTCCCCAACAACCATCCCAAAAACCATCACAAGAAGCATCCACATCTCATACACCACCCCCATCACCAGTACATCCATCCCCTCCATCTCCCACACATGACCCCCTGACCAAAAATAAAAAAATTGAGTCATTAGTTCAGTATGGCTTGAGTGATGAGGAGCAAGTAGTATTAAATTTGATAGAGATGAAAGAGGTAGCAATGAAGCAAAAAATTCAGGAACCACATGATCCTAAAATCAGGATATCAAAAGTTGTAGATGAGATTCAGGATGATGTGAGAGTGGTTGCCTCTCTAAGATTTATGGAGGATGACAATTTCATTCATACAAATGAGTTTAAATATTTTTGGATCAAAATTGAAATAAAGCAATTTGATGAGAGGTTAAAGATCAATCTCATAGGAGCTAATGATTTAAAATAGGTTGAGATTTAGGCCCAAACATTGGCCGAATTAAACATTGATAATATCAATGTTACTCCTCAGGAAGCAAGAGAATTAGTTATGAAAAGTGATGTGTTGATCATACTAGGAATGGATTTGTCCAAGGTGTTTCTTTTGGACCAAATCAGATCACAAGATGATCCAATGTTGGTTGCAGAATTTGACTCAGAGGAAGGTGTATCAGGAATAGGGTATAACCCTACCACTCAAACCCTTACCTTGCAAAAAAAGAAAAAGAGTTCAAGGAAGCCCAGACTCTTGGATGTAGTACAAGAGACGAGAGGGTCAGCCATGGTGAGGACAATGAAGGATAAAACTATAATAGAGGTTGCTACCATAACTATCCATTCAACAATGTTCACCAAAGATGTGGTGGAAAACATGGAGAAGAAAATAATTGAATATGAGAAAAGGTTGAAGTTGTCAAATGATGTTCATAAATTGTTTATTGAAAATGTAAAGTTGAAACAACAATTGCAAAAAGCAACAATAGTAAGGGGAGATGAGATAGTTGTTTATCATCCTCCTATACAAGCTAAAGACCCACAGATTCAATAGATGAAAAATGAAATTGATCAATTGAAGAGGCACAATATGGAAGATGTCAAGCACCACATTTTGGTACCCTAAGGAAAATATTGGAGCATAGAATTGAGATATTGAAGGAAAATATGGGTGGGGTACATGAGAGCTTTAGCAATTTGGTTAAAGCTTTGGAGTAGATAAATGTAAATTCTCCTATCCTGGAAGAACTCCAGAAGAGGTGGTAGACCACTTATCAAATTCTAACTACTCTATGTAAGGAAACATAGAGTGATCTAGATGCCCCTCCCAGGCTAAAACTAACTTAGGAAATGATGGAGTTATTGAAGAGCACAAGTATTTGACTATTATGAAGAAGAAAGTGGAAAGTAGAAGAAATGCATTTGACTCTATAAAGCACACTTTCAGCCCTTCAGTCATTAAAGATGATAATCAAATAAAAGGTGTGGATGAATGGAAGAATGAGTTTGATCAAATGATTTCTTAGTGTTTGACACACATACAGAGTGATGGGGATATCAGCCTTGACAATTTTCATACTTTTCTTGATGGAATTATGATATTGGACAATGGATACATGAAATTTGTGGTAGATGTCAGGAACTTGCTTGATAATAGATGGAAAAGTAATCTCACCAATCTTAGTGCTGCTCAAAAATTCAACTGGATGAATGATCTGACAATAAGAAAATGGCAAGAGAAGTATTTGGGCTCAGATGAGTATTGATCATCAACATCACGAAGGAAGAATAATCATAAAGTAAAAGATTTGCACAGGGCTTAGATGACCACAAGCTCCTTACTCAAAGACTAACGAATTGGGGCATATGTTTGTTTTCGTTATTTCAGTTATGCTTAATTTCATGAATTATCTTTTGTTACCAAAAGACATAACCTTTGGTTTGAAGCTTGTTGCCTCTCATATAAATATGAGAGACCAAGACCAAAAGGGGGAGATATTAGATTAGAAATAGGAGCAAGTAATAGGTGAATAGGGATAGATATAATGTCTACATTTCAAAAGACCATGATGCATGTATAAAATTTTGGAGGAATCAATGAAAGAACTCTAATTTTGTGGCATCATATTGGTATCAGTTGTTTGTTGAATTAATTGAAAATATTATCAAGTTGTCTCCAAGGCTGATGTTTCTTTGGTATTTAAGCTGATATATCAAGTATACACTAAATTTATCGATGCACATTTGTTGTATTTGTGTGGTATGATTAGTTGGTTCTTTCAAGTAAAGATTAAATCCTTCCAGTCATTCACAATAATTTGGAAGTGTCACTTGGATCACTAAGAAGAACTTGGTAATTATATTCTTGCATGTTTATACAATTTATAAACTAATATTTGTATGAACCAAGACCCCAAACCTACATAAACAAATGAAACAAACACCATATTAGATCAAATGCAAGTTAATATCATGATTCCCCAAGAAATCCATTTGAATTGTAAAGGAAAAGGAATGAAATGAAGAACATAAACAAGCATAAACCAAAGATATTAAATCCTATTCAAATGCAAAGCAAACTCTTAATCTCTTGGGGGAGTTGGTGCCAATTTGATGTGGAAATTGGCCCTTTCCCAACTCTTATGCAAGCTTTGATGATTTGATGAAGATGTGATCCACTTTGTTGAAGACTGAAGTGTGCTCCAAGATAAAAATTTGCATAGCCTAGCTAAAACTTTGATGAAATGGATGAAAATAGCTATGGATTTGAGTATAGTAACTTTGCTCAAATTGTGGATACCAAAATGAGGAATGAGACTTCTTATTTATATAATGACAAGTTGGAGAAATTCCCAAAATGAAGCAATGTGGGACTAAAATTCAACCAATGGCAAGGTGCCACTTGCCAAGATGAGAATGGATGAGGGATGTGCACATTTTGATGAATGTGCCCATAAATGCAATTAGGTGGTATTGGAATTTAGTGAAATGACATGTAAGAGGTAAAAATAATGTCTTAAATGCCACTTGGATCAATGTAAAGATGAAATAAATGCCTTGTTGGAAGGACAAAGTACACTTGGATTTTGAATTCAAATTTGAGAGAATATTCCTCCATTATGCCATGTTGAGAGAAAATAGGGATTTAATAAATGAATGAAATCTATTTTCATGTGCAAGTGGAAAAAGCTAGAGGATGGGACATGAATTAGGATTAAATTAATCAAGGGTAAATTAATTTAATGAGAGATTAGACGTGTGACAAATTTGACTTAGATTTATGGATTTATGTAAATCAAAGATGAGAAGAATGTGATTTTAGACTTAGTTAAATAAATATTTTGATTTATTTAGGTAAAGGGGATGATGTTAGCTTAAATTAAACAAGGTTTAATTTATTTAATTTAATAGATAGACCTTATAGATTTAATCCAATAAAGGGAATTATTTAATTAAATATGGACATAGGGTTAATTAGATCAGATATATTGATTTAATTAACAAAAGAGAAAGACTTAATTAGATGAAATGATTTATTTAATTAAGAGAGGGAAATTGATGAATTTAATCAAATAAAGGTATTCAATTAAATGATTAGACAGAGGGATGATTAGGGATGAAATTGTGTTAGTAGTTGGGATCAAACATGTAATGCCAATTAGTGTATTTTCCATGTCTACATTTTGCCCCTCTTTGAAGCAAAGTACTTGTTGCGTTGATTCAAAGAATAAACTATCTTGATCAAATGCCAAAATTTTCCCCACTGCTACCTTGACGAGAGAAAACATGCCAATATACTGGCCCCTCGAGAGATCAGACGAAAAACTTGATTTTTGGGTGATCTCATGAAAAAAGAGGACAAGGTGCCCAACAGGTCCAAAAAAGGCTTCGTGAGGTTAAATGACGAGGTAAAACACAAAAAATGGTGCAAAAAAACCTTCAAATGGACAAAAGTGGGATTAGGGGACCTAGACCCCTCCTGGATGACTAAACAGGGGTCAAAAAACCCTAATTTTTAGGTTTTAAATAGGCCTCGAGGGGCTACTTCCAATTCATTTTCACATTCAACCTTAAGAGATTTTGCAATTTGAGTTCTGACATCTTGGCGAGATGGCGCAACAACAGCTCCCTATGTAAATTTTTGACTGAGTCCAGACACATTAGAGGCTTCCCAACACTGGACCATTGGTGAGTCAACTTGACTCTAGCTTACTTTTCACTTTTTTTATGCTCATTTAATGCTTTGGAAACTAGGTGCCTAGGCTCGGTGCCATACTACACAACTGAAAATTTCAAACTTTTCTGCTTGGTGTTTAAACTACACCGCCATCGCAAGATGCGTCACCGTGGTGTTGTTTGGAGTTTAGGTCTAAACTCCAAACTTTGATGCTTTTGTTAAGTGCACTACCGTGATGGACTTTAAAATTAGGGTTCCTACGCAAAATGGGATACTCCAACAAAGTGCACCGTCATGGTACAGTTTGAGGATTTGGAGGCTCTAGTGTTGCAGTTTGCAAATTTCAAACTGCACTACCTTCACAGGTAGTGACGCTGGGGTGATTTTTCAAACGCTGATATAAGTCTGGACAAAATATTTTTCAATTAATTTTAAATGGTGAATTTTCCTGATGCAGGAGAAGGCGAGAGAGATCTATTCATGCGAGCACAGGTCTCGAGAGATTTTCAAATATTTGCATGATATGACCAAGAGGGAGTAGGAGTGCTTAAGAGAGATGGGGCTCTGGTACATCACCTATGCACCACCTGTGTGGGCACACCTATGCATGATGATGAACCTTACAGAGAGGTGGCATAGTGTGACCTCATCCTTCCATTTTCTAACTAGTGAGGCCACAATCACGTTGGAGGATGTGTGGTGGATTTTGAGATTACCCATCCATGGTGAGCAAGTGATTTATTACATGGCTGCCAGGATAGACACCTGCTATCCCATCCTAGAGACTTATCATATTGTATTTTGTGAGGGGTAGATTGAGCTAGAGTGCCACAGGCCCCTAGACTCACCCTACCACCTGGTGATTTCTGCTATCATATTAGGTCTTATTGCCCTAGATCGATGAGGCCGATATTTCAGTCCTGGTTGGGAACTTGGTTGGGAGCGGATGGTCTGACGATGACTGACACTTTTTGCATAGGGCCTAGTTTTTCTAGCTTCTCTTTACAAAGATCTTCATCAATTTTCCTACTTGGATGGTAGAGCACTTGGAGTGGCAGTCACACTCCTACATATCTGGGCATGGGAGCACATCCCCGTGCTTCGTCCATGAGTCATTCCTATTTTGACAGAGCTAGATGATCCATTGTTTTGGTGTTACAGAGGGGGCCTCTCTTTTACCTATATAGGAGAGCACATGATTCCTCATTGGAGGAGGGTCCTCGATGACATACAAGTGTTTCAATGGAGGCCATACCTTGGGCAACCAGGTTGGTTTGATGATGCACAACAATTGTTTTTTTCTCACCAAGATTGCTTGATGCAGGGGTGAGAGCACACTATGATTGAGATATACCTGATAGGTAGGGTCGAGTGATAGTTTGGTGAGCCACATAATCATCTTGATGATTAGTACATGGCTATCTTCATGAGGAAAATGAGTCAGGGATCCTGGGGGTGATACATACCTGCCCATGAGGTAGTGGAGAGCTTCATACAACTGGTGGTTTAGTCGTGGCCATACAACCAGGGAGAGGCAGTTCCAGGTACACCCTCTTCTCGACAAAGAGCTAGAGGTAGGGGAGTAAGATGAGGCTGAGGAGCACAAGATCAAGATCAGGGAGGTGGTGGGCCACCACCAGTTCACCAGGTACATGATCGGGTAGTTCAGGATCAGCCAGTGCGGCACCAACCTCTCCCAAATCCATAGGTGGGAGAGCAGAGGTAGGAGCAAGATCCAGGACACCAGGATAGGGTCCCGATGCTTCCTAGGGATGGGGAGCAAGATCAACCCCACGTGCAACCACCTCCATAGCCAAATCTGAGAAATGGGAAGATTTTGCAACTACAGGCCCAAGTATAGGCACTAAAAGTTGAGAGAGATTAGGCTAGGGTTGAGCGGGATTAGGCCATTTTGCAGAGGCAAGCCACAAAGTTATAGGTGACAGCAGAGATGGGCTACTGATAGTAGCTAGAGAGCATGTCGTCTCCTCCTCCCAAAACATAGTATCACTCCAGGCTTATAGGGAGGTCATGCAGGACGTAGATTATTATAGGATGTACTACTACTAGGCCATGCCGAGGGCAGTTTAGGTTCCATACTTCTCCCAGAGGATAGGCCATAGACCAATAGAGCAGCACAGGGAGAGACTAGGTGGCAAGGGCAGCAACTAGTAGGGCTAAGCCTTCATTTTTTATCAGAGACAAGATTCTTTTTGTGCCCTTTGGGCTCATTTTTTATAGCCCCATGGGCTGATTGTACTTATTGACATACACTTGTACATCAATATGATTTTTTGTATCATTACAATACATTTTATGATATATGAGATGATGATTTTGATGTGATATGCCATGTCCTATTTTATGCATTATGGATGATCTTTATTTTTTATATGCTATGCACTGATGTTTTATCTTATGTGATGCAATGTGATGTATGATGATATGTTGTTATGATGTGATGTAGTGATTATGTAGATGTTGATGGATGCATTTCTTTTTCAATATCTTTTTATGCACTTTTAATGATGATTATGTATGGATGGTGCAAATGTTATGTTATGCAGATGCTTAGACTAACAAATCTATATTATGCAATGATGGATAGTGTAGTGCTATATGAATGCAAATGTTGTATAGTGTATGTGATAGTGTAATGGATGCTTATATGTCTTATGTGATGTTTATGCAATGTTATGGTATGATAAATGTAAATGATATGATGGATGATGCTTATGATATGGGATGATTACGCTATGCTTATTGTGGATGCAGATATGTGATATGATGCAAATGTTTTATGGGATGAATGATTTATGTAATGGAAATGCAATATATGTTTCTATATGATATGCTATAAAATATGCAATATGTTATATGTTGACGGTTTATGGATGCAGGATGGATGCAATAATAATGATGATCTGATTAACTATCATGGTACCACTGTTAGCGTGAAAAGTAAGAGATTCCAACAAGACATGAGATGATGATGATGATTTGATTGCTGAGGAGTTGTGATTTTCAAAGGGCTCATTACCTTATGTTTGATAACACACATAGGTACGATGCATCAAGGTATGAAGAACCAGGATGACATTGTACCTAGTGTGATGGACTTTGACTCAACAATTAGATAGGAGTATCCCTGTTCACACCTGGCATACAAAACATTATTTGGAATGCAATTCAGATATTTCAAACATCTCGAACCAAAACATAGAAAAGTAAGCCTTCCTATGTGGTCAACAAGACACCTAAAACATCTTCCCTACACATAAATAAAGCACACATGACCGAGGTTATATTACAAGAACATCCAACAAGCGCAACAAATAAAAAGATAATGATCATTGCCCCATTCCTATCTCTCTAAATATTTTGATTAGACATCATCGAGAGTTCCTTGGAATGAGCACAAATAAGATAAATCAACAAGATAAAGATAAAGTAAACAAAGAAGATAATGTTCTTCAATACCGCTAGCCAAGACTAAACTATGGTGATGTCTAATGTTGATGTCCATTGTAGGAAGGATGCATCCTAGGACTTGATGATATCAAATGATTTGATATGGGACTGATTGGATGATAGGCCATTGACACAAAGAGCTGACCAACTTGTTTCCGTACTGACCTAGACTTGAAACTTTGATGTTTTGAGTTTTCACTTTCAATCTGCTAGACTTGTTTTTGTATGTTTTACCAAAGGTTGGGGATGATGATTGTTTATTATGAGTGATGTTTATTGAAGGTGAAAGTGAGATGAGACAGAAGAATTTTTTCAAATATTTGATTGTTTTTGGAGTTTTGAAATGTTTTGAGGCTATTTTTTTTTGGTATTTTCAAGATGTTTTACAAATGTTTTAATTTTCAGATTTTCAAATGTTTTGGGGTTTTTTTGAGATTTTGACCAAGAGATTAACCTAAGGACCTATCCTAGGGGCCTTGGGGGCTGATCAATAGATTAGCCTTGCCTACGTTATACATGCAGAGACCACATAGTTCGACTAACACAAACTCATTTATTGATGAAATATGAACAAATGGATTGTCAGTTTATTATGATGGACTCCTAAAGGACTGACCTAAGTGTCTCGAGGGATGATCAAAGATCAACCTTTCCTATGTTCAAGGCTCAAAGAACCGTAGTTCAAAAGGAAGACTCTATTTTTTGACTTGTTGATTGAATTTTTGACCTATTCTGGGATTTTGATATGTTTTGGATGTTTTTGGATTTTCTTGGTTTTATGATGTTTTTGGATTTTTTGATTTATGATGTTTTTGGATTTTATGATTTTGGGATGTTTTTGGATTTTTTTGAGACCTTAAGAACATACAAAAATCCAATCTAATTAGAACATTCCCCCAATATGATACAATAGACTACTCTGATAAAGGTAGGACAAATTGACCTTGAGGATGGGCTAAGTAGTACTAGGAGGGATCATGACACAAACACATGACCAAGCTATGATGTGGGTACTGAACGGATGGGTGATGGAGATATGGAATGCGATGGAAGATGAATGTGTAATGGATGGATGGTGCAGAACAATTCGTGAAGATCTTGGTGGATGGAAAGTGCTTATTTACACAAGGTGCCTATTTTCTAGGTTTTCACAAGGTACTTGCCCAAAGTGCCACCAAAGTGGTTTTCACTAGAGGATGATTTTATTATTTTTGATTCTTTTTTAGATTTTTTTTTTTTGTATTTTTTGATCTTTTTGTTGTCACCTAGATTCCTATTTGCTAGGTTTTGATCAAGGTGACCATTTTTTTAGGACATTTCTATTTTTTTTGGATTTTTGGTTTTATACCTTGAAAGATTGGCATAAATATTTTTGAGATGAGAGTTGTTTATGGGCTCCTACAGAAGTTCCCCTTTGGGTGTTGATAACTGATATGCCCCTGAATTGTAGCTCGCTATGATATAAAATGGTCCTAACCAGTTAGGTTTAAATTTTCTTTTCTATTTGGATTTGGAACATTTTTCTGATTCTCCTTTAAGACTAGTTCTTCGACTTGAAAGGTCCTACTTCTAATTTTCTTGTTGTAGCTCCTCTTGAGTCTATTTTGATAGGCTTACAAATTATTTAAAGTGTCTATATGCCGCTCATCTAGTATCTCCAACTCATTCAGTCTTGATACTTAGTATTCTTCATCCATGATGAGGTTTTGTAGTGATATTCTCAGTGATGGGAGGTCGATCTCAATGGGTAATACAACTTTTGATCCATAGACCAAGGAGAATGGAGTGGCACTGGTGGGTGTGTAGATGTTGGTTCGGTAGGCCTAAAGGACATGATTTAGCTGTAGATGCTAGATGTCACGACTTGTGTCATTGACTATCTTTTTGAGGATTTTTAGAATGGTTTTTTTGGTGGCTTATGCTTGGCCATTGGCTTCTATATGGAGTGGAAAAGTGATGTTGGATTTTGAATTTATTACATAGATCACGAACCTCCTGATTCTTGAAGGGTGTCCCATTATCTGAGATAATAGCTTGGGGAACACCGTATCAGCATATTAAGTAGTTTAGGATGATCTTTGATATTTGTTTTCCAATGATGTATATCATGGGGATGGCTTCCACCCACTTGGTAAAGTATTTAGTGGCGGTTATGATGAACTTGTGGCCATTAGATGAGGTAGGGGTTATCTTTTCGATGAGGTCAAGCCCCCATTGCAAAAAGGGCCATGGTGTGACAATAGGATGAAGCTCTTGAGCTAGAGCATGGATGAGGTCCCCGTGCTGCTGACATTGTAGGTACCTTTTGACGTATTCATGTGCTTCTCTTTCCATTGTAGGCCAATAATACCCCATCCTCAACAATTTCTTGGCCAAGGTCATTCCGTTCGAGTGTGAACCACAAATACCATTATGCACCTCAATTAAGGCGGTCAATGCCTCCTCAACATTTAGGCAGTGTAATAAGGTTCCTTCTATGCTCCTATGGTAAAGGGTGTTTCCTAGGATGACAAACCATGATGCTTTCTTGACAAAGGTTCTTTTTAGGCTTGAGGATAAGTTAGCAGGTAAGACCCCTATTCACAAGTAGGTATAAATTTCATGGTACCAAGGATCACCGAGACCAACGATTTCACACACAAATTTTAACTCTAGTACCTCGAATGCGGCCATGAGAAGTTGCTCTACCAAGAATTCATGTTTTAGGACATTGAAAGGGATGTCCAATAAGGATCCAATCATTTCCATGACATCTGTTGCTCTGTTGTTGGCTTTGGGAATCTTCTCAAATGTGATATCAATGAATGATTCTTTGAGGCTCTCTACTAAATTTTTGTATGGAGTCAACTTATCATCCTTTGTTTGATACTCATCATTCACTTGATTTATTATCAGCTGGGAGTCTCCATATACTTTGAGGTTCATGATGTGCCACTACATTGCTATTCTGAGACCTATGGTTAAAGCCTCGTACTCTACAATGTTGTTAGTGTAGGGAAATGCCAATTTGTAGGATCTAGGAATACAATCACCTTGTGGGGTGATGAAGAAAACACCGGCTCCTAATCCATGCTATCTAGAGGATCCATCAAAGTAGAGTTTCCAATGGTTGGCTATGCTAAGATTGAAGATAGATTCATCTGGAAACTTTGATATGAGAATAGATTGGTGCTTCTGCAAGCTGATCTGCGATGACTTGGCCTTTGAATTCTTTTTGTTCCACATATTCAATGTCATACTCTGATAGTATCATGACCCATTTAGCCATCCTTGCTATGAGCATTTCCTTTGACAATAGGCACTTTAAGGGATCGATCTTGGTGATGAGTTTGATTTTGTGTGCCAACATGTAATGTCTGAATTTATATGAAGCAAAAAAACTACTGCTAGACATGCTTTTTCAATGAATGAGTAGTTTAACTCATGAACGACCATTGTTCTACTGATATAACAGATGGCTCTTTCTGTCCCCTTTTCATCGTGTTAAGCTAGGAGAGCTCCAAGGGCTGCTATTATTGCTGGCACATAGAGGATTAATGGCTTTCTTGGGATCGGTGGCACGAGGACTGGTGGTGTGAGCAGATATTATTTGATTTTGTTGAAGGCTTCCTCAAACTTTTCATCCCATTTGTACGCTACCCCTTTGTGGAGTAGGTGAGAATAAGGGATTTGTTTGTTCACCAATTGTGCTATGAATCTGTGGATGGACTGAAGCCTACCTTGGAGGCCTCTCAACTATTTTAATGTTTTGGGTGCCTCCATCTCTAGGATTGCTTTCACTTTTGTTGGATCTATTTCAATACCCCTCATTGATACTATGTATCCCAGTAGCTTTCTTGATTGTATGCCGAAGACACACTTCTTTGGGTTGAGATTGACTTTATATTCCTCTAGCCTATCAAAAATAACACTCAAGGTTGCTATGTGATCTCTCCTCTTCCTGGATTTTGCTAGTATGTCATCAACATAATATTTGATAGTTTTGTGGATCATGTCATGGAAGATTAGCATCTTGGCTCTTTGATAGGTGGCCCCAACATTTTTACAACCGAATGGCATCATATTCTGGTAGTAAATATCTAATGGACAAGTGAAGGCCATTTTGTGTTGGTCTTCTTTGGTAATCATTATTTGGTTGTACCTAGAGAAACCATCCATTAGAGAAAGCATCTCATGTCCCGCCATCATGTCTACAATAATGTCAATGTTAGGCAACGAGAAATCATCTTTCAGACATGATTTGTTTAGGTCTCTAAAATCTATGCAGATTTAGATGCTCCCACCTGGTTTTGAAACATGAACCAGATTGGGTACCCACTCAGGGTAGTCAATTGGTGATATAAATCCTACATCTAGTAGTTTCTTCAATTCCATTTTGACTGATAAAGCAATCTGAGGATGCATTTTTATCAATTTTTTCCATACAGGCTTTGCTTCAGGGTACACTACTAGATGATGAACCACAATCTCTAGGTCAAGCTTGGGCATGTCTACATAGCTCCATGCAAAATTAAGTCATCTTTCTCTCAAGAAGGTTGCTAGGAGCTCTTCTTCCTTTGATAGTAATGACTCTACATAGAATGTGATGTGTGGGGTCTCATCTATTCCCAAGTTAACTAGATTGCATTTTTTGACTAAGACTACTAATTTTTCTTGATGGAGAGCTCTAAGAGGAAGATTGAATCCTCCATCCTCAGGCACCTCAGAGAGGTATTTACCATTGGATATGACCTTTCTTTTTACTATTTTTGGGTTAGAGAGTCCCACAATGTGGTTTTTACTCAAGGACCTAGAGATTATTCTCAATTTTTCACTTTTGCGATTGAGGGATTCAATTGTTTCCCCATAATATGCATGTGTATCTAGCTTGATGATGAATCCTACTTTATGATCCCCACATGGAATATTATGCCACAGTCCCATGAATTTTGAGAGTGCCTCATTTTTTTTAATGTGTCAAGAATTGGCGGTCCTCGTTGGTCGTAATCGATGAGTTGTGGGTAGACTAGGTAGATTTCATGGTTTTGATGGTTAGTGGACTCAAATGAAATAGTACTAATCATGAGAAGGGTGGTGTGCTCGAAGAGTATGGGTAGGTTGGTTATGGGATCTTTTTCATCACTACTACTATAGACATTAGTTATGTCAAATGTGAAGTTGTCTATGACTCAACCTATAGATACGGGTAAGCGAAGTTCGACTACCATTTGTTGAGGAGTTTTGACTTTCCTGATTGGGGGATTTTGGCCATGTATGGTTATGCTTGGAGGGGTACATCCAAGGCCAATATTTCTCATTCGTGTCTCTAGAAGGTACCATAGTAGTCATCCAGGGATGCGACGACATGGTCGTACACATGATTCACTCTCTTGAAGGTACTTTTCCCTTTATTAGTGTTATTGTTCCCTTTATTGTTATGGTTAGGCATCTTATTCGTGTATATTTTGAGGTTCTAATTTCCTGTTGGCTACTCCACATTTATGATTTTTTTAATCAATGAGGTCTTGGATTAGGTTTTTCAACCTCATGCAACTATGAGTGGTGTGCCCTTTGATTTTGTGGAAGTCACAGAGCTGATTTTCATTGTACCAGGGTGGTTTCACATTTGGTTCTTGGTAATTCTCATAGGTGGGAGCCTTGATGAGGTTTTTGTTTATTAGTTTCTTCATGATGACCTTGAGTGGTTCCCCAAGGGTAGTGTACTTCTACTTGGGGGAGTTCTTGTTTTGGTGGGGTGGTCCCCTTTGATCATTAACATTATTGATCACTTGATTGTTTGGTTGTGGTGTTTTTGCGTTAGCTTGATAGTTGTTTTGATGATGGTTTTGGGGTTGCTGTTGTGGTGTGGGTGTGTTTTGTCGAGGGGCACTAATGAAAAATTTGGCATCAATGAAACTATCATTGGTAAAATTTTTGTTTCTTTCCCATGTGCAAGGTTTGTCATTGTAATTGGTGGATGGGTGATTGCTGTGCTGTTTAGGATATGTGATTGACCCTCTAGGTTGTGTCATAAGGGATTGTTCGATGTTGAGTACCTTGGAGATCAATTGGTTGTATGTGGTTATGCCTTACACTTTGAGATGGAATTCTAATGCCAAGGCTCCGTCAAGGTTGGATATGATAGTGCACACTTTTTGTTCCTCATGCATGACCTATTTGCTCCAATTGGCCTTGGATCACCATCGTTGTAGGAATGAAGAAAATGATTCATTCTTCCCTTGTTTTAGAGCTGATAGTTCCTCTAGACTGACATCCATTTTGATATTGAATGCATAATTTTTGATGAATGCATCTACTATTTCTTGGAATTTCTTGATGCAAGGAGGAAGGTGAGAGAACCATTCCATGGCATGGCTAGCCAAACTTCTAGGAAACAACTACATTAGATAGGTATCGTCATACGTGACTTCCATGCTATGAACCTAGAATTACCTGATGTGATCTTTAGGGTTTCCCATCCCACAGTATTTGTCAAATTTGGGGATCTCAAATCCCTTCGGGAATGGTTTCATTACAAGGATGCAATCGAACGGATAAGGGCACAAGTTGCTAGGTGTTTTTGTAGTTCGCCTTGATTGAAGGTCGAGAACTTGTTGCGAGAGCAATTTGATTTGTGTTATGACATAATTTTGTGGATCAGAGGGTGGGATGAAAGTGTTATGAGGTGGTTCAATTGTTGGTGGGATGGGTAGATTGGTTGGTATGTTGATGGATGGTGTTTTCATATTCTGTTGAGCCAAATATGCTTGTAGTAGTTGTTGTACCAACAACGCTTGTTGTTCTTGTTTTCGTTGTGCTATTAGTGCTTGTTGTTGCACTACTAATCAAGCTACTTCTTGATGCTCTTGATATTTTTTTAGTGCTTGTTGATGTTCTTGTTGCTGGGCTGCTTGTTGCTATGCAAGATATTGTGCCTATGCTTGCACTTCAGCTTGAGCTTGAGCCTACACTTGGGCCTAAGCGGAAGTTTGTGCAATCTGTGTGGCTTGAGTAGCTTGCACTTCATATGCAGCTTGAGCAGCTTGTTGTTGTTGTTGCAATAAGGATTGGGCTTGTATATCCTATTGTGCTTGTTGTGCTTGAAGTGCGTGTTGTACGACTTGAGCAGCTTGAGTAGCTTGAGTGGCTTGCTAAGTAGTTAGTTGTGCAACTTGTTGGTTTTGGATTTGTTGTAATTCCTTCTGATAAGTAGCTCACTGAGTGGCTTGTAACATATTAATGTATTGGTTTCATGTGTTATATTTCGGTGGTGGTGGTGGTGGTGGATTTGGAATGCTGCTTGTTGTGGTGATGACAGGCACCGTCGTATTGATGATTGGGGTTTGAGTGGTAGATGGTGTAATTGATATGGTTGGTCCTTGAGAGACCATGTTTTGAGATGTTTGGGGGATGGTTGATGTGATGGTGGTGGTTTACGTTCTTGGGATGGTTTCCATCTGTTGTTGCAATATCGATGGCAAGGTGGAATTATTTGGAATGATGTTCTGATTGATGCTTGGTGGGTTGATCTAATTTTTTTGATTGATGCTTGGTAAAGGGGGGAGTTCTAAACCAAGAGATGATGTGGATATTGATGGAAATGGTGGGAGTGGTGTGAACTCTTGAGGAAATGGTGTAATGTCAAAAATTCCCCCTGGTCCAAATATGTCACCTTCTCCTTGTGAAGTTATGGGGAGAGGGGTTTGGGGTGTTGCATGAAATGATGACGATGGGTCATTCAGATTTTGAAAAGTGAGAGGGATATATGGATGTGATTTATTTTGAGGTATGGATTGTCCCAAGATGGTGTTTGCATCCAAATCCTGATTATTCACAAGGGGATGTGTTTGCAATGCATTGAGAAATGCACTTCCCTTGTTAACAATGGGCTGAGTTGGAGCACTAGATGATGTGATTTGCAGGATGTTTTGAGTGATACTTTGAAATGGAGGTGTAGATGAGATGGGGATGGTGGATGAGATTGGGGACATGACCCCAAAAGATGATTCCACAATAGTGTTCAGATCAAAACTATAGGGGAGTTTAGCTCCCTTGTTTTGCTAATTCGAGCATGTATAGTGAAGGATTGAGTCTCATCATGATGTTAATAATTTTATGATTCTCTATATTTTGAACCATTTCAGTGATTTCCTCATGTGACATTCCAAAGGGATTATTGGTAAGATCGTCCACTTGACCTTCCTCTTGTTGGTTTAGTGATGATGAAGGAAAGTTAGATAGAGGGTTGCTCTATCCAATGGGATTTATTTCAGAATTTGTTTGGCTTAGGTCACTTGAAGAGGATTTTTTTTGTTGGCTTCCATGTTTCTCTTGTATTTAGATCTAGTTTGCACCATAAAATAGGGATCAATTTTCAAGAATATGGGAGATGAATCTCTAATTCTTTGGATTGATCTAACTTTAGGTACAAAAGAGAAAATTTAGGATTTTCAAGGATCAAAGGTGGAATGATGGAGATGTGCAAAAGATGGATGATGTAGATGATTGAACTTTTAAGAAATCTTGAGGGGATGCTAGACTTTTAGGACTTTTTGGATGTTTGGATTTGGTTTTGGATTCTTTGATTTTTTTGGATTGACCTTGATTTGATTTTTGGTTTTCTTTGATTCTGGATTATGAACAAATGGACCCCAAGATGTTGGATGATTATCTAGGGGATAGATTTTCTCAAAGGATGATAACTTGAGTAAGTGTAGGGAGAAGGATGCATCTATCCACACCTATTCAAACAAGGTGATAATTCAACCAAGTATATGAAGAAGGATGCATCTACATATACCTAGCTAAACAAGATGATTTGATAATTTGAATAAGCATATGCAAAAGGATGCATCTACACATACCTAGCCAAAGTTGATTTTATTTTTTGATTCAAAGATTTCAAGGATTTTGATTTTGTGTTTCAAGGATTTTGATGATTTTGATTTGCCAAAAAGCCTAGCATGAAGGATGATTTCAATATTTTCAAAAGTTGATGTTGAGATGATTTTGGTTTGATGTTCAAAGATGGATGAAGGTTTGATTTTGATCCTATGTTTCCCTAAAAAGACACTTGCTTTACTAGACCTTGGTTTTGAACAACATTCTTTTCTCTAGAAAAGGTGTTCAAATTCGAGAAAAAGATTTGGATTCTGAAAATAATAAAATGAGTACAATCCAGGATTGTTTCTTGAAGCTTTCCTGTAAAAGTTAAAAAGTAGTCTTCATCTGAATTTGTATAGTGTTGAGAGATGCTTTTGGTGATCTTTTGGACTAAGAAATTTTAATTTGATTTCTTGATCTTGATCTTGTGTGAAATCATTGGAGACACATGTGTGGCATTCAATTGTTTTTAGTCTTTGCTTAATGACTTTGTTTTACCACAAACACTTTTTGATTAGATTTTCAAACTAGATGTCCAATGTCTCAACTTCTTCTCATTCCACAAAATATATCATGTGGAACTTTGATGAAATCAGGGCAAGGGTTACCTATTGTTAACTCTAGTAAGAAAATTGAGATATAATTCCAAGTGTTCATAAACCTCTAAGGATAAAATATTAAGGGAAAGCAATAACACATGAATTTGGTCAATTGTATTTGCTTCCTAAAGGGTTTGAAGTTTTGATGACAATGTTAAATGCTTGTTTCCAAATGTTTTCAAACAAGCAAAAGTGTTTTGTAACCAAGAACAAGCATAATCCTATGGATATGAAAGACTATATTTGTTGATTCCCCACTTGGACAATTCCAGCTATGCTTATTTTTAGTGAATGGTTAGATGCTTGACCCCACTGGCTCCCCTCCATTGCACTCACTTGCCAGGGCAGCCAAGCTTTAGTACCCATGAAACTCCCATGGCATACTTTCCATTTCTACTAAAAACCATAAAAGTGTAGGGCAGCTTCAGAACGACCATTCTTGCACCAACAAATAGATAGGTATTTTGGCCTTTCTACAACAAGGGTTTTAATTTGGACTTTCCATTTGCAGGAGTTGATCCATCGAGGGGAGAAACCATTGCTTCCCTTCTTGTTAGAACCAACCATGTGATACTAGCCTTTGTTCTAGTACCCACTTTTATATCCCGATTGGAAATACTCTTGGCTTTAGAGTGTTACCGGTTGAGTCGTTCCCTTGGGTGAGTACTTTTTCCCCAAGGCAGGCCCTCTAAGATAAAAAAAGTGAGCAAAAATATTTGTAACTCGATCGATCTTTGTTGAGAAACAAAGAGACAATACATGCGATAGGTTTGACTCACACTCGCAAGATGTTTTGTTCAATTTTAGTTCCCAAAATGAAGTGTGGAGGCAATCACTTTATCCCAATCTAAGACCACCAAAAAGCCTTTTGATTCTCAAGATCATCGTGAGGTGTGAGAGAAGCACATACACCTTTTCAATGGTGTTAGTTTGAGTAAGCAATCATAAAAAAAAGTAGCACATGTTCATTTTAAGACCCACAAAACAATAATGACTTCTTTTTAAGCACCAAAGGAAGTGTGAAAATTTTCCTTGTTCAATTATTAAATCTGAAAACCAACTCTAGTAAGTTTGTGTCCTAAAGTTCATTTTAAACCCTTTTGTAACAAGAAATTGAAGTGTTCTTTTTAGATCCCAAAAGGAAACTAGTAGGTCCTAAGCACAAAAGATAACAATTTTTTTTTAAGATAAATAGTGAATCCTCTAAGAGTGTTAAACAAACAGTAAATTGTTCAAAAACACTTGGTATCATGAAATGATGTCATTATGCTTCTTTTCCTCTTCACCTTTGATCAAGCCAACCTACAAGAAAACTAGTGAAATCTACAAAACAAAAGTTAGGAAATTAGACAACAATGCAAATGATCAAAATTTGAAAAAAGGCACGTGTCATAAAACTAATTTTCACTTTTTACTTCCCTTTAGCGATGGAACCTATAAAGTCGGTGCAACTTAAAATTTCTAGTGGTGCTATATAGCGTTGCTTACTAGTCAGCGTCGCTCTGCATCAGGGACAAAGAGCATGAAGGCGTCTCTATTTCAACTAGCGGGTGAAAAAGACTCAGCGGTGCACTTTGGAAATTTGAATCTCGAGTGGGAAATAGAGAGCATCAGAGTTTGGAATTTGTAGCGATGTGATACAACGATGTTGGAGTCCTAGCAGTTTCTAAACTGTGACACTAGTTTGCTAGTAGTGGAGTTCCCTATAGACACAAAAATAACAAAAAAGCATGGAATTTGGTGAAAAAATGTGATTAGAACTTCTGGTTTGCCCTCCTAGTGCCAAAATGTGAGCCAAGATTCCAAACCTACATAAACACATGAAACAAAAACCATATTAGATCAAATGCAAGTTAGTATCATGATTCCCCAAGAATTTAATTGTAAAGGAAAAGGAATGAAATGAAGAACATAAACAAGCATAACCCAAAGATATTAAATCCTATTCAAATTCAAATCAAACTCTTAATCTCTTGGGGGAGTTGGTGCCAATTTGATGTGGAAATTGGACCTTTCCAAATTCCCATGCAAGCTTTGATGATTTGATGAAGATGTGATCCACTTGGTTGAAGATTGAAGTGTGCTCCAAGATAAAAATCTGCATAGCCTAGCTAAAAATTTGATGAAATGGATGAAAATTGCTATGGATTTGAGTATAGTAAATTTTCTCAAATTGTGGATGCCAAAATGAGGAATGAGACCTCTTATTTATAGAATGATAGGTTGGAGAAATGCCCAAAATGAAGCAATGTGGGACTAAAATTCAACCAATGGCAAGGTGCCACTTGTCAAGATGAGAATGGATGAGGGATGTGCACATTTTGATGAATGTGCCCATAAATGCAATTAGGTGATATTTGAAATTAGTGAAATGACATGTAAGAGGGAAAAGGAATGTCTTATATGCCACTTGGCTCAATGCAAAGATGAAATAAATGTCTTGTTGGAAGGACAAAGTCCACTTGGATTTTGAATTCAAATTTGAGAGAATATTCCTTCATTATGCCATGTTGAGAGAAAATAGGGATTTAATAAATAAATTAAATCTATTTTCATGTGCAAGTGGCAAAAGCTAGAGGATGGGACATGAATTAGGATTAAATTAATCAAGGGTTAATTAATTTAATGAGGGATTAGATGATTTGACAAATTTGACTTAGATTTATGGGTTTATTTAAATCAAAGATGAGAAGAATGTGATTTTAGACTTAGTTAAATAAATATTTTGATTTATTTAGCTAAAGGGGATGATGTTAGCTTAAATTAAAAAAGGTTTAATTTATTTAATTTAATAGATAGACCTTAGAGATTTAATCAAATAAAGGGAATTATTTAATTAAATATGGACATAGGGTTAATTAGATCAGATATATTGATTTAATTAGCAAGAGAGAAAGACTTAATTAGATAAAATGGTTTATTTAATTAAGAGAGGGAAATTGATTAATTTAATCAAATAAAGGTATTCGATTAAATGGTTAGACTAAGGGATGATTAGGGATGAAATGGTGTTAGTAGCTGAGATCAAGTGTGTAATTCCAATCAGTATATTTTCCATATCTATAATTTATATGCCAAACAATTAGAATTTCTGCCAAATAGAAGCCACTCATCTCACACTTTCATCTGACTCTGTTTTACCCAACAAAGCACTAGTCTCACCTATTTTTATTTAGTTTTATCATACCGAATTCAATTTTTACATCTGTTAACTAAACATATTTTACCTTGATATTGCTTACACAATTCATACCAAATTAGGATTTCATTTATCCACTTCCAATTGCCATTGTGGATAGAATGCTTATTAAAGAAACACACAATTCAAATCTGCTTCATTCACATAGGTTTACCCACCTAGGTCTAGCATAACCTAAAGAGTAGAAGGTTCAAATTCATCATTTGGCCTTGTACATTAGCCAAAAATGTATCAAGAGCTTGATAACCTCTTGTAGTTCATACCTGCATTTTTGAGACCTAACACCTACAACACATCATTATTTACCTTTTCTTGTTCCCCATGCTCATGTTTCCAAATAACATCATCAATGAAATTCTTCCAAGAATCTTCCCAAACTTCCAACAATATCCCCTTTTGTCATTGATGGTAACATGTCAAAATCTTCAAAAAATTCTCCAACATTCTCCCCTTTTGATATCAAGGGCAAAGGGTGCCTTTAAAATAGTTATGACTTTCACCGAAACCCCCCTTAAGAAATGTAAACATATATACAAATTGAAATGAATGGATTGACTCAAGCCCTTAGTCATGTACTAGAATAAAAACCCAAAATTGTGCTAGAAACAACACTATATAGTTCACATCTGTACAAAGAATTTGAATATAGACATTGAAATGCACAAAAGGTGAAAATATATCAACTAGAGGTGGTTGATGCTTGCGACTTTTGCAAATGGGCCTTCCATGTTGGCCTACCTTTTTCCCATTCTCTCTTTGCTTCCATAATCAATCTAAATTGTGTTTTAAAATCTAGTAGTAATTCTTCTCCTTCTTCTAGAGTGCTAGGTACTAGATTCATCTCCTTGGTTTTGTCCACACTCAAAAGAGCTTTTGAAACAAGTAGGAGTTTGAGATTGGCAAGATCCCTTATTTCTCCAAACTATAGGATGATGTGTTCTTTCTGGGCTTGTAGCTAAATTTTTTTATTATGCATGTCTTCTATTATATTCCTGTTTCTCTAGTTAAGTCAACCACTAGATCATACACACTTGAGGCAATATTAATTTGAAATTCAATATATTCCATCTCCTTCCTTATGATCTGAGATTCAATAGATTCCATCTCCTTCCTTATGCTCTGTGTGGCTCTGAGCCACTTCATGACATATTGATATAGAGCCTTTTCCTCATCAACACACCCTTGTACATCCTTCAATAGTTCTAAAAGCTTTTTATGTGCAATGGCACATTTCTTAGTAATTTCTAACATTTTCTTGTCATTGATTCTCTTTTCCACTTCTTTCTTTGCTTCTTCTTTTAGTTTGGATGCATAAAACTTAAAAGAATCAATCAAAAATTTCATATTTTCCATACTAGTTAGTGATGTGTCAATATTTGCATAGGTATGGTTTCGTGAAGTTCCTTCACTACTTCTTCCATCAGTTCACCACTTTTCTAGTGTGTCTCAGTGATCTCTTTCTTTGCATATGCATGAAACATATCTCCTAGTTGTAACTTGTGAAGGGGGGAGATCTTATCCAAGTGCACACTACCTTGTTGCATCAACAATTGTAATAGTTGTGATGATACAATAGGTTGGAACTTGGGCTACATACTCAATATATTTTTTAGGTTATCTATGGAGGAGCTAAAGGATTTACCAAAAACCTTTGTTGTTTCCACAACCTTTCCTTTTGAGCTCTTTTCTTCACCATTTTTAGATTCTATTGGTTCTTTTTCTATTTGTGCATCTTTGGATGCATCCTTGTCTTCATCTCTCTTTTCTTTGCATTAGTATTATCATCCTTATTTTCTTCCTCTAGAGTGTTTTTAGTGTTAACTAGAGGAATAACTTCTTGTACCAGAGGAGGAGTGAATTTTTCCTTTGTAATGTCTTCTCTGATCACTGTATCTGTAACATCATGAAAACAACAAAGGTTAAAAGCAAACACTCAATGTGATCAAGCTCTAATGTAATCTAAAGTCAAACAACAAAGAACAAAGGAAATAAACTAAAACATAAAACAATCCCACCAAAGATCGATGCAACTCCATGGATAACCTTTGTTGTCCTTCTCCATTTCATTTTCTATAGTGTACTTTCCCTCAAATTTCAATTGATTGTGCAAGCATAGCCTATAATAACAAAAAATTGAAGATTTAAGATAATTGCTCCAAAAGTCACAAGTTTTCAGGAGCGATTGAAATGATGAAAGACTGATCAATTTATAGAAAATTGATCATTCAAATGACAGGTCAGGATCAAAAGATTAGACATGCATTATGATAACTGTTAATACTGACATGAGTGATAAAAACTAGAAATAGAAATAAATATTAAATAACGATTTAATCTTCAAGTTTGGTATTTGAAAATAGAAGAATATTATTTGCATGACAAAGATAAAGATATAATAAAAGAAACTCTTTGTTTGAACACACACACAAGATTTAATTAATTAAATAAAGATATTTAATTAATACGCATGTACACACAAACAAGTTAGAACTAGATGACTGACTGATATGACAAAGAGATTACTCGTGAAAGCCACTCAAACTGACTGATTTAAATAGATCTTAGTCGAGTCAGAGTGAATACTTAGATAACTTACACAATTATCTAAATATAGAGGAATGCATTAAAATAATTTTTTATGAATTAAATGATTTATTTAATTCAAGATTTGATATTTAAGGATAAATTAAATAAATAAGATTTATTTAATTATAGTTAGAAATATGATTACGATAAATTAAATAAGAATTTATTTAATTTAAGAAAGATGATAAGGTTAATTAGAAACATAATTAAATAAAAAGAGTTTATTTAATTAATTTGGATAGAATAAAGAAAATGAGAATTAATTAAATAATTAAGATTATTTAATTAAGATATGAATTAATGTTAAGGTGGATTAATTAAACAATTAGATTTATTTAATTAATTTGGATAGAATAAAGAAAATGAGAATTAATTAAATAATTAAGATTATTTAATTAATAGATGAATTAATGTTAAGGTGGATTAATTAAATAATTAGATTTATTTAATTAATAAAGAAATGAAGGACTTTAGAGAATAATTAAATAATTAACATTATTTAATCATGACCATGGAAATATGAATTATGAAGAATATTGAAGTCGCAGGCTTAGACCAAATTTCAGTGTCTACAGTATCCTCAACATTTCTTCATGTAATGTTCTCCACTTTTAGAGTTGTGTTGTTCAGTGCAAATTCTTCACTTGCATCATGCTCATGTTGAGCATTATCTATTTGCACATCTTCTTCATTATCTTGTGTTGGAGTAGGGGTTTCAACATTCACTTCTTCCCTATCTTCTGGTATCATTCCCAGTTTTGTGCAATCTCCTTAGCTTTTTTATTTCTTTTCTTCCTAAGCCTTTCAAGATCACTTTGATCTCTTCCGATAAGGGTAGTCACCCTTTTCTTTTTCCTTAGATCCTTCCTAAATATTATAGCCAATGTGGATCTTTCATCCTCAGAGAGAGGAGCACTTACTCTTTTCAAGGCTTCTTCCTTAAGCCTTGCTTCTTCTTCTAATACTCCTTTTCTTCTTTCTAACAAAATATTCCATAATTCTATAGGAATATGTTTCTTGATATTTCTCATGTCCACCTTAAGGACAACAATATATTTGATAATGGATTCAATAATGGTGGCTTTATCCACCTCATCTGCATCTTTGTTAAGAGCCCCAATTTCTCCCAACATTTCATTATGTGAAATACTATTGAAAATGCCTCTAATTTTATAGGTGAGTGAAGCCTTACCAATTTTATTTGTTCTTTTTCTTTGCTTTCACTTGGATACTTGTTCTTTTGATTTGTTTCTTTTCCTTTCTTCTTCTTTGGAGAAGCCTTCTTGGTGGCTTCTTTCTTCTTTTATCTCATATGAATAAAAAATTCCTCCTTTTCTTTTTCTATCTCCTCTTCACTCTTAGTGTCAATAATGTCAAACCTTCTACTTTTGGTACTGGCTTCACCTTGTGAAGAATCACTTCTTCTTTGGACCAACTATGGTCCTTCCAATTATTCTTCTTCTTCTACAACATTTATGCCTATACCCTTCTCTCTCATTTCCTTTTGCTTAACTCTTCTTCTAGTAGGGATAGTAGATGGTGCAGTAGTAGTATTTTTCTTCTCAACTCTTGTAGTTTGCACAACTAGAGGAGTTTTCTCCTTTATTAGAGGGATGACAAGTGTCTTGCTCTTTTCCATAATAGATGGTATAGTCCTAGAGGGCTTTTGGATAGTAGGAGTGGTAGTTGTCCTACCAGATCTTCTTGTGGTTGATCTTGAACCATTTGACTCTCCTTTAGCTTTGTCTTCTCTTAAGTACCACATGTTTTCCTTTGATACACCCATTTCCTCTACAATCTCTTTCACCATCTTCTTGACCTTTTTATAAATTACTGGTTTATTTTGTTCCATGTGCACCTCCATTGATTTTTCCTCATATGTTTCATATCTTCCTTTGATGTGTTCTTAGGAATTTTCAGTAAAAAATCAACAAAACCAATAAGATATTCTTCTATCACCTCATATCCTAATTCAAGAACCCATATAGTTCTTGGTTCCATTTCCTCCATAATACATCTATCTGTAGACACCAAAAATGTGATGTCATTCTTGTATTTTTCAACTATTTTCATTGGGATTCTTTCTCTCTCATGTAGTCTCCTTTAAAAAACATCAAAGAAAGTAGTGAGCATTATCTTGTACTTTAACATCTCCAAGACTTCTTGTGAAATATACAATCTGGTGGGAAACTAGTCTTCCTCTCAACTAGGTTACACTTCCAGTTCTGGGAAGCCAAGAAATAAAACAACAAGCACATAACCAAAGTGCCATATTTAAATGCATACTTATTCTCCTTTGTTTGCTTCAGGTTCTCCATCAATTATTTCCTAATAAACTTGAAAAGATTGTAATCCACACCCTTTTCAATCATTTCATATTCCACATTAATTTCGGTGGAAAACATTGAATTTTCCTTATTGGTAAAATAGATCTTGTACCCAAAAACCATTGCAACATAGCTAACTATAGGTTTTTGTTGAACACCCAGAATACTAAGAGGTGGGATGAATAGTATTCTATATAACAAATCAAACACAAACCATCCAATTAATAAAGTAAATCTAACTTTAATAATGAATGAAAAAATGAAAGAGATCTCAAGATCACATAACACATGAACATTGGGATTTCTACATGAAAAACCAAAAAAGGGAAAAACCATGGTGAGGATTAAATCACAATATTTTATAATTGGTTATAAGATATTATAGGGGCTCACTACCAGGACACCCTATCCTTGTAAGGATCATAGCCAAAAATAGATACAAAACAAAAGTGGCTACAAAGCGAAAGTGTGAAATGATACATAGTGCAACTTCCTTGTGCTCAATTTAGTTCCTTTGAAGCCTTGAATGCAAAATATTGCTTTTCTCAATAGTTGCTTAACATTCTCAGCAATTCTGCCCTTATTTTGATCTAACACATACAAATTTTCAGGTTCGTACAATATCATATCTCGTGCATATTGCATTACCTTGTTAACACACTATGCAACTCAAAAATGTCCTACATAATACCCAATTACATTCGCATACATCAATTAGGTCGGCCTAATTAAATGTAGCCCTATTTAATTGAAAAAAGCTTTGTTAGCTCCACACTTCATTCAAAAACATCTTTGATCTTAAATCAAATGTGTAATACTTGATTTAGGTATACATGGATCTAAAATAGGTATTACTAACATCCATAGTACATACTTATTATTTACAACACATAACATGTATTAGGTCAATCAAGGATTGGACCTAATCATAAACTAAGCCAACTGATCACACACGAATGATTCATCTAATCACATAATCATGCACCAACTAGAATATGTAGAGTATTATCAACTATAGACTATCTCCCAAAATTATAAAAATTGATTCTAGATATCGAAAGAATGTGAACGAGATAACTCATACCCATTTACTCTATAAAGCCAAAAATTGTATGCCAATTTTTTTCTACTTGTAACTTTTAGCATATTCATCCAAACTCACTGAAATATTGATCATAGATACATTTATTAGTCCCAAATAACATAATACAACCTCATAAGCTGATCTGATAACATGAGAAATTTTAGACCAAATTACCAAATTAAGATGTCACCAAAAATTGTTTATCAAATTAGACAAAATTGTCAACTATCAATGTTGGCATCAATGAAAACACATCAAGGGTTTCCTTCTTCATTATTTCAAAAATATCCCCCTTTTTCATTGATGGAAACATGTGCCAAAAATGAATCTCTAGAAAAATTCAAAACATTCATCATCAAAATTGTCTTCAAAGACTTGTATGAACCACTCCTTTCAAACATACAATTTCTTAGCACCAAAAATTCTTCTTCTTTGACATAAAGGACAAAGGGTGTGTTGATAAGACACATGTAAACTATAAAACATGATGTATATGTACATAAAAACATCTAAAATGAAATGACTGGCTCCCCATAGGGAGTTATCTCAATAATTGCATTTGATCATATGTACAAGAAAAAAAATTGAAAGCAATTGAAACAAAGTAATAATATACAAGGTGAAATATGTTCACCCAGAGGAGGAAGCACCTTCAAGATCCTTAATGATTGCTTACTAGGAAGGTTTTCCCTCAATCGAAGTCTTTCTGGCTATAGCAAGTATCTTATACATTGATTCTGACTCCATTAAGCTCTCCTCTCCCTCTTCCAGAGTATACGGATTAGGATTTATCTTTGAAAAAAATTCTGCTTCAGTGAGAGAACTTGCTATTTGTATATGCTTGCACTTCACCAAGTCTCCAAGCCTTCCAAACTACCTTATAACATCTTCTTTATGTCTTTGAAAAGTGAAGAACTTATTTTACAAGTCTGAAATGACATTCCAGGAGGCATAGTTTCTATCTTTTGCAAGGTCATAAGCTCTAGAGGCATTAGCTAATTGTGACTCTATTGAGTCCATTAGGTACTTACTACTTTGGATGGCATCTAACCACCCCATGCAATACAAGAATAAGATATGGGATTCATCTTCATATTCGGTCACTTCTTTTAAGCATTTCATCACCTTGCTATGTGTAGTTGCACATCTGTCTTGAAGCTCAATCAATCTATTCTTCGCAAACCTTGACTCAAATTCTTTTATAGTCTACTCCTTTAGGCTAGAGGCATACTCCTTGAGTGAATCAACTAGAAGATTTAAATTTTCAATAGGTGTTAGAGAGTTGTCAAATGTGGTACCAGGGATAGCATCCTATAGAGTTTTGATGGAATTATTGATTAGTTCAACACCCTTATGATGAGTCTCTATAATATCCTTTCTTTTGGAGGCATGAAAAGTATCTCTAATCTCTAACTTTTGAATGGGTGAGATCTTATTTAGATCTATTCTACCTTGGTATAATGGGAGTTGTATCAATTGGGGTTCTAATGACCAGTTGAATCCTTATTTGTCTTGTTAGAAGACCCTTGAGTGTGTTATTGGAGGATTCTCTAGATGACTTTGATGGTCCCATGATCTTTTGGGATTCTTCATTTCTTTCAAATTTAGTCTCTTCTTGGTTCTCTTCTTTCTCTTCTTCTTCTTCTTTTTCGGAGGGGTTTTCTTTTTTCATGTATTTTTTTTCATCCTCCTTTTTATCCTTATCATCTTTCTTATCATTGTTATTTTCTTCTTAACCTTCTTCTTCTTCTCCATTTTTATTTTCTTCACCTTTATTTCCAGTATCCTCATTTTTCTTGTCATGGTGGTCTTCAGTACCATCATTGGCATTATTTTAGTCTTCATTATTTTCACCAGTTATATTTTTAGTATCTTCCAAAGGAAAAATTTTCCTTGGGGAAGTATTTTCATCATCTACCAATGGTGGAGAGATCACCACATTCTTTATGTCATAAAATGATGGAGTTTCTTATGCAGTTTAAACATTTATATATTTTGAAACTACCTTGAAAATAGGTAAATTGGTAATTTGAGGAATATTTTCCTCTGCATTAGTAACTTTTGCACTATCATGCTCCTTTTCTAGAGTTGTTCTCAATGATGAATCTTGAATCATCCCAAATTTCTCCACAATATCTCTAACCATATTCAATGTATATTGTTTTATCTTTTCTATTTGGCCCTGTTCTCTTCCCATAAGTATGGTCATTCTTTGTTTAACCTTGAAATCTTTGGTATACACTTTAATTAGTGTGGCTTTGTCATTTTTAGATAAAGAGGATCCAATTTCCTCTAGAGCATCAAATTTCATCTTATCTTCCTTTTCAATAGCCTCATGTCTTCTTTCCATCAATGCATTTCACACAACTGTTAATTATCCAAATTTTCACCCTCTACCAATTTGTGGAAAATTAGCAAAGTTGGAACAACATGGGACTACTTTCAGGCTATGGGTATCCTATTATGAAAGAATACCTCCAAATTATGGATTGGATCCCCTTTTGATGTCACCTAATCTACTACTATACTAATGATTTCTTGAGGAAAGAGTAAGAGGGTTGCATAACTAAAATTGACTAAAAAAATGCTTAAAAGGTGATTCACCAAACTAACTAAGACCTGCAAATAGCTTGCACACAGTTTAAACAATGACAAATCCTGGTTTACATAGCTCATTCTATATGCATTCTTGCATAAGTATTTTATAAGGAGGTTTTAAAGATAAAATCCTAGAAGGAAAATATTTCACAACTAAAATTATTTTCATTTACTAACACAACTTATAACCTACAACAATACACTTTTCTGCAAAACATGTTCTTAACAATGAGAAAAAATTACAAGGAAAAGCTAAATTTCACAAGTAATTTGATCAACCACTAGATGCACACAATAAAGCATGAAATGGGAAGGAAAATATTCAATATCATTGATCCAAGGTACTCACTGGTATAAAAATCCATCTTTGAGTTACAATACTTCTCTTGCTGAAAAGATAACTCCAGAAAATAAGCTATCACTTTGCTAGAAAGAAAGAAATCCCTTGTTGTTTTGTAGCATGCATTATTTGTGGACTGTCCTAATCATGAGATCATGACTTAGTTTTGAGGATGCTTATCTCCTCTATGCTACATTTTCCTTATTATTCACTTAGGACTGCCTATACAACCTTTGAAAGGTCACTGATAATAAGGAATCATGCACTTCACATTCCACCATAGCCTCATTATTATTACTTGCAATCAACCCTTTTGATCCCATGTTACTTTGCACCTCTGAAAGGACTGCCATATATAACTTGTCTTCTATAGACGGCTGTGAACTATGCTATGAGTTCACTACACTCTATCATGATGCCAAATGGCCACTATCATTAAGGTTTTGAGTTTTCTTTTGCATGGTATTGACTTTGACCTTGACATGATTACCAATCAAAGCCTTATCAAAGGCCGCCCTTCATAAATGTCCTACATTCATTTGTTCACCTTGGGATGCTCCATATAACTCATGATGGTTCAGGGCTTGATAGCTCCTCCATTATTTATTGATGGATGCATACTTGAACTTGATGCATCAATGTTTAGTGTTGATATTATCACATAAATCATTTGTTTCTTGGGAAGAGACAAACTGCTTCATCTCTAAATGATTGTTATCATTGTCTTGCTTCCTTCAAAGCTTGTTCTATGAAAATGATGGAAATGGAATTCAATACATATCATTATTAAGATGGACCTTGGATCCACTTAAGAATATTAAAAGACATATCTAGCAAAGTACTGCCCCTTTTTGGCATGATGGCAGCCTATTGTTTAATTCATTGTGAAAAGACGAAGTTTAACTTTCTTGGTAGTTCACATTTTTTGTTGCATCTTTTGAATTTGATAATGAAAGTTGACCAATTGGTGTGATTCCATATTGATTTAATGCATCAAGAATATGTTTATCATTGATTTGATCAAGGTGCTCAATTTCCTATCCCTCCTAAAACATAAGAGGGAAACATTTTGGGCTCAACCCTCGTGGGAGCCACATTTTACTCCACATGTTGTAATCAGCTGAATCAGAATAGTAACAAGGATTTCCTATATCTGTACAAGGAAAAAATTCTTTAGATAAACAAAGCATATGATAGGTGTGTTTGATTACTCTTTTTGTTTTCCTAGACACCTATGGTATGTTGTCTATTTTAATGCTTATGGACATCAAATTATATGTTTATGGATGTTTTACACATATTTTGATTAGTGACCTTTCATTAATCTAACAACACTCTTTTTTATAGATGTAGGAAACCTAGGAACAACAAGGAGAGCATCAAACAAAAGTAGGAAAAGTGGGGAAGACTGAAGGTGATGTAGGACAAGGCAAATGGGATTCGTCATTCCAGGCAATGATGGGTCCCTCTTCATTTTATGTGCATTTCTTTTTTTATCTATAAGTGTATAGTATTTTCTTTATAGGCATTAGAATAGTTAGTCCCTCAACTTTTAAGGGACATTATACACTTATGATCATCAATAAAGATTGCATTTTCCATAAAATGTTGACTCTCTTTCTTATTGTATGCAATTTCACAACTGTAATAATGCAATCTTTTGACAATCTCTTTTATGCACATGGATGAAATTTAGCAGAAAGTGATATGTATCTTTTAATGTTTAAATGCAAACACAATAATAAGTCTCATGATTTAGCTGGAAGCAAAATTAGGTAACATTTTTGGTGACATTTGATATATGTTTGCTTGCTAAACATCTTGACCAGTTGCCTAAAGCTTATCCATTGGGTACTAAGTCACCTAAAATTTGACAAAACTTAAAAACAACCTTGTATGTTGTTGTAACTCACTAGATCATTACAAGATACATTGGAAAATTATTTAAAACACACTAGAACACCAAAGTAAACCACCTAACTATGCAAAACAACACTTAGGGAAAATTGAAAAGATGCACTTAAACTAATGTGCAACAACACTTAGAGGAAATAAAAACCTATTCTAACATGTACAAGGTAGATCATACCTCAAAATAGAGTTTGAAGTGTATCCCATTGATTGGGATAGGAAGATCTTCTCCATCCATTGTTGACAATTGAAAAGAATTGTGCTCCTTGCACTCGGTAATGACAAACGTGCCACTCCACATACTGTCAAACTTAGTGTGCTTTCCTGGCTTGTTCTTTAACTCATCCCAGTTGAGTACAACATCTCCTTCTCTAAACACCCTAAGTGTTTCTCTTTTTTCAAAAACTTACTTTGTTTGGAGTTGATGCAGCTCCATTGTTTTCATGGCTCTATCTCTTGTTTCATTCAACTCCATGAGTTGTGCATATTTGACTGCCATTGGATCTTCCTCCTCAAACATTCAAGTTGATTCATAGTATCAAGAGTAGGAAGCTCAATAGATAAAGGAGTCCTTTCCTGTTTACCATACACCAACATGTAAGGGGAATTTCAAATGGATCTTTTTGGAGTTATTCTATCTGCCCACAAGGTAGATTTCAACTTGTTGTGCCAAGTTCTCTGGTTATCCTCCAAAATCCTTTTGATGATTCTAATTAGATTCTTGTTAGTTGATTCTTCCAAACCGTTACCTTGAGGTTAATAGTTTGATGATGTATTCAAGTGAATACCATTCTTGATACCCAATCACTTACTCTTAATCCAACAAATGCTAAAGCATTATCCGAAATGATTGATTCTGGTACCCCAAATCTGGTTACCAAATCATCATAAAAATTTAAAACAACATTTTTCGTTGGCTTCTTTCAAGGCCACTACTTTAGTCCATCTTGTAAAGTAATTGGTTGCAGTAAGTACCCACTTGTGACCTACACTTGAAGGTGGGTTAATGGAACCTATGAAATCAATGCCCCATCTCATGAAGGGTTGTTCCACTTGAATGGGTTGCAATGGTAATGCTATCAACCTCTCTTTTCCTACAAAAATGGCACATTTTACACATTTTCTGGCCCAAGCATGGGTATCTTTAAATAAGCTTGGCCAATAATAGCCAACTCTCATTATTTTCCATGCAATTTTTCTTGGGGAAAAATGACCCCTAATAGTTCCATCATGGAACTCATGAATCACTTTATCTATTTGATGATGATCAATACAACTTAAAAGCACACCATTAAGGTCTTTTCTGAAAATAACATTACCAACCAGCATGTGGATGGATTGTAGTTTGAAATATCTCTACTTGGCTTTATCTAAACTTGGTGGAAACTCATTAGTTTGTAAGAAATGAGTCATATCTTGCACCCAACTTGCACTTGTTGTTGGTGCATCAGCTGTAAGTTCATCAACAACAACTATAACCACCTTTGTTTCTTCCTTTTCCTCACTTCTAGACCCTATAGCTAGTTTTTCACACAACCCTTTACCCCTTACAAGCTTTGTTACCTTAATGTCAATGTCATATTCCATGAAATTTGTAATCCACCCAGCCCTGTTTTCATTCAGGTCCCTGCTTAACAAGAACTCCTTCATACTAGGGTGAGCAACCATTAAATGTATTTTACTATTAGAAATTAGAGGTTTAAATTTTTTTAGACTTCTGATAGCAACAAGTACATGTTTTTCCACAAAGGTACACCTATGTTTGTAATCCTCTAAACATTTATTGAAAAAATCAATAGGTTGTTCTAAACTAGCCTTATTCTATTGTACCAACACTGCAGAAATGATCTCTATACTACCAAAGGCATACAAAATGAAATCTTTTGAAAAGTTCAAGTTTACTAAAGTAGGAGCTGCTAATAAGGCCTTCTTTATAATTTTGAAACTGTGCTTGGCCTCCCTATTCCTGTTGAAACTTTTATTTTTCTTCAACATGGCAATTATTGGTTTCAAAAGATCAACAACATCAAGAATAATCCTTCTAAAAAAGTTAATTCTGCCAAGAAAACTTTGCAGCCCCTTTTTATGGCTGGGTAAAGGTAGATCCAAAATGGCACTTACTCTTTCTGGATCAATGGTGATCCCTTGTTTTGACACTGTATGTCCTAGAATCTTACCTTCATGGGAAACAAAGATGCATTTTTTTGGGTTGAGGGATATACCAAACTCCCTACACCTCTCAAATACTTGATTTAGATGTGAACGATGATGATCTGCATTCTTAGAAAATACTATTATATCATCAAGGTAGATGAGCACAAGTTTATCAATCAGACCTTGAAATGCCATGTCCATTTCCCTTTGAAAAGTGTCACAAGCATTGGACATGCCAAATGGCATCCTTTTATAGGCCATGGTGCCCCATTTCATGGTGAAAGTAGTCTTATACTGGTCTTCTTCTTTAACTAAGATTTGGTTATAGCCTAAATAACCATCAAGTACTGAGAATCTTTCTGAACTAGTTACTACTTGTAGAATCTACTCCATTGAGGGTAGCAGATAATGATCCTTCAATGAGGCTCTATTGAGGTCTCTAAAATCTACACAGAGCCCAATATCTCCATTTTTGTTTTTAACCAGGACAAGGTTAGAGACCCATGAGGTATGTTCGATTGGAAAAATGATGCATCCTTCAACTAGTTTGGTCAATTCTTTTATCATAAGAGGCTCGAGCTTGGGGTTTAAAAGCTTCTATTTTTTCCTAACAGGTTTTGCATTTGGCTCTAGTTCTATGGTATGTTGGGAAATTTGGGGGTTAAAACCCTTTAAATCAGAATATTCCCATGCAAATACATCTTAGAATTCTTGACAAAGAGCAATAAAATCTTTCCTATCTGCATGTGAGCAAATTTTACCAACTTTAAGGAGCTTACCTTTGAAAATCTCAAGCTCTTCATAATTTTCTTCTTTGACCTGCATGCTGTTCTTACTCATTTTTAGCTGATCATCAATGCTAAAGATGGATTCCAAGGTGACTAGACCCTTGGGTAGCTTGTTAGTCCTAAACTGGATGATCTGATCATCGTATTGTTGCTTGATCTTGTCTTGGTTTACTACTAAAAATTCATCCTCTTGCAACATAAAACTCAAAACCTATTCATCACTCTCAAAAACTTGCCAATGAACATTATTATTAGGAATAGAAGGTCTAATGACTATCTTGACATACTATTGCACTTTTTCCTTATTAATTTCATTTGGGATATCAAACTGAGCCCATATTGCAGCTAATCTATTTGCATGTTTATTCTGATCCCTAGGAATAGAAACTAGATTAAAAGCATCAAATTCTTCTATCATGTCCCACACTCTATGTTTGTAGGAGTTCAAAACATCATTTTTAGTAACATGAAGACCTCTTACCTAATTTACAATTAGCTCACTGTCACCATATACTTGTAAGCAACCAATCCTTCTTTTCCTTGCCCATTCCAAGCCTTGAATTAAACCTTCATACTCAATAGTATTGTTAGTACAAGAGAAAGAAAATTTGAAAGCAGAATAATACTTGTCACCTTGTGGGGACACAAGCATTGCACCCCCACCAGCTCCATTCTTACTTCTAGAACTGTCAAAGAACATTTTCCATACTTCATCTTATTGTTCCACCTTCTTTTTAAGGTTTGGGATCACTATATCAGGTTCATGCAACACATGCACATCCAAACCAGTCTCCTCAATATTGTCATTTGGGTTATCAATGATATTTTTTGCTGCCCACTCATTTAAGAGTATATCTAGTGCACCTTTAGCTTGCAATTCTTGAGTAGCAATAAGCTCACTATCATAAAAAACAACACAATTGACATTAACTATACTTAGAATATAAGGCTCAATGTGATCTTTGGCAAGTGATTCATATTTAATGATCACTTTTGTCCCATATCTAGTCTTAAATATCATGTAAAAATCTCTTGATAAACACAAGTAAAAATGAAGTGGTAAATCAATTACTGAGATATCTTGAGAGATGGAAAAATTGGGGTAGGCATGTAAAGTAAGGCTTAAACCCTTAATGGCACCTATGATGTTTTGGTGATAAAATCTCTTGATAAACACAAGTAAAAATGAAGTGGTAAATCAATGACTAAGATATCTTGAGAGATGGAAAAATTGGGGTAGGCATGTAAAGTAAGGCTTAAACCCTTAATGGCACCTACGATGTTAATGGTCGTCCCATCAAGTTGGACTACTCCCTTTTCAAAAGGTTGATATTTCAGTCCTAACCTATCAACAAATTGTTTGGGCATAATAGAAATACTTGTCCCTGAATCTAACATGCAATTACAAACCAACTTATCCTCTATTATCAAAGACACATAAAATGGGAGAGGTTTGACATCTTTACCTGGCTGTTTACTATTGTCTTGAGCTGTATTTGTAAGGACAATCTTGACTTGACCTACTGGGACATCACTTGAAACATTTAAATTAGTTAAAGAAGATTGAAATAACTCCTTTTGACCTGGGATGGATAAAGAATCCCAAATTGTCATATTTACATTCATTTTCTTCATGGATTCAATGATTTTAAAGGGTGCAATAGCATTCACCTTTTGATGGGTTCTTGCAACAACATGATCTGTCTATAAGTGGGCTGATTGGGGTTGGTTCCCAAGCTGTTCACTACCGATGCCTTGTGAATTTGTTTGTAAGATGTGTGTTACTTGAGGATTGGATGGGCCAAGAACCTCCTTGTTCTTATTTTTTGCTTGTCCAATCTCGAAAGCCCTCTTCTTGGCTCGGGTGTTGGATGCTATTGGAGAACTATCACTATTGACTCCACAAAATTTATCCCCTTGCCAATTCAAGAGAGTTGTGTCACTTGCAGGGAGATCCTGTTGTTGTGAAGATTCACCATTAGACACGTTATTCATACTTGACACATTTTGAACCATTAATGCTTGATTGATGACCCCATTTGAACATGTAGTTTGATTATGGATCTAGTTGTAGGGATTTCACCACTCATATTCTATTGCAAGATTATTCTGGATAGACACAAGGTCTCTAGTTGCACTTAATGGAACTAGATTGTATGGCTGAAAAGGCCTTTGATTCAGATTTTTCCTAGCACCTTGATAATTTCCTTGATATGGCTACTTGCTAGCTTGATATGGCTGAATTTGACCTTGATTTTGAGGTTGGTAAGGCTTAAAACCTTGGAATTGCTGCTTTTTGATGCTCACAAGTTCATTGCCAAAAGTCTAAAGTAGGCTCTCAATTTTTTGTTGACTACTCTTTATCTCCTATAATTACTGAGATGGACTTTGGACAGAAATTTCTTGGCTAACAACAGCTGGTAAAGGGGCTATTTGAGGTGTTGGAAAAGTCATAGGAGGCTGTATATTAGGGAAGAAGGGCATAGGAGGCTTAGAAGCAATTCTTCCAGCTTGTATGAGGCTATTTTTAGCCCTTATAGCTATATAATAAGACAATGGTAATGTGGTTCCACCCATTCACTATATCAAAACAACTTCACTATTTAAGGCTCTTAAAAAATAAAGAAATGAATACTCAGCTGGAGGCCTTGTTGTTTTTGGAATTTTGTCCCATATTCTTTGGAAACAAAAGTTGAAGTCCGTCATTCGTTCATGGGGAGCTCTCTTGATATGGGTTAGTTGCTCCACTAATGACAATTTGTCATACTTGTCTTCAAACTGTTTGCATAACACTTCACCCAACTCATCCCATGTTCTAATGGAGTTAATTGCTAAACCCCTAAACCATTAAAGTGCCTTCCCCTTAAAAGATGCTACTAGCAGCCTCAAAGCAACATTTTCTTGTGTTATATGATGCATTGAACACATATGTGATACATCTTTGATGTGCTCAACTAGTGTGGTCTAGTCTTCACCTAAAAAATATGGAACACTCTTAAGGGAAGCCATGGGAATATCATCATGTTGGACTAAATTCAGTGGACTACCTCCAGCAAAAATGACAAAATTTTGATTTGTTGGATCTGCCATTGGTGGCACCAATTTTTTTTGCCTCACAGGAGGACTTGAAACTCTTACTGTATGTGGAGTTGAAACTATTTTTCTTGATGAAACAACAACTCTCTTTGCTAGTCTACCTCTTCTCCTAGGTGGTGACAGTTGTAAGTAATCAAAAGGGATAGAGCTTCCTCTTGTCTAAATCTTTTTCATAAGTTGTTACAACACTAGTTTTCTGCTACTTTCCCACTTAGAGTTGCCATATATACTGATTTAACCTCTCAAAGGTTTGGAGAAATGTTGATTGCATATCAAAACTAGCAAAACACATGTATTTTCTATTTTTTCCTTATTAAAACAATCCCATCGGGCATGCCAAAACAGTTAACTATCCAAATTTGCACCCTCTGTCAAGTTGTGGAAACTCATTAAATTTGGAGCAACATGGGACTACTTTCAGGGTATGGGTATCCTATTATGAAATTAGACATCTAGCTAATGGGTTGGCTCCCCTTTTGATGTCACCTAATCTATTGCTAAACTAATGATTTCTTGAGGAAAGATTAAGAGGGTTGCATAACTGAAATTGACTAAAAGAAAATCTTAAAAGGTGATTCACCAAACTAAGACTTGCAAACAACTTGCACACAATTCAAACAATGACAAATCTTGGTTTACACAACTCATTTTATATGCATTCTCACATAATTATTTTATAAAGAGGTTTTAAAGATAAACTCCTAGAAGGAAAATATTTCACAACTCAAAGCATTTGCATTTACTAACATAGCTTATAACCTACAACAATACACTTTTATGCAAAATAGGTGCTTAACAATGAGACAAAATTACAAAGAAAAGTTAAATTTCACAAGTAATTTGATCAACCACTAGATGCACACAATAAAGCATGAAATGGGAAGGAAAATATTCAATATCATTGATCCAAGGTACTCACTGGTATACAAATCTATCTCTGAGTTACAATACTACTCCTGTTGAAAAGATAACTCCAAGAAATAAACTATCACTCTGCTAGAAAGAAAGAACTCCCTTGTTGTCCTATAGCAAGCATTATTTGTGAAATGTCCTTCTCATGAGATCATGACTCATTTTTGAGGATGCTTATCTCCTCTATGCCATGTTGTTCTCATTATTCACTTAAGACTGCCTATGCCAACTCTGAAAGGCCACTGACAATAAGGAATCATACACTTCACATTCCACCATAGCCTCACTATTATTACTTGCAATCAACCCTTTTGATCCCATGTTACTTTGCACCTTTGAAAGGACTGTCATCTATAACTTGTCTTCTATAGATTGTTGTGAACTATGTTATGATTTCACTACACTCTATCATGATGCCAAATGGCCACTGTCATTAAGGTTTAGAGTTTTCTTTTGTACAACATTGACTTTGACCTTGACATGATTACCAATCAAAGGTTTCCCTTCATAACTATCCTAAATTCATTTGTTCACCTTGGGTTGCTCCATATAACTCATGATGGTTCTAGGCAGGACTTGATATCTCTTCCAATATTTATTGATGGATGCATAATTGAACTTGATGCATCGGTGCTTTAGTGTTCATATTATCACATAAATCATTTTTTTTTTGGGAAGAGACAAACTGCTTCATCTCTAAATGATTGTTGTCTTTGTCTTGCTTCCTTCAAAGCTTGTTCTTTGAAAATGATGGAAATGGAATCCAATACATATCATTATTAAGATGGACCTTGGATCCACTTAAGAATATTGAAAGACATATCCAACAAAGTACTACCCCTTTTTGGCATGATGGCAGCCTATTGTTTGATTCATTGTGAAAAGATGAAGAGTAACTTGCTTGATATTTCACATTCTTTGTTGCATCTTTTAAATTTGATAATGAAATTTGACCAATTGGTGTGATTCCATATTGATTTAATGCATCAAGAATATGTTTATCATTGATTTGATCAAGTTGCTCAATTTCCTATCCCTCCTAAAATACAAGAGGGCAGCATTTTGGGCTCAACCCTCGTGGGAGCCACATTTTACTCCACATGTTGTAATCAGCTGAATCAGAATAGTAACAAGGATTTACCTATATCTGTACAAGGAAAAAATTATTTAGATAAAAAAAGCATATGATAGGTGTGTTTGATTACTCTTTTTGTTTTCCTAGACACCTATGGTATGTTGTCTATTTTAATGCTTATGGACATCAAATTATATGTTTATGGATGTTTTGCACATATTCTGATTAGTGACCTTTCATTGCTTTAACAACACTCTTTTTAAAAAAATTAGGGAACCTAGGAGCAAAAAGGAGAGCATCAAATGAAAGCAAGACAAGTGGGGAAGACTGAAGGTGATGCAGGACAAGGAAAACAAGATTCGTCATTCCAGGAAATGATAGGTCCCTCTTCATTTTATGTGCATTTCTTTTTTTTTTTATCTATAAGTGTATAGTCTTTTCTTCATAAGCATTAGAATAGTCAGTCCCTCAACTTGTGAGGGATAATATACACTTATGATCATCAATAAAGATTACATTTTTCATAAAATTTTGTCTCTCTTTCTTATTGTATGCAATTGCACAACTATAATAATGCAATATTTTGACAATCTCTTTTATGCACATGGATGAAATTTAGCAGAAAGTGATATGTATCTTTTATTGTTTAAATACAAACACAATAATAAGTCTACTTGATTTAGCTAGAAGCAAAATCAGGTAACAACAATTATAGGAACTTTTTCTTGAATGTTGTGTACATCAACCTCTAACATAATAATGTACTTAATAATGGCTTCAATGATAGTTTTGTTATCATCTTCATCTAATTCTTCATACAACTTTGCAATCCCTTCCAACAAATCATCATGTTCCAACATATTGCTAACCAAAACATCTAACTTCATTGGGGTTGAAGCTCTTGCTAGAGGATTTTTTGTCTTTCCTTTATTCTTCTTATGCTTTGGAGAGCCTTCCTCTAATTTATTTTCTTTCTCCTTCTTGGGTTTCTCGTGAACATGTATTGTGAAATCTTCTCTTTCCAATTTTATCTCCTCTTCTTCTAAAGTGTCCACGATGTCAATTTTAGTTTTCTTTATTTCAGTGCTTGCTTCTTGAGATGCACCTTCACCAGTTGTAGTGGCACTGCTTCTCCTTTTCTTGGTGAGTTGTTGTTCTCTTTCCAATCCAAGCTTGATCTCTTCTTCTACCACAAGAGTTAGGTTTCTTTCTATAAAATCCTTTTATTTCCTCCTCCTTCTAGAGTTAGTACGGGGTGCTACTAGAGGTACATTCTTTCTATCTAAGGTTTCGTTGTTGGGTCTAGGGGGTCCAGACACATTAAATGTTACCGGAGCACTAGGCTCCACCTTCTTCCCTCTAACAAAAGTTGTGGTAGTAGGTTTTGGCAATGCAAAGGCATGGGTTGATGCTGATCTTCCTGATCTACATGGTCTAGAGGACACACCGGCTATACCAACTACTTTGGAATCCCTCTCTGCAAAAATTTCTCTTAACATGTCTACTTCACCTTTTGAAAGTCCATGCAACTCAAAGTATTGTTCTACCTTTTTGTTTACTCTTTTGGTTCTCATAGGTGCAGAGGTCTCCAAGTGCAACTTAGTTGATTTCTCTTCATAGATGTCATGTCTTGACAGGGAGGGGTCCTTAGGACTATTTAACAATAATTCAATGTATCTCTCAGCCTCATCTTCAACAATATCATATTCAAGAGACTCAATCCATATTGTTCTGGGTTCAACCACCTCTATTATACATTCATCAGTGGATACAAGAAAGGTTATATCATTTGCATACTTCACTAAACTTTTAGGAATTATTTCTCTATCATTCATGTTATTTTGGAATACTGTGAAAAATACATTCAGTGGATTATCCTAGGTTTTATAGTCTCTAATGTGTAAATAATAAAAAATTTGGTGCACCACTAGTCTGCTTTTGTCCCACACATTGCCTCTTCTTTCATGTAGCCCCCTCAAGAAGTAGAATAGAAAGCATACAATCAAAGTTCTAAATTTGAAAGCATACTTCTTCTATTTAGTTTGATTCAAGTTCTCTAGAATTTTTTGCCAGAGCAACTCACATAATTCATAATCCTTCCCATTTACTATTATATCATGGGCAACATAGATTGTAGTTGCAGATACTAAGTTCTCCCTATTGGTAAAGTATATCTTATGGAAAATCATGATTGATGCATACTTCATAGTAGGATTGGTGATGGGTTTAGTTGTTAGTGCTCTTTTGTCAAATTTGGCACTAGTTAGTTGCATAACCATGTCATTCTTTAGAGAATTTAGTACTGGTATGGGCCTAGTATCACACAACCCTGTCACTGCCTTGATCACTTCTTTTGAAATTAGTCTAGGAATATCTGTCCACTTGAATTTTTCATACATTCTACTCAGGGCTATCCTCACATATTTCTCATCCAAATCATTGCTAAAATTAGGACACCAATTCCAAATATCTAGCTATTGGAAAAATAAGGACAAACAACTGAGAGGGGGGGTGAATCAATTGTCATAGAATAATAAAATTTTCAAAATTTACTTAACTTAATCTCAGATTTGATGAATAATCAATTAACCATAAGCAATTAACACATCAGAGAGACAAAAAACACCAAGATTTTTTTTATGTGGAAACCCTATTAGGGGAAAAACTATGGTGGATGTTAGTCCAAAAGATTATACCTTGTTAAAAGTATAATGAGAAATAAAAAGGGGAATGCACATGCATTCAGGCACACTGCCTAGAGCTCACTGCTCAAATAAAAAAGGGGCTGACTTCCCAACAATGCAGAATAGGATTAAAATCCAGAGGGTATGAACTAAAATAATAGCTTCTCCACAAGCCTGATTATAGTTCCAATTAAGCACATAAAACTCCTTCACAAACTACTTTATATTTTGCTTGACCTTCTTCACAATCTGCTATGTAATCAAATGATATTCACACACACACACACACACACACACATAAGAGCATACTCAACACCTTTCCAACACCCAACACCAATGAAACAATCACTCTTAAATATCCGCTACATGATATTTCATCAATAACTTATCGACCAGGAAAATAAAACATATTTGCAATGTTGGCCCAAATTTACAAATAAATTTTTAATATGAATCCACCAAGGTTGGCCATAGAATAGTGGAGACCCACATTTAAAACTACAACACAAAAAGACTTCAATTAATTTCACCTCGATGATCCACAACATGCTACCATCAACATGTCAGCCAAGAACAAGAAAAATGAACATACATATGATTTTTTTTTTACCACAAGCACACTGATCAATGTGGATGAACCACAAAGATAAAGCACAATCTAGAAACATCCACAACAACTGAGATTTGTAGAATCACATAAACTTCATCAAGAACACTGATAGAGACTAGAGAAACACTGTTAGACCACAATATGATCAAATATATATGTGGACCTTTGATACTTCTGATAGATGGTCTAGATACACTCATCAAAAAATGCTTTAGTCCATAGTAGCTAAAATTTATCGTAAAGAACAAGATGCCTTCAAGACCTACATAGTTCTATAAGGAACCTGTAATACTTTCTCTTACAATTTTCTCAATATCCTTGACATATACAATCTCTAGTACACCAAATGCTAATAATGTTGACATCAATGACAACCACATATTACCAACACATCCATACCATCCAACAATCTCCCGCTTTGGCATTGATGGCAACACATGATGTGAAAAATACCATCAACCCAACACACTGACTCGTCTTCTCAACTGTACTTCTCCCCACCAGGATCTTTTCCTTTGAAAGATTTTTCACATTGCACTTCCCCCCCTTTGACATCAATGGAAAAGGAAACCATGACATTTTGATATACATGCTCTAAACCACATATCTACACATCTGACTACTCCCCTTGAGTAGCAGCCACGAAAACATCAATCCAGATCAAAATATAACAATGTAGCTCACAAATTGATGCAAGTAAATGCATCTTCTAGTTCTTATCAAGAGGGGTAACTAATACTAGCATTCCTTTGAGATACTCAAAAGTATCCTTTGGCAACGGTCTAGTAAATATGTCTGCAATTTGTTCTTTGGTATGTACATATTCCAATCTAACTTCTTTCTCATTCACTTTCTCCCTCAAGAAATGAAACTTGATTGATATGTGCTTAGTCTTAGAGTGTAGTACCGGATTCTTTGAAATATTTATTGCACTTGAATTGTCACAATATATGGCAATAGGCTCTTTATATATCACCCTGATATCCTCAACATTTGTTTCATCCATATTACTTAAGTACAATTGTTTGTAGCAACAATATATTTTGCTTCAATAGTAGATAGAGAAATAGAATTCTACTTTTTGCTCAACCAGGACACCAGCTTCTTCCCTAGGAAGAAAGCACCACCACTAGTAATGTTTTTGTCATCTACATCACCAGCCCAATCCACATCAATATATGCACTTAGAGTGAGATCATCATTCTTTGGATATCGCAGTCCAAATTCAACTGTTCCTTTCATCTCATCAGCAAACTTCATGCACAAACCATCATCTCCTCCAAAAATGATGTAATCAACAAAGAATTCTATAATTAATTCTTTATCATGATCCAATTTGAAATATAAGTTGCTATCAGTAGTACCTTTAGTGAATCCAAGCTTCAGTAAGTATTTTTCTAATCTAACATACTAGGCTCTGGGGGCTTGCTTAAGTCCATATAGAGCTTTCTTCAAGTGGAAAACCACATCTTCCTTGTCAGTTAGCTGAAATCCATCTGATTTTTCAATGTATACTTCTTCTAGTTCTCCATTCAGAAATGTTGACTTCACATCCATTTGATAGACTTTGTAGTCCTTGTACACAGAATAAGCAACAAATATCTAACAGCTTTGATTCTAGCAACAAGGGAAAAGGTTTCTTCAAAATCAACACCTTCCATCTGGGAATATCCTTTACATACCAGTCTTTCTTTGTTTTGGACCACTTCACCTTGTTCATTTAGCTTGTTCTGAAACACCCATTTAGTACCAATCACATTTGTGTCTTTAGGTCTAGGAACTAGAATCCATGTATCATTCTTTTCAATTTGTGTCAGTTCTTCCTTCATAGCTTCCATCCAGTGTTCATCTTGACAAGCTTCAATGACATTTTTATGTTCAATCTTTGAAATCAGGTAGTATTCTTCTACAATCTTCCTTCAGTACTTGCACTTGTCTCTGCTTCCTAACTACCTTGACTTACCAGAACGAATTGAGGTTGCTTTACTAGAACAACTGGAACATATGGCACAATTTGAAGTTGATTCTGTGTCTGAACATTCTTCCCTTTTTTTGTATTGTCTTTATCAGAGTCATATCCACAATATCTTGATGATTTGACAGAATCCTCATCAACTTTGATATTGCACTATCAACCATCTTTCTCAGTCTTTTGTTATAGCATCGATAGGCCTTTCTCTTAGTATAATAACCTAAAAATATTCCTTCATCGCTTCATGCATCAGACTTTCCTATATCATCATCTCTCTTGATATAACATTTGCTTCCAAAGATCTTGAAATACTTAATAGTAGGCTTGTAACCAAACCATAGCTCAAAAGGGGTCTTACCGGAATTGCCATTAACATTTACTTGGTTTAAAGTATACACAACAATGCTTACAGCTTCACTCCAATAGCTCTAGGGCACATTTCCTTCTAGCATCATTGCTCTATTCTTTCTTTCTACAACTCCATTCTATTGAGGGGTTCGAGGAGAAGATAATTGTCTTCTAATTCCATATTCTTCACAAAAAGAGTTTAAATCCCTGGAGGTGAACTCACCACCTTTGTCAGATCTCAAACACTTTATTTTTAGACCTTTCTCATTCTCTATCATAACCTTGAAACTTTTGAACTTTTCTAGTGCTTCACATTTTTCTCTTAAAAAGGAAACCCATATCATTCTAGAATAATCATTAATAATCAACATAAACTACCTTTCTCCTTGAATACTTCTGAATCTAGAGGGACCACAGAGGTCAGTATGTAGTAGCTCCAATAAATTATTTGAATGAAACTGTTTACCTCGGAAAGAGACTCTAGTCTGTTACCCATTTGACATTCCTTACAAAGTGTGTTAGTAGGCTTCACTAACTTAGGTAGATCTCTTACTGCATGAGTGGAACTTACCTTGACAATTTTATCAAAATTTACATGAAACAACATCCTATGCCACAACCAAATTTCATCTACTTGAGTGATTAAACAACTCCCACTAGCAATATTCAGTTAAAAAATACCACCTTTTGTCTGTTTACCAGTAGCAATCATATTGCTAGAACTTCCATGTATCTTGCATCTTCCATTTTTGAATTGTAGATCATAGCCTTTTCCAACCATGTTTCCAACACTCAAAAGATTTTGATTCAAGCCTTCAACATAAATAAAATCATCAGTGTTATCCTTTCCACCAAGACAAATAGAACCTCTACCATGAATCACACTAGCATTGTTGTCTCCAAATATTACAACACCATCATATTTCTCTAGACTTACAAATTTGTTTTTATCACCAGTCATATGATGTGAGCATCCACTGTCAATAACCCACTCATCCTTTTCTTCAACTTGGGCTGCAAGAGATTTTTCATCTTTATTAGACTCAGTAGCCACATGACTATTTTCAACGGTAGCAATGAAAATCCATTCATCTTCATTTCTAGTATCTTTATCAGACTCATCATCAGTCACTCCTTCTTCAACAAAGTAACATTTCTTTTGGAATCTAGACTTGTTAGGCTTAGTTCTGGGGACCCTTTCAGGACATCTTGATACAAAATGACCTATTTTACTACATGAAAAAACATTTAATAGGTAAAACTCCTTCATACTTACCTTTCCCTCTGCCTTCTTTCTTTACAATTAGTGCTTCCAATTCTTCTACCTCTCTTTCTTTGTCTTCAAGTTGCTTCAGTTCTTCATCATACTTGGATATTTTTCTGGTACACTCTCCTAGACTATATCTTTGCTTATTACTTCCTGGTATAGTAGCCTTGAATGTAGATTCATTCTTTGGAACATATTCACCAAATTCACTTAATTAAAAAGTAGCAAGCTTACCAACCAGTGTGTCTCTTGACATCTTTGTTACTAATTTGAGCTCTTTAATAGCATGATACTTCACTTTGTGGGAGGGAGGTAAAGATTTGAGTATCTTAGCCACAATTTCATCCTCATCCAAAAAACCACTGACACATGTAATACACATCATTATTTCATTTACTCTTTGCATAAAAGAAGTGATATTTTCATCTTCACCCATCTTCAAATTCTCATACTTGCCTTTTAGACTTTGTAGCTTAACCATCTTCACCTGTGCATCTCATTCATACAAAGTTTCTAGCTTCATCCAAATCTCATGAGATTTCTATAGTCCTACCACATTTTCCATCTCTGAATATGTCAGAGCACTCACCAAAGCTTCAATAGCCTCATATTGTTTTCAGCATCTTTGATCTCATCAACAGTGGAGGGACCATTCTGAGGAATAACATATGGATATTTTGTAATCTTCCAGTAGGCTTCACCAATACACCTTAGGTGACATTGCATCCTAAATTTTCGTAGTGAGTAGTTAGTTCCATTGAATCTTGGACTGTCCTTCTTGAATGTTGCCATCTTGGATCACCTCAAGCTTTCAAACTTCTTCAAAGGAACCTGCTCTGATACCAATTGTTGGAAAAATAAGGACATACAACTGAGAGGGGGGGTGAATCAGTTGTCATAGAATAATAAACTTTTCAAAATTTACTTAACTTAATCTCATATTTGATGAATAAGCAATTAACCATAAGCAATTAACACAACAAAGAGATAGAAAATACCAAGATTTTTTTATGTGGAATCCCTATTAGGGGAAAAACCATGGTGGATGTTAGTCCACAAGATTATATCTTGTTAAAAGTATAATGAGAAATAAAAAGGGGAATGCACATGCATTCAGGCACACTTCCTAGAGCTCACTGCTCAAATACAAAAGGGGCTCACTACCCAACAATAAAAAATAGGATTAAAATCCATAGGGTATGAACTAAAATAATAGCTTCTCCACAAGCTTGATTAGAGTTCCAATTAAGCACAAAAAACTCCTTCACAAACTACTTTATACTTCGCTTAACCTTTGCTACGCCCTTAGTATTATTGTACATAGGGTTATGAATAGTCGGCTTGTGGCTATCTTAATTCTATATTAAGTCATATTATCATTAGTATATTGTTATTTAGTTGTTTAGGTCGGCCTAAGTCTTATATAGGTGTGTCTAAGTCGGCCTTGGTGATATCCTTGGCATAAATAGGTATATATAGGAGGTTGTGAGTCTTATTTCATCATCAAGTTGTGAAGTGTGTTCTCATTGGAGATATTTGGAGGTTTTCCACCTTGAAGTGGCTTGTTATTCTCAGTTATTATCAAGTATTTGTAGCATATTTCATATCATATTCTTCTATTGTGCAAGTTATTCCATAACAAGTGGTATCAGAGCACGATCTTGGCACTATAGAGGCAAGGTTTTTCTCAATTTTGGAGGTGATTTTGGGACGAGCATATCTTTCAGATTTTGGCGATTTTTTTTCTGATTTTTAAAGGGTTTTTGAAGAACATATTGAAGAAGATACATTCCATATTTCAGAATAATTGGAGTAGAATTAAGCAAATTATTGCAGAATTAGGGTTTCTACACTATTTTTTTTGGAATCTACATATCTCGAACATATTGTTGAATTGAAGTCTAATTTTTATTGGGTTTTTGAAGAAATACCAAAGGAGATTACAGTAAAATTTTTAGAGAATTTAAGTTTCATTTGTGTGATTTATTTCAATATTAGTGGTTTCCATCATGACAGGGCCTGCAACAACGGGTAAAAAGAATGCCATCACTCCGGGGAAGACTCCTGATAAAGATGGTGAAACAATAGAGGATATTACTCATAATGAAGAAATCAATAAGGTCAAGGAAGAAATTTCCTCAATAAAGATGGATATGTGTGACCTAAGAGGAGATATGTCGGACCTAAGAGGAGATATGTCGGACATGCGAAACATGTTAAGCACCTACATAGCCGAATCAAGAAAGGAGCTCTCAAGTGGCCAAGGTGAGAATTCTAGGTCAGCTACTACTAATACAAGCTTTACTACTCCTATGGGATCTAGGACTTTATTTCCAAAGGTGGACATGCACAAGTTTGATGGTAAGGATCCTCTAACATGGATTAACCAAATGGAGAATTTTTTTGAAGTACACCAAATCCCAAATGGACAAAAGGTCACGATGGCTTCCTTATATTTAGAACCAGATCAATTCATTTGGTATCATTGGCTTTGCACTCATCGAGGTAAAAAGGGGCTCACCGTCTCATGGTCAATTTTTATAGAGGAACTCCAAGCACAATTTAGCAATAGCGTCACATACAACTTCTTCAGCCAGCTAGCTAAACTTCAACAAACAGGATCAGTTAAGGATTATATTCAGCAATTCCAAAATCTATCCTTAAGGGTGGATTCAATTACGGAGGAAAAATTGAATGACTTATTCTTGGGTGGTCTCAAAGATCACATTCAACATGAGGTATGCATGTTTAGCCCTAGTTCCATAAATGAGTCTTTTATCTTAGCACGCAGGGTAGAGGAGAAATATTTGATTCCTAAGAAGCAAGGGGCTAATGTGACAAAAGAGAAAGGATATTCAACACAACCTACTAAGTTGACTCCACAACAAATTGAGGAGAAAAGAGCAAAAGGCTTGTGTTTCAATTGTGATAGCAAATACAGTCGAGGACATAAATGTAGTGAAAAGAATTTTTTATATTGAAGGTCCCAATGAGGAAGAAGAGGAGGAACCCATACTAGAAGATGAAAGGGAGTAAAATGAGGAATCACATGATTCTCAACCAATCATTTCTTGCCATGCACTCTCAGGTTTTAGTGCTCCACAAACTCTCAAGGTGGTGGGGTTCTTAAAGAAGCAGAAGGTAACAGTGTTGATCGACTCAGGTAGTACTCATAATTTCATCAACAAAAAGTTAGCTACTCATCTAAATTGTTTCATATATCCAGCTCCAGAGTTTCAAGTTTTGATTGCAGATGGTGGTACAGTTAGTTGTTCAGGGAAGTGTCATAGCATTAAATTATCCATGGGAGATTATCAACTTGATACCCCAATGTATGCGATATCCATGGGTGCAGCAGATATTGTTTTGGGAGTACAATGGCTTACTACATTAGGAACAATTGAGATGAACTTCCAAGAACTATTCATGAGATTTCAATCAGAAGGAAGGCTAGTAGAGCTAAGGGGTTGAAGGAAAAATCTCCACAAATGGTAAGCTCTCATCAAATGCAAAAGTTGCTTAAGAAAGGAGTGGATGGATTTGTGGCCCAACTATGTTCATTAGAAGTCTCTCAATCTATTACTCCTACTCATCCAGATTTGCAAGCTATAATTGATCGTCACTCTTGTTCTTGGAGATATGCCTAAAGGACTTCCTCCTAAGAGGGATCATGATCATGCCATACAGTTATTCCCAGGAGCCAACCACCGAACATCAGGCCTTACAGGTATCCACACATACAAAAGAGTGAGATAGAAAAAATTGTTGAAGAGATGCTAGAGCAGGAATCATCAGGCATAGCCAAAGTGCTTACTCTTCACCAGTGGTGATGGTACGTAAGAAGGATGATACTTGGCGCATGTTTCTAGATTATAGAGTGCTCAACATGTACACCATTAAAGATAAGTTTCCAATTCCAGTCATTGATGATTTGCTAGATGAATTAAATGGAGCTGTTTTTTTTTTACAAGTTAGATCTTAGATCTGGTTATCACCAAATTCGGATTAAGGAGGAAGATATTTGTAAGACAGCATTTCGGACTCATGAAGGTCATTATGAATTTTTGGTGATGCCATTTGGTCTTACTAATGCACCAACTACATTCCAAAGTTTGATGAATTCCATTTTTAAGAAATTCTTGAGAAAGTTTGTGTTAATATTCTTTGATGATATATTCATTTACAACAAGACTTGGGAAGAACATTTGCAACATGTGGACCAAGCATTACAAATACTTGAAGATCATAAACTCTATGCTAAGCCATCCAAGTGTGCTTTTGGTCTTACAGAGGTGGAGTATTTGGGACACATAGTTTCACATGAAGGAGTATAGGTGGACCCTAACAAAATTAAGGCTATCATGGAATGGCCTATTCCAAAACCATTAAGAAAAAGAGGATTCTTGGGATTGACAGGTACTATAGAAGATTTGTGAAGAATTATGGTAGTATAGCAGCACCTCTCACCACTCTATTGAAGAAGGATTCTTTTCATTGGAACGAGTGCCAATACAACATTTGAGAGATTGAAGGAGGCTATGTGTACAACTCCAGTACTTGCCACTCCGACTTCACCAAGGAATTCATTGTGGAATGTGATGCTTCGAAATGGGATAGGAGCAGTGCTCATGCAAGAAGGTCAACCAATTGCTTTTGAGAGTCATCAATTAAAAGGTAAGAATCTACTAAAACCTATTTATGAGAAGGAAATGCTAGCAATACTCCATGCAGTGAAACAATGGTGGCCTTATCTTTTGGGTAGACATTTCAAGGTTAAGACAGATCATGATAGCCTAAAATATTTTTTGGAACAATGACTATCTTCTGAAGAGCAACAAAAATGGGTCACTAAGATGTTAGGATATGACTTTGAGATTGTATATAAGAAAGGGAAAGAAAATATTGTAGCAGATGCACTGTCAAGGAAGGATGAGAAAGATGAAGCCTTATTGTGTGCCATTTCAATATTACAAGCAAATTGGGTGGAGGAAGCCAAAGCAGAGTGGAAAAATGATGTTGCGACAAGTAATCTCATTGAGCAATTAAAAAGTGATCCTAGTAGTTCATATAAGTTTTGTTGGAAGGGAGATACTCTTTGGTATAAAGAGCGTTTGTATCTCTGCAAGAATTCCAACCTTAAAATCAAGATTCTCACAGAGTTGCATGAGTCTCCAGTGGGTGGTCATTCAGGATTTTTGAAGACATATCATCGAGTCAAGCAAGATTTCTTTTGGGAAGGGCTAAAGGGTGATGTTCAAAAATTTGTGGCTGAATGTTTGGTGTGTCAAAGGCATAAAGGGGAGACAATTAAGACACCAGGTCTCTTGCAACCCTTATCTATTCCTAGCCAGCGTTGGGAAGAGGTATCCATGGACTTCATCACAGGGCTTCCCAAATCTAAAGGTCATAATATCATCATGGTGGTAGTTGATCGACTCACTAAATATGCACATTTCATTGCATTAGCACATCCTTTTACAGCAAGTGTAGTGGCTAAAGCTTTTTTGGAGAATATCCAAAAGATACATGGTACACCTAAAGTTATTGTTAGTGATCGTGATCCTATCTTCACTAGTCACTTTTGGAAAGATTTATTCTCATGTTTGGGTACTCAATTGGCTCTTAGTTCTTCATACCACCCTCAATCAGATGGGAAAACAGAGGTTGTTAATAAGTGTTTGGAAGGATATCTACGTTGTTTCACTTCAGAGAAACAGTCTCAGTGGGTAGATTGGCTACCACTTGCAGAATGGTGGTATAACACTTCTTTTCATAGCTCATCAAAAATGTCTCCATTTTTGGCACTTTATGGATATCATCCTCCTTCCATCACATCATCAATTAAGGTGTCCCCAAGAGTTCGGGAGTAGAAGACCACTTGCTTCATCAACAACAAGTACTTTCAGGACTCAAGGAGAATTTAGCCATGGCACAAAATCGAATGAAACAACAGGCAGACCAACATCGTAGTGAAAGAAGTTTTGAAGTTGGGGATTGGGTCTTCTTGCGATTGCAACCTTATAAGAAAATCTCACTAAAGCAACAAAGAAAGAATAATAAGTTGTCTCCAAAGTATTATGGTCCATACCAAATCATGCAAAAGATTGGTAGTGTTGCCTACAAGCTTGGATTGCCACCAACAACAAAGATACATCCAATTTTTCATGTTTCCTGTTTGAAGAAGGTAATTGGGCATAATATTCCCACTCAAACAACACTTCCCAAGCTGGATGAAGAAGGGAGAATCATTTTGGAACCAGAGTGCATTCGTCAAACACACACAAAGCTGAGGAATAGAACTATCACTGAGTATCTCATTCAATGGAAGAATTTACCAGTTGAAGATGCCACATGGGAAGATGAGGAGTTCATTCAAAAGTTTCCAAACTTGATTAGCATTGAGGACAATGCTTCTTTGAAGAAGGGGGGCATGCTACGCCCTTAGTATTATTGTACATAGGGTTATGAATAGTCGGCTTGTGGCTATCTTAACTCTATATTAAGTCATATTATCATTAGTATATTGTTATTTAGTTGTTTAGGTCGGCCTAAGTCTTATATAGGTGTGTCTAAGTCGGCCTTGGTGATATCCTTGGCATAAATAGGTATATATAGGAGGTTGTGAGTCTTATTTCATCATCAAGTTGTGAAGTGTGTTCTCATTGGAGATATTTGGAGGTTTGCCCCCTCGAAGTGGCCTGTTATTCTCAGTTATTATCAAGTATTTGCAGCATATTTCATATCATATTCTTCTATTGTGCAAGTTATTCCATAACAACCTTCTTCACACTCTACTTTGTAATCGAATGATATTTTCACATACACACATAAGAGAACACTCAACACCTTTCCAACACCCAACATTGATGAAACAATCGCTCTTAAATATCCACTACATGAGATTTCATCAATAACTTTGTTGGCTAGGAAAATAAAACATATTTGCAATGTCGGCCCAAATTTACAAATAAAATTTTAATGTGAATCCACCAAGGTCAGCCACAACATAGTGGAGACCCAAATTTAAAAATCCAACACAAAAAGACTTCAATTAATTTCACCTTAATGATCCACAACATGCTACCATCAACATGTTCACCAAGAATAAGAAAAACAAACATACACAAGAATTTTTTTTTACCACGAGCACACTGATCAATGTGGATGAACCTCAAAGATAAAGCATGATCCAGAAACATCCAAGAGCACCAAGAAATAATAGAGAAACATCCACAACAACTGAGATTTCTAGAATCACATAAACTTCATTCAAAAACACTAACAATGACCACAAAAACACTGCTAGACCACAACATGATCAAATATATACACGAACCTCTGATAATTTTGGTAGTTGGTCTAGATACACTCATCAAAAAACCCTTTAGTCCACAACAGCTGAACTTCATCGTAAAAAACAAGACACCTTCAAGACCTGCACAGTTCCACAAGGAACTTGGAATATTTTCTTTTACAATTTTCTCAATATCCTTGACATATACAACCTATAGTACACCAAATGCTAATAGTGTTGACATCAATGACAACCACATATTAGCAACATATCCACAACATCCAATACTAGCTTCTTTCACACTAGATTTACATATTCTGGTTTTACCAAAATGTCATCTCCAGTCAGCTCATTAGACCATCGTTTTAAGGACCCGGTGATCATACTTATCTAATTTTCCATGTATATAGGTCCTAGTGTCCTCAATGGGAAAAACCTTAATTGGGATATTTGAAAATGCATTGTTGGGGTCATTGTCAAAAACTTTCCATGAAAACCTCTTAAACTTTGGTCTATATCTCTTCATGATGTTGAATACGGTTGGTGTAGCCATTTTAACTTTAACAATATCTCAAATTCTTATAAAATTACTGTTATTTCAAACCCACAAAGCACATATAACTATAAATACCTTTTTTGCGCTCAATAGGATCTAGGGTACGAACATTCTACACCGAATTACTTTGAATAGCCTTTGAAAAATCTTTCAATTCACTCTTCTTCTCTTCAATGCACAAAAGTGATTAGAAATGACTTAGAATTTTACTTTATAGCTTACCGATCTACCCTAATTTCATATTTATTGCTTCAATTTTTTGAAAAGCTGAGAAACCCTTCATTGTTACACTGTAAACCCTAAAATGGTCTACAATTCTTCAGATTTGCATACTTTCTACCAAAATATTTTCCAAAAGCTTAAGCATACCATTTTTCACCATATATCTTTGTTTCACTTCTTGACACCTCATATTTCTAGGGGATTTTTTATATTTTTATGTCATTGCTCCCCCTAAGCCCATGCCTAGGTTTAGTTTTCAAGAGAATTATCTACAGCAAGGGAGGTACAAATGCATTTGATTCATCTTTGTTCTCAGGTTTCTCTTTTTTCTTCCAAATCTTCTCCATTTATTTCTTGACTTCTATAGGATCAACTTTCTTCACAGGTTCATTCCTTTATTCTAGATTAGTCTTCCTTCCATTCTAGCTTCTGCAAAATCTTGAAATGTGTCTAGGTTTGTTGCAATTGTAGCATATAACATTTTTCTGATCAAACTAACTTCTAAATTTAGTATTGATTTGCACTAGTTAGCCTTATGTCCAAATACATTGCATCTATAATATTAGCCATTGAAAGATTGAAACATTCTACAAGCATTGAATCTATTCATCATCTGACTTCTACACTCAATAGCTCTATGTCCAAATTTCTTGTATTTAAAACATTGTCTAGAAAAGGATCTGACATTCTAATTCATTCGACTTCTATATTCTATAGCCTTATGTTCAAATTTATTGCATGAAAAATAAATACTATTGAAAGATGGGTACCTTTGAGCATTTGGTTGTCTGATAGGAGGTCGTCTAGTATTGCTTCTTTGATTCTTGATTTGTCTATCATTTCCTTGAGTCTACTTTTGATTGTCAACCTTATTAGGTTTCTGATTTTCCTTTGAGCTTTTTCCTTCTTTAATTCCCAAACCACCTTTATCCTTAGATGGCTTATGTTCTGAAATTAGTTCATCAAGCATAGTAGTACTTGTTTTGAATTTGTCCTCATGATATTTTTCTTTCTCCAAATTTGATCTTTGTGCATTCATTAGTCTTGCTTTGTATCTTAGCATTCAAACAATCCTTAATTCTTATCTTTTCTTCCACTTGTACTTTAATTAGGTAATATCTTCGTTTTCCTTCAATTGTTCATTAACTTTTCTATGTCTTTCTTTGAACTTCTTGTTTTGTTCTCTTAACTTTTTGACACATTCATTTGCTTCCTCTAAGCTTCATATTTTTGTTTTCACCTTCAACTCTATCAATATCTTCAAGAGTAGCTTTAATTTCTTCTTTGTCAACATGCAGTCATCTTCTATGTACTCAATTATAGAAGTTTCTTCTGAAGGAATAAGACACCATTTATTAGCCATGTGTTCAAACTCCAAGATCTTCCTCAAGTTGTTAGGATTCTTAGAAGGAACTAGGCTCTAATACCAATTGTTGAACACGTCGAATATTGAGGAGGGTGAATCAGTATTTGATATGACTAATTAATCACAAACCATCCAATTAACAAAGTAAATATAACTTCAGTAATGAATGAAAACGTGAAAGAAATCTCAAGGCAACATAACACATGAACACCAAGATTTTTACATTGAAAACCCTAAAAGGGAAAAACCATGGTGAGGATTAGCTCATAATATATTATAATTAGTTATAAGATATTACAAGGGCTCATTGCTAGGACACACTGCCCTTGTAAGGATCACAAACATAAATAGATGCTAAACAAAAGTGGCTACATAACCAAAGTGTGAATTGATACAAATTTCACTTCCTTATGTTGATTTCAATTCCTTTGAAGCTATGAATGCAAAATACTGCTCTTCTTAGTAGTTAACATTCTCAACAATTATACCCTTATTTTGATCTCACACATACAAATTTTTAGGTTTGTACAATATCAGATATCATGCATATCACATTACCTTTTTAACACACTATGCAACTCAAAAATTTCCAACATATATAGCCAATTACATTCGTGTACTTCAATTAGGTCACCCTAATTAGATATAGCCCTATTTTAATTCAAAATAGCTTTTTCAGCTCCACACTTGATTCAAAAAGATCTTCACACTCAAATAAAACATGCAATAATTGATTTAGGTTGACATGGACCTAAAATAGATCTTACTAACATTTGTAGTACATACTTACTATTTACAACACATAACATGTATTAGGTCAGCCAAGGATTGGACCTAATCACAAAATAAGCCAATTGATCACACACCAATGATTCATATGATCACATAAGCACACACCAAATAGAATATGTAGAGTATTGAAACCTATAGACTATTTCCCAAAATTATAAAGACGGATTCCAAACATCGGAGGAATGTGGACCAAATAACTCATACCCATTTACTATATAAAGCCAAAAAATGTATGTGAAACTTCTGCTACTTGTAAATTTTATCCTATTCATCCAAAATCATTGAAATATTGATCATAGATGCATTTTGTAGTCCCAAATAACATACTACAACTTCATAAGCTGATCTTTTAACATGAACAATTCTAGACCAAATTACTGGATTAAGATTTCACCAAAAACTATTTATCAGATTAGACAAAACTGTCAACAATCAATGTTGGCATCAATGGAAACACATCAAAGGGTTCCTTCTTCATTCTTTCAAAAAATTTAATATTATTGATGGTTAGGGATCTCTTGTCATAAGTAGCACCAATAAGGTCCATAACCACTACATTTTTGATAGATTTCAAAATAGAAATGGGTCTAGTGGAGCATAGACAAGTAACTTCTCTTATTACATCCCTTGTTATCACGTTGGGCATATTAGTCCAAAAAGATTGATCTTGAATTATACTTAATGCCATTCTAACCCAATTGTTTTCATAACACAAGTTCAAAAACCATTGCCATACATCTAGTTTCTTAGCAACTAGATTTTTATATTCTAGTTTTAGGGAGAAATATTCTCCTGTTAGATCATTTATCCACAAGTCTCCTAGCTTAATGTGAGAGTGTTCATCCATTTTACCATGAATATAGATCATAATATTCTCAGTTGGAAAAACCCCATATGGAATATGAGAAAATGCACCCAATGGATTATCTTCTATGGATTTCATGGGACATTTCTTGAATTTAAGTTGCGGTTTCTCTATTACTTCCACAACCCTCAGTGTGGCTATTGCAAAGTAGATGTAAACTGATTTTCCAATAAAGCTCTTCAAAAACTAGGGTATATAGATTTTTAAATACCTTTTTCTTCACTCACAGAACTAGGGTTTTGAAGCACTAAATCTCAATTCCCCTTGATCACTTTAAATTATTTTTGCATTTCTCTTCTCCTTGTTGAATTCCTTTGTGAAATTAATTTTCCTTAGTGAAATCGCTTATAGTCCTTTGATTTGACATAATTTTGTGTTGAAAGCTTTAAATAATAAAGCTATCAACCCTTCATTTGTATGCACAATCAAATTTTGAAGCTCCATAAACTTCCACATCATCGTATTTTCTTCCACAATCTTCACTAATAGATCAAGCATGTTTATCTTCATCATATATCTTTGTGTTGAGGAATCAACACCTCTTCTCTGGTTGGGGGACAAAATAATTCCATTAAAGCTCCCCCTAAGCCATAACTCTTAGCTTAGATTCCAAAGGAAACATCTGCATTGGAAGATGGTACAGATTCTTCCTTGACTTTTGTATATTCTTTCTTTCTCCAAATATTTTCTATTTCCTTCTTTGTTTCTACTAGATCAACCTTTTTTACTAGTTCATTCCTCTTTACTGGATTAACTTTCCTTGTATTTTTGCTTCTGCAAAACTTAGCAATATGTCTAGGCCTATTGCAATTGTAGCATACAACATTCTTATGAATATTATTCCTTCTATTCACTCTAGATATGCATTAATTATCTTTGTGTCCAAATCCCTAGCATGTATAATGGTAGCCATTGAAAGATTGAATCATTCTACCCTTGTTATAGCCATTCATCATTTGATTTCTACATTCACTAGCTCTATGACCAAATCTTTTTCATGTAAAACATTTACCAAAAAAGGATGGGACATTTTGATTCATTTTGAGTCTACATTCCATTGCCTTATGTCCAAATTTATAGAATAATAAAAACTATTGAAAGATGGGTACCTTTGTAAATTTGGTTGTCTTATCGATGGTCTTCAAGCTTCATTTCTTTGATTCTAATTCTTGCCATTGTTCTTCTTATCTTCAATCTTCTTTTTAGTGTTTGATATCTCATCTAACTTTGAACTTTCTCCTATCTCAAACCCTAATCCACCTTTTTCTTTAGAGCCTTTCTAGTTTTTAATCATCTCATCAAGCTTTGTAGCACTCATTTTTAATTTGTCTTCATGTCTCCTTGCTTTCTCCAAATATGATCTTATATTTACCACTTCTTGCACAAGCCTTGTACATTCCTATGATTTTCTTTTCACCATCGAATTCAAGCATTATTCAATTATTTTATTTTCTTCAACTTGCACTTTTAGACCACTGATGGATTCAATTGCTCATTGAATTCCTTATGCATTTCTTTGAACTTCTTGATTTGATCTCTCAAATTTTTGATGCATTATCTCTATTTTCATCTTTAGTCTTTTCAAGATCTTCAAGGGAAACTTTGAGTTCTCCATCTTTTTCAAGCATGCAATCTTCTTCTATTATTCCAATAGTTGGAATCTATTCTAGGGGAATAGGAAATTTTCTATCAGCCACATGTTCAACCTCTAAGACCTTCCCAAAGTAGGTTAAGCTCTTTCCAAGGAACCAATCTCTAATACCAATTCTTGAATACCTAGAATACTAAGGGGGGAGAACTAGTATTCTCTTAAACCATTAAAATAATAAACATCCAATCACCAAAGTATATTCAACTATAATAAAGAAAGAAAACATGAAACGCTAATAACACCATATAACACATGAACACTAATATTTTTACATGGAAAACCAAAAATGGGAAAAACCACGGTGAGTATTTTCTCACAATATATTATAACCAGGTATAGTATATTTATAGAAGTGCTCATTGCAGGTGGAATCATTGTCCAAGTGGACACACTATCCACATAGAAAAGATAGAAGAGAGATGTGGCTCACATCCTATTTTGAACTTTTACAATTGCATCTTTCATATGGATGCAATACAATTCCAATAAAGATAAAAAAATTAACTTTACACACTTCATCTGAATTAAATCTAACAATCTGTTTTGTTCTATATTCACATAGCTCTGATCTTCAACTCAACATTCATAACTTAACTTTGAACTACTCTCATAATATTCACATATAGAATCTTTTCATCACACATCATATATTCATTCCATTAATCAAAACACCAAAAAGATCTAACATATATATCTGCATCAACTCTAACATTGATTAGGTTGGCCTAATTTAGATGTAACACCCAAAAAATTTCATCCACACTTTGCACCACAATTAAAAACTCAAAGAAACTTGGAATAGGTTGACATAGATCTATATTAGATCTCACATAAGACTACAACACTTATTTATCCTTCACATACCTTCAAACTTGTTAGGTCGACATGACATAAGACCTAATAACAAAATCCTTCAACTGTGTATCCACATCTCAATATGTGGACCTAAAAAATAAATTCCAACTAGAATTCATATTCTACTACCATTTGGAAACTTATCCTCAAAATTTCAAAGCCAAAGGCTCATCCACGGAGAAGTGGGAAATCTCCCACACACATGCATTGCACAGATAATGACTATAATTTGCACAACCAAACTCTGTTACTCATATATCTCAATCCACTTGTCAAAAATTGATGAAATATTAGAATTAGATGTGTCTAACATCCAGTAAAATAATGTTATAAGTGCAAAGTGAACTTTTATTTACAAAGTGGTGTAGACCCAAAAATAGATGCACTGTTACCCTAAATTAACCGAATTGACACTTAGTCAATTTCCTACTCAACTTACTTTTCTGGATCAAACCATCTTGCAAATATGTCTTCCTAGATAACTTAAAAAATATGTTAGAGCTAATAAAAATAGTTTGCAACCAAAATATTCACATAAGTTACAATCTTGACATCAATGACAACACTATAATACATTGTTATTTACCTTTTCTTGTTCCTCATGCTCATGTTGCCAAACAACATCATCAATGATATTCTTCTAGGAATCTCCTCAAACTTCCAACAATGTCCATCCCTTACCTTTGAGGCTTAATCCTTACCCAAAGTAAACTTTACCTCCACCATCTGAAAATACACTGAGTAATTTATTTGGCCTAACTGATCTATCAAATGTATCACAAATGAGATGGTTGTCAAAAGGTCTTATCTAGGATTAAGTTCTCTATGGTATCCTCTAAATACAAAAAGAGTACATGAGGCTTAAATCCATGAACAAGAGCACATCTACATGAAGGTCACATTGTTGCAAGAGTTTCACCCTTGGGATACTTTTGTTGTGCAATGTGGTGCTTAGGTTCGTGACATGGCTCAACCACCTCTTGTGGATCTTGGATCTTATATAAATCTGGCGGTTGTATCAGGAATTGATAGGTCAATATTTTGGTGCAATCATATCCACCTATGCAACAATTGGTATAAGAGTCGAGGTCATAGGTTTGAACCCCTCGCTTGCATTGGGGGGAAATTGTTGCAAGTGTTTCACCCTTGGTCTCCTTATGTTGTGAAACATGATACTTAGGTTTGTGATATGGCTTAACCACCTCCTATGGATCTTGTATCTTGTATAAATCTATCCATCATATCAGGCATTGATAGGTTGATCTTTTGGTGCAACAACAACTGCCTGTGCAATACACACAATCTACTGAGAGGGGAGGGTGAATTAATAGCTCTAATCAATTCAAAAAATTTAACTCAACCACAATTATAAAAACATATGATTCTTGAAAACTAACCCCAACACAAGTAACTGGACATACAACATGAATATTCACTACTACTAAGCACCATCAAGAGCACACATACACACAAGAGAACACTAGATATATGTGGAAACCAAAGATGGGAAAAAGCATAGTAAGAATAGTTGCTTGGATCTACTATCCAAATCCAGCCTCATAAAGAAAAAATATACAAGAGAAATTTACAATATGAATTAGGAAACAACCTACTAGAGACACCAATCCCCTATTGTGTTTGTAGGCATCTGTTAGACACACAAGGCAATTGAGGGGGGTTGCATCAATTGTACATTAAAACAATCAAATCCTCATCAACCTTCAAAACCTTATTATGCGTCAAAATGAATGTAAACTAATGAAACATAAAAACATTCACAACCATACACCATAGAACACTATATTTATGTGGAAAACCCTAATTAGGAAAAAACCACATTGAGTATTAACTCACATATATATGAATAAAAACATTGATTACAAAAAAGGCTCACTACTAGAAGGGCTCACTACCAAGGGCTCACTACCTAAAGGACTTGTATAGAATAGAAATAGAATAGAAGAAGACCATTACAAGGAGGTTCACTACCTCAAAGAAATATGAAGGTCCATCACAAAAACTCTACACCATCCACAACCTTCAATTCACTACCTCTAGCAACTTCAAGTACTCTAAAAATGTAGAAACATTTTGCTCATTGCTTCTAGTAGCCTTAGTGTTTAAGCTCACACTCAAATCACAACACTTTATTACATTCACACAATCCTTTACATCTCTCCTCATCACACACATCTCCAACAATTAACCTTGATTAAATATCTTTCGTGACCTCAAACAACTTCTCTAGGTTGGCCTTCATGAAACACAGGCACCTCAAACATGCAACCACCAAATAGTTCAACACCAAAAAATTTTGTGATGGAATGAAGTAAAGAAAGACCAAACCTAGTGTTAAATAAGACCCAAATCGACCCTGACACACTTCACCATGCTTCCACAAACAACAAACCATCTTCGTAATTAGTGATAGCATGCCAAGTTGGCAAAACCTACACTAACACTATTAAACAATCAATTCACTCTTCACTAGGTCCGAAAACATCCTGCAGACCATGTAGCAACATCACAAAAAATCTTGGAATATTCCAACATCATCAGAATATTCAACACTGCCACAACCACCTAAAACTAAGAATACTATTTTCTTATGAAACTAGCCACACTACCACAAACATACAACTCACTAACCAACCTTGCAAAAAAAATAAACACCAAACACTCTAGGGGAAGGTAGATGTAGGGTGAAATCACAATACTATGTTTCACTTTTTTGCCAATATGGACATTTATATCAACATTTTTAACTGAATCTTCACCTTCTAAGACCTATAGCAACTAAACCATTAAGAATTTGAAGACGATGTAAACTAGTGATTTGTGTGTAGATTCTAAATATATATATTTTAAATTTTTTTCTAAAATAAATCATGAATCTTTCAACATCTCTTTTAATAACAAGTTTTAAATAGTATTTTTTTCAAAAAGTAACATTTATGTAGTCCAACATAGCTTTTTTCTAGAAAGGATAAAATTTTAATTTTTAAAATATAGATTCTTAACATCACTATTTAGGCCAAGGATATTAAAACATAAAATTTTGACAAGTGAAAGGGTTGGCTAAGCTTGTAATTGCTACTCCATTAAAATGTGTTCTATGTGAGTCAAATATGGAAGAGGTACATCACCTATTTTTGCATTGTCGTTTTGCAAGTTCTTGTTGGAAATTTGTAAAATGGAAATTAGACTGGTCTCCTCCCTCTTCATCTAATCTTTGGGATATGTTCACAAGCTGGATAGTTTTGTATAAGTATTCGGTATTTGAAAGCATTTGGAAAATCATGCCTTCTACAATTGTGTGGTGCATCTGGTGGAAGAGAAATAAGAGGATCTTTCAAAAACAAAACTTTAGTGGTGAGCAAGTATTGATTAGCTTGGAGAAGTTGATTTATGAAGTTACAAATATATATGTATTCAATTCTAAGAATGTTGGATCAGAATCCTCAGATTAGGATGCAAAGCAACTTAAGGCTTGGACTTTATTAGCTATTCCTTTTAAAGGTAGTCGAAAGCCAAGTGTAGAATTGAAGAAAGATTGGAAAAAGGTAGTATGGATTCCTCCCCCTACTGATTTTGTGAAATTAAACTTTGATGGTGTAGGTTGGGGTAATCCCAAAATATCAAGTGCAGGGGTCTCAATAAGAAATCATGAGGGGGTTCATATAGGGTAAAAATTAATTCATCTTCCTGTTGGGTCTAATAATCAAGCAAAAGTTCATGCACTTCTACATGGGTTGCACTTGGTCACTCAATTAAATTTATCCAAGGTTCAAATTGAAGGTGATTAATTGGTTATCATTATTGTATGTAGAGTTAGAGGTTCAGGTAGTTGATAGCTAAAGTATGTTATGGAACAAATTTGGCAATCGTTAGAAAATTTGGAGACTTTTCAGTTAAATCATGTTTATAGAGAGGGTAACCAGATAGTTGATTATTTAGCAAGCCAAGGTTGTGAAAAGGAACAGTCATAAGTTTCATATGGGGTAGAAGCAAATGGGTACATAGGTGCTTTCCAAGACATAATTAATCTTGAAAAATAAGATATTTAGACAAGGTGTTCCATAGAAGCACTGCTTGTGGGCTAGGATTTAGTTTTTGTTATTCTAATTGGTGTTTTATTTTGTAGGTTATGTTATGGAAATTTATTACTATTTTTCTAACAAGAAAGTTAAAATATAATTTCTAATACACTCTATACATTCCAATGTCAACTCGGCAATGAGTCATTGAAACACTATGTTTCAACATGCTGGCTTGTGGGTTCTAACACACCAAATAATGTCAACATGGCATTTTAATACAATATCAGATTGGCATGCATGGGTGTGTGGGCTATGATGCATGAAAAAGTGACATATGCAAATGGGATAACAGGTACAAAGGTGGCAATCATCAGAATATGGCTCCACAAATGTCTTTGGTTGACACAAAGTGACATCAAATCTTGTGTGGGAAACATAGTTGGCACGAGTTGAGTCTCTCATTAAACATGCATGTTTTTCTCAAAGTCACAAGGGGAATTACTACAAGAGGTGTTTGGCAATAATCTTGTGCACCACACAAAGGATTCATCATCAATTTGCATGCTATACAATGGACAAGGTATTTTAAGTATTAATCAACAACTCCTTGTCATAATGAAGCTTCAAACCTTGAAGTGAAATAGAGATCTTGTTTGTGTGGAATAATCTACTTCCTCCTACAAGAAAGCTATGAATTTAATGAAGGGTCAATCAAAAAGGATATGTTCGCATCTATATAATGTAGTGTTATTCAATGACGAACACACTTTTGGAGAATTAAACAAGGTAGATTGCATGGTTGTTTAGCCTGGTGGGTTTTCACAGTCAGCGCATGGTGGTTACTTCATCACTCATGTTGGCAGTTTACTTTCTTAGTCATCAAGAAGACAAATTCAGAGGTGCTAAGCTATTTTTTTCTATAATGCTATTATCTTATGGTGTCAGTTTTTTCAAATATTTCAAGAGGAATTGGCATTGTTCTCCCCATGCTAGGGTTGGAATTCTCTTAGAAACTTACATTTACTCCCAATTGTTATCTCCATTTCTTGGTTTAATATATCAAGGTGGTCACATTCATTAATAGGAAGTGTGTTTGCCTGGGAAGGGGTTTAAATTATAATTCTATGCAAATAAGTGTACTATTTTGCTATATCAAGGTGGTTTCTAAGTGCCTGTATCACTGGGTAGTTAGAATTATTAAAGTTTATTGGTTTTTTGTTTGAAATTTTGTGAAAATAAGTTTATTGGGTATTTATTTTAGGGTGGTTTCTAAGTGTCTCTATTTCTAAGCATTTTCAAGGTGCTATCAAATTTCTTTTCTCTAAGCATTTGTACACCCATGGAGTATGTGCTGAAGAATTTTAGAGTTCCTATAAAGATCAAAGAAGGTAAGCGGCCTTTCTTAGGGAAAATAAATGAGTTCAAGCTTTCTTTCATCTTTCGTGTGTCCTGTCCAAGCATGGTGGATAGTATTAGAATAGTAATTAGGGAAGAAATTTTAAGTCCACAATCTCCAACATTGTTGTTTCCTTCGCAGATGTTATCAATTTTATTGTCCAATGCTATGGATTTATTATAGTCCCTAAAGTCTCTTGAACTTGTGGTTGAAGAGACTATCCAACCTAATGTTCTTGGGGAAGATAAATTGTAAAAGAGTGTGCAGTCTTACATTTGGACAAGGGAAAAGGGTATGTTGTAGGATTATTCTTGAGGAGTTACCTTAAGAAAAAGTAGTGTTACAGAGCTACATATGAGGCTGTCAAGAGAGGTCTAAAAATGATGATTCATGGGTATGTACAAGGTCATAAATGTGCATTCACATGAGCTAGGGTTTCAAATGGTAAATAGCATAAAGGAGAAATTATTTGCACTTTCCTTTTTGCTACCCCATCATAAGAGCCACAATCATCGTTCAATTGCAAGTGCTAGACTACATATAGCTAATCTAAATGATCTCAGAGAGGGCAAAGGTGATTATGATATAGATATCAATGCAAACCAGGAGGGCTTAGTTGTAGCAATGGGCTTTATGGAAGAATGAATACATGGAAAAATAGTGTTATTCATTTTTGTTAACTGCATATATTGTACTCATATGTATTTTGAAAGACAACAATGGTAGTAAGGAAGCATGTGCTGATAGTAGATGACACAATTTTGTTTTATCATATTATAATTCTCATAATCGGTACTATAATTTTGATTATATGTAATCTCTATATTTCATATTATTAATATAAATAGTTAGGCTATGACCTTTTATCAATATATATATATATAGGGCAGGGATAATTTTCCATAATTTTTTGTTAAATATTTTTAATTAATTTTTGAATTCATTGTAACTATCCTTTGGATATAGGTGTATGTCGTCAAACATAACTTCTTGTGTATATATCAAAATCCAATTTTTATTGTTTTGGTCAAATAATGACATCAATACCTAGGGAAAAGGTATTTTTGAATTTTTTTTACAATGTTTTACTATTTTTCTACCTCTATATAATGAAGAACTTGATGCTTGGTGAAAAATCTATTTTCAATAAAAATTAAAAATTAAATACTCAATAAAATGAAAACATATTAAAACTATACTTTTTGGAAAGATTGTTTCAAGGGTTGCAATCTTGGAAAATATAATTTCTAAATGACTTTATTTAATTTCTCAAAAGGTAAAGAAGTGTTTTTTTTCTAGCATTTTGATAGGTGTAAAGGAGACTCCATTGTGGGTGTAATTTAATAGTAGAGGGGTTTTATCCAAGGGGTTTGATCTAAGTGGTTCCTATCTAACCCTCTTCAATTAAAACCCTTTATATGGAACCTCTCAAGGCTTAAATCACTATTTTTTTAAAAAATAAGTGATTGTAGGAAAAAATAAGAATGTCTCAAAAGTGAGACACACTATTGTGGCAGCACCCTACAAGCAATATAAGCATGTTCCATTTCTCCCAGACACGTGGAGAAATGTGGAGCAATGCCATTTCTCCCAAACAACCTTCTTCACAAGAAACACAATATCAAAAACATCTTCCATTGCCCCATGATACAAAACCTAAAACTCTAGATATAACACCTTTGAACATATTTGATCATCTCATCCAAATAGGACAAGCACATATTCAACCACAAAGAAATACAAAACACAATGGAGCACACAATTCTGTCACCTTGTACACTCTCTATTCAAATTTTCTGAAAAGCACTTGGAAGCCAAGTGAACAAGCTGCATCACCAACACCTTCTCATTACAACCACACTTTAGGTTGGCATAGGTTGACATGAATGGTAACACTAATGACAACATATTGCAACAATCTCCAAAATTTTCCCCCTTTGTCATTAATGACAACACCAACTCTAAAAATCCATCAATAATAAAAGCAACCCCACACCAAGTAACACTTACCCTTACTTGGAAATTTCTTTCATTTTAGACTTCTTTCTTTCTCCCCTTTCTTCTAAGGTTTTTTAGGATTCTTTTATCTCCCCCTTTTCTTATAGTTCTTTCCTTGATATTTTTAGACTTCACTCTCCCCTTTGAGATCAATGGAAAAGGGGAAAACCTGGAAACTACTTTAGGCAACACTTGTAGACTACTTTCTCTCCCATTTACTTTCTTTACCACTCTCTTTCCATTTATTTCTCTCCACTTCTCTCTCTCCATTGCTCTCTTCCCCTTAGGGACACAAGATATGCTCCTACTGACTACACCAACCAAAGACAACACTACCTACTCCCCCTGAGAGTTAGCCTTTATTAGTCCAAGATAAAGAATAAATCTTGAATTGGTTAGTCTTTATTAGTCCAGGAAAAAGAGTAAATATTGAATTTCTCACTTGGAAAAATGCATCAAATCATGCATATAGTTGAAAGGATGGGCAATAACCCCTAGATTCTGCCTGAGATACTCAAATTTATCTTTTGGAAGAGACTTTGTGAAAATTTCTGCTATTTGATCTTTTTTAGGAACATACTCCAACTTCACTTTATTCTCACCAACTTTCTCTCTTAAAAAGTGATATCAAATAGAGATATGCTTTGTCCTTGAATGTATTACTATATTTTTTTAAATGTTGATAACACTTTTATTATCACACAAGTTAGGAATGGGTTCATCATATGATACTTTGATATCCTTTAATGTATGCTTCATCCACAACACCTATTTTTAGTAATATGATGTTGCAATATGTTATGCCTCTACAATAGATAGTGACATTGAATCCTGCTTCTTACTCAACCAAGAAACCAATTTGCTTACAAGAAAGAAAAAACCTCCACTTGTACTTCTTCTATCATCTCTACAACTTGCTCAATACATGCATCTATATAAACACTCAAAGAGAAATCAATATCCCTAGGATACCATAGACCAAAGTCCAGAGTGCCTTTCAAATATCTAAATATCCTTTTTACTACTACCACATGTGATTCTCTAGGATATTCTTGAAATCTTGCTACAAGATATAGTGCATGCATTATATTTGGTCTAGTAGCAATTAATATAGTAGTCCACCAATCATGGATTTGTACTTGCTCTTATTTGTCTTAGGAGATTCATAATTTTTGCTCAACTTACAACTAGTAACCATGGGAGTACATACTAGTTTAGAGTCCTCCATTCCAAACTTCTTTAACATTTCCTTGACATACTTTTATTGTGAGATGAATTTACCTTTATCAAATTGACTGATTTTTAGCCCAATGAAGAAATTCATCTCCCCAAAAATTGACATTTCAAACTCATTTTTCATCTCCTCTGCAAACCTTTTACACATTTCCTCATTATCTCCAAAGATTGTCTCATCAACATACACAACCAAAATAGGTATTTGATCTCTCTCAATCTTGAAGTAAATATTTTTATATGTAGTACCCTTTTTTAATTCTTGCTACAATAAATACTTATCCAATCTTGCATACCAATCTCTAGGAGCCTATTTGGGTCCATATAAATCTTTCTTCAACTTGTAGCACATATCAAAATCTTTTGATAACTGAAAACATTTTGGTTGTACAATGTACACCTCTTATTCTAACCCACCATTCAAAAATGTAGACTTGACATCCATGTGATACACATAGAAGTCTTTGTGAGTTGGAAAAGCCAAAAACATCCTAATAGCTTCCATTCTTTCTACTAGAGAAAAATTCTCTTCAAAACCTATTCCTTCCAATTGTGAGTAGTCCTTACACACAAGTCTAGCCTTTTTCTGATAACTTTCCATTCTCATTCAACTTGTTCTTGAAAACCCATTTAGTTATTATCACATTCTTGTTTGTTGGTCTTGGGACCAACTCCCATGTCTGCTTCTTCTCAATCTGCTTCAGTTATTATTCCATATATTTGATCCAATTTTCATCCTTGCATGCTTCAATTATTATTTTAGGTTCTACCTTGAAGAGTAAACAAAATTTTACTTGTTATTTTACCATAGCAACTCTTCTTCTTATTAGCACACCTCTGATTTTGTCCCCAATTATTTGATCCTCAGAATGATTCTTTTGCACAAAATTAGGAGTTTTAGAATTCTTTTTTGTAGCTTCTTCCTCTTCAACTAGCATCTAATTTTCTTCTTTCTTTTCTTATTTTTCTTTGTCTCTTCAAGGGGGTTCATCAAATTCATATCCTTCTATCAGTACTAATCTTTTGTGTGACTCTTCATCCACTTTGACACTTGCACTTTCAACTATCTTCTTTAACCTTTTGTTGTAGCACATGTATGCCTTACTCTTTGTAGAGTATTCAAGGAAGATTCATTCATATGATCTTGCATCAAAATTTCCTAGATTTTCTTCATCTCTTCTGATATAACATTTTCTTCCAAACACTCTAAAATATTTCACAATAGGAGGTTTTCCAACCATAGTTCATAGGGGGTCTTTGAACTATTCACTCTTTCTTGTCCTTTATTAAGAATGTATACTACAATATGAATAACTTCTTTCCAATATACATACAAAAAATTTGCTTCCTTCATCATGGTTCTTTTTGCTTCTTGAGCTATCCTATTCTTACTTCCCACAACTCCATTCTGCTAATAATTCCTAGGAGCTAATAACTATATTTTTATCCCATGATCTTCAAAAAAGTTGTTAATCTCATTGGAGGTGAAATCACCACCTCTTTCATACCTCAAATTTTTTATTTTCAAATCCATTCCATTCTCAACCATAGACTTAAATGCTTTAAACTTATCTAGACTTCTAATTTTTCTTTGAGAATGGTCTCCCACATCATTCTAGAGTAGTCATCTATGAACAACATAAAATACATGTCACCTTGAGAGCTTCTTGTTTTGGTAGGTACACATAGGTCTATATGCACCAACTCCAAAGGTCCTACTGTAGAATATTCCTTAGTTTTGAACCTCTTCTTTGTCTACTTTCTAAATTGACAGTCCTTGCTAATTGCATCGATAGGCTTTGTAATTCTTAGAAAATCTCTCATAGCTTGAGTAGAGATGATCTTCACTAGGCTATCATAATTGATGTGACCCATTCTTCTATTGCATAGCCAACTTTCATTAATTTGAGACATAAAGAACTTTACACCACCACCTTCGAGATGATAAAATTTTCCTTATGTCCTAGTTCCAGTTGCAACTAATGTTATGGAGCTTCCTTTTTTGATTTCAAAAATATTATCCTGAAACACCATGTATCCTCTACTACAATTTTTTCCTAACTAAGAATAATATGCCAAAGACCCTTGATATAATGAATATCATCTATCTTATTCTTTCCATCAAAACTAATTGAACCTTTTTCCACAAATCTCAGTAGATCTATCATCACCAAACTTAGCAATACCACCTTCATACTTTTCAAGCTTAACAAACTTACTCTTATCACATGTCATATGATTTGAGCATCCACTATCAATTATCCAATAGTTTCTCTCACAGTCAACATAGTTCCTTCAATATTGTGACCTATTTCCAGAGCAATTTCCTTCACACACCTTTTAGGATTAGTATAATTAGTTCCAACATTTAGAGCCATAATCAAGCATTCATCACTTCCATCATTAGGATAGTTTGATTCCTCATCATCAAATAAACCACTATCTTCTTTAACATAATAACTCTTCTTGATAGATTTACCTTTATGATATTTATGTATGTCATTTGAAACTTTGATTGGAAATTTAGAAGGATACTGACTTATCTTTCCACAGTTAAAACATTTGAAGCCCATAAATTACCTTTGTATTTTCTAGTCCCCTTTTTAATCTCCTTAAAAAAATTTCTTCCACCTCATCAAGATCATCCAGATCATATTCATCATTCTCTTTCTTGTTGAATTTAAAATAAGTTTCTTTCCTTGGGTCATCTTTATAAAAATCTCTTAATTCAAAATTAGTTAAAGCACTAAACATTTGATCTCTAGAATATTGATCTAAATTCTAAGCTTCCTTAATAGTAGAAAATTTAGCACTATAAGATTTAGGAAGATTTCTCAATACCTTTTTCACAACTCCACCTCCCTATAATTTTACACCAAGACCATTAATGGTATTGACAATTTCATCCACATTGAGCATGTAGCCAACAATATCTTCAACTTCTAACATCCTTAGGATTTCAAGTTTGGCTTTAAAATTTTGCATCTTTGCTTGCTACCTTATCATCTCCTTCATAAATGCTCTGCAATTTTTTCCAAATCTCTTTAGTAGCCTTCAGGCTTATCACCTTCACAATTTCTAAATCAGAAAGCCCACTCAAGATAGAATTCCTTGCTTTTCCATTATTCTCATAATCCTTGATCTCATCATCACTTTCTAGAAGAGTAGTAGGCATAGTGTATCCATTTTCAACTAACTTCCAAACAACAAACCCTAATGAGACAAGAAAGGATTTGATCCTATATTTCTAGAAAGCATAGTTTGATCCATAAAACATAGGAACTTTGATACCATTCCTATGTGCCATCGGATCTACCTCAAGTGGTTAAGCTTCTTCCAAGGAACCAAAAATCTGATACAAATTACTACACACATGATAATTGAGAGGTGGGGGGTGAATCAGTTGTGCATTAAAACATTAAAACCATCATTAACCTTCAAACCCTTATTATGTATCAACATGAATGTAAAATAATGAAACATAAACACATTCACAACCATACACCATAGAACACTATATTTATGTGGAAAACCCTAATCAAAGAAAAACCGCAATGAGTTTTAACTCACATATATATGAATAACAACATAAATTACAAAAGGATCACTATTGAAAGGGATCACTTCCCAAAAGAAAATAATGGCTTACTACCCAAAGGAATCATTGTCCAAAATAGAAAGAGAATAGAAGAAGACTGTTATAAGGAGGCTCACTACCTTAGAGCAACAATATGATCCACCACAACAATTCTACACCATTTGAAACCTTCAGCTCACTACCTCTAGCAACTTCAGGTACACTTAAAATGTAGACACCTTATGTTCACTACTTTTGGTATCCACAGGTGTTTAAGCCCACAATCAGATCACAACACTTGATTACATTCACGTCATCCTTCACATCTCCAACACTTAACCTTGATTATATATCTTCTGCGACCTCAAACAACTTCTATTGGTAGATCTCAATGAAACATATGCACTGTTGGCAACACAAGGGCAAACAACTGAGAGGGGGGTGAATCAATTGTCACATAAATTATACTTATTAAACTTATTCTTAGATCTGATAAATAAACATGAAAGCATAAATCATCACCACATCAGAAACACAGATAACACCAATATTTTTTATATGGAAACCCTGTTAGGGGAAAAACCATGGTGGAGGTTAGTCCACAAGATTATACCCAGTTAAAAGTATTATAAATGGGGAATGCACATGCATTCATGTACACTTCCTAGAGCACACTCCTCAAATACAAAAGGCTTACTACCCAAGGGAAGACACACTATCTTATAGAAACATTTAGATTACATCTAGATCTTGAACCAAGAAAATAACATCTACTAATGCCTGATTACAGTTCTGGTTAAGCACATAAACATCTACTCACTCTTCTTCACACTTTAATTTTTCTCTCAGAAGATTAGAACATTATTCATAAATAACACTCATACAATTCACACAACTTCACTTACCATGCCTCCAAATGGTATAAAAAATTGATCATATATATCCACAACCAAGGATAAGATCAACTACATGTTAGCTTTAACAAAATATAAAATCTGTACAAACTGTCAGCCCAAAACAATAAAATTTTTTTCAATGTGAATCAAACAAGGTCAGCCACAACATAGTAAGGACCCAAAATAATATCCTCGAATATGGAACACCTTAAAAAATTATTCCTCGAAGATCCACAAAACTCTACAATCACCCTCTCAGACAAGAACATGAAAAACATGAACTCACAAAATAAAATCACCAATCGTGAGCACAATGATCAATGCAGATGAAAAAAAAGATAGAGCATGTTCTAGAAATATCCACAAGCATAATGAATCACTATATAAGCATCCACAGTAACTCACATTACTAGAATCACATTTTCTTTCAAGAACACCAACTGAAGCAACATAACAACTGTTAGAACACAAATACTCATAACTCGATTATATCTTCACGCGAACCTCTAAAACTTCATGTGGATAAACTAGATATACTTGAAAACAAATGCTTTGATCCACAACCTCTTATCATCAATATACAGAGCTAGCTACCATACTGAACTTAACTACACCACTGACCACTTGTAACTTCTTTTATTACAATTTTCTCAATATCCTCAACATATATAGCCTTAAAGACATTAATGCAATAGTGTTGACATCAATGACAACCACATATCAACAATATCCAACATGCACCTCAAGCATGCAACCACCAAATAGGTCAACACCAAACACTTCCATGGTGGAAATACGTGAAGGAAGACCAAACCCAGGTTTAACTAGGACCCAAATCTACATTGATACACTGCACCATGCTTCCACAAATAATAAACCATCTATATAATTAGCGCTAGCATGCCAAGTTGTCCAAACCTACACTAACACTATTAAACAATAAATTCACTATTCACTAGGTCTAGAAACATCCCACAAACCATATAGCAACATCACACAACATCTTGGAATATTCCAATATCATCATAATATTGAGCAACACTATTGCAATTACCTGCAACTAAGAATACTATCATCCTCTACAACCAACCACACTATCACAAACATACAACTCATTAACCAACCTTGTATAAGAAATAAACACCAAAGACTCTAGGAGAAGGTAGATACAATAAATATAAGCATGTTCCAAAATTTTCAAGACAAGGAACCTCAACACAGAGAAAAGCACAGCAATTCCATTTCTCCTAGACAACCTTCTTCATAGGCAACACACAGTCATGCACATCTTCCATGACCACATGATCTAGAACTTGAAAATACTAATATAACACCTATGAACACCTTTTATCATCTCATCCAAACTACACAAGCACATCTTTAACCATGAAGGAATGTGGAGCATAATGCATAACACAAATTTTTCACCTTATACACTCTCTATTTATATTTCCTCAAAAGCTCTTGGAAATCAATTGAAATAGTTGCATCAACAATACCTTATCAACACCAAAAAAACCTTATCATTGGAAACATACTATAGGTTGACATAGGTTGAAATTAATTACAAAACTAATGACAACATAGTGCACCAATCTCAATAGCACCAACCTGCTAGAAACATCAATCCCCAATTGAAACAAAACAATAAATAGAACACCAGTCCTATAAGAATACAAAGATAATGATTATAGATCTTTGATATTTCTCATATATGTGCCAAAGTTACAACTAGCACTCTTCCTCACTACATATGATCTTCTGATATTAGTGCACACACTAAAATGTAACTCTCCCTTTTATATTCACCACCTTTTCTTCAATTTACACTTGTAACTAACTTTTCTTCACACCAGTGTAATTCTACTTGACATAAATCACACCATGCATTTATACAATTAATAAATATACACATGATGCTATATTGAAACTCTTCTATTCTAGTCAGGGATCCACAAGTAGCCAAGATTCCATAAGGTGGACCTAAATTCAAATTACATGAAACATGTAACACATTTGTCCAAAATCAAATTTTACTGCTGCCAAAAGAACATGATTCCATGTGCTACCACATAGACCTTAATCAAGTCCTATCTTGACACCACACACTACTAGCCATTAATGCACTAGTCTCAAACACCAATTAGATGACAAAAGACCCAAAGAATCTTTTGTCACTTCAATCTTTCTGCTTATTAAGCATAGCCTTTGGAAACTCGAGAATATGAAAGAACAAGTGTAAGCATACTCTCCTTTAAAAATATAGAGCCTACAATATCTCCAAAAGGGAGACTCGAGAAACACTAAACCTGATAAATACTAAGCTTAAACATTCTAGTATAGTTTTCTAGGCCACCACTTTCATAGTGAATATATGCATACATGATATTACAAGCATACAACAATCACACCAAATCCTAGAAGGAAGCCACTCGATAAAACTAATATTAATGCATGTTTCTTGATTTAGTGATATGATTGATATGACAGTACAATTACCAACACAAATAGGTATGCAACCATACTGAACTTCTAACTCACAACATACTACCAAAAATATACCATATATTTTCATAAATCTTTACAACTCAAAATGACAAAATGAAAAACTTTGTTCAACAATCTCCCCCTTTGTCATTGATGGAAAACATCAAAATGCTAGGCCACCCATAAAACCAGTTAGACACACATGAATAAATTTTATCCCCCTTAGATTGATTTCTCCCCCTTGGAAGATAAATTTTTAAGTTCACTTTCTCCCCGTTTTACATTAATGGAAAAGTTCAACACTCCCCCTTTTTTGCATTTTTAGTACTCTACACAATTCGGAAACTTGTTTTTCTAGATAGACTCCCCTTGATTCCATGCTTCACTACTTCTAAAAGTGTTTTGTAAGACCACCCATCCTTCTTGTAGTAGGGAGACAGAGCTCCTCCTCAACCTATGCTTCCTCTTGATTCAAGAGGAGGGAGAAATAGCTCCTAGATTCTGCTAGACAAACTCAAAAGTCTTCTTAGGAGTTGGTTTTGTGAATATATCTACTACTTTCTCCAAGTGGTCTCAACCTACTCCAACTTTACCTCCTTTTCTACAACTTTCTCTCTTAGAAAACAATACTTGACCACAATTTCTTTTATCCTTGAGTGCATCATTATATTATTTGAAATGTTTATGGCACAAGTGTTATCACAAAGAATATAAATAGGCTCATCAAACTCAATCTTCATCTCCTCTATATTTTGCTTCATCCACAGTACTTGAATACAATATGATGTCTCAATGTATTCTGCTTCAACTATAGATAATGAAATTGAGTCTTGTTCTTACTTAACTAGGACACTAAACTATCACTAAGAAAGAATGATCCACCACTTGTGCTCTTCCAATCATTTACGCTTCCTACCCAATCTACATCTATGTATATAGTTAGAGTGAAATTTCACTCTTTGGATACCATAGGCCAAAATCCATTGTAGCTTTTAAATATCAGAATATCCTCTTTATAGCTTTGACATGAGTTTCCTTAGGTGTTGCATAAAATATAGCAATCATTCCAACTACCTGCATTATATCCGGTCTAGATGTTGTCACATAGAACAAACTACCAATCATAGATCTATACAAGGTTTGGTTTGTTGAATTAGATTAATCATTTGTACTCAACTTGCATCCTGTAACCATAGGTGTACCCATGGGTTTGTAATCTTACATTCTAAACTTAGCATCTCCTTTATGTACTTGTTCTAGGAAATGGATATACCTTTGTCTGATTATGTAATTCACAACCAAACAAAGAACAATAGTTCACCTATCATGGACATTTCAAACTCATTCTGCATTTCCTTTTGAAACATCTTGCATATGTAATCACTGGTACCACCAAAAATGATATTATCTACATAGACCACAACTATTAATAGTTGATCACCTTCTATTATTACGTGCATATTATTATCCGTGCTTCCTCTTTGGAACCATTATTGCTGCAAGTATCTGTTTAATTTTGAATACCAATCTCTAGGAGCTTGTTTGATTCCATAAAAAACCTTCTTCAATTTGCAAACATATTCGAGATTGTTAGAACATTGAAACCCCTCCAATTGTTTAATGTAGACCTCTTCTTCTAGTCATCCATTCAAAAATGTTGACTTCACATCCATTTGGTATACATTTAAATTCTTGAATGCTAAAAGAGATAGAAACATACTAATTGCTTCTAGTCATACTACTAAAGAAAATTTCTCTTCAAAATATACACCTTCAACCTAAGCATATCCTTTGCACACAAATCTAGCCTTGTTTCAGATCACCTTACCTTCATTTATCTTATTTATAAAAACCCACTTTGTTCAAAACACATTCTTTCCTTTAGGTCTTGGGACTAGTTCCCAAGTTTTATTCTTCTTGATCTAATTTAGCTCTTCCTCTGTAGCTTCTATCCAAAATTTCTCTTTTATTACTTCTTTATAGGACTTAGGCTCTATCTCTGATAGTAATACAAAGTGTACTTGCTCATTTTCCTTTTCAAGCCTTTTCTAGGTTTGAACCCCACTATCTTTATCTCCTAGATTTGGTCTATAGAGTGATTTTTTTGAACATAATTTGATGTGGTTTTTGTAACAAATTTTAAACCTTCATCACTACTTTGCATTGGTTCTTCATCATCCTCTACTTCTAGAATACCAGTAGACTGGATTGTTTCATCAACTCTCACATTTTCACTTTCTACAATCCTTTTCAGTATTTTGTTGCAACATATATATGTTTTATGTTTCAAAGAGTAACCAAGAAAAATAGCTTCATTAGATATGGAATCAAATTTACCCAAATTTTCTTCATCTCTTTTGATGTAACATTTTCTTCCACATATCTTGAGATGTCTCACTAAAGCTAGTCTTCATCTCTATAACTCATGATTTCTTATTGATCTTGTGTCTAATTTGAACTCTATTCAAAATATATACTGTCTGTTGAACCACTTCTCTCCAATACATATCTAGTAGATTTTTTTGACGCAACATTTTGCTTGTTATCTCCTATATAGTCTAGTTCTTCCTTTCAACAACTCCATTTTTTTGTGGAGTCCTAGGAGAATTTTTTTCCCTCTAGATCCCATGCTCTTCATAGAATTTTTCATACTTGTTAGAAGTGAAATCTCCACCTTTGTCTAATCTTTGAACCTTAATTATTCATCTGGTTTCATTCTCTACTAGTACTTTGAATGCCTTAAACTTCTCAAATTCCTCTAACTTCTCTTTTAGAAATGTAATCCAAGTCACCCTAGTGTAATAATTAATGAGCATCATGAAATAATTGTCTCCTTGTATACTTTTTGTCATTATAGGTCTATATAGATTTGTATGGACCAAATGCAATGGTTTTGATGCAGAATACTCAGCGGGAAATCTTCTTTTTGTCTATTTTCCTTCATCACATAGTTACAACTAGTAGATTGAGGCTTCTTAATCTCTGTCATATCCTAGACCTTTCCTCTTGAGCTAATCTTCGTAATGTCATCAAAATTTATATGTCCCAACCTTCTGTGCCAAATCCAACTTTCTTCTTTCTACATAATAAGACAATTTTATCCATTCAACTCACTAAGATGATATATGTCACTATTTGTCTTGCTTCCTTATGCAATCAAACCTTCGGTACTTGATTTCTTGATTTCACATCCTTTAGCACTAAAGGATATCGTATAACCTTTATCACACATTAGACTTACACTCAATAGATTATGTTTAAGTCCTTCAACATACAAAACATCATGTGTCTTTGTCCTACCACCATCAGGACTCAAAGTACCCATACCGATGATTTTGGCAACATAATTATTTCCAAAAGTCATAGAAACTCGTTCAATTTTTTTTAAATTCATGAACTTACTTTTATCTCTAGTCATGTAGCTTGAGCAACCTTTATCTATGATCCACAATTACTTCTCTTTCTAAGAATGTAGTGAGAAATCATTGATTTCTCTAACTTTTCTCTTTAGGAATATTCTTATAGACCTTATCTAATTCATGTCTTCTACATTATGATCCTTTCCTTCTTGTTTCTAGTAGAGGACTCACAAAATTTCTTTTGTATTTCCTAGAAATGTGGCCAAAATTGTTGTATTTGTAGAAAATGATATCAAAATTGAATAGAGGTGCAAACACATATTGGTGAAAAAATTATTTCTTCTTACCGAAGCTTTTCTATAGTCCACAACCTTATGACCATAATTATTGCAAGTAAAATAGTAACCAAAAAATGAATTATTGAACCTGGTGTTGTATTCTTTTCTTTTGAATTTTCTTCTCTTCTTCTAAACTTGAATAAAGCCATAATTTTGTGCCTTGCTTTCATCACTTGCAATGATTCTTTTAGAATTTGTACTTTCGAAACCAATCAGTTCTAAACTTTATTTAATAGGATTAACTGATTTTTTCCACCTTGATCTTCAATCATCAAAACCAATCCTAGTTTTTCCATGCAAAGATTTTTGACATCCCAATATCTTATCTATATTTGTAGTACTCTTTCCAAACTTCATTTGTAGTTTCTGATTCACTTTCTCAATCTCTTTTCTCATTTTCACAACTTCTAACTCAACCTTCTCATAGTCCTTGTCTCTTGATAACAATTTTTTGATCAAAACTTCTTCAATTCTTTTTGCTTCTTCTAATTGGGTCTTCAATTCAACAATCATCTTCTCCACTTCTCTAGATCCTGAGATACATTTCCTTTATCTTTCACTTTTTCTGCAATTCTTTTCTTCAACTTCTTAATTTATTTTCTAACATATAATAATTATTCCACAATATCTACTTCATATTCATTGTTTCTAGGATACATTTTGGCATCTTCTTCAATAGTTTCAAAAGCCTTGAATACAACCTTTTCCTTTTCATATCGAGAGATATCTTCATATTTTTCATTAGTAGAGTAGTCTTCTTCCTCATTAGTGTAGAAAATATTTTGTTTCCCTAGACCTTTATTCCTTCTTTAAAATTATTTCTTTCCATAATTTTTCTCAACATTGTTAGAATCCTTATGGGGAAACTTAACCATAAAATTTAAATTTTCACTGTAATTAAAACACTTAAAAGGTAACTTTCCTTTGTACTTATTGTAGACACGGAAAAATGTCCTAAGTTTGCGAGTGGCATTTTTTGGCCGTTGTCCAAGTTCAGTAATTGAATAATTTTAATTATTCAATTATGTTCGATCATATTCCTCTATTAATTAAATAATTTTTAATTATTTAATTATTTCACCTTCCCATTTCTATTCTATCCTAATAAATTAAAATTATTTAATTGTGTCACCAATATACCCCTTTCTTCAATAATTTTTTTTTTAGACTGCAGGAATCGGGTAGCACGACCCCCTATAAACTGCAATGCACCTGGTAAACTTTTTAACGTGACCGGTGGTGCTGGCGCGACACGCCCTCCGGTACCACGGGATGGGGGGAGACTAGAACTCGTGACCAGCAGAGCCGCAACGGAATTACTTAGCCAACCGAGCTAGGGCCCCCGCCCTTCTTCAATAATTAAATAAATTATTATTTATTGAATTATTTTTCCTTCATCTATAGTTAGATAATAATAATAATAATAATTATTTGACCTTTTATTCTTCTATAAATAAATAATTGTCGAAATTATTTAATTATGAGTCATTCCTCTCTTTTGAATAAATTATTCAAATTATTTATCCATGACCAATTTCTATCCCTCCATTTAATTAAATTAATTAATTTAATTAAATGCTCCATCTTTCATTTTCTCCAAATAATTAATTTGAATAAATTATTTCTTTGCCACTTGTCCCTTCCCTCCATTTTCTCCATTTTTGAATAAACAATTTAAATTATTTATGCACCTCCTCCAGTCAAAGATGCTTTGTCATTAACCCTTGTTATAGCCTTCATTGTTGTCATAGTTTTTAGGCATCATAGTCATCATGTGTCATAGTTGTTGGTGTCATACTTGTCATGATTCCTCCAAGAATGGCATATTCTTGGTGCATCAATTCTAGACAATTGATCTTGGCATCTTTTTGAGACTTGATCTCAACTTTTCATTTTGTAATGTCCCTCTCATGTGTTCTCATTCATTGATCTTGGAATATTTTTAGAGGATTAATCTAGACCATCCATTCAAATGGTTGTCTATAAAAGATACCTTCCTCCTCCATTTTCAACTTACAGATAATTATCTCCAACTTTCCACTTACTATTTTGTAGGTATTTGCACATGTGGAAACAAAAATCTAAGGGAAAAGATTGCAAAAAGTAGAAATAGGAGAGCAATGGAAGTGATTCAAGATCCAAGCATGGGAAGTGTTTTTGTTTCATGATCTTATTTTCTCACGCTTTCATTGTTTTCTCTTTTTTAGGTGTGGTTAATAGTCTAGAGGTTTTGGTTGTCACCTATTCTAGGCTAGGAACTCTCTAACCCCATCTTACACTTACCGAAACCTCTTTGTAGCTTCCTAACAAAATTTTCTTCCTCCAGATTTGATCTAATATTAGAATATTGATCAAATTTCTTCTTAGATACTATAAATGCAACTTATTTCTTTATAAAATCTTCATTTTCAAATCTCATTTCAAAAGTAGTTAGAATTCCATGTAATTTAGCCATATGCAAAGCATTCAAATTCTTAGCTTCTTCAATTGCAGAGACTTTAAAATCAAACCTTCTAGGGAGATATTTGAGTACCTTTTTCATAATATTTTTTTCTTTCAATTCCTCACCAAGACCTTGAATGAAGTTGACAACTTCATCAACCCAGAGCAAAAATGTGGCAATATTCTCATATTCTTTCATCTCCAGGCTTTCAAACTGAGATCTATGAGTTTGTAGTTGTAGTGTAGAAAATTGTATACCTTTACATTTTCACACTATGTTTGGGTCCCTTAATTAAAGTGGACTTAATTAAGCCTCTAATTGAGCTAATTATTCATTTAAAAGCCTAATTAATCTCATTTTCTGAAAGGGAAACTTATATCAAACAATTGCAAACATCAAATTAAACACCTTGAAAATTGTGTGTCTTGGATTTAGGTCCTAAGACCCATTCACCCAAGGGCGAATGGGTCCCCTTTAGATTATAGAAACTAATTTTTAATACGTTTTTGGTGGCATTTTTATGATTCAAATTCAAGTTGCAATTTTTGGATTTTGGATTTTGATTGTTGAGAAATTAGAAAATAATTTATAAATACATAGTTATTTTATCAATTCAACATTAGAAAAAAGAGGGCAACTTTCATATGAGAAAATAATATTGTCAAGAGCAATGAAGAGAAAATTTATCAGTCATCTAAAGTAGAAAATCAAGATCCTATCATGATGTCAAAGTTTATGTGTATTCATGCATATTTTTGGAGCTAACATTGTGGTGTAGGTTTCAAGCATTCAAGCATCAAGATCAACCTGAAATCAAGTTATTTCATGCAAGATCAAGACCTTGGAGAGATGTGTTAGACTTCAATCCTCTAAGGACCTCCATTTTAGGGTTTGGTGAGTGGAAACATAGCATTGTTCATTCATCATTCCTTCCATTCATGTTTCATTTCATTTCAAGATTTAATTACCAAAACAGGGTTTGACTAGGCAAGCCCCTATTCACCAAAACAAAAAAAATCTCTCTTGTGTATGTGCAAATCTTAGGTTGAAGAAAAGATTGGAATTGAAGATCTCAAAAGTGAAAAATTGTAAAAGTTGTTAAAGTTACAAAGCTATCACAAAAATTTGTCAACACCACAAAAACTTAGATATTATATTTATTTTTCACATTTTTGCAATGAAACCTGTTGGAAAAGGCATCTCAGATCCATCACTAGAGGCTCCCAGAAATTGAGGAAAAGCTATGTACAAGGGTCCCCATTTGCCATTTCAGGACGCTTTGCGATACTTTTGGTGACAATTTTTTAGTGTCTTACCTTCTTCAAATCTATTAGAAGTTTGTTTTTTTGTTAGTATTACGCTTCATCTACATGATTCAAGTCTTACATTGCATATTTGAGTTTAATTGGTATTTTATTTTTATCTCCCAAAAGTGTTGTTCAAGTACATTTTACCCCGTTCTCAATTATAAGGAAATTTGCAAGATCTCCAATTGGGTTGACTGATCACCTAAGGGCTGGAAGTCAATTCTACCATTAGGGGATCTCATTTTCTAATGAAATAGGAGAAATATAGGTTCATTACACACCATTTTTCCTATTCTAGTTTTAGTAAATTATTGGTGAACCCTCATTTTGAAACAAACCTATTTTCCTTTATTTCATTTTGGTGAGTCTGACATTCTTGCACTATAATTTTTTTGATTTGGAGTCCATTCAAACCCTAGGTCTAGGATTTGCATTAGTTTTCATAGAATTGCATTATTTTGCATTTCATCTAGGATTGTCAAAATTGCATTAGTTTGCATCTCATTTAGGGTTTTAAATTTGCATTTTTCATTATTTAAAATCTGGAAAATAAAAGTAATTACATGCATATACATTCATTTTACATAGTACTTGCATATTAGTATATTTTCAGTCGTTTATATTTCAAGATTCAATCAAAATTACATTCAAAAAGTGTCAATTTTTTTTTCTTTTTATCCTTTATTACACTTACATTTAGACATCAAAATATGGAACACTTTTTCATAGAAGCCATAATTTACAACCTAAAAGAAAATCCCCAAACAATAACTTAGAATTTGTATTTTTCATTTGTAAAAACCCTATACAAGGACCCATTCACCCATGGGAGAACGAGTCCTTGAGGGCCCATAAAAACTAACTTTTATAGGAATTTTTGTAGTTCTCTGCACTTCCCAAATCCATTGGTAAACCCTTATTTCAGTTTGGCAATTTCTATTTTATGCATTAGGTCTAATCATCCATTTAGTTTAAGCATTGTAAATTGGGAAAAATTATTGCATTTTAAATCCATAGAACAATTATTACATCATGTTTTCATTACAAAAGTCTCTTGTTGTCATACTTCACATTCTATTTTTAGATCTTGTAGAATACTCTAAGAAATTGTTGTTTCAAGCATACGAATATGAAGTCTTTTCTCCTCTTTTATTGTTTTCCATTGATCCATCTCCCATGTGTGAAACTAAATTAGTGAAAGAGAATACAATAATGGACAATCAAGTTTATTTTTCTCCCAATATCTCTCATATTTTTAAATAATACATTTTGGTGTTATAGGATCAAGATGTCATCATTGATAAGCAAGAAAATCATATTTTTTCTTCTCTAGATACCTCCCCTACTTGTGATGAAGATATTTTAGAAGATCCAACCATTGAATGTCATGAAAATTTCATTTTCTCCTATCCTAAAAACTCTCCAACTAGGGAAAATATCATTGTGCAAGAGGATGATAGCATTGATACATGTCTCTCAAACAATAGTATGTGGCTTCCTTGGATGAGGATGATGAGGTGACATTAGACTCCCTTTCACTAAATTATCATCAAAATAAGGATAAGTCTGTTAAGGTTTTGAATATTATATCTCCCTTGATTATTAGCTCTAATCATTGGACCTCCCAATTCATCCCCTAAGCCACTTCTTATCATAGGACCACCACAACACTAACCACAACTCCAGGAGCTATCTTAAACTTTGCAAGGTAACTCACTAGTAACAATGTTTTATAGCAATCGATTTATAATATCATTTCTCATACATACAACAAAAAGGAACAAAAAAAAACCATAAACCATACCTATTGTTTAGTATGTTTGTCATTGATGTAAAAATGTACGTTTTTGTGGTGGATTTGATTCATCTTTAGGAGTTGGAATTCACAAAAGAAAAGAAGTTCAGGTGTTTCTTCATGTTTCATGTGTGCTTATTATACTCCATACTTCATGGGTTGGACAATGACAATGATTATGTTCATATGATTTCATGATATGATTGGATACCTTACACATTAGGTTTTCTTTGTTCATCATGTTCAAAAGTTGTGTAGGAAAATAAGGTTCATGTTCTTATATTAGCTTGTTTCATGCTATTGGTGATGTGTTAAATGTTGAATGATGTGCTAAGTGTTGAAAGGGAATAAATCCAATGTTGATAGGGATGTGTTGATTGGGTGATCAAATCTCTATGCCCTTGAATGCTGAAATGTAGAGAAACAGGCTAAAGATATGATCTCAGTGTGATGCTCAAGCTTAATCTTTCACATGAGTTTGTCACATGCTCTTAATGAAGTGGAATTGCTTTGATCAAAGAAACATTGCATTGAAAAAGTTTTAGTGCTTTGCAAAAGGCACATGCAGAGGAACTTGCAGAGGAATATGCTCATTTAGTTCTTGATGTTGATGCAAATCTATGAAAGGTTGTTTACAAGGTTTTGTTGGAAAATATGCCTCAACTTGCTAGCTTGAACCTCTCTTAAAGACTTGGCCTTTTCCCCTTTGTCAGCCTTCATTTTCAAACAATCGCCAAAATCCAAAACCTTGAAACCTAAGTCGTAGGGTTCTTAAAGCTCATAACTTTGTGACAATCGACTTCTTTATGTTATTGCCATGTCGCGGGTTTTGGAAAATTCCTAACCTCTGATGGATGTTGTGAAGTTTGGGTTTCTCCTAATTTGGCAACATTGTTATAGGTATGTTGCAGATCTCAAGAATTTCCTAACCTCTGTTTAGGGGTTCTCAAGTTTGGGTTTCTCCCGACTTGGTGACATAGAGATTGACATGTCGAGGGTTTTGATAAATTCATAACCTTTGATATTGAGGTTGTGAAGTTTGATTTTTTAGTGACATAACTGATGGATGTTGGGACCAGTCTGAGTGGAAGGTGATGTAAGTGACATGGATGCCATGTGGATGGTGGGGACCACATGGCGATGGTTGTTTTGGTGAACCCGAATGGTACGATAGTCAAAAGTGATGGACAAGTGATGTGTCAAAATGTGGTACAAATTCATTCATTGATTCTACATCGTTGTTGTGAATCAACAATCATTGGACTGAAAGTTGTATTTCCTAATAGTGATATATTTGTATTAAATGCATGATCTAACTTGAGGGTTAACAGAGAGAAAATATGGTAATATTCTTTGTAACCAAATTAATTGTTGGGCGGCTTGATACATGCTAGATGGTGGTGTGTGTGGCCTGAGATGAAGGAATCTTGTTGGTGAAGATAGTGAAATTAATGTAAATATAACAATGGTTGAGTGGTTTTACATTGTATGCTTTTACGAACATTGTAACAATGTGAGGAGAACTGTAATTTGTGTGTGAGGCCAATCAAGGGATTGTATTACTGCTATGAGTTAACACCTGAGAGTGAAGTCTGTAACTATGTATGTAATCTATTTACTGTAATAAAAAGTGGCTTTACTTGGTGTGTGGGTTTTTCTCCTGTAAGGGTTTTCCCACATAAATCTAGGGTTATCTTTGTGTGATGAATTTTTATACCCTTTTGTTCTATGAATGTGCATCTAAAACGAATATAAATTTGTAAATGAATGTTTTTTTGGACTTCTCTCTTGAGTATTTTTCATTAGGAAGCATTTCCGTACCTTTTCTTTCCTTACAAGTGGTATCAGAGCCTGCCCAATTGTGTTATCCTTGTGAGTAGGGTTGGTTTTTTTTGCTAATTCTATCCAGTGGGAGTTTTGTAGAGAAAACTAATTTTCTTGTTTATAGTTTGAGATGGAAAGCACATTAGGAAGAGTAGAAATTGAAAAGTTCAATGGTGGAAACTTTGAGTTGTGGAAACTCAAAATAGAAGACCTGCTGGTGGATAGAGACCTTTGGATTGTTGTGTCTGGAACTATTGCACAAGGTATGAAGCAAGAAGATTGGGACCTCACAGATAGAAAAGATAGAGGGTTGATAAGACTTTGTTTGGATAATTATATACTCCTAAACATCCATGAGGAGAAGATTGTATCTTTGTTATGGAAGAAACTTGGTGACATTTATCAAGGAAAATATCTAGTGAATAAGTTATTCTTGAGGAAGAAGTTGTACTCCTTGAGGATGGAAGAAGGTGCAACTATAGTAGATCATCTAAATTAATTTACTATTATTATTTCTCAGTTGGAATTTGTGGGTGTGAAGATAAAGGAGGAGGATCGATGTACTCTTATGTTATGTTCCTTACCCAAAACTTGGGATCATCTGGTAATGGCTATTGGAAGTACAACAACTACTTTCAAGATGGAAGATGTGGTTGCTTCACTATTGTCAGAAGAAATGTGGAGGAAGTCTTCTGAGATGGCCAAGGGGGCCCTTGTTGTTTGGGGTAGATGATGCAGAGCTAGGAGGATTCAAAACACATCACACAAACCTTCAAAAATAATCCAAAACAATCTTTTTATAACACATGTTATTAAACATTGTATATCACATTGAAAACATAACTATGGCAGCCCACAATTTATTGCCATGAACAGTCATTAATAACTTATAAAAAATGAATAATGAAGCCAATCCCTTTGGTGAGATTGAAGAAAACATAGTTATATACTCTTCCTAAAATTATTATGAAGATCCAATGGTGGAAATGAAAGTTATTGTATTTTTCCCAAAACTGAAAACCCTAGGTAGGGTTCAGACCTGCCCTCACAAAAATGTTCATAACTTATTCAAATATTAATTAAATTTGATGAGACTTGAACCAAATGAAATTAGATTCACATGGAAACAAAATAAAATTTATTTCAGATCCAAGTTATAGACTTTAAATTCCGTACCATCACACTTTTTATACTGTAAATTCTGCACAATATTGTTAGAATAGGCAGTCTCACCAAAATATTCATATCTTCCACAAAACTTGATAAAATTCAATGAGACAAAAGGAATTGGAGACTAGAAATAGAGATATTTCCATCCATATATGATACTCTATCATTTGAGTCCATTCCATGCCGTACAAAGCACAACTTCAATCTGGTAACAATGTAAAAATCAGGAAATGCACAAAATTTGAGGTTTCCATCTATCAAACTTCAAAAATGATGTCCTCCACCCCCAATTCGAGTTTTGGAGGGTTTATTTATAAATTTTCAACCAAAACCAACTATTTTTAACCACATTTTGATTAGTGTGTTGACAAAACACCTTAATGACATTTCATCTACCTAATTTTGCACTTTTGACAATTTTTACAATATATGAGAAATGAACAACATCCTATTATAACACCACAAAGGTGGCCTCTTGGGCTTATTAAAATCTCAAAACATAAAAATAGAAAAAATTACTCAATATGGCCTCATGGAGGCATGTGATCAAATAGATGCTCCTGCACCAGTAGATCAAAGGAGAGAGAAAAGAAGAAAGACAAGAAGTCTAAATCCAAATTTGAAGGGAGATCAAAGTCTCCTAGTAAGAAGTCCAAGGTGAAATGTTGGAATTGTGGGTAGACTAGTTATATCCGAAAGGATTGTAAGAAGGAGAAAAAGAAGAACAAGAACAAGAACTCTTCTGACAATGAATCTTCTCAAAGTGATGTAGATTCCTTCATTGCTACCTTAGTGACTCAAACATCAGATGATGTTTGGATGATTGAATTAGGTGTGTCTTTTCACATGACATCTCACAAATATTGGTTCACTAAGTATGAAAAGTATGCTAGTGGAAGGTGTAACTAGAAAGTGATTCAACTCTATAAATTATTGGTCATGGAAGAGTTAGAATCCAATTCCCTCTTAGAAAAATCAAAGGAATTGATGGTGTACTACACATACTAGGTTTGGCTCATAACCTGTTTTCCGTTAGTAATTTGAATGATGTTGGCATGCAAGTTTCTTTCTCGAGTGGAGGCTATAAGATGACTAGAGGCTCAATGGTGTTGGATAAGGGTGAATGCATAGGCACTCTGTACAAGTTGGATGCACATCTTGTTCAATGTAACAGTGTCTATAAAGTCAAGCAAAGCTGCTCATGTAGAGAAGGAGAAGGAAGTTCCTCTAGGTGCAAACTCTTTGGAGGTGAAAATCCCAGTAGATAAAACCATGTTGTGGCATCATAGACTCAGTCACATAGGAGAGAAAGGCTTAAAAGCCTTGAAAAATAAAAATCTAGTTGAAGGGCTTGTTGATTGTAACCTTGAGTTCAATTTTTGTGAACATTGTATTTATGGAAACCGACACCATGTTTCATTTTATCTGAGTCCTCATAAATATTCTAGCATACTAGATTATGTTCATTCTGATGTATTTGATCTAGTGAATGTTCCTTCATTATCGAAGTCTAAATATTGTGTTTCTTTTATTGATGATTATTTGAGGACATTTGTGTATTTTCTAAAGAGTAAATCATAAGTGTTTAGTCGATTTAAAGAGTTTAAAAACTTGGTAGAAAATCATACTGGAAGGAAAATTAAATGCTTGAGGATGGACAATGGTGGTGAGTTTTGTTTTGTATATTTTGAAAGGTACTACAAATACCATGGGATTAAAAGGAATAAAGCTACGCCTTATACTTCACAACAAAATGGACTTGTTGAAAGTTTGAACAGGATGCTGATGGAAAGAGTGAGAAGTATATTAAGCAGTGTTGGTCTGGAGTAGAATTTCTAGGCTAGGGTTGTGGCTACAACATGTTACTTGATTAATCATTCACCCAGTTTGGATCTTGTTGAAAAAACACCTATGGAAGTGTGGTCTAGTAAGAATCCCTCTCTGAGAAATATTCATGTCTTTGGCTATGATGCATATGCATATGTGTCAAATGAGAAAAGATCAAAGTTGGAGAACAAGGTTGTCAAATGTATCTTCATTGGCTATGGCATGGGTGTAAAAGGATACAAGCTTTGGAATCCTTTTACTAAGAAGGTTTCGTACAATAGAAGTGTAATCTTTTGTGAGCTAAAGCCTTTAGTAGTTGATCTGCTGTTAGAGACATAAGAAAGAGAAAAGAAGAATGATGTAGTTGAAATTCCTCGAACTCTAGATAAGGAGGAACTACAAAGTGTACCTGAAATTAAGGAGAGTTCTAGTAGCTCTGAGAGTTCTAATGAAGAAGAACCACAACCTCAGCCTCAACTTGTGAGGAGTTCTACACATGAAAAGTTTCAACCTGATAGGTTTGGATTTTCCATGTTGGATTCAAACTATGCCTATGCTTTGATTACTAGCACTGATGAGCCTAGGATTGTAAAGGAGGCTATTAATATGTCTAATTCAAATTCTTGGTTGGAATTCATGAATGAGGAAATGGCAGCATTGAAAAAGAATGAAACATGGGATTTGGTATCCCTATCTAAAGGTTGAAAGGTTGTTGGCTGCAAATGGGTATTCAAAAAGAAAATTGGTCTAGATGGTAGTGTGGAGATGTATAAAGCTTGGTTGGTCATGAAAGGTTATTCCTAGGTGGAGAGAATTGATTATGGAGAATTTTTTTCCTCTATAGCTAAGCTGACATCTATCAAATTTCTTTTGTCACTTGCAGCAGCATATGACTTAGAGATCGAGTAGATGGATGTGAAGACAAAGTTTCTTCATGGAGAGCTAGAAGAAGAAATTTATATGTCCCAACCTGAGCACTTCATTGAAAAAGGTAAAGAGAATCTTGTTTGAAAGTTAAGGAAATCTTTGTATGGTTTAAAGCAATCACCTAGAATGTGATACCAAAATTTTGACACCTTTGTGTTGTTATTGGGATTCATAAGATCAAAATCAAATCATTGTGTTTATTTCAAAATTGAAAATGATCGAGTTCTTATTATTGCTTTGTATGTTGATGACATGTTGTGCATCTTTTTTTACACACAACCTGCTATGGGTAGGGACCCCCATTTTTTTCACTCCTGACGGCTCGTTCCTACTTCTGTTGGGTCATTTTTTTCTCCTACCTCATTTTGCATTCCCCTATCCCTGAGCCTAAGTTGGTCACATGCCTTGAAATGATCAAACACTCCTTGACCAAATTCATTTGTGCATCTAAATTTCACTAAGTCATTTTCCTTCGTTGGCCAGCTCCTATGAGCTTCCCTTAGCTTTTTGCCCAGCATCCATTGGCCCATGTAGACCAGCATTTGCGAGTCTCCCTTTGTTGTTCATTGATTCACTCCACCATTTGCCTAAAGCTAGGTCCTCGGTGCCTACTCGACATGTAGGCTCCATGTCCGCTTCCTCGACTGTGTCTGTCATGCTCCGTGGACCCGCAATCGTGGGTCATCCTATGCAGGTCTCCTTTCCTATTTTTCCACTTTCGCAACGACTGACTCCTGACTTTCACCCACCTGACGAGACCCGCACTTGGTTTTTCCATCCACATTATTATCCCAACATCATCACCCAAATAGTGAATTTATCATCTAACGATGCCCCGCCCCCTCCATCATCAGCTTGCACAAGATGTTATGTGTTTCACCTGCAACAAGAGGAGGTTAGAAATATTGCAAAGATAATATCTAAAAACTCATGAATTGAAATTAATGATCAAGGAGTCTAGAAATGGGGGGTTGGGTGTGATGGATGGCTATCGCTCATGCGGGTTGTTGGAGCCTAAAATTTTCATAAAAATTCTAAGTATTTTATCAATTAAAATCCAAAATTCCCACTCTTATTTTCATAATAAATCAAATTATCGCCATTCACAAAGTATTTTTTTCCCTTTACCATGATATTGCTATCACATTAGCCACCCCTCATAACACCTATTCCATACCTCTCTACCACAGTTCATCCCCAAGCAACTTGTAGTAGGATGGTGAGAGGAGCCACTACCATATACCTCACCCTACACACTATACCGCTATACCTCAGGGGGTTAAGACACAGCCTGTGGTAGAGAGGTACATTGAAGAAAGGTATTAAAGACATATTGTAATACCATAGGGGAGCAGAAAATGACATGAGGTAGTGTGGTAACTAAGTCATTGGGTCATTTAAAATACACCAATCACATCAGTCAAAATCAAAACATAAAATTGAGCTCGACACAAAGATTTGAGTTGTGCAAATTTATGGGTTAGGAGTAAATGTATCTTGGTGTTGAAATACATGAAACAAGTTAAAAAAATTCACTTGTAATAGCTAAAACCAAGTTACAGACGAGCTCAAATTCTGGAAGTATAGGGAATTCTTCAAAGTGAGTTCTATCCTCGGCTACACAGTAATTCAAATGGCCAAGCAACCAGACAATTAATAAGTGGCAAGAAAAATACTTGGGCTATAGAATATTGATTATGTACATCATGGAGAGGAAATATCTTGAACAGGTATTAGATGACCATGGGCTTTTACTCAAAGATTAACGGATTGACACAAACATTTGTGATTATGTTATGTTTAGTTTCAAATGTTGTCTTGTTATCAAAATTCATGTCTTTTGGTTTGAAGCTTGTTGCCACTCATATATATAAGAGAGACTAGGACCATAAGAAAGATATAGGAGAAGATAGTAGTAGAATAGGGATAATTAATGGATAGCAAAAAAGTTATGTAGTGTTTATATTCTGAAAGACTATATTGCAAGCAATATTTTGAAGAAGTTAATGAAAGATCTCTGATTTTGTGGCATTATCTTGGTATCAATTGTTTGTTGAAGCTATTCAATTATCTGGTTGTCTCCATTTTAGTGCTCCTTTATTATTTAAATTGGTATATCAAGAATATATTGAATTTATCAATGCACATTTGTTGTATTTGTGTGATATGATTAATTGGTTTGCCCAAAGGAATTAAAATAATTCTAGTCAATCATAGTAATCTAGAAGTATTATTTGGATTAGTAAGAAGAACCATATAATTAGGATTGTCAATTTGTCTCCAATTTGGAGTTATCTGTGTTGTATAATTTATTCAATTGGTTCTTTCAAGTAAAGATTAAAATATTTTTGATAAATTATAAGTAACCTGGTTTTGTTAGTTGGATAAGTAAGTAGAGTTTTTCAATCACTTGCCTACACATTTATACAAGTTATAAACCACTATGAGTGTGCCAAATAGTTAGAGTTACTATCGAATACAAGCCACTTATCTTAGAATTTCATTTGACTCCATTTACCCAACAAGGCACTGGTCTTATACATTTCATCATTTAGTTTTATCAAATTTATTTTCAAAACCTCACATCTGTTAACTAAACATATTCATAAACTTCATCTTGATATTTCTTACACAATTTATACAAAAATAGGATTACATATCTCCACTGTCAATTGCCATTATGGATAGATTGTTCACGTAGGAAACAAATAGTCTAAGTCTGTTCCATTTGCATAGGTACACCCACCTAGGTCTAGAAGAGCCTAAAAATAAGAAGGTTCAAGTACATCATTTGGCCTTGTTTGTTAGCCTAAAACGTACCAAGAGATTAGCAACCTCTTGTGGTTTTTCAACCAACATTTTTGAGAACTAACATGGGTTTTGAGACATGGGATTTCACCCTCTCCTGGTCATTTTCTTGGTGACATTGTTATCACAACAGATGATCTCCAACATTCTACCTCCATTCACCTGTGGACCTTCGGACAGATAAATCCTTCATGGGTTCTGCTAGTCATAATATTGCCATTCCCTATGATTTAATTTCCTACAGCAGACTGCAAGCAACATCCTGCTACACTCCTTCTGCAGTTGGTTCACATATCAGCAAGGCAAGGCAATGTTATAATTAGGATATGATAAGAAGGAACTAGCTAAAAGAAAGAAAGATTGTACCAATTAGATGGGATGCAGAGCTGCAATGTAAGGTTGGGCACGTTCTCTAAATGGTGAAGGGTGATTACAAACAATGACGTGAGCTCGTGACCATTTCTTATGTGGGACCTGCAATATATTTTGCTGATCGGTGGCAACTCCTTGCGATGCAGGTTTTGCCACCCTTAAGGTCTTCTAGTTATGCCAGCCATAGCATGACAGTGCCCTACATTCTCCCTTTCACAAATGGGGTCATCACCTCCCATGTTCGCAAGCATGATCCACCAAAATTCATAGAGATTCAGAGGTTATGTCAAAAGTATGCGTGCAACGTTGCTAGTTTCTTGGACACAACATGCATTTTGATATAGAGGTAGTCTCTAATGAAGTTTCCAACAAGAACAAACAATAAAATTATATATACTAGAAATTAAAATCTACTAAGGAAGTTGGAATTTTCTTATGCGGGTGCCACTACGTGGACTGTTGTTTGGCCAATGCCATTCTTTCAACAAATATTCTACAAAGACATCTCGCACCCTCATTCCCTCATTTGGCTCTCATGTTTCTCATACAACGCAAACACACTATGTTCAAGTATCAAGCTTCTATGGGGTTTGGTATTAAGTGATATTGAGTTGATTAGATTATTGGAGGCCATCTATCGTGGGTGCATTCTGCTGAACACTCAAGGTAATCTTTAATTATGCTCCCTTGTAAGGGCCAAGCATGTGGGATCAACCTCTTCATGGCTAATTGGTTAAGAGAGTGAACATGAGTATGATTCTTATCATGGGGAGAAAAGGATGTTCGATGTTGTGCCCCAACAATGAAGTTGTGAGTTGGCAGGTGTTTAATTGTGGGGGTCAGGGTTGCCTTTGCGGTTATCAAACAACATTCTTCCTACGGATTCTTTCCTTGTGAGATCTGCATTCCCTTTCTTTGCAAAATGGCATAGGCCTTTGGCTTCCCCCCATGAAGCTCCCGTGGGTTCCCTGTCAGATAGATTAACCATTTAGTTGTTATGGTGTAGGGACTCGAGACCATTAGGTGGTATGACATTACATGAAAGAAGTGGCTAATCAAGGATAGGTTGATTGATAGGCTATTGGAACAACACTAAAGTGACACATCTCGCGGTCCATGGAGAATGTGGGTAATCATAACGATGAAATGTATCTACTATTGGTGTCATGGGCCAAAGAACTTGAGGTTTGAAAGAGGTCTAGTTTATGGGACCATTGGCCAAAGCCATCTCTATTTAAGCCACAAACTTGGATAATATTAGAGACTGATAGAAATGTAATGATATCGGTGGTTTTTCATGACTATGAATCTGTCTGCAATACAAGTTATACTACCTTCTGGGTGTTAGACAGAATAAATAAATGTACATGACTTTAACAAGAGTGATGAAAGGGAGATGAAGATTGGCCCCTCTAGTTTGCGCAGCCATCATTGATGCAGAGGTTGCAGTGTGGACCTCCATTTGTTATATGTTGCTCCCACAACAGTCACTCTGTCCTAGCATCCCACTCCTTAGTGCCTGCGAATTTCCAACTTGCGGGATCCAACTCCACCCTAGCCAGTCCTCATACAGGGCATTTCCTTCTTGCACTCTAAGAAACAATTTCACTACCTCTTGTGCCTATGAAGCAAGCCTTATATCTTTAGTGTGACTCCAAACTGAAAACAAAGGCCTTTGGGAAAAATAGACGTCATTATAAATGAGGATTGACCCCATCCTCATGTCGCAATTGAAGAAGATAATCAGAAGGAGAGGGGGTTGTCTTCTAGCAAGTTACAGAGGTGTCATCATTAAATTAATAATGTCAAGATGGGAAGTATAAAGAGCATCAAAGGGGGGAGGTGATGCCATCAACGCACGATTCTCATTAATGAGTGTAGGCCAAGCCATCATATTAGTACACTTATTCAATGAGTATGTAATGACAACTCAGGAAGCAACATAGCCAATCAATGTAAAATCACTAGAAAATTTTGTCCACCTCTTCTCACACAAAAAACCATCGATGGACGTCGAGAGGGAGAGGACTTACAAGTATAGGTGGATGACACTTTTAGGATGACATCAAGGGATTTGTTTTGAATATCAATGGCATGGGATTATTTGCTAGCGAAGAAGTTTGTAGTTGTATAAATGAAAATTATGAAGGCAAGATGTTGAACATCCTTGGTAAATAGAGACATTAGTAAGGACCCTGGTTACACTACTGGCTATATAATGTGAAGTTCTTCATGTACCCTAATGGCCCAAACTCCCACAAAGGTCTTAGCAACTAAAAACTGATGAAATTAAGCAGCGATCAGAAATTCCTTGAGGAGGAGAGGTAGCTTTTGACCCTGTTTCATTCATAGCCAACCGAACGACATAAAGTAGGGACAAGGAGCTAATTCTCTCGACAAGAGCGGAAGGATGTTTTTTTTGTGGGATGTGTTATGTGGGGGGTTGTCTGTGTCTCACCATTTTTGAATGAAATCTTCATCATGGTTTCCCGCGTTAACATCTCCACCAACGTGTATACTTGTGGGATCCACATCCTCTAAGGTCATCCTTGCTGAGGCAGCCTTCTAACTTTCGCCCGCACACTCAACATATCATTTCACTTGAAGATCACTCATTGTCTTCATATGAAATGATCACCAGCTCAATCACTAGGCTCCATGATTCAGAATGTCAAATGTTCATTCCTGAAGCATGAATCATCTATAAAGAATGAGTGGCTACAGGATTTTATATGCAATGATGGTGCACCCTTAATTCGAAGTTTTAGAACCATTGTCATGGGAGGGGATGATTAATCAAGGAGGAAGACATATTGACCAAATTATCCCCATGCAGACCCCAACCATGCAGATGTCATATTCAATAGCCTTCTCATCGCATCTCCCCATCCGTCTTTTCCCATGCTCTTCTGACGACACTCTTCTCAGCGGGGTCCACATCACCTATGGCTACCTCATGCTTCATTGATTACATTCCAACGACATCTCCCCACACCCTTAGCCCTATGGCTAGTCTTAGTTTAGGTGAAATTTTCACGTCCAATTTTAAGCGATACAACAAAGTAACAAAATAATGGGAGTTTTGAAGGATACCATGACTTAAGATAGAAAAAACCAAGGAGGCTACTCTATTCGACAAAGAACTAGGCTAAGATGAATTAGTGATCGATGTTGACTTATAGGAATGGATCTTAAAGCTTCCTATTGATGGAATGGGGTCTATATCAAAAGAACTTCCACTTGCAATTTTGCAAAGCTACAACATTTCTAGATAATCATGAATCAGTTTCTCACCTCTATTTCTGCTTACACGGGCCTTGTACTTGAGGGTGCCATTAGTTGAATTAGCTCCTGCATGATGGTATTCCTTTAATTATTTTGTGCAGATGAAAAGGGAATTTAAATGTTGTGCATTATAAAGTTAGAGGGGGGGTACATGTTTAAAATGGTGAATTCAGTTTACAAAGTGGAAGCGGGATGAACTCCCCAGTAAATTGGTTAAAGGCATTCACAAAATGGTTTGGGTGGTGAGGTATATTTCAAACTATGATTAGGTGAAAATCCTATAGCTTTGTTAAAACCCCATTAATGATTACATTGATTAATTTTTCAAGTAAGTCCTAATTGGTTATGTTTGTTTTGGAGGGTAACTAATTGGAGGCTATTAAGATGGTCATGTGAACGTTCATCAAGGAGGACCTATTTGATGGGATGCAAATGGAGGTCTGGAGGATGGTGGTAGGAAATGAAAGGAATAGGGGTTGTTTACCAAAATTAGAATATAAAAGGGGGGCTACATACTGTCTGCTAAGTTCACGAATGAAGCAATGGTCAAAGGTCACTTGTAGAGCCAACTCAAAGAAAGGGATCTTGACTCATGAATAGGGAATTCCATGCATTACCCAGGGGGAGTGTTGCATAAATGGTGAGAAACTCATTAAAATGCTGACCTGTGATAGTGTGCAAAGGGGAGACAGTACCAACAACACAAATGGTTGTTCACTAAAGTTAGAGGAGGGGAGGGTGTTTTATTCCTTTCGTCAAATGGTCATGACCCATCAAGAGTTGTTCCTCAAATCAAGGAGGGACAGATAGCTCATTTTATATGGATTCAAACAAGATACATCTGATCGACCAAAGAATGATAAGAATCCATCAAATAGGAGGCAACCTTCAAACTATTTTGGCTACACCAAAAGGGGTAATCGGCTAGAAGAAAAAATTACTATAGTGACTGGCCACTAAAATAAAAAATAGGGAAAATACAAAAGCTATATTTTAAATTCCTTTATAATTGGGGGTAGGTGAAAACCTAATGTAATCAAATCTAAGCCACACAATGAAAATTAATCCTAGTCATTCATTTGGGATTTGGAAAATTATAAATAGGGGCTTGCCCCTCATTTGTAAATGGTTGGAGAACTGGTGTAAAGGCATTCTGCAACAATAGAAAGCAACATTGCATGATTTATGGGTGTTTCTTTTGAACTTGCTAATTGTGCAAACATGGTTCTACTTCCATGTTAGTTTTAGTTAGTTTCTTGAGTGGAAGTGATAATGGTGTTTTCTGTTATAGTATTTGATGAATTTCCAGCTCATGCTTTTTGTGGTTTGTTGATGGTGAACTACTTTGTAAAGCTAGTTTGAGCTTCCTTACCTCATTGCTACAACTTAGTTCAATTGCATGTTCATGATGTGTGTGTGCAATATGAAAATCTATAGTCCTTAGAAGATTGCACTGATTTTGTGTAACTGCGGGTTCCTCTTGGCCAAGAAAAACCCAATTTAGGAATTTTTTCTACTATAGCAGCCTCCATGATCACTATTCATTCATAGCTTAGGTCTAGGAACTTCTTCTCTCCCCTGCCCTTTTGAATTTTCTTTTAAATAGTGCTTTAGGATAAGGTTCATTGCACATTGTAAAGCCAAATCTGAAGCTGAAATAGGAGTTCTAGACTGTTGTTTGAACCTACAACAATTACGTATTAATTTCACACATAATAACTTCATTTGCAGACCCAACTTCCCACACTTTGTAACTCATCTGTAAGTCCACTTTGTGATTCCAAAAAATCACATGAATCAACTGAGGTATTCCAAGCACTATCAAGACTTGAGATTAGAGACCTTGGGATAGTGTTATGCAATTTGATTGTGGAAGATTGTCTTTCAAGAGAGGTGATGCAGCTATGCATTACCTGTGTTGAGAAGTGCATAAAAAAAACATCAACAAGAAATAGTAAGGCTATGATTTATGATCTAAAATCTCATTTGTTAGAAAAGTTTGAAATGAAAGACCTAAGTGCAACAAGGTATATTCTAGGGATGGAAATAAAAAGGGATAGAGGAAGTAGATATCTTTAGCTCAGCCAAAGTAAGTATATCAACACTGTGCTAGAGAGATTTGGTATGATTGATTGCAAGTAGCTAGTTGTTCCATTTTTGTAGGGAATGAAGCTATCTGTTGAAGATTTTCCAAAATATCCTACTGAGATGGACATGACCAAAGTGCCTTATGCAAGTGTTGTTGGTAGTTTAATGTATGCAATGGTTTGTATAAGGCCAAACATTGCCCAAGTACTGGGAGTACTTAGTCGGTTTATGGCTAACCCAGGAAGACTGCATTGGGATGTTGTGAAGAGAGTTTTCAAAAATTTGAAGGGCACTTCAGAGTATGCTCTGTGTTATCATGGGAACTTGATTGGATCATAGAGATCTCTTAGCATTCATGGGTATGTGGATTCTGATTGTGCAGAGGACATTGACAACATAAGATCCACTAGTAGATACATCTTCATGTTATTTTGTGTTGTAGTGAGTTGGATGAGCAAGCGGTGGGTTGTAGTCACTTTATCTACTACTGAGGCAGAGTATATGGCAACAACACACACCTGTAAAGAAGTTGTTTGGCTTAGAAGTTTGTGTTCTGATGTCGGGTTTAATGCAGGACAGATTATGATTTGTTGTGATAGTCAAAGTGCTATGAAAATAGGGGTTTTAGGGAATTTTGGACTCAATGATGATATTTTTTCTCCAAAGTGCACCTAGAAAAATCTTATTCGAAAATCACCCTCAAATTTGTACATATTGTTAAATCACCAAATCTACAACCCTTGCCAAAAATACCTAAAAACTTTCTAGTGTCCAAAATTAAAGTATTATATATGAAAATAGGGTTTCTTAGGTTTTTAGACTCAATGGTGAGATCCATTTTGTTCCAAATAGCACCCAAAAAAAATCATTCCCAAATCACCCTCAAATCTAAGGAGTTTATAGATCTAGATATTTGATACCTTATTGGAGTTGACAGTGAACTCCAAGGAGGTGATAGTGAGCTCCCATAGCCCATGATAACCTAAAAAAAATATTTACTCAATAATCTTTCCTACACTAAGAAACTCACAACCCCCTAGATCGTAGTCTATCTTCTCAATCCATGCTTCAAGTTTTTTGTTTTTATCAATGAGTCTTTAGTTTTAATGTTGATTCATCTTGTCATCACCCATTTTTTATACACTACAATTTGATGATTTTTGTTTTTTTTGAACTCTATCTTTTATAATGCATATCAAACTCATGTAGCTATTTTATACGATTAATTGTTGGGAACTTCTGGAGATTGAGAGGGGGATGAATCAATCTACGCAAACTTAACCCCTTCTAGAACTTAAAACTTTTAGCACTACTCAAACTCCTTTAGTAGTTAAAATTAAAATATTAAGCAAATTAGTAATAGACATGATTATAGCAATTTGGATCTTTAACACCTTCAACAACTTAACCAATGAAAGATATATTAGAAACCAAACCAGCAACAAGAGATTGAAATAGAGAACACACTCACGTACACAAGGAGACACCAGATTTATGTGCAAAACCAAATGAGGGAAAACCATGGTGAGAGTTAACTCTCAATATAAGGCTTTGTTAGCAACACAAGGGTAGACAACTAAGAGGGTGGGTGAATTATTTGTCACCGAATTTCAAAATTATTCAACTTATTAACCTTATTCTTAGATCTGATCATTAATCATAAAGCATAAATGAAAAACACATCAAAAGCACACATAACACAAAGATTTTTATGTGGAAACCCTGTAAGGGGAAAAACCATGGTGGAGGTCAGTCCACAAGATTATACCTTGTTAAAAGTATAAGGAAATATGAATAGGGAATGCACATGTATTTAGGAACACTTCCTAGAGCTCACTGCTCAATTACAAAGGAAGGCATGCACTATCTTACAAAATTTTTCTGATTAAATCCATCAGACTTTAAATTGAGAAAATAGCATCTGCTAATGCCTGATTACAATTCTGGATTAAGCATATGAACACTTCTTCACTCTTCTTCACTCTTTTCTCTTCCTTCAAATGATCTAAACAATATTCACACATAGGACTTGCACATTTCACATAATCACTCTCATTCACACTTCCAAATGATAAAAAATTGCTCTTATATATCTGCAACAAGAGATTACATCGCTATAAGTCGGCTTCAACAAAACAACAAGAAATTATATAAACAGCCAGCTCTGATCAATACAAATTATTCATGTGAATCAACCAAGGTTGGCCACAACATAGTGAAGACCAAAACAAAAATCCTCAAACAAGAACCACTTCAATTAATTACTCCTCGAAGATCCACAACATGCTTCAACACCTTGTCGGCCAAGAACATGAAAAACATGAACATGTAAGAGAAAATATTAGATCACGAGTACAATGATCAATATAGACATGCAACATAGATAGATAATGAAATAGAAACATCCAAAAACATCATGAAACACTAGAGAAGCATCTGCAACAACTAAAGTTACTGAAATTGCATGATCTTCATTTAGGACCACAAACTAAGTAACAAAAAAATTGTTAGAATAAAAATATTCATAACTTGATCAAATCTGCATGTGGATCTCTAAAACTCGATGTGGATAAACTAGATATAATCAACAAGAAACCATTTAGTCCACAACCTCTGAACAACAACTTATTGATCACACCGATAGACTGAACTTCACTTCACCACTGACAACATGTAACACTTCTTATTAAAATTTTCTCAATATCCTCGACATATACAACTTCTAATGCAACAATGCTAATAGTGTTGACATCAATGACAACCACATATCAATAGCACAAAAAAAAAAATCCAAGATTTTCCCCCTTTGGCATTGATGGAAACACATGATGTGAAAAATACCATCAACACAACTACACTTACTCCCCCTTAGGTTTTGACTCTCCTCTCCTCAACTCTTCTCCCCACAAATATTTTTCACATGATTCTTCTCCCCCTTTGTCATCAATGACAAAGATCTCTTCTATGAAAGCTCTGAACTACATATCTGAGCACCTGAACATTTGACTACTCCCCCTGAGTAGCAGCCACCACAACATCAATCTGGATCAAAATATGATCATGAAATGCATGGATTAATGCAAATCAATGCATCTTTAGTTTTGATTAGGAGGGGTAATCACCCCTAACTTCCCTTTGAGATACTCAAAAGTATCCTTAAGCAACAGCTTGGTAAATATGTCTACAATCTACTCCTTAGTAGGTAGATACTCCAATCTGACTTCCTTTTCACTTACTTTCTCTCCCAAAAAGTGAAACTTGATAGATATATGTTTGGTCTTGGAATGTAGCACCTAATTCTTAGAAATGTTAATAGCACTTGAGTTATCATAGAATATAACAATAGGCTCATCATACACAACTCTGATATCCTTCAACATTTGCTTTATCCACAGTACTTGAGTACAATTATTAGCAACAACAAAGTATTCTTCCTCTGTAGTAGATAAAGAAATAGCATTTTTATTTTTTCTTAACCATGAAATCAACTTCTTTCTAAAGAAAAATGCTCCACCACTAGTACTTTTCCTATAATATACTCCTATCCAATCAACATCAGTAAAGGAACTCAAAGTAATATCATCATCTTTAGAATACCATAGACCAAAATCAACTATCCCCTTCAAGTATATGAAAATCCTCTTCACAAAAATCACATGAGATTCTTTAGGATCAACTTGAAATATCACAACAATACATACAACATTCATGATATCAAGCCTGGTTTTAGTCAAATAAAGCAATCCACCAATCATTGATCTGTATCTAGTCTGATTTTCCTTCGGAGAATCATCATTAGTTGTCAACTTGCATCTGGTCACCATGGGTGTACCAACTGGCTTTCAATCTTCCATGCCAAGTTTCTTCAACAATTCTTTCACATACTTGGATTGAGATATAAAGATCCCTTTATCCAATTGAGTAATTTGTAATCCCAAGAAGAATTTCATCTCTCCAATCATTGACATCTCAAACTCATTCTACATCTCATCAGAAAACTTCATGCACAAGATATCATCTCCTCCAAATATGATATCATCAAAAAATACTTCCACAATCAAATATTTAACATCATTCTTGAAATACAGATTACTATTAGCAATACCTTTGTTAAATCCAAGCTTCAACAAGTACTTATTCAATCTGGCATACCATTCTCTAGGGGCTTGCTTGAGTCCATACAATGCTTTCTTCAATCAACAAACCATATCTCCCTGATCAGTCAACTAGAATCCATCTGGTTGTTCAACATACACCTCTTCTTCCAATTTTCCATTTAGAAAAGCTGATTTGATATCCATTTGATAAACCTTGTAGTCTTTGTAAGCAGCATAAGCAAGAAACAATCTCACAACTTCAATTCTAGCAATAGAGGAAATTTTTTCTTCAAAATAATATCTTCCATCTGTGAATATCCCTTACATATCAGTCTTTCTTTGTTTCTAATCACTTCACCTTGTTCATTCAGTTTGTTTCTAAAGACCCGCTTAGTTCCAATTACATTTTTATCCTTAGGTCTGGGATTAAGAATCCATGTATCATTCTTTTCAATTTGTTTTAGTTCCTCTTTCATTGCTTCAACCCAATGTTCATCTTCACATGCTTTGTTCACATTGTTAGGCTTAGTCTTTGAAATCAAACAATATTATTCTGTAATTCTTCTCCTAGTCTAAACACCTTTGTTCCTATCACCTATGATCTAATTCTCTAAATGATTCAATCTCACATACCTCAGAGACTTCATAGAATGTTCTCCAACTTCAGTCTCTTCTGATCTCCCTTCTATTCTTCCACCAGTTCCTCCTTCCTCTTGATCTTCTTAATTCATCAAAATGAGTTGGAATTGACTTGAAGTCTGAACTTTTTTTGTGGTGTCATTCTAATCATCAGAATCATATCCACAGGTTCTAGATGGTGCAACTATGTCTTCATCAACCTTAAAATTTTCACTTTCAACCATTTTCTTCAATCTCTTATTGTAACACTGGTAGGCCTTGCTTTTAGTAGAATAACCCAAAAAGACTCCTTCATCACTCCTAGCATCAAAATTTTCTATATCTTCATCTCTTTTGATATAACACTTGCTTCCACAGATCTTGAAATATCTAACAGTAGGCTTTTGACCAGTCCATAGCTCAAAAGGAGTCTTACTAGTATCACCTTGATTTGTACCCAATTAAGTGTGTACAAAACAATACTCACAACTTCTCTCTAGTAGATACGAGGTACATTTCCTTCCAACATCATGGTTCTAGCAACATCTAGAATTTTTATGTTCTTCCTTTCCATAACTCCATTTTGTTGAGGGGTTTGTGGTGCAAATAACTGTCTCTTTATTCCATGCTCTTCACAAAAAGAATTAAACTCACCGGAATTGAATTCACCACCTCTACATGATCTCAAACACTTAATCTTCAGACCTGTCTCTATCTCAACCATAGCCTTATAGATCTTAAACTTTTCTAGAGCTTTAGATTTCTCCCTTAAGAAAGTAGCCCTAATCATTCTTGAATAGTCATCAATAAGTAACATGAAGTACCTATATCCTTGTAAACTTCTAGTTCTAGCAGGACCACACAAATCAATATCCACAAGATCGAACAATCCACTTGAATTTTGTTGTTTACTTCGAAATGAAATTATTTTTTGCTTTCCTAACTCATTCTTTCCATATGGCATTAGTAGGTTTCATCAACTTAGGAAGATCTCTCACAGCCTTAGTAGAAGTTAACATGACACATTCAACTATGCCACAACCAACTTCATCAATTTGAGAAATCAAACAACTTTTAATAGCAACACTTAGGTGGAAAATATTACCTTTTGTTTTTGTACCTGATGCAATCACATTTCTAGAATTTCCTAATATTTTGCACTTACCATCCATGAACTAAAGATTATATCCCTTATCAACCATCTATCCAACACTCAAAAGATTATGCTTCAAACCTTCAACATATAGGACATTGGTATTATGCTTACCATAAATAGAAATGCATCCTCTTCCATGGATCGCACCAGCTTTTTCATCACCAAATCTCACAATACTACCATCATACTTTTACAAACTCACAAACTTACTTTTATCTCCTGTCATATGATGAGAGAAACCACTGTCAATTACCCATTCATCTTTCTCTTCAACTCGAGCATCTAGGGCTTTCTCCATGATGGAGCTTATAAACTTCTCAAGAATTTTCCATTCCCCATGGGCTTAATCTACATTTTTAACCCTTATCCCCATGAGTGAGTAGGGTTTTTCTTGTGAAATCACTCAAGTGTTCTAACCACACGCTGACTTGCCATACTGGTCTCTAGTTTGTTAAGTCATCATTTGAGCCGCAATACACATTTTTTTATCGACCCCTTTGGTTAGAAGCACCGGTCACCAATTGCATCATCAACCTTAATCTTTTCCTAAGGTCGGGTCTTAATTTTCCCCAATGACATAAGTTTAAGTCATCAGCCTACAAGGGTCATGTCACTATCAGCCTAACAAAGCCCCTTTATTAAATGCTAACCTTACCGTTCTTGCAAGTTTTGAGTTTTGAGGCTATGGGAAGAGATCCTAACTATACCCCACTAGTTTGTGGGTGATAAATTATGGCTTGTTAAAAGCTACGAGGTCAGCGAAATGAAGACGTATGTCTTCATACGGATGTGGGGCCTAGTCTCCACTATCAAGCTTATGACTTGTGGTTCCAAACCGACAACCAAGATCAAATCTCGGGAATGATCCCCATCATTCCCCATTGGTACACTAGAAAAAAGTGAACTCTCATTAAAAGTTGTGAGATCAGCGAGATCTCGCCATGTGGATTGATCTACTCAGTTTGTGAAATGAATGGGGCCCGCTGAAAGAGAAATTGTTGTCCGAGGTGGGCTAACACCATTGGTTGAGGAAACATCAGTGAAGCACCACTGGATTTCAAGCTTAGTCAACCTAGATGGAGTTGTTAGATTTTCCATCTTGGCATGAGATCAATGACCTATATTCAAAGTTGGCAAGTGACATGTGATAGCCATTTCCATCTACAACTAGTGTGCATTAATTGCCAACTTTCTCCAAAAGTGATAAAATTGATCTTCGTGCGTGTGGAGATTTAATTGCTAGTAATCATGAAGTATGATTTTCAGATTTCCATGAATTTGGGAATTAAACGGTGATGATACATACGCCAAAAAATTTCCACTATTCCATGCGTGTGATTTTCCAAGTATTGATTGTTGTTGTTATCATATAACAAAATAAATATAGTAGGAATTAAGTACTATTTGTAGTCAATTTTTTTTTGTATTGAGATAGAGTGAGTCCAAAAGATCATCATACTGAGAAGATGAGTAAGCTAGTAACTTATGTGGAGCCAACAAGAAGGTCGGTTTGATTGAGTTCATAATGGCTAGGTTCCGGTGTTCCAGAGCGTGCTTAATTGGTAGAAATGGATGCCCCTACTGACAATCTCAAGATTGCGCCCACAAGGTGCAGTTGGAGGTTGCAATTCTAGAATGTTGTTGCTGAAAAGATGGAAGACAAAGGAAATGATCCCTTGCAATCTACTATTGGGGTAGGCAGAAAGATAAGATATGGGCATGGCTCCTTCAGACACAAAAATTCACCCATCAACCTCACAGATAGCTTGCCAGATAGTGAGACGAAGAACGACTCTAACTATTGCCAGTATCTTGTGAGCTTGGGTTGAACTTTGGCCCCTGGTGAAAAGATATTGTTCATCCCTCCATTGGTTGCTAGGACTTTGAGTAGGTGGTATTTCATTGCCTTGCAAAAGGACAAGGATGAGGAAGGAGCCAAGGTTTCTTCTCCTTCCCTTGCAATGATGCAAAGTGGGTGCTGGTAAGAGCAAGGTGGCTCCAATCGGTGAGAAGATGCCATGTGGGATGAATTTTTTTTCTTTTGATAAATTTTTGTGGTGATTCCTCTCTTCTTTGGTGTATGTGGCTACTATTTTTTGGGTCTGGTACTGACTATGCACATTTTTGGTGTTGTGGACATTTGGTTCGTTGTGTACTTGGTGACAAAGGGAATTTTTCTGGTACCTTGTATTTCCCTTTTGATGGTGGTTACAATTTTATGTTCCCCATTTTCAACGTATTCTTACAAAATCAGTACGTGGGAAATTTTGAAATGTAGGTTAAATTAAGGGAAAAATGAAATTTTTTTATTGAAATTCCATTTGAGCTAGTAGCTTGTTCACTCCCTTGTTCTATAAAAGGGAATTCAAGGCTCATTTGCAGGGGTTGAATTCTAATCAAGTTTTGAGTTGGGTGTTTGTCTGGGTACAATATTAGGCTTAAATAAAATATTGAAAATAGAACAATTATCTTGTTTTGAGCTCTAAGGAACATATGTAATTATCTTAAATCATTTTACATAAGTGACTGATATAGATAATGAACAAATAATTTTGATATATGTGCTCTCCTAGTGTAAATCTATGTGAATTTTGAGTGAAATGTCATTGATGTCTTCATTCATCTTCAAATTCCTATTTGAATGTATGTCTCTATTTTCACTTTGATTCAAGTAATTAATTAAAATGCCTAAATGGGGTCATTAATTTGCAATTATTTAAAAAGGATTTGATAAGAAGCCATATATTAGAAGTTGTGATCTCCATAATGCAATTTTTTTTGTGAGAGTAGTCATTTTCATCATATTTGAAATCATTTCTATGTGACTGGCCTTTGTATATGTGACTCTAATACCCTATGAAACAAGGCACTAATCTATTTTCAAATATTCACATAAAGGGTACATCAATTTGTCTATTTAGTAACTGAATTGAAATTAGAATGCAAATTCACTTTTAAAATTCAATTACAATGAGGCATATGTATGAAGTATTTACCTTGTTCTTGGTAGACTAATGGACATTTTCTTGAAGATTAGCCAACCTTTGAGTAAGTAGTGTTGTTTACCATCTATAGGAATTGATCTATGGTTTGATTTGTCATTCATTGAGAGTGTCAAGTTAAATATCTCTTAGGAACACCCTCCTTGGTCCCACTGAGCCTAAATTGTAGAATATTATAGTCTTGAACTAAATCTCTTTAGTTTTCCATTCACTACAAGGGTCTTGAACATAAGAGTTGGCTACTCTTTAGAGATTCCTTAGGTGTACTAGGAAAAACACCAACAAAATGGTGACTCTGCTGGGGAAATTTTCATTCTCCAAACATAGATACCAAATGCATAGTCAAAGGATTAAATGAACCTGAACATCTTGATTGGATAATGAAAAATTATTAAACCTGGAAAATAATCTAAATGCAACAAAGATTGAAGGATTTGAGTGTGAATCTGCTATGGAAGGTGGCCCAAAGTATATATTGGTTGTAAAGAAACTTCATCTCACTTGAGATTCAGTCCTCTAGAAGGAGGTGGCAACTCTGACTCAAAGAACTTGTTAAAGCATATATCAATTCATCGAATCTGCAATCTAAAAGGGAAAAGAATGATTATCTTTTACAAATTACTAGGTATTTTCATAGAATTTAAAGAAATTGAAGTGTAGAATTGATAGATCAAGATAAATTTTCCATACTTGAGATGTAAACGGTTCCCTAATGAGTGAATTAGCACTAGATGAGGGAATATTTTGAGTATTTTAACATGCTTTCATGTATGGGTTAAAATTGTACATTATGATGAAAAGAGCATGTTAACTTACTAATATCTTAGGCAATAATTGTAAGAAATACATATGCTAGAGGCTTAGGATCATATTTGTAAAAGGAGTTGAGGTAGTATTGTATAATTGCATAGTATATTTTAAACTCCTTTTCAAGAATTAAGGGTGAACTATCCATTTATGCCACATGGTAAATATGGACAAAGGCATACATACTGAGCAGTCATTGTCTCAACAAGGCAACTTCAATACTGATAGGTACAAGCCTATGAATTTTAACAATATTGGTAGGTATCCAAATGTGGTACCACCCAAGATTAGGGACAAAATTGCAAGGTTCAGCTATGAAAAGTCAGTATCAACAGACAAGCATGTGCAAGAATTTTTTGATATGATGGGTGATTATGAGATAGACATTGAAGATGTGGTTATGAAGCTATTTTCTCAATCCCTGAAGGGAAATGCAAGAGATTGGTTCTATTTTTTGCCTGCTTCTTCTATACATTGTTGGAATGACCTTAAGACATCCTTCATGGACCAATTTGGTGAAAGGATAAATCCAAGTGTTGCAAGAAATAATTTCATGGAGATTTCTAGAAATAAAAGGGAATTAGTTCCTACTTTTAACCTTAGATTTGAAAAAGTTATAAGAGAAATTCTTGAGCATATTAGACCAAATGATGCAGAGTGCTTGGTTGTATATTTGGGAGCATTTGATAGAAGGACGAGTTTCTTGTTAAGGGATAAAGAGCCTACCACCTTGCAACAAGTCTACCAAGAGGTTGTGAATATTGAGAATAATTTGAAATACTCAATTATGAAGGGACCTGCAATGACTAGCATGATTAGCTCTAGTAGAGTTCAATCTATTGAGCCAATTCAATCAAGAAACAAAAGTGTCTATCATGAAGAGGATCTTTTCGATGTTGTATCTACATTACTTTGTAGAGATGCAGAGCATGAGTGAGCATAAACCTCACATCAACCAAGGATGGGAAGGACTAACTTGATCTCCTCTATTGGAAAGTTGTATGAATTGAAGAGGCATGCAAATGAGTCACCATATGACTTGTTTTCAAGATTCTTGGATGTTTTGATGGAGATACCCAAGAGTTTTAGGCCTAGTGATTTAATGTGTACTAATTTGTTTTGTGAAGCCTACATATCAGGATTAAGCCAGTGGTCTGAGGATCAGAAGCCCGATAACCTTGATCAAGTAGTGGATTGGATTAACATTGTGGAAGAAATTTAGCATGGTCATATGCCCCTAATTGTTTTCCAGAAGGTGGGTAGTAGTTGCCATAGTGAAGAGAATCAAAGATTGAAATTGATGGATCAAGGAGAAGCATTAGAGTCTAAGAAGTTGACTTTTGAATGTTGTTATTTTATAAGCAACATAGAAGCAGATGCATGTGGCAGTGATGAAGATGAAGAAACAAAATATGATAACAATAAAATGGTACCTAATTATCTTCCTTGGGATGTCATAAGTTGTGAGAAAACACAAGAGGTATATGGTGAAACCTCACAAATTGATTTAGCCAAAGCCTATCATGCATTAGTCCATGATGGGAATACACCCGTTCTCAATGAATCAAAGTGATGAGATCGAGTTGGGATAGTCCTCTATTGAATATGATTCTTCTTTTAAATTGGAGATGGAATCCCTTGCATCTAGTAGGGAATATGTTAATATCCTAGAGGCTGTGTGTTTTCTAGGTAGTGAACACTTCTCCTCATGTGAAGAATTCTCCAAATGTGGATCAATTGTCATGAGTGCAAATGATGAGGAGGATGTTGAGAATGCTTCCCTTTGTTCTTCAAGTGACTACACTGACTTTGAATGCACTAATGATCAAAATTGTTGGAATCCTAACATTAGAGATGACGAGATACATCCAATTATAATGAAAGTGTGGAAAAATCCCTTATTTCATGACCCTACATTGGAGAGAGAGATTATGAATGATAATTCCTATTGGTGTAGGAGCAATACTCTTTTTGAGGATACCCCTAATGAGCATCTAGTTGGTGGATATATCATGGATGGAATAAACAAAAACCAAGGTGATATTAAGCTGAGCAATTGTACCTTTGAAAAGAGTACCCCTAATTGGGTAATATCCCAACTAAATGGAGATTGTGACAAAAAAGATACTGGTGAATTGATTTTCCAATGCGTAATTGAGCAAATTGTATTTGATAAGCATCTAGAGGCTAATTCAAATTTACTGACACCCAAATGTGATAGTAGCTCACATAAGAATTAAGTTGAAGATTATAATGTCTACTTTGGATGTGGCATGAATGTCCAAAAGGATGTGGATGATTGTACTTACTTTCCTTTGGTGATAGGCTGTGTACTTGGAGATTTACTTGAAATGGCAACTATTCAGGTTTCACATGATGATTGCATGAATATTCATACAACATTATTTTATGCTAAGGACAAGGAATTACTTGATTATTCTACAAAATATATAGATATTGCAACATCATTTCATCCATGTGAGGAGAAATTCAAAGGAATAAGTAACTAGGGGAATGATACAAGTCAGTATGAAGCTGCAATGGAATTTTTTGCAGATTCTCCTTACCTTATGGATCTGATCATGGAACTTTTGTCATCTCATGAGGACAACACCTATGGAAAAGGGGGGAAGTGTACGCTTGATCATACTTTTCTTTTCTCTAATCTTGTGAGAGATTGGTTAGATGTGTGCCAAAGTGTTTATGAAGTTTTTGAATTTGATAAGAAAATGGAATGTGCTTCTGTACCTTAGGATATTATAGAATATGAGGTTTTCATTTTCCCTGATCTGCTTGATGAGCCTATCCTAGAGAAAGAAAAAATTGGTAAAGATAAGTCAAATGTTTTAAGAAAGGTTAATTGTGATGGTGCTAGTGGCTTGGAGTGGCACAATGTCTATGAGGACCCATTGTCAATAAAACAAGCCAAAGTATTTGATAGAGGAAAGAATTGTCCCTAAATTTTGGGGGGCTTGGGGCCTACATCTTTTGGAAGATGAGTTGCCATGTATATTTTGTAAATAGTGTACATAGGTTGGTTTGTTTGATTTCTACTCTATTTGCTTGCCTTGTCTGGATAAGCTCCTAGGTTTTGGTTTTCTACCCTAGTATTCTTCTACCTGAGAGCCAGATTTTCACTATACCCACTAGGGGTATACATCCCTGAGCCTGAGTTGTTGAGGGAGCTTATAAAATTTTGAAGAATTTTCCATTCCCCATGGGCTTAATCTGCATTTTAAACCCTTATCCCTATGAGTGAGTAGTGTTGGAGTTGACAACCCAAGATCTTCAATCTACAACGCCAAAGAACCTCCACAAGAGATAGAGAGAAGCAACAATGGAAGATGCTATTCCACCAAACAAGGATTGAAATATGATACAATATGATCAATGCAATACTATACAATGCTATATGCCATCTATTTTCAAATATGCTAGAGATGCCTTGCTTATAAAGGCAAGGATGAGAGATAGGATAAGACAAGATCATGACAAGTGTCTTAATCCTATCACATGAGACAACTAACTCATAACTACCTAGGAAAGTGGAAATTCTAGATAAGACAACTAATACTTATCTAGATATGACAACTAATATCCTAAGTAAACTTAACATGTGAATTAAGTCCCCTAAGTCCCTAGTAAAGGAATAAACTAGGTACAAGACTTATTCACACCAACAAGTAGGTGTTTTCTTGTGAAATCACTCAACTATTCTAATCACACATTGACCTACCATACTAGTCTCTAGTTCGTTAAGTCATCATTCGAGCCGCAGTACACGTCTATTTACCGACCCCTTTGGTTAGAAGCACCGGTCACCAATTGTCTTCGTTAAGTCATCATTCGAGCTGCAATACACATCTGTTTACTGACCCCTTTGGTTAGAAGTACCGGTCACCAATTGTCCCATCAACCTTAATCTTTTCCTAAGGTTGGGTCTTAATTTTCCTTGATGACATAAGCTTAAGTCGTCATCCTGTGAGGGTCATGTCACCATTGGCATAACAAAGGCCCTTTATTAAATGTTAACATTACCGTGCATGCAAGTTTTGAGATTCAAGGTTGTGGGAAGAGATCCTGACCATACCCCGCTAGCTCATGGGTGATAAATGTTGGCTTGCTAAAAACCACGAGGTCAGCGAAATGAAGATGTGTGTCTTCATATAGATGTGGGGCCTAGTCTCCACTATCAAGCTTATAGCTCATGGTTCCAAACTGACAACCGATTCCAAACTGACAACCGAGATCAGATCTTAGGGATGATCCACACTATTCCCCACTGGTTCGCTAGAAATAAGTGAACGCTCATTAAAAGCTACTAGATCAAGGAGATCTCGCCATGCGGATCAATCTACTTAGTTTGTGAAATGAATGGGGCCCGCTGACAGAGAAATTTCCATCTAAGGTGGGCTAATGCCATTGGCTGAGGACACATCAGCGAAGCACCACTGGATTTCAAGCTTAGTCAACCTAGACGAAGCCATTAGATTTGAAATCTTAGCATGAGATCAACAGCCTATATGCAAAATTGGAAAGTGAAACGTGATAGACATTTCCATTTGCAACCAACATGCATTAATGGCCAGCTTTCTACAGAAGTGATCAAATTGATCTCCATGCGTGTGGATATTTAATTATTGGTAATCATGAAGAATGATTTTTAGATTTCCATGCATTTGGGAATTAAACAGTGATGATACGTACACCAATAAATTGCCACTATTCCACGCGTGTGATTTTCTAAGTATTGATTGTTGTTGTTATCATATCACACGATAAATATAGTAGGAATTAATTGCTATTTGTAGTAAAAAAATTTATGTATTGAGATAGAGGGAGTCTGAAATATCATCATACTAAGAAGATGAGTAAGCCACTAACTTTTGTGGATCCAGCAAGAAGGTCAGCTCGATTGAGTTTGCAGAGGTTGGGTACCAGTGTTCTAGAGTGTGCTTCAATGATAGAAATGGATGCCCCTATTGACAATCTCAAGATTGCACCCACAAGGTGCAGCTAGAGGTTGCAATTCGATAATGTTACTGCTAAAAAGATGGAAGACAAAGGCAAGGATCCATTGCATTCTGCTACTAGGGCAGGTAGAAAGATAAGATATGGGCGTGCCTCCTTTAGATGCCAAAATTCACCCATCAACCTCATAGATAGCTCACCAAATAGTGAGACAGAGACCGACTCTGACTACTTCTAGATCTCACAACCGTGGGTTGAACTTTGGCCCTTGGTGAAAAGATATTGTCCATCCCTCCACTGGTTACTAGGACTCTGAGCGGGCGGGATGTCACTACACTACAAATGGACAAGGATGAGGAAGGAGTTGAGGTTTCTTCTCCTTTGCTTGGAATGATGCAAAGTGGGTGTTGGTAAGAGCAAGGTGGCTCCAATCGGTGAGAAGAGGTCATGTGGGATGAATTTTTTTTTCTTTTGATAAATTGTTGTGGTGATTCCTCTCTTCTTCGGTGTATGTGGCTACTATTTTTTGGGTTTAGTGTTGATTGTGCACCTTTGTGATGATGTGGACATGTAGTTCATTGCATACCTAGTGACAAAGGGAATTTTGGCAGTACTTTGCATTTCCATTTTGATGATGGTTGCAATTTTACTTTCCCCATTTTCAATATGTTCTTGCAGAATTAGTACGTGGGGAATTTTGAAATGCATGTTAAATTAAGGGTGAAATGAAATTTTTGTATCAAAATTGCATTTGAGCCAGTAGCTTGTTCACTCCCTTGTTCTATAAAAGGGAATTCAGGGCTCATTTGTGGGGGTTGATTTTTGATCAAGTTTCGAGTCGTGTGTTTGTCTAGGTAGAATATTAGGCTTAAAGAAAATATGGAAAATAGAACAGTTATCTAGTTTTGAGCTCTGAGGAGCATATGTAATTATCTTAAATCATTTTACAAAAGTGACTGATATAGATAATGAACGAATAATTTTGATATATGTGCCCTCCTGGTGTAAATCTGTGTGAATTTTGAGTGAAATTTCAATGATTTCTTCATTCATCTTCAAATTCTTGTTTGAATGTATGTCTCTATTTTCACTTTGATTCAAGTAATTAATTAAAATTCCTAAATGGGGTCATGAGTTTGTAATTATTTACAAAGGATTTGATAAGAATCTATATATTAGAATTTGTGAGCTCCATAATGCAAAGTTGTTATGAGAGTAGTCCATTTCATCATATTTGAAATCATTTATGTGTTACTGGTCTTTGTATATGTGACTCTGATGCCCTATGAAACAAGGCACTAATCTATTTTCAAATATTCACATAAAGGGTATATCAATTTGTCTATTTAGTAACTAACTTGAAATTATAATGCACATTCATTTTTAAAATTCAATTACAATGAGGCATATGTGTGAAGTATTTCCCTTGTTCCTAGTAGACTAATGGACATTTTCTTGAAGATTAGCAAACCTTTGAGTGATTAGTTTTGTTTACCATCTATAGGAACTAATATGTGGTTTGATTTGTCATTCATTGAGATTGTCAAGTTAATAATCTCTTAGGAATATCCTCCTTGGTCCCACAGACCCTAAAGTGTAGAAGATTCTAGTCTTTGACTAAATCTTGTTAGTTGGCCATTCATTACAAGGGTCTTGAACCTAAGAGTTGTCTAATCTTTAGATATTCCTTAGGTGTACTAGGAAAAACAGCAACAAAATGGTGACTTTGCTGGGGAAATTCTCATTTTCCAAATGTAGATACCAAATGCATAGTCAAAGGGTTAAATGAACCTAAACATCTTGATTGGATAATGAAAAATTCTTAAACCTGGCAAATACTTTGAATGCAACAAAGATTCAAGGATTCGAGTGTGACTTTGTTGTGGAAGATGTCCCAGAGTATATATTGGTTGTAAAGAAACTTCATCTCACCTAAAATTCAGTCCTCTAGAAGGAGGTGGTGACTCTGACTCAAAGAATCTGTTAAAGCATAAATCAATTCATCGGATCTGCAATCTAAAAGGGAAAAGAATGATTATTTGTTGAAAATTACCAAGTATTCTCATAAAATTTGAAGAAATTGAAGTGTATAATTGATAGAGAAAGATAAAATTTCCATACTTGAGGTGTAAATGGTTCTCTAATGAGTGAATTAGCACTAGATGAGGGAATATTTTGATTATTTTAACATGCTTTCATGTATGAGTTAAAATTGTACATTATGATGAAAAGATCATGTTAACTTACTAAGATATTAGGCAACATTTGTAGGAAATACATATGATAGAGGCTTAGGATCATATTTGTAAAAGGAGTTGAGGTAGTATTGTGTAACTGCATAGTATATTTTAAACTCCTTTTCAAGAATTACGGGTGCTCTGTCCATTTATGCCACCTGGTGTAAATATGGAAAAAGGAATACATAGTGAGGAGTCACTGTCTCACCAAGGAAACTTAAGTACTGATAGGTAAAAGCCTATCAATTTTAATAATATTGGTGGGTATGCGAATGCGGTACCACCCAAGATCAGGGAAAAAATTCAAAGATTTGGCGTTGAAAAGTTAGAATCAACAAATAAGCATGTGCATGAATTTTCTGATATGATGGGTGAATATGAGATAGACCCTGAAGATGTGGTTATGAAGCTATTTGTTCAATCCCTGAAGGGAGATGCAAGAGATTGGTTCTCTTTTCTGCCTACTTCTTCTATAATTGTTGGAATGACCTTAAGATAGCCTTCATGGACCAATTTGGTGAAAGGATAAATCCAAGTGTTGCAAGAAAGAATTTCATGGAGATTTCTAGAAATAAAGGGGAATTGACTCCTACTTTTAACCTTAGATTTGCAAAATTTATAAGAGAAATTCTTGAGCATATTAGACCAAATGATGCAAAGTGATTGGTTGTATGTTTGTGAGCATTTGATAGAAGGATGAGTTTCCTGTTAAGGGATAAAGAGCCTACCACATTGCAACAAGCCTACCAAGAGGCTGTGAATATTGAGAATAATTTGAAATACTTAATTATGAAGGGACCTGCAATGACTAGCATGAATAGCTCTTGTAGATTTCAAGCTATTGAACCAAGTCAATGAAGAAACAAAAGTGTCTATCATGAAGAGGAGCTTTTAAATGTTGTATCTACATTACTTCCCAGAGATGCAGAGTATGAGCAAGCATCAACCTCACATCAGTGAAGGATGGGAAGGACTGACTTTATCTCCTCTATTGGAAATTTGTATGAACTAAAGAGGCATGCAAATGAGTCACCATATGACTTATTTTCAAGATTCTTGGATGTTTTGATCGAGATACCCATGATTTTTAGGCCTAGTGATTTAATATGTATTAATGTGTTTTGAGAAGCCTACATATCAGGATCAAGCCAGTGGTCAGAGGATCAAAATCCCCATAGCCTTGATCAAGTAGTGGATTGGATTAACACTGTGGAAGAAATTGAGCATGGTCATATGACCCTAATTGTTTCCCAGAAGGTGGGAAATAATTTCCATAGTAAAGAGAATCATAGATTGAAATTGATGGATCAAGGAGAAGCATTAGAGTATGAGCAGTTGACTGTTGAATGTTGTTATTTTACAAGCAACATAGAAGCAAATGCATGTGGCAGTGATGAAGATGAAGAAACAAAATGTGAAAAAAAGGAGATAGTACCTAATTATCTTCCTTGGGATGCCATACGTTGTGAGAAAACATAAGAGGTATATGGTGAAACCTCACAAATTGATTCAACTAGCACCTATCATGCATCAATCCATGATGGGAATACAACTGATCTCAATGATATGGTACAAATGAGGAATCAAAGTGATGAGATTGAGTTGGGACAGTCCTCTATTGAATATGATTCTTCTTATGAACTAGAGATGGAATCCCTTGCATCTAGTAGGGGATATGTTAATAGCCTGGAGGGTGTGTTTTTTCTAGGCAGTGAACAATTCTCCTCATGTGAAGAATTCTTCGAATGTGGATCAATTGTCATGAGTGCAAATGATGAGGAGGATGTTGAGAATGCTTCCCTCTATTCTTCAAGTTACTACATTGACTTTGAATGCGTTGATGATTAGAATTGTTGGAATCTTGACATTAGAGATGATGAGATACATCCAATTATAATGAAAGTGTGGCAAAATCCCTTATTTGATGACCCTACATTGGACAGAGAGATTATGAATGATAATTCCTATTGGTGTAGGATCAATCCTCTTTTTGAGGATACCGCTAATGAACATCTAGTTGGTGGATATATCATGGATGGCATAAACAAAAACTAGGGTGATATTAACCTGAGAAAATGTAGCTTTGAAAATAGTGCCCTTGATTGGGTAATCTCCCAACTGAATGGAGATTGTGACAACACAGTTATTGTTGAATTGGTTTCCTAGTGTGTAATTGAGAAAATTGTATTTGATAAGCATCTAGAGGATGATTCAGATTTGTTGACACCCAAATGTGATAGTAGCTCACATAAGGAGGAAGTTGAAGATTATAATGTCCACTTTGGATGTGGTGGTAATGTCCAAAAGGATGTAGATGATTCTACTGGATTTCCTTTGGTGATAGCTATTCAGGCTTCACATGATGATTGCATGAATATTCATGCAATATTATTTTATGCTGAGGACAAGGAATTACTTGATGATTCTACAAAATATGTAGATATTGCATCATTTTTTCATCTATGTGAGGAGCAGTTCAAAGGAATAAATAACCAGGGGAATGATACAAGTTGGTATGAAGCTGAAATGGAATTTTTTGCAGATTCTCCTTACCTTATGGATCTGATCATGGAACTTCTATCATCTCATGAGGACCTATGGAAAAGGGGGGAAGGGTATGCTTGATCATACTTTTCTTTTCTCTAATCTTGCAAGAGATTGGTCGGATGTGTGCTAGAGTGTCTACGAATTTTTTGAATTGGATAAGCAAATGGAATGTGCTTTTGTACCTTAGGATAGTATGGAATATGATGTTTTCATTTTCCCTTATCTACTTGATGAGCCTATCCTAGAGAAAGATGAAATTGGTAATGATAAGTCAAATGTTTTAAGCAGGGTTAATTGTGATGGTGCTAGTGGCTTGGAGTAGCACAATGTCTATGAGGACCCATTGTCAGTAAAAAAAAGCCAAATTATTTGACAGAGGAAATAATTGTCCCTAAATTTTGGGGGGCCTGGGGCCTCCATCTTTTGGAAGATGAATTTCCATGTATATTTTGTAAATAGTGTACATAGGTTGGTGTTTTTTCTTTCTACTGTGTCTGCTTGCCTTGTTCAGGTAAGCTCCTAGGTTTCAATTTTCTACCTAGTCTGCTTCAACATGAGATTCATATTATCACTATATCCACTATGGGTATACATCCCCAAGCATGAGTTGTTGATGGAGCTTATTAAATTTTGAAGAATTTTCCATTCCCCATGGGCTTAATCTGCATTTTAAACCCTTATCCCCATGAGTGAGTAGGGTTTTTCTTGTGAAAGCACTCAAGTGTTCTAATCACACATTGACCTACCATACTAGTCTCTAGTTCGTTAAGTCACCATTTGAGCCACAATACATGTCTATTTACCGGCCCCATTGGTTAGAAGCACCGGTCACCAATTGTCGCATCGACCTGAATCTTTTCCTAAGGTTGGGTCTTAATTTTCCTTGATGACATAAGCTTAAGTCGTTAGCCTACGAGGTTCATGTCACCGTTGGCCTCAAAAAGGCCCTTTATTAAATTTTAACCTTACCATGCATGCATATTTTAAGATTTGAGTTATGGGAAGAGATCCTGATTGTACTCCGCCAGCTCATGGGTGATAAATTCTAGCTTGTTAAAAGTTGCAAGGTTAGTGAAATAAAGATGTGTGTCATCATACAGATGTGGGGCCCAGACTCCACTATCAAGCTTACAACCTATGGTTCCAAACTAATGACTGAGATCAAATTTGAGGAATGATCCCCACTGTTCCCCACTAGTTCGATAGAATAAAGTGAACACTCATTAAAAGCTATGAGATCAGTGAGATCTCACCACATGGATTGATCTACTTAGTTTGTGAAATGAATGGGACCCATAGACAGAGAAATTTTTGTTAGAGGTGGGCTAACGCCATTAGTTGAGGACACATCAATGAAGCAACATTGAATTTCAAGCTTAGTCAGCCTAGACGAAGTCATTAGATTTGCCATCTCAGTGTTAGATCAATGGCCTATATTGAAAGTTGGAAAATGACACGTGATAGTCATTTCCATCTGCAACCAGTGCACATTAATGGCTAGCTTTCTACATAAGTGATCAAATTGATCTCCATGTGTGTGAAGATTTAATTACTGGTAATCATGAAGTATGATTTTCATATTTCCATTCATTTGGGAATTAAGCGGTGATGATACGTACACCAAAAAATTTCCACTATTCCATGTGTGTGATTTTCTAAGTATTGCTTGTTGTTGTTATCATATCACATGATAAATGTAGTAGGAATTAACTGCTATTTGTAGTTAGAATTTTTTTGTATTGAGATAGAGTGAGTCTGAAAGATCATCATACTGAGAAGATGAGTAAGCCAGTAACTTATGTGGAGCCAACAAGAAGGTTGATTCAATTGAGTTCGCAAAGGTTGGGTTCCAGTGTTCCAAAGCATGCTTCAATGGTAGAAATGGATGCCCTTGCTAACAATCTCAAGATTGCACCCACAAGGTGCAACTAGAGGTCAAAATTCCAAAATTTTGTTGCTAAAAGGATGGAAGACAAAGGCAAGGAGCCATTGTAATCCACTACTAGGGTAGGCAGAAAGATAAGATATGGGCATGGCTCCTTTGGATGCCAAAATCCATCCATTGACCTCATGGATAGCTCGCTAGACAATGAGATGGAGACCGAATCTGACTACTACTAGTATCTCATGACCTTGGGTTGAACTTTGGTGCCTGGTGAAAAGATATTGTATGTCCCTCCATTGTCTACTAGGACTTCGAGCAGGCGGGATGTCACTGCACTGCAAAAGGACAAGGATGAGGAAGGAGCCGAGGTTTCTTCTCCTTCCCTTGCAATGACGTGAAGTGGGTGCGTATGTCATGGTGTGGGTGCTGGTAAGAGCAAGGTGGCTAGTTAGTGAGAAGATGCCATGTGGGATGAAACTTTTTTCTTTTGATAAATTATTGTGGTGATTCCTCTCTTCTTTGGTGTACGTGGCTATTGTTTTTTGGGTCAGGTGCTGACTGTACACCTTTTGTGGCGATGTGGACATCTGGTTCATTGCGTACCTGGAAACAAAGGGAATTTTGGGGGTACTTTGCATTTCCCTTTTGATGGTGGTTGCAATTTTACTTTCCCCATTTTCAACGTGTTCTTGTAGAATCAATACGTGGGGAAATTTGAAATGCAAATTAAATTAAGGGAAAAATGAAATTTTTGTATTGAAATTGCATTTGAGCCAATAGTTGGTTCGCTCCCTTGTCCTATAAAAGGGAATTCAAGGCTCATTTGTGAGGGTTTAATTCTGATCAAGTTTTTAGTTGGGTGTTTTTCTAGGTAGAATATTAGGCTTAAAGAAAATATGGCAAATAGAATAGTTATCTTGTTTTGAGCTCTGAGGAACATATGTAATTATCTTATATCATTTTACAGAAGTGACTAATATAGATAATGAATGAATAATTCTGGTATATGTGCTCTCTTGGTGTAAATTTGTGTGAATTTTGAGTGAAATGTCAATGATGTCTTCATTCATCTTAAAATTATTGTGTGAATGTATGTCTTTTTTTTCACTTTGATTCAAGTAATAAATTAAAATGCATAAATGGGGTCATGAATTTGTAATTATTTACAAAGGATTTGATAAGAAGCCATATTTTAGAAGTTGTGAGCTCCATAATGCAAAGTTGTTGTGAGAGTAGTCCATTTCATTAGATTTGAAATCATTTCTATGTTACTGGTCTTTGCATATGTGACTTTGATGCCCTATGAAACAAGGCACTGATCTATTTCCAAATATTCACATAAAGGGTATATCAATTTATCTATTTAGTAACCGACTTGAAACTAGAATGAAAATTCATTTTTAAAATTCAATTACAATGAGGCATATGTATGAAGTATTTCCCTTGTTCCTAGTAGACTAATAGACATTTTCTTGAAGATTAGCGGACCTTTGAGTGAGTAGTGTTGTTTACCATCTATAGGAACTGATCTATGGTTTGAGTAGTCATTCATTGAGAGTGTCAAGTTAAATATCTCTTAGGAACACCCTCCTTGGTCCCATAGATCCTAAAGTGTAGAAGATTCTATTCTTCAACTGAATCTTGTCAGTTGGCCATTCACTACAAGGGTCTTGAACATAAGAGTTGGATACTCTTTAGAGATTCCTTAGGTGTACTAGGAAAAACACCAACACTCCACATTTGTACAATTAGCAGATTTAGTAGACACATGATTATTTTCCTTGATAGAAATAAATACAAATTCTTCTTCACTTGCATTTCCCTTATCAGATTCATCATCTGTCACACCTTCATTAGCAACATAGTAACACTTCTTTTAGAATTTAGGCTTGTTAAATCTTGGCTTGGAAACTCTCTCGGGACACCTTGATGCAAAATGACCTATCTTATTGCAAGAGAAAAAATTAATAGGAAACTTCCCCTCGTACTTACCTTGTCCTATGGCTTTGCTTTTCACAATCAATGCTTCAAGTTCTTCTAGCTCTCTTTCTTCTTCATCAAGTTGTTTCATTTCATCCTCATACTTGAATGTCTTTCTTCATGAGCTTTCACCCAGATCATATATTTGTTTATCTCTTCCAAAAGTAGTGTCCTTGAATGAAGATTCAACCTTAGGAAGGGAATCACCAAATTCACTCAACTCAAAAGCAGTAAGCTTACCAATCAACATATCTCTAGTAACATTTGTCATAGTTCAGAGCTCTTCAATAGCACTAGCTTTGACTTTGTAAGAATCAGACAAGGATCTAAGCACTTTAGCAACAATCTCTAATTCGTCTATCTATCCACCAGCACATTTGATACCACATACAAGTTCATTCACTCTTTGCATGAAAGTAGTAACATTTTCATCATCACCCATTCCCAATTTTTCATATTTTCCTTTCAGATTTTGTAGCTTAGCAATCTTCACATTATCATCACCTTCATACAAGGTCTCCTATTTTTTCGATATCTCATAAGCAGTCTTTAGATTCATCACATTTGTCATCTCAGTATCAGTCAAAGCACTCAACAATGCCTCCTTAGCCCTGATATTATACTCAACATCCTTGATCTCAGCATAAGTAGTAGGACCATTCTGTGGAATAACATATATATTTCTTGTAATGCTCCTATAGGGTTCACCAATGCATCGTAGATGGTACTCCATTCAAGTCTTCAACAAGGAATACTTTGTTCCATCAAATATAGGATAATCCTTCTTATAAGTCACCATCCCAGATCACCTCAAGCTATTAAAATTCTTCCAAGGAACTTGCTTTGATACCAATTGTTGGCAACACAAGGGAAGACAACTCAGAGGGGGGGTGAATTAGTTGTCATTAAATTTAAAACTTATTCAACTTATTCAACTTATTAACCTTATTCTCATATCTGATCATTAATCATGAAAGCATAAATGAACAACACATCAAAATCACACATAACACCAAGATTTGGATGTGGAAACCCTGTTAGGGGAAAAACCATGTTGGAGGTCAGTCAATAAGATTATACCCTATTAAAAGTGTAAGGAAATATGAATAGGGATTGCACATGAATTCAAGCACACTTCATAGAGCTCACTTATTACAAAGGAAGACACACTATTCTATAGAAAGGTTTTGATTAAATCCATCAAAATTTGAACTGAGAAAATAGCATATGTTAATGCCTAATTACAGCTTTAGTTTAAGCACATGAACACTTCTTCAATCTTCTTCACTCTTCTTCACTCTCTTCTCTACCTTCAAATGATCTGAAAAATATTTGCACATAGGACTTGCACAATTCACATACTCTCTCTCATTCACACTTCCAAATGATAAAACAATCTCTTATATATCTGCAACAAGAGATTACATTGCTATAACTCGGCTTCAACAAAATATCAAGAAAGAATATAAATAGTAGGCTCAGATCAACATAGTGAATACTGAAAACATCCTCAAACATGAACCACTTCAATTAATTACTCCTCAAAGATCCACAACACGCTTCAAAACCTTGTTGGCCAAGAACATGAAAAACAGGAACACGCAAGAGAAAAACTTAGATCACGAGTACAAAAATCAATGCAAATGTGCAACTTAGATAAAGAATGAACTAGAAACATCCAAAAACATCATGAAACACTAGAGAAGCATCTTCAACAACTGAACTTACTGAAATTGCATGATCTTCATTCAAGAACACAAAATTGAAGTAACAGAAAAACTGCAAAAATACAAATCTTTATAACTTGATGAAATCTTCACACGAATCTCCGAAACTCAATGTGGATAAACTGGATATACTCAACAACAAACCCTTTAGTCCACAACCTCTTAACAACAACTTACCGATCACACCGACAGACTGAACTTCACTTCACCACTGACAACTTGTAGCACTTATTACAATTTTCTCAATATCCTTGACATATACAACTTCTAATGCAACAATGCTAATAGTGTTGACATCAATGACAACCACATATCAACAACACAACCACAACATCTAATAGTCTCGCTACCAAAAATACTTTCTAGAAGGATCACTACCTAGGACAAGATACAAATAGGACTTGCAACACTGAAGCACCGAGCAACTCCAGGAGCAAGATATAGGGACCTTATGAGATTCACTATCTCAAAGTAGGATACAATAATATTTAAATAGAATTACAAATATTTCCAACACAACTCTCTATTCACTCAGGTGTTCAAGCACAAATTAACTTTTCTTTCATAGTATTTTAACACTATCTTTGCTAGATATTCAATGCATCTCACACACTCACTTCTTAAAAATTGTAAACTTGTTCATCTTGTTACACCTAAAATGATCTTGCATTTATATCTACCACAACACTTCAATTATTCAATTAGCTTGGCCTAGAAGGGAATAAATAATTGAATAGAACTAGTTGGCCACCAAAACATAATGCATTCCTATATTGAAGATAGAGAGGACAAAAACAAACTTAATTTTTCTTCCAATGTGATCCAAAAAGATTTACATGTAGGTGCATATCAACTTAAGTTGACGTCAAGAAAAGGTGTAGATGAAAAAATGAAGCACACACTCTATCAGCTCATAAACATTCTTTTATTTGAATTTACTTGATGTAATCCCAAACTAGATAGGTCAAGAACCAAATTTATCATAGAATTTCTTCCATTTCTACGTAGCCCCCAAGTACATGACACAAGCAAAGGAAAATTTCATGTCAACTAGATGTCTAAAAATAGCCTGAAAATTCAATTCAAGATAGAATGTGGAACCACAACAACCAATTAGCAACATGTGGATCACATGGGGATGTTCCTTAACATTTGACTTCACTTCCATGCATTTATTTTATACTGTCATACCATCAACAACTATTGAAAATCAAGTAGGTACAAAGAACTCTATTAAGGAAACACAAGATACATAACTAAATGATGTAAAATTTGTAGAACCACTTGTGGACCAATTTAGCATATGATATTTGAACTAAGACATTGCACAAAAGTTGTGAGCATGCTCACCAAGTCATAGGAGCTAAGACATCAATTCAGAGAAATTTGAAGTATTTATCAGACCATTTAGAGAACTAGAAACACTGCCAACCTTTTGAAATTCATAGAGTTTTCCTTGGAAACATAGGTGATCTAAAAAGATACGGGTACAATCTAAACAGTGCACTAACATTGAGTACCAAACCATAGGAATAGAACTACAATATCGGAGGAATGCAGAGCATTCTTCCGAACACACTTTAATGCAGCTAACCAAAAACATTTGAGCAACTTGCGGAGACCATAACTTCCTTTCAGCAACACATATATTATCAGTAACATTGGGAGAGAGACAGATACATAATGTAGACATTCAATGACATCTCTCCATTTTTAGTTGTGCTTCTCATCCTCGTCTTAATGCTTTTGATCCTAATCTGAACATATCAAAATGAATTCAACTCTACTGATAGAAATAATGCATTATATGAACATCAACAATCCTACTTTAAACTTCTTCAATTATTTTATGAGGCATGACATATAATGATGTGCTCATTTAACTCTTATTTTCTTTGAACTTCTTCAATTCTTCTCTTCTTAGAACTTCTTCAATTAGTCTTGAAAATAGTTTCCAACAATCTCCTCAAGAATTTTTCATCAAAGGAAATCAACCATTAGTGTGGACATCAATGACAACTTCCAACAATCTCCCCATTTGGCATTGATGGAAACACACACTGGTCACTCTCCCCCTTTGACATCAAGTATAAAGGGCCATATATTTATGCACAAAGAAGGACATTCTTTGATATTAGGAACAAAGGGAAAAAAATATCTTTTATTGAAGCAACAACACATGCTCCCCCTTTGACCAGAAGCACATCTTCATGTACAAAAATTGTCACATAAATCCCCCTTACTACCAACTCCCCCTAGGGATAGCACCCATCAATCCAAGAGAAAATGATATGACAAGAATTTCTACCCCTAGAATGATGCATTATCTATGCATCTAGTGAGAACCAAGAGGGGAAATAACCCCTAGCTTTTGTTGTAGATACTCAAAAGTATCCTTTAAGAGTGTCTTTGTAAAGATGTTTGAAATATGATCCTTTGTAGGAACACATTCCATTCTAACATCATGCTCAACAGCTTTATTTCTCATAAAGTGTTACCTTGAGTGCATTATTGAATTCTTAGAAATGCTGATTGCACTTGTGTTGTCACATAGTATATGAATAGGTTCATCATAATTAACTTTCACATCCTTCAAAGTTTGTTTCATCCAAAGCACTTGAGTGCATCAAGATGTTGCAGCAATGTATTCCACTTTTATAGTGGACAAGGACACGAAAACCTACTTTTTACTGAACCAAGAGACCAAACTATCTCCCAAAAAGAATGCACTTATTCTTTTATTTCTCTGAGCAACAAGTCAACACAACCATATGTTCTATAGAATAGATAGGCATTGTAGTACACTATTACTTTGAGAAAACAAAAAAGGAACGAGATAGTATGTACTGTATATGTCCATAGATTTGTATAGATAAAAAAAATCATCCAAAGATATGATGCCTTATCATTATCACCTTGTCTTCAATTATCACCTTGTCTTCAATACTACAAGGAAAACACCTTTTTTGTGGAGAGATGTAGGCCAAAACACATTGACTTTTCCAAAAAGGATGCACAGCAAATGCTTTGGTAAAACTTTAGAACCATGTCTTTTTGAAACATTTATGTGGTGAACCAGGATGGAATAAGTGTACCAACATTCTCATATCATTTCCTCAAGTGTCCATTTATGCATACCATAATTTTATATTGACTATAAATCAAATATTTCTTTATTTTGAGGCCTTAAACACCTCTTTCTAATCAAGGGGAAAAAGAATCTTCAAGTGACATCTTCCCATAAGATAATGCTTTATCTCAATTAGTCTTAGGATCTTGTGCCAAATGCATAAGGGTAGAATCATCCTTCATCTCATGTCCTCATTCTAGACCTTTTCACTTCCTTGATGATTGTGGGATTCATACTTATGATATTGAGAAGGTGGTTTCATAAAACCATTTCTACATTTGTTTTCCTTATGTCCCATATTGTTGTATTTGTAGAACATAATATTATGCTCTAGAAAAAATTTAATTCTTTTCACCTTGGATCTACATCCATCAGTTTTGTGACCGTATTTTTTGCAGGAAAAGAAATATCCATAAAATAAAAAATTATTATTTATTTGAGATGCATATGGTCTTCTACCCATGTTATTATGCATTCTTTTCCCAACTCTACAATTAAAAACCTTATGCCCAAAAATATTGTAAGACAAATAATAACCTTGAAAGTATTGATTGAACGTGTTAGAAGCATGATGTTTTGCTAATGGAGGACTTCTATAACTTTTCTACTTTTGTTCAAAATTGGATTTACCTTCTTTATTGCCATTGTGAATATTCTTTGTATCTCTGGAGGCACTTTTCTTAGAGTCTTCAGAGTTGACTCTCTCTTATTTTGTTTGTCTTTTTATTTATTTTTGAACTTTTAGGATCAAAATTCTCTCCTTTGTCAGAGAGTTCCTTCTCTCTTTTCAAGGCATTCCTTAGAGAGGCATTTTCTTCTTCAAGCCTTAAGCATTCAACTATTTTGTCTTTCAACTTGTCTTTCAAGCAATATTTAATCATTTTCCCTTCTTCAACCTTTATTTTCAAATCAAATATTTCACCTACCACCTCTTTTAGTTTGATTTCACATATCTTGCCTCTTTTTCCTTGAGTTCTCATTTTTTCAAATTCTTATTTTGTTTCTGCAAGCAAGCTTTCATACTTCTGATTTAGACTCCTTGATTCATTCATATCTTGTAATGCAAACCTTAAGTTTCCTTCAATGTCACTTCCCCATTCATCTGAATTAAAGTCCCAACCTTCAAGTTCCATAGATTCTAGATTTGAATTAGAAGAAAATGTCTTCAGATCTGGACTCCTTATACTTATCAACATCATACTTTTTTTTAGTAGTATTGAATTCCATAAAGATATTTTCTTCATTTTCTTCATTCTCTTCATCTTCAAAGGGACCACTACTTTCTTTAGAGAAGAGACCTCTTTTTATCTTTTCTCTCTTATTGTCATCATTTGATTCTTTATATAGACATTTAGATGAAAAATGACCTATTCTTCCATAATTGAAACATTAAAGGGTAACTTACCTTTGTATTTTCTAGTACCCTTCTTTAGTCTTCTCACAAAATTTTCTTCAATATCATCAAGGTCTTCATTTGAATTACGAATCACATCTTCAATCTTTTTTGTTGACTTTGAAAGCATCTTCTCTTTTTGGAACATCTTTATCAATTTCTCTTATCTCAAAGGCAGTGAGAGTACCAAACATTTCCCTTTAACTAAATACTGATCCAAGTCTTTTAATTCTTCAATGGAAAACACTTTATGACTATAATATTTTTAGAGAAATATCAAAACCTTTTTCATAGTTTCACATTCATTAACTTCTCCACCAAAACCAATAATGCTAGTGACAACCTCTTGAACTTGAAGCATATAGCTTGCAATATTTTCATCATTTGACATCTATAGAGTCTAAAATTTTCTCTTGAAGATTTAGATCTTGGCTTTCTTCACTTTGGAATCTCATTCATAAATACTGCTAAGCTTATCCCAAGCATCTTTGATAAACCTACAATTCATCACTTTTAACAATTCAAAACCTATTAATCCACAAAGAATAACATTCTTTGCTTTAGCATTGCATCCATACAATCTAATTTCAGTAGGATTTGTGATAGGAGTGGTAGGAGAAACATAACCACTTTTGACTGATTCCCATACACCAAAACCCGAAGAGTTTGGGTGTCCTTCCATCCTCATCTTCCAATAAGAGTAATTAGTCCCATCAAACCTGTTGGTTTTTTTATAACCGAACTTGATCTCACCACATGTCTATGAATTTGTTGCAATTCAATAATTAACGCAGGTAAGGATTGACCAACAAACATGTAAAGGATTACTAGGCCCTTACTTCTACTCATCGGGCTCTGTGAAACCCAGGAGTGTGATCCTGACAATGTTAAAAATAATATTCCCATGCCATTTTTTCATGAAAATTGAAACAAACAGATAATCATCATTTAATGTCTCTACAAAAAGAATGTATCAAAGAAGTTGGTTGCTTCTTAACAACATTTCATGTTTAGAGCATGAGAATGGTATAACTCAACACAACTGTACCTATTTTGTAAGATTTTATTTAATAAATGATTTTTTGTTGAATTGACCAACTAAATGCAAATGAATACCTCACTTAGATCAATGCCTTATCCTTGGAACCGAGTTAGTTCTAACATCTACACAACTTGACAACAATTTCATACATGATGTCAATTAATCCTTGAAGATACTGCATTATAGTATCTCAACATTATATCTCAACCACCACTTCTTACCAATATCCTAGCACTCGATTTAACATAACTAGTAGTATTACTCAAGAATTTACATTAATTATTTAAATTAATAGGAAAGAATAAATCCACACATCCAATGAGAAACAATGGGGACAAATAAAATAACCTTTGATTATATTATTTATAGCTCATGAAACAATTACATATGAGAGAAAATGGCTTTGAATTTGCATCATTTTGTACTATATTTCTAGTGTTGCTATCAAAATTACATGTATATTAGCAGACTTGAACCTAATACTTGACTCTAAAATGCTTAGAAAACCCTTTATAATTCCCTCTGTGATTAATTGAAAAACAACCAACCCCGCATAATTGGCCCTAAATTCCCATTTATAGAAACATGATAGTAAACAAGCCTCAAGCCAAATTAAAATTTTAGTCACATTTACATTTGATATTCAATTTCATTTTAATTTCAAAGATCCCCGGCCAGTTATATTTACACCTTCATATGGAGGGAAAACACAAAAGACAAAAAAACATATCATTCATTGAAGCAGTAAAGCCAACCCTCCAAAAGGCATCATTCATTGTTGCAGCAGCACCAAAACCTCTCATCCACATCAACAAAGAATTTTTCCATGTCAGAACCCAAGACAAAAACCTATACGTTCATTGAAGGAGATTTACCCATCTTCCAAAAGGAAACCCTCATCATCACATTGGTGTCCAACACCTCTCCTTCATTTCGGTCATCAAAAACAAAAACACTAAATTGAGACGTTGCCTCTGCAATTCTTCAAAATCAAAGCATGCACATCCCCTTCGTGATTTTGCTGAAACTAAAGAAGTTGCTTCTCCATCATCATAAAAATATCAACCTATGACTATGAGAAGGTATCAAGCATATTCCGGGTCAGTATCTGCCTCATCCTCTAAACAACCAACCCCACCTTCCATGGTTGTATCAGGATTCCCCATATAATAATCATAAGCCTTGTGGTATTTATTCTTCATCTTCCCCCTAGGCTTAGCCAATTTCCTCCACTCAAAAAATTGCTCCTTGAAGGACACAACACTAGGTTCATTTTGGTTATGAATAACAACCCTGATCCTCAAGTTGTAAGTATTCCTGACACCACCCTCCACAAACTTACCACAGGCTCTCTTCTTGTCCTTTGGCCCTACAAGAACTCTTGGTGTGTCTTGCTTAGTTTCAATAGAATAATCATGTGGTTCAAGCATATTTATCCTCCTAGACCTCCTTAAAATTTGGGCAGACTCACTAGGCTTAAAATCACACATTCTTATAGAAGAGCAAGACTAAAGCTTATGAACTTTTGAATACAAAGATACCCTAGAAATTTGTAGGGAAAATGTACTTCAAGACCACGCACAAATCCTAATAGAATTCTTCAAATAATCAAACCCCTACAAAACCTACAAAACCCTCAACAATTCCCAATCCAATTTATGCACAGTTGGCACATAAAAATGTGAATGCCAACTTACCTTGAAGAACTATCCTTAACACCTCTGCCACTACTTTCCTTAGCTCTTGATGCCTTCTACTCAGACTCAAGAATAATTCCTTAGCTCTTGAAGATTTCAATTATGAAGCAAATTGGCTGACAATTCTTGTTATATCAAACAATTGTAGCATGTCGACCATTAATTCTCAAGGAAATCTCACACGAACGAGCTAACAATCAACCATTGGAGTTTTAAATCTCAGTTGTTGATCACGTGGTGAGGTAGATCAACAAATAAACAAGATCAAGGCAATACATTTTTAAAAATATGAATGCATGCATCTATTGCCTTTGTCCAATTAGAAAAAACCATGTGGATAAACATCCACCCTATTCGCACACTCCACCATATACCTCACATTAAAGAAAATTTGTTGTTTCAAGTTTCCCACCTTCCCATGAGATTTAACTAGCCTAAAACTGACAACAACGGTGTGGCAAGGAACATCTGAGATTAAAATTAAGGCCATCAACTTGTGCTTTTCGTAATGCAAAACCACTGGCCCACGAGTACAATCTTCTAACAGAATTGGCGATCGAGATAAAAAATCATTCACATATCTCAAACACATGCAAAAGAAATAAATTTTGACAATGTGCACTTTATCCTTCACATCCTCATGGTATCATTTTAATAATATTTCACTTTTATTAAAGTCTTTCCTGCCTTTTAGATTGCTCCCACATGGGGCTTGCCCACTCCCTCATTGAGAAACAGGAGACCAAAGTGGGTCCTGCACGAGATGGCATGGAGCAATCAAGATTGACCTATGTCATCCACCACCAACCACCGATGTCAATCAAGTGGAGCGTTCTCTTGTATTTAAAACCCAGTGGGTCCCATTGACAATGGGACATGTGTCATTAGCCCATTGCCTCATGATATTATTCTAATGCAAAATAAAAACCAACAGGGTGGCAAGGAACATTCTAGATGAAGAAACATCACCAAAAAACCACCATTGATCCCATTAAAGCATCACCCAGTAACTATTCAAAACATTTGATCCTATGAATGAAAAGGGCACGTAGTGCTCACCGACCAGCCCACAAAATTATTTTAATGGAAACTGAAACAAGGTGGGGGCATGGGGAGCAGCTATGATCTGCATGCGATGATCAAATGGTCTTCATAATCACCAAATCTTGCATGTGCAAGGTGTTAGTTTTAAAAAAGGGGTCATTGCTAGGAATACGATAGATGGGGATGCAATGATTAAGGTTGAAACCTTAGGTGACCGATGGAAAATATTAAGACTCCAACCTAGGACCCGACAAACATTTTGATGAAAATCAATATGTGCTATTATAAGGTAGTATTTTATAAAGAAATAAGCAATGACTATGATCATTAGGACTCAAGAACCAGTAAAAGAATGGACTTGATGGCATAAGATGTGACTTAAATGACTAGGAACCAGAAAGAAAAGGTCAATGATGATTTATAACACTTGCAAAGGACACCAAACCCAAGAATTTTAGAAAGGGTTTTAGCAACAAAAACTCTAAGGCAATGACAATGGATGAAACCCTAAGTGAAAATACATGGGATTAACCAAACTTTGCAAAATTTTGAGATGTAGCACAAAGCATTTAGGGGTTCCACCAAAACCTAAGACATTTGAATGAACTATCATGTGCCATCTTGGATTTTTTCCTCAAGCGGTTAAGGTTCTATAGAGGAACTTGGCTATAATACCAATTGTTGGACACTTCCAGAGATTGAGAGGGGGTGAATCAATCTACACAAACTTAACCCCTTCTGGAACTTAAAATGTTGAGCACTACTCAAACTCCTTTAGCAGTTAAAGATGAAATCTTAAGTAGAGCAGTAATAAAGATGATTATAGAAATTAGGATCTTTAACACCTTCAACAACTTAACCAATGAAAGATATAGAAAAAACCATATCAACAACAAGAGATGGAAATAAAGAATACATACACATTCACAAGGAGACACCAAATTTACATGGAAAACCCAATGAGGGAAAAATCACAGTGAGAGAAGGTTCATTGCCTAGTATACGATACAAATAGGACTTGTAGCACTGAAGTGCCAACCAACTTTGAGAGAAAGATATAGGGACTTGATAAGATTCACTATCTCAAAGTAGGATACAATAAGATTTAAATATAATTACAAATATTGCCAACACAATTCTCTGTTGACTAAGGTGTTCAAGCAGAAATGAACTTTTCTTTCATAATCTTTTAGCACTATCTATATTGGATATTCATTAATGCAACTCGTGCACTCACTTCTTTGGAATTGTACACTTTTTCATCTTGTTGCACCTAGAATGATCTTGCATTTATATCTACCACAACACTTCAATTGTTTAATTAGGTCAGCCTAGAAGAGAATAAACAATTGAATACAACTAGTTGGCCACCAAAACATAATGCGGTCATATCTTGAAGATAGAGATTACCAAAAAAATTAATTCTTCTTCCAATTTGATTCAAAAATATTTACATGGAGATAAATATCAAATTAAGTTGGCATCAAGGAAATGTGTGGATTAAAAAATGAAGCACACACTCTGTCAATTCATAAACACTTTTATATTTGAATTTGCTTGATGTGGTCCCAAAAAGGATAGTTCAGGACCCAAATCTATCATATCACATCTTCCATTACTGGCGTATCCCCCCAAGCTCACAACACAAGCAAAGGAAGAGGACCTATCGGTCATATATCCAAAAATATCCCAAAAATTCAACTCAAGACACAATTTCGCACCACAACAACCAATCAACATGTGAATCACTTGGGGATGTTCCTTGAATATTCGAGTTCACTTCCATGCAATTATTTTATACTTAGAACTCTTTTTAGGAAATACATGATACATAACCAGATGATTTAAAATTTGTAGAACAACTTGTGGACCACTTCAACATATAATATTGGAATTGAGACATTGCAAAAAAATTGTGAGCATGTTCACTAAGCCATAGGAGCAAAGACATCAATACAGAGAAATGTGGAGCATTTCCTTGACAAATCAGACAACTAGTAACATTGTCAACCTTCTACAATTCATAGAGTTCTCCTCAGAAATATAGGTGAGCTAAAAATATAGGATTGCAACATACACAAAGCACTAATATTAAGTACCAAGCTGCAAGACTAGAACTACAATAGTGGAGGAATGCAAAGCATTCTCCCAAACACACTTCAATACAACTTCCTAAACCAAAAACATTTGAGTAACTTGTGAAGGCCATAATTTCCTTTCAACAACACATATTTTCAAGAACATTAGGAGAGAGGAAGAAACATAATGTAGACCTTCAACAACACCTCTCTAATTTTAGTCATGCTTCTAATCCTCATCTGAACATATCAAAATGAAATCAACTCTACTAATAGAAACAATGCATTATATGATCATCAATCCTACTTTGAACATATTCAATTCTTTGATGAGACATGACATCCAACTATGAGCTTCTTCAATTCTTATTTTCTTTGAACTTCTTCAATTCTTCTCTTCTTTGAACTTCTTCAATCAATGTTGACAACAACTACCAACAATCTCCTCAATATTTTATCATCAAAGGAAATCAACCATCAATGTGGACATCAATGACAACACAACTATTAGTGTTGACGTCAATGACAACAATTACCAACATTAATATATTATAAGGATTTATCCCTTTTATCTAAAGAAAAACAAAAAGAGCATGGATCAATGACTTAATTTATATTCCAAACCTAAGTTTTGAAAAACCCGAATTTGAACTTAAATATTTTGGAATAAGCCTCCTTAAGGTAAGTGTTAATAAAAATATTAATGAGTAGATAATTGTGCTTGAACTATTAGCTTCATTAGATTCACCATATTTTTCTAGTGGTGGCATATATAAAAGAAATTATTAGGCTGAACATGTCTTTTAGAAGGAACATGCTTGTATTGTCATGAAATTCAATTACAACCATTAAATTAAAATAGAAATCAAAAGAAAAAAACAAAATATTATATTATAAATTGAACCTAGGACTAAGATTTATAGTTATAATACACCATATTATAACCTATATGATGAGTGCATGAAATGACACTTTAATTAATCCTTTTTTATGTTTCCAAAGACTTTATTATATATTAATTAACTATGCTGGCGGTAGACTCTATGCTTGAATGTTTGTTTGATTTTTCCTTATATTTAACTAATTGGAGTATATATGAGAAATGATATTTTGCATTAAATGTCTTGCTTTTGAATGATGATTAATGATGAAATACTTATGCAAGTTGAGATATTTTGCTATCTTGAATCTTGCATCCTATCTTTGAGGATTCTGTTCAGTTGATTAAGTGATGACTTCATGAGGTGGATGTGTTAAACTCCCTATTTAACAAATGTGAAATATTTCTTGCTCCTAATCACTCCAACTGGCTCCTGATGAATATTTCTGAATTGACTTCTTCAGTCAATTTGATAACTTCCAGTTCAACTATTATCATGTGGCAAATTTCTTTATGGCACTTTTGGTTCTATTTAAGTTTAGTTTTTACTGCTTTGTATCTAGGTGGGTTGTGCCAATTTTTGTATTCAAATAAGTGGATATTCTTATAAATATCCATCCTTAGTTTTAGTTTGTTAGTTATTTAATCTTTCGCTTTAGCATTGTAATGTTTATGATCTACACTTTTGTACTACTCACCTATTTTGGCCAATTGGAATGCAAATAAGGAGTTGATTTGAAACTCGGTGTTTAAGGTCCCACCAAAGGAAGAGAAGGGCCCACTCAACTGAAGGAGGTGACCTTGTGTTCTGTTATTTGATTCAATTGATTTTTGTTAATACATGTTAACTGGAGAGTTAGTGATTTTAATCTTTACTTGATCATTGTTAGTGATTGCGATTAATTCTTAGATTAAGTTCATTGTGTTATTAGGATAAGTTTATTATGCTTGTTGTAGATTAACACTCATTCATTTATTGTAGATTTAATTACTATTCATAGGAATTAGACTCATTGATTATTTTAAAATGCATGTAGTTTTAATAGAAAAGACAATGATGACTTATGGAAAGATGAAACTAAAGCTTGTTTGGAATTTGTTCATGGAAGTTAGTATTATTGCTTTCTAGATTAATGTTTATTTTCTGCAAATGTAATTAGATCCTTTTTTGCAAACGTAAATAGGTTTCCTTTCCAAGTACATTTAAATTCTAAATTTTAGATTAAAAGTATATTTAGGTTTTAGCTTAATTCTTCCATGAATAAATTGCAGTTAAGTCAAGTCTAAACTGGGTTATTGGAGTCTGAACAATCATTAGTTAAGAGATAAAATAGGATTAAGTCTTTAGAATTATTTAGGAACCTATTGTTAAGCTCAGCTCCTGAAAGCTCCTGACAGCTCTTGACGGAGCTAAACGACAACCAAAAGTCATTGTTTACAGTGCAAAACTACCCAATTCATGGAAACACCCTTATCAGATACAACTCTGAGACACACCTAGTTCAGTAATTGTTAAATTAAATGATGCAATAAGTGACATCAACGACCTTGCACATCATTTTTGGAATCGTTGTCGTGGAAATAAAAGATTTGGCTATTTAAGTTTGAAGCCTTACTGTTGATAAGGAAGATAGATTACATTGTGGATGAGATGAGCTAGAGACCCTATAGGAAGATTTCTTCCACGAAATATTAATTTTGATCAAGAACAAGAAGTTCAACAATATCATATTGAAAATCAACAAGTAAATTAGGAACAACATCAAGAAGAAATGGGTGATCAACCAGGTAATGATCCTCCACCAAAGAATAGGACATTTTCCTATCGTATTAGTCTAAATGTATGGAATGATGAGCCTCCTATGAAAAAAAATTTCACCTTTTGTATTACCTACCTTTAAAGGGAAAAATTCTGAGGATCCTGACCAATTTCTCTTTGATTTTAAGGTTTTATGTCATACCTATGACTATATAGCTGATAACCAAAAGTTAAAACTGATTCCTTCTACATTGAAAGAATCAGCTTTACACTGGTTCATGGGTTTAGGTGCAGGAACAATCTCAACTTGGCAGGAAATGGAAACTAAATTTTTGGATAAATATCAAGATTACTATCGAGTAAGAGATAGGAAAGAGGAATTATTTCAAATGAGACAATTGGAAGATGAAAGCCTAGAAGATTATGCTGATAGATTTCAGTTTGTGCATAACAGTTGTGGTAATGGTTTAGATAATGAAATTAGTAAAACAAATTTTTTGAAAGTAATTGATGATGAATCTAGAGAATATTTGAATCATATGGGGAAAGGATACATCAATAAACTTTCCTTGGAAGAAATTATTGAGATATGTAGAAACTACTCTATGACTAGAGTAGGGACTAGAAACACACGAAGAAACAAAGTTCTTACTCCTGATGTATCTCAAGTCATGGAAGAAATTGCAAATTTAAAAACTAATTTACTCCATCTTAGCATGCAAGAGATAAAAATACTACTAAGCCTTTCTCCATTTATTGTTCCAAATGTAGAGGTAAACATCTTTTGAGAGAGTGTCAATTAAATCAAGTTGATCTCTGTGAAATCTATGAAAAATATCATGCAACAAGTTCTTGTAACCTCTTACTTGGAATTAAGAATCATTTGAAGAAACAACTTGAAGTAGAGGAAGAACTTAACTATGTTGGACAAAGACCTCAAAATACAAGATATAATTCTAATCAAGGTTAGTATGGTCCTAGAGCTAATTGGAATCAAAATCCTTGGCCAAATGAAAACCAATGGACTCCTCCTTACCAAGCACAACCACCACTTACATTTTTGGGTCAACCTGAATGGATGAATCCTCAGTGGAATCAATCACAATGGCAACCAAATCAGTCTTAGTGGCAGCCAAACCAACCTCAATGGTAGAAAAACCAAATGCAATTTCAACCATGGAAAAATTAAGGACCAAGGCGTCTTTGGGGACAATCACCTCCATTGGTCACTAGTTCTAATCCTCCTAATGAACAAGTAAACCAGCCTAAGTTACCAACACAACCTATTTCAAACCCAAAAAATAATCAAAATGATGCCAATCATCCTACTTTGAATGTGATAGATGCCAATGATATTCAATTGAGAAACCAAAATGCTCCATTCATACCAAATTTTAAAGATCAGGAAAGTGAGAAAGAAAAAGAGGATTCAAAGGAAGATCAGACCTTTGATGATGAACAAAAGGTTAGGAAAGAACCTTATCCTGAATGTTTAAAAATAGAACAAGTAGCTCCCAAAAAATCTCAACCAAACTACATGAATGTGGTAGATTCTCAACTTCTTCGTGAATTGAAAAAGATCAATATTGAGATACCATTATTGCAGGCCATTAAAGACATACCAGAAATAAATCATTTGGTCAAATCTCTTTGTATGAAAACTCTAGGTAGGAAAAATAAATTACCTCCTACAATTCAGATAGGGACTAAACTTACTAATGTTTTATTAGGAAGATTACTACCTCAAAAATATAATGATCTTGGTAGTCCTGTGATAACTTTAAGTATTGGAGGGATTGAGATAACCAATGTACTAATTGATTTAGGAGCAACTATCAATGTTATCACATTAGAAAATATTGAATTATTGTGTATGACAACTGTTCAACACGCAATAGTTGTTTTACAATTAGCAGATCAATCTACTGATAAACATGAAGGTGTTATTGAAGATATTATAGTTACTATTGATACATGGGATTACCCAGATGACATTTTAGTTCTCAAAGCTAGAAAGAAATTTTTTGGTTAACCAATCATCTTAGGTAGACCATGGTTGGCTACTGTAGCAGCATTGATAGATTGCAAATCATGAAGTATGATAATTTATAATGGTCAAAAACAAAAGGAATTATCACTTTTTCCTCCTAGTCAACTATCATTTCAGCCAAATACTCAACTTTGGGTTGATGATGATATGGATTCAAAAGGATATGGTGTTGTGGAATTAGCTATGGTTACCTTGGTAGAACATATTGAAGAATATGAGGAATAGGATCTTAATTTTGAAAAGATCTATCAAGGAAAATAGAAAAAATGTCAAGTACATTGGAAAAATTCACACATTTGTCCCTTAAATAAAATTGTTGGAGATCCATCTGATTCTAATAATAAGACCAAAGAAATAATAGTAGTAGGGGATAAGCCTCTTTTTATTAATTCATCCTTGTCTTCTTCCTAAGAGAAGGAATTGAAGAAAACTTTGGAAAATCATTATGAATCATTTGCTTGGGAATATAAGGACATGAGAGGAATTCACCCTTCTATTTTTACTCATCATATTTATACTGAGGATCTTAAACCAATAAGGCAAGGTCAAAGAAGGATCAATCTTTCTCTACGGGATATTGTCAAACAAGAAATAGAAAAGCTACTAAAAGTAGGGTTTATCTATCCAATATTTGATAGTCAATAGGTTTCCCCATTGGTTATTGTTCCAAAGAAAAATAGAAAATGTCATGCACGTGTGAACTACAGAGAATTAAACAAATCCATTAAAAAAGATCATTTTCCTTTGCCATTTATTGATCAAGTATTGGATAACTTAGCTGGCATTAGTTATTTCTCTTTCTTAGATGGATTTAGTGGTTATAATTAGATTCAAGTGGCTCCTAAAGACTATGATAAGACTACCTTTACATGTCCTTGGGGAACGTATGCTTATACAATATTACCATTTGGACTATGCCATGCACCAGCAACTTTTCAAAGGGTTGTCTTGACAATTTTTGCAGATTTGATTACCTCATGTGTAGAAGTTTATATGGATGACTTCACAGTTCATGCACAAACATTTGAGGAAGCACTTGAGAGCTTGAATAAAGTGTTGCAAAGATTTAAGGATCTTAGGTTGTATTTGAATCGTGAAAGATTTATCTCATGATGATAGAAGAGGTTGTTCTAGGACATCTCATTTCAAAAGAGGGGATAAAAGTTGACCCCAAGAAAATTGAAATCATTCAAAAGATTGAGATCCCTACAAGTCAAACTAAAGTTCGTAGTTTTCTTGGGTATGCTAGTTACTATAGAAGATTTATTGAAGGGTTTAGTAAAATTGCTAAACCTTTATTTACATTGCTCAAGAAAGATGTAGAGTTTTTGTGGACAAGTGATTGTCATAAATTGTTTGAGATAATTAGACATGCCTTAACAATTGCTCCAATTATCAAAGGACCTGTTTGGGGAGTTCCTTTTCATATACATGCTGATGCATCTAACTTTGTTATTGGTGCAGTATTGGTACAAAAATATTAGATGAAGCAGTTTAGGCATACAATACAACCTGGAAGACAACTATTGGATTCTCTCCATATGAATTAGTATTTGGAAAAGCTCTAGTAATGTCTATTGAATTTGAATAGACATTGAAAACAACATTGGAGGTTGGTATTGAATTTCCTAAAGTAGAAAAGAATAGAATTCTACAGTTGAAATGATTAGATGAGATGAGAATGGAATCTCTTTAGCATATAGAAACAATTCAGAAGCAGAGAAAGGAGTGGCATGATAAAAATATTGTGACAAGACAATTTAAGAAGGGAGATTGGGCATTATTGTTTGACTCCAAATTTCAAGAGTTCAAAGGAAAATTTTATATAAGATGGTTGGGGCCCTATGAAATTGAAGTTTTTCAAAATGGAGTTGTTCAACTGATGCCAATATATGGAGAAAGAAGGATCATGTTGGTTAATGGTCATCATTTGAAGATGTATCACAAACCTACATAAAAAGAATAATTTTAATAGAGTTGAACATTTTTTGATGAAAGATATTCCTTCCATAGGAGAATGTACTCCTGTATAATCTTTTGAAAAGGTATGAATAAAGGAGGCAAATTGAAAACCAGGAATGGTAGTCTACCTTATGAATAAAGGAGATAGCTTGAAAACTAGAAATGGTGGTTTATCTCTTAGAAAAAAATGAAAAATAAAATATATATATATATAAAAAAGAGGATGGCTGAAAACCAAAAATGGTGGTCTCCTGATGACTCCTGATAACTCTTGATGACTTTTGATGTTCCCAAGATTCTCTATAATAAAAGCTCTTGTTAATTTCAATCTTTTGATTAACTCTTTGCAATTTTTTCTAGCTGAGTTAATTCACATGCTCAAATTAACTCTTCCATTTAATGAAAAGGTACGCATTTATTGTGGATGCCATTTTTGAAATATTACTTTCTAATTTAGTTAAAATGATGTGAGATTAAATAAATGTTTTGAGCATAGATATATTTTCCTATAGTTATTAATGTTATAATAAATAAGTGTTAATCATTTCAAAATCTGGTGGAGACATAAGCATTTGATATTGAGGTGACTGCTGCAATAAATGTAAGTAATAAGAGAGATTTCATATCAGTTTGGACTGTGTATGTTGATGCCAACATCGTTTCCAACCGTCTGAGTCATAATTCAAAAGTATTGGCAAATACCTATGAAACGTTCACAAGGAATGAGGTGAAGTAAATGCCCAATGTCTTGACATGACATGCATTTTTTTTGAAAAGTTTTGTGTATGTGAAAAGAGATGTTCATTTTGCATTTCACTAAAAAAATTGCATCCACATTTTCTCTGGTAAAAATTGCAGAAGTAAGGAAAAATGGGACAAAAAAGGAATTCAGAGCCAAAGAACTTCATTTTGGATCCTAAAATAGAGAGATTGTTGAGAGAGGTAGGGTGGCTTGAGTTCATACAAATGTATGAAGGATTTGAACTTGATTTGGTTGAATATTTTGTTATGAACTTTCATGTGAATGTTACTAGGGTAAGAGGGGAAGTAATTGAAGTTACCCATGTTGTCATTAGTGAACACTCTAGTATTCCAGCTGAAGGTGAGCTAGTAAACAAAGGACATGTGGGTTTTGAGGAATTGGTGTCTACATGCCATGAAGAACCAAGAAGGAGGCCAAGAATTCGATGGCATAAAGGTAGCCAAAAGGGAGTTGCTCGCAACAGCTTGTAAGAACCATGGAAGACAACCATGACATGGTTAATAGAATTTTTCACCTAAGAGGGGTAGTATGACAAAATTCTAGGGCCAGAAATGTGAATTCTCACGCATTTGAGGTATGGAAACACTAGGCCTTATGCAAGAATTAACCTTCCTACCTTTCTATTCATGCAAATATCTTCTATGGTAGCTAGGGTAAAATCTAGAGGTGTGTCATCCATTAGATATCATAGTGTGATTCATTTAATTATCAAACATAATTTCATGAAGGAGTCTGGGAAAGAGAGGTGGTTGGAAATTATGTCAACCCCCATTACCAAAAGTGGAAACAAATTATCTAAAAAGGGACCCACACTGAAAAAGTTGAAAATTGAAAAAGGGGAAGCTTCCAAAAGAGGAAAGAAAAATGGAAAAAGAAAGCTACAGGAAATTGAAAGAGACACCCATAGTATAGTAAAAAGAAAAAGGAATGTGTCACAACAAGAAAACCCTAGTGTTGTTGACGCCAATATTCCAACTTATTTTGAAAAAATAGTTGAAACCCCTGATGCCCCTCAAGATACCTTGAAAAATAGTGAAGAAATCCAAGAGCCTGTTCATTCTCCTGAATAGCTTGAAAGTAATCTTGAAGCCCCAATTCCATCTCCACAAAAATCCCCTATTCTAGTGTCTCATGGCTCTCCATCTGAAAAATAATCCCTTGATATGCCAAAAGAAGATAACCTTGTTGTAGGTTCTGATGAATCTTCTTCACCTATTTTGGTTTGTAAAAGAAGAAAAGGGAAATAACCAATAACTAAAAAACAAAAATCCCCTTGAATGCAAGAAGAAGAATAGGAAGAAATGGATAAAGCCATGGTAGTATCTAGAATGCGGGTGAAATTTGATGAAGAAAGGAAAAGAATACACTTTCTGGAAGAGAAGTTGAAAATAAAAGAAGAGTTGTAAAAATTTGTATCCAAGACTGGGAAAATAGAAAAGGAGATGATTGAGAAAGAAAATGTTTTGCAAACATAATTAAGTCAAATAGAAGAGGCCATATAGTAGGCTAATGCACAAGCACTAGCTCAAATAGAGGAAACAACATGGCTTAGTGTTGTAGAAATAGAGAGGTTGAAAGCTGAATTGCAACAGAAAGAGGAAGAATTAAAACAACAGTCAAGTAGATTGCATTATCTTGATGCTTCTACTTCATCAACTCCAAGGAGATACCTCTCCCTTACAATAATCAAGCTTAGGCATGAGAATAATCAATTGAAAATCCAAAATCTAAAGCTAGAAAAGGAGATGAATGAAGCAAATGAAAGATTACAACAAGAGGTAGAGTTGCATCAACAATGTTATCAATGAGGAAACCTTCAGAATTATATGCATTATTCTTGAGAGAAAGGTTTTTAAAATGGAAAATTAATTAGTTGGTTTTAAAAAGAAAGAAATATTATGATAATGGCCAAGAATTTCTTAAATATTTCTACAACATCCATCGTAAAATTCAAAACTAGATGTGTGAATACTTTTGGCATGGCTTTATCCTTGTTAATTTTACATAGTATTTTCAGAATTTTTACATTGGAGAGTTGTAAATTAGAGCTTTTGTGTCTTTATTACAAAACCAAGTTGAGTGGGCTAAAAGGATAGACTAGTACAAAGAAGCACAAATGAAATTAGGCATTCCAATGAGGAATGAAACTCCTTGTTCTATGTCTTTCAAAGCAGCATTTAGATATTTTGCAGTGAGAGATAATGTGGCACCAATCTAAAGGAGAAATTTGACTAAAAGCATTAGAGTTTTTAGAAGTGTTCAAGAACATCTCCCACACAGAGCCTTGACTACAGTAAGAGAAAGATACAAAATCATTCTGACATCACTAAGAAGGAGAGAACCAATCTCTCCAATAAATATCACTTGGAGTCTCACAAGAGTGAGATCATTGATACAGGTCATTGAGGAGAAGAATAAAAATTGGGGAGGAATGATGTTCAAACAACCTTTGATCATAGCACCTACACCTGCACTGAATGCTCCACTGTAGTTTATTGGAGAAAATTTGAGAGATTGGTTGAAGAGAATTGAAGAACAAAATGGATATTCTCATTGAAGAACATTCCTACAGTATGTGACTCATTGTGGTGATCTAGTTATCTGGTTGGAAGGCAGAAACAAGGATTTTCTAGATCCTCAACCATGAGGACATGGTTGACAGTAGGAGGGGGAGAAATGATGAATGCATGAAATGACACTTTAATTAATCCTTTTTTATGTTTTCAAAGACTTTATTATATATTAATTAACTATGTTGGTGGTAGACTTTATGCTTGAATGTTTGTTTTATTTTTCCTTATATTTAACTAATTGGAGTATATATGAGAAATGTTATTTTGCTTTAAATGTCTTGGCTTTGAATGATGATTAATGATGAAATGGTTAACAAGTTGAGATCTTTTTTTGTCTTGATTGCATCCTATCTTTAAGGATTTTGTTTGGTTGATTAAGTGTCAACTTCATGAGGTGGACGTGTTAAAATCCTTGTTTAATAAATGTGAAATATGTCTTGCTCCTGATCGCTCTAGCTGGCTCTTGATGAATGTTTCTGAATTGACTTCTTTGGTTAGTTTGAGAACTTCCAGTTCAACTATTATCATGTGGAAGCTTTCTTTATGGCACTTTCGGTTATGTTTAAGTTTAGTTTTTACCACTTTGCATCTTGGTGAGCTACGCTAGTTTTTGTATTCAAATAAGTGGATATTCTTATAAATATCCATCCTTAGTTTTAGTTTGGGAGTTAGTTAATCTTTCGCTTTAGCATTGTAATGTTTATGATTTACACTTTTGTACTACTCGCCTATTTTGGCCAATTGGAAAGAAAATAAGGATTTGATTTGAATCTCAGTGTTTAAGGTCCCACCAAAGGAAGAGTAGGGCCCACTCAACCAAAGGAGGTGACCTTGTATTCTGTTATTTGATTTAGTTGATTTCTATTAATACATGTCAATTGGAAAGTTAGTGATTTTAATCTTTACTTGATCATTGTTAGTGAATGTGATTAACTCTTAGATTGAGTTCATTACGTTATTAGGATAAGTTTATTATGCTTGTTGTATATTAACACTCATTCATTTTCTATAGATTTAATTACTGTTCATAGGAATTATACTCATTGGTTATTTTAAAATGCATGTAGTTTTAATGGAAAAGACAATGATGACTTATGGAAAGATGAAACTAAAGCTTGTTTAGAATTTGTTCATGGAAGTTAGTAGTATTTCTTTCTAGATTAATGTTCATTTTCTGTAAATGTAATTAGATCCTTTTATGCAAACGTAAATAGGTTTCCTTTCCAAGTATATTTCAATTCTAAGTTCTATATTAAAAGTAGGTTCGGGTTTCAGCTTAATTATTCCATAAATAAATTGCAATTAAGTCAAGTAAAGTCTAAACAATCGATAGTTAAGAGATAAAATAGGATTAATTCTTTAGAATTAGTTAGGAACCTATTGTTAAGCCTGACTCCTAATAGCTCCTGATGGAGCTAAATCGCAACCAAAATTCACTGTTTACGGTGCAAAACCCCCCAATTCATGAAAACACCCTTATCACACACAACTCTAAGACACACCCGGTTCAATAATTGATAAATTAAATGATGCAAGAAGTGACATCAATGACCTTGCACATCATTATACATAATTATTAACAATATACATAATATACATTGGAAATATATAAAATTTAATCTATGATATATATATTATAATGAATCTATATAATTAATATAATATATATTTATAATATTATACACAACATATTATTAAATATAAATAAGGAGTCAGCAAAATTTATTTCTAGCTTTTCACATGCATATGAGCCTTCATATCTTCTAAGCCACATCAACCTTGTTTCTTTTATGATATTTCATATATTACAAATCTAGGCAATAATGTCTAGAAATGTGTGTCTAGTCCATTGTTTATGATTTTCTATTAATGACTCCTTATTGTGCATGAATACTTTAGAAACATATAAAAAATAAGAAACTTACTAATTAGGTTTAGTTGCATTACTATTTAGTATTGCATTATTAAGCATCAATAGCATAAAATCCAAGAGAAATTTTGAAAGTTAAAATTCATGGCATTATGTAAGTTACCAAGCTTGTGGTCTCATGGAGGGGCCTCAGGAACTACTTTTATTGTGTAGGGTGTCCCACAAAATAAAATGTTATAAAATTAATTCGAATATTTTGATACTTTTCTTAATAAATAGGATCCCTTGTTTTTTAATTTGTAGGTTTTGAGCAAGTGTATTTGGGGTATGGATAAAAAATTCCCCCACTAGCTTACAAATTTTGTCTACCAATTGTCAATCATCTAGAGTTTTTAGATTCCTACAAATTAATTTAGGAATTTTTTGGAGGTAAATTATATTTTCATTTTTCAATATTTAATTTTTAAATCAATTAGAGAGTAGTGCATAGATGAAATAATAGAAATAACACAAATTATTTATGTTATCATTTGCATATTTCAATAACAATATTTATTTTATGGATTTTTTATTTTACTCATTGTTACTCCATAGAAATCCTTAAATATAGGTTTTTTTTGAGGTTTTTTTTGAGGTTTTTTTTATTTTGAATGTTCAACTCTAAGAAAACTCATGAATTAGAGTTTTCCATAATTTAGTTGAAGTTAATTGAATTTTTAATAGTTGATATCTAGTCTTTGAATTGAAATCTTTCACATAAAAATTATTAGTATATTGTATATAATTTTTTATATATATATTTATATACTCTATTAAATTGAATATGAAACATAATAAAATTCATGAGATTACCATCTATAAATAGTCTTAAAAAACCTTAGCAACACTGACTAAGTTTTTTTAGTAGGCCTCCCTCCATGGGACTGTAGTCCAAGTAAAATTGTATAAAAGTTTTTTATTAGAGGTAAAGCAAGTTTTGAAGGGGCCCCAAAACCCTTTACAAAAAAGGAAAGTTGTATCAAAAGATAACTAACCAGAATAACCAACAACCAACACGCAACAAAACATTAGCAATACAACTACCAAAAAGGACAAACAAAAACAATAAAACTGTATATTCTTCAAAATATTAGCAGCTTCCATGTCCCTCTCAATTATCTTCTGATGCATATCCATAACTTCATAAATCTCTTTGAAAGGGACCCTAGCTTGCATCTTAGTCTTGTTGCGAGTTCTAGCACCGAGCATCAAAAAATTGTATAAAAGTTGAGTATGACTATAAAGGATATTATTTCACTAACTCTCAATATCATGAACATTGGATACATTGTAGATTAGGATTTTCTTTGTTGTTATGTACATGGTAGGTTTTGGTCATTTTGAGAGAGAGGTTGGTCATTGGGTGATCTCCATATCCAAGAGAGTTTCCAATTTGATGTAGGATAACTAGAGATTCTAGTCTAATTCATTTTGTGGGGTTTAGGTCTATGAAATCAAAGGAGAATTTTTATTACAAGATGTATCCATTTCATTAAGTAAACATATAAGTGAGTTTCGTAGTGAAACATATAAAAATGGGTGTTAGGGTTCAAACACACAGGGTTTATACTAAATTTGAAATGTTTCATCAAACTTACTATAAATAGAAAGGGAAAAACTAGTGTAATGAACCCACCTATTATTCTATTTCATTTAGTAAATGAGATCCCTCAAGTTAAGATCTACTTTCAACCCTTAGGTGAGTGAATTCTTTGAGGAATCTTGAAATTTCCCTTTTTATGTTAGGATAGGGGTCTAGGCTAAACAACACTTTGGGAAGAAAGATTAAAAATAGAAAATCAACTCCAAAATGCAATCTATTACTTGGATTTAGTAGATTAAACATAAAACTAAAGGAACCAACAATGTTTTTAGAAAATATGGAAGAGATAAATGTTGTGTACTTCTCACAAAAATGGTTTTCTTGAAAGCTATCTAAGGACTCATTCACCCTATGGCGAATGGGTCCTAAGTAGGGCTTTTCAAAAATGGTTTATGGGTCCTTTCCTCCTATTTCTGCACTTCTAGACTCCTAATTTTCACAATCAGATAGTCGAAAATAAATCTAAGATCTAAGTTTCCGTGAGATGATAATAAACGTGACCACAAATGCAACTTTTCAATTTCGCAACTTTGACATCTTCAACTTTTCTTCAACCTACAAATCTGCAACAAACAAAGAGGGGAATTTTCTTTGTTTTTAGTGAATGTGGGTTTGCCTTGGTCAAACCCCATTTTGGTAATCAAACCTTGAAATGGAAAAAAATAGCATGAAAGGAATGATGAATAAAATAACTCATGTCACAACTCACCAAACCCTTAGATGAACCTTGGAATGTAGATCTACAACTTGCATGAAATGGCTTCAATCGATGTGGATCTTGATCTTGAAACTTGATTTAAAACAATGCTTTGAATGCTTGAATGAATCATGAACTCGACATCATCATATTAACTCCAATAACATGCATTATACAAGAAGACTTTGATATGATAATTGGATCTTGATTGATGCAATAATTCTTCAATAAATCTTCTCTTGAATGCTCTTGTGAATGTGCTCCTTATCTCATGAAAATATTCTAGGTGAAACATAGTGAAATGACCTTATATTTATAGGTATGTAACGTTAATTTCCTAAAATTCAAATAATACAAGATGACCTCTGAATATGGATTTGAATATGTTAAAATACTGCTAAAAACATAATTTGAATTTAGGTCCTAGTTCACTCACCTAGGACACACATTGCTCAATGAAAAGTGTTATGTTTAGGAATTAATGAATGTTGGGTTTCCTCTTCAAAAAATATGATTAATTAGGCTTGGATTTGAATTAAAGGGGACAATTAAGGAAAATTAAGCTCAATTAATTAAGGGGGTCCCTAAATAAGTGTGAAAGTGTAAAGAGGTACACTTTACAACACTAAAAATAAGGCACAATTAAGTCCATTTTAATTAATAGAGCCCTAAACTTAATGTGAATATGTAAAATACATATTACAACACTAAATTAAGGTATAATTAAGTTCATTTTAATACTAATTCCAAATTAGGTATGAAAATGTAAAGGGATACATTTTTCTACGCTACACTTAGTCATAGCTATGGATTTTCCTTTTTCACACTTGTTGAATGAATGTAATGTTGAGTTAGATGAATGTGGTAACATTATAAAATATTGAAAGCCTTGTAATGATCTTTCTCACTATATTTAAATTGATATATGCAATTATGATGTGGTTTTTTCCTTGTAAGAAACTAAATAATCAAGCCACATGTTCAAATGGTGTCCTAAATAAAGATTTAATGGTGTAAATTTTCTTAGCTATTCCTCAAAATACATTAGTTGGAGCACCATCACAACAAGAAAATCCTTAAGATCTTGTACAAAATGAGATTATATTTTTTTTATTAACATAAAACAGGTTTTGATAGGACCATAAACCCATTACAACATGGTTTTGAAGGGACCTAAAACCCTGTTCAAGAAAAATAAACTACAACAAAGATAATCCAAATACCATTAGTAGCCCCTTATCAACGCCAAGAATAAAGCAAGACTACATAGGCTGCACAAAGAAATGCAAGCACCTAAATCTTGTTAGCCTCTTACAACCAAGATTATACTGGGCCCTTAAACCCAAAGGTTTTTAAGGGACCTTAAACCCTTAACTAGGTTTTCCAGGGACCTTGAACCCAAAAAACTACCATGATCGACCAAGTACAGATACATTGCAAGAACAATCTAACTATTTAGAAGCAAAATACACTTGACAAGCTAGGAACCCAACTCATACTCCACCTCTAAAGGAGGGAACTCCCCTCTATTGGATAGGATGTTATGACCATCTTTTCCACCAAAGCCTAAAATATCTAGTAACCTCAACCTCCACATCCATGGGATAAGCGTCCACCTCAAAAGGATCTGCAACTGAGGAAACTAGAAACAAACATTCACTAACTCCACCTCAATAGGATCCAAGGAGAACTCCAACACTCCAGTAGAAAAGGAACCCACACCATCCTTTGGAAAGCCCAACAACCAGAACAAAAGGTGGAACATAAAATGAAGGTTGAATAACAAAATAACCATACCAACTTTAAACATTAAAATCAAATGGGTGTTCAAATGCAACCCAACCACAAACCATAAAACAACAAGGGTGAGCCAATACAACCAAATGTGCTTAGGGAAAACCCAACACAAAGCTCCCCTAAACTTAACAAAAATCTGGGTGTTAAAGAAAAGCAATAAAATTAACCTAGCCAAAATCCAAAAATAGGAACAAGGGCATCCACCATTATGGAAAATAAAAGCATCATCCCAAACATTAGTAGAGAGAGAAAAGAAAAGGCAACCTTCCCTCCCAACTTCAAGCTTAAGAGGGGAAACTAGAAGAAAAAATTAGACAAATCTTCCTCAGAAATTAGAAGCAAGAAACAGAACAACCTAGAATAGGCCCACATAAACTAGTAATAAACCAACCCCAAAAACAACAAAGACAACATAACCCAATAGGGGCACAACACCAAATAGAAGAAATCCCCCTTAACAAGCAAGGAAAGGTTCTTCCCAAGACAAAAGAACATCAAAAACATCTAGGTTTTCAAGATAATCATTAGAAGCAATCCAGACTTCTAAAACTGCCCTAAATAAGCACCAATAGAGGACCCAAAGTCCAACTAGAAACAAAAGCACAAAATCAAAGAAATTATCCAACACCGAAAGAAAAACAACCATGACCTAGGGGAAAGAAAATGCTCTAGAACCGCAAAGATAAAGCTCCTAAAATGGATCCAAACACATCCATAGAGGATAGCTAACACCAAAGAAGATGGGCCAAAGTAGGACACACACGATAAAAGAATAGCCACCGGTCAAATTCCAACACCCATCCTCCAGAGCACCCATAAACACAACCTCAAAGACGAAGGAGACCAAAGGAACCAAAGACAGAAGCTCCAAAAACTCGAAAAACACTAGAAGAGCCATGCCAAACACCAACCACCCATCTTCAAAAAGTTTGAAAACAAAAGGTTCCAAGAAGAAATCCACATAAGCCATATCCATAGGAGACTGAAAAACCTCAAAATTCCATGAATCTTCATTAGATTCGACCTTATCATCAACACCATTTTTAGAGGAATTTAAATTTCCTCCCCCTCTACTCTTCCCACTCGCTCCCGCTCTCACCATTGTTGGGAAATAGTAAATGAGATCATATTGTTGAATTGGAAAGGGGGATCATTTTTTTGAATTAATGAATTGTAAGGACAAAATCAATCATATTCTTTAGTTGCAATAAACACAAGTGAAAAAAAGAGTTGTATAAATAGAACAACCAACTAGTAAAAAAGTATTTTTTATCTTCTCCAATGAACTAGGGGGTTGTTGGTCTGTCTTCAACTCCTAATGCACAAGTACTACAAAAAAATTAAACTACAACAAGCAAGGAGTAGCCTAAAGGGCATAACCAACCAACACAAGTACTTGGAAACACTATTGTTACTAAGGTACAACAAAAGGATAGTAAAATTTAATTTAATATTCTTGAGCATATGAAGAAGACTAATGTTAATATATATATGTGGGAATTGTTGTCTACTCTTAGGAAAAAGGACCTTTTACAATATGCCATATCAAACCTTAGTGTGTCAAATGGGTCCTAAAAAGAACAAGCACAAAATGTCCTTACAAATACATCTCAGCGAAAGAATGGGAAGCAAGAAAAATATTTCAAACCCCCTCCATTTTATGTGTCACCAATCATTGGAAAGCATCTATTTCACAACTATATGATAAAATAAATAGCAATTAGTTCATTTAAGACCAAATAAATATTTGATAAACTTGTTCTTGAATATGAACCTCTTGCAAAAGGAGTTGTGTAGCTAGATAGGACATCTATAAAAATTGTAGGAGTCATTAAAGGGTTGAATCTAGCATTGCATACCTATCCAAATTTCTCAATCCCAAAAGATTTCTTTGTCATAGATCTCCCACTATAATTTTCCTTATGTTCATCTAGATACTTCACAAAAATATTAGAGGTTACCTATCTTTAGATTGTTCACATTTGTTGTTCAAAACTAGATATGACAATAAAGTCACTATAAATCAAAACCTATTCCTAAGGGCCACATTGAGCCTTATATTCCAAGTGTTGTCAATGCCAATTATAGTGTCTTTGGCCAAGAAGAACATCATGTTTATCAAGAATCAAGCAAATTGGTGATATACTTAACTTATTACTTGATGAGTGGGGGTCTAAAAATCATGAGGTTGATCACACAAACACATAGAACAAGTTAATATTGGTATCTATTGCATGCATGAAGAATATTCATTTATGCCTAACCTTTCAAAGACTAATAAAAAGTAGTAGGGTGGTGTTTGCAAAAAAAAATTCATGGGTCTAGAAGTAAAAATGGGGTTGGTGAAGTTGTAATGTTGGTTTCTCCAACAAAAGAGAAGTAATATTTAGCATTCAATTTTAATTTTAGCTATACTAATAACACATATGAGTATGAAACTTTGATCCATGGTCTATTATGGGTTAGGAAAAGGAAGTTAATTTGTCTATAAATGATTGGTGACAACAAATTGGTTGTCAATCAAGGGGACTACATGTAATAAAAAATCATTTGCTCAAAACCTACAAGAATAGAGTGTGGGATATTATTGAATATTTTGAAATGTTTGATGTGTTATCCATTCCCAAGGAAAATAATAAACATGTTGATAGATTAGCTATCATAGTAGTCTAGTTCGACATTCCAAATAGCATAAAAAATGAAAAGGAACAACAAAGGTGGTTGTAAGACCATACATACTTGATAAAAATGTGCATTGGAAAGCTTTTGAGAATGACCAATAGATAATATTTTTTTTGCAAGAATCTGAGCTTTTAGCTAGATATCAAGATAAATTACAACCAAAAAATGAAAAGAATATCATATAGCTAAAGGGGCATTGGGCCTAGCTCAATTTGCTAAAAGCATCATGTTGTAGGCAAGAGGTTACGAGGTCTAGTCTCCCCACCATCCTCGTGGTACTGAAGAACATGTCATGCTAGTGTCACTGATATTGTCAAAAAAATTTACCAGGTGTTGTCCTCCTCTAATGGTTCAATAACTAAGCCCTTAAAGCTATAACTTAGAGATTATATATCTACACTAAGTATTTATCTTGCTCATCATGAAGTTTAAATTCATTGTCAACCTAGGGATGTGAACTTGAAATGGGTGAGCACTGTATGTGCACTAGGACTCAACTGTAGTCATCCTTATCCTACAACTAAAAAGGAAACAATATTGAAAATAAAATGTTGGAAAGAAATTAACATAAGTACTAAGCATGAATTATTAAATAAATTGAGCATCAACAACTGAACTAGAATGGATGACAGAAATAGAAATCTCAGCAAACAGACAGGAAGTTACTTTTTCTGCCTTGGCTACAAAAATAGTCACATAACAAAATTCCAATGGTTGTAGGAATAGACAACTGTTGAGACCAAAACTAATTTATGAATAGAAAAATAACTTATTAAACTAAATGGATGAAATTCTCACCAAGTGGGCCCCCTTGAATGAATTTTCCCTAAGCTAACTCAGATGCAACAAATCAAAATATCATTTTATTCAATGGAACATGATTACATCATATTAGCAATATAACTATAGTACTTGAAACTAAAAATGCAAGTACAATCTCATAACATCCAACCTTGTGAAAAGGGGCATCTAACCTGTTATGTCTTGCATAACCACCCCATTTTATTTTAGAACAAAATGGGTCCCCCTTGTTCTTTTCTATTTCTCTGGCCTTTGGTTTTCTGCCTTAGGCGTTTAGTCTTTTGTTCTGTCAGAAGCAGAATCGGGACCAATATCGGGCTTGGAATTACATCCAAGTTCTAGTCTTGTTCCATCCCCAATTCTATTCTCGACATCTCTTTTGTTTTCCTCTTAATCTTTTGTTCTATTGGAGCCGGGTTCGGATTTGAATCAAAACATTAAAATTTTCAAGTTTCAGGTTCGGATTCCGTTCTAAACCCGCCTCTGACATCAGCCAAAAAAGACAAAGGAAAATGAAGAGAAAGAGGATGGGGAGGGAAAACCCCATGACAAAAAACAAAGGGAACAAAAAAGCAAAAGAACAGGACATGCAGAACCAGGATCAGAACAAAACCCGAACCTGAAACTTTTGAAAGTTTTAGGGTTCGATTCCAGTTCTGATTCTGGGTCCACCAGAACAAAACGAAAAGACGAACGAGACAGAAAAAAACAAAAGAGGCAGAACAGGACCGCAAAAGGAATAGAAAACAAAAATTGGAAGGAATTCCAAGTTCGGTTTCCATTCCGGTTTCAGGCCCACCAAAAAGAAAAAAAAATGCCAAAGGCTGACAAGAAAATAGCAAAGGCACAAGATGCCAAACCAAAGGGAAAACGACCAATGACAAAAGAAATAAAGGGGAAGACGGAGTCAGGTTCAGAATAGAACCCGAACCTGAAACTTTGAAAATTTCAATGTTCTGATTCAGGTCTAGACCCTGCTCCGACATAACAAAAGACTAAGAGGAAAACAAAAAAGTTGTCGGGACCAGAACTGGGGATGGAACAAGACCAAAACTTGGATGTAATTCCAAGCCTGGTATTGGTCCCGGTTCCACTTCCGATAGAACAAAAGACTAAACGCCTAAGGCAGAAAACCAAAGGCCAGAGAAAAAGAAAAGAACAAGGGGGACCCATTTTGTTCCAGAATAAAATGGGGTGGTTATGCAAGGCATAACAAATGGTGACTCGGCTGGGAAAATGGTTTAACCATTTTCAAGAAGCTGAAGGATTCAGCTATGTAGAAATCCTAGTTTATGAACATCACAACTCCAGTTGGGTCAGTTTAAACAACCAAGGTTGAGCTAGAATCTTATATGTAAATCAACACTAGCTACCCCTGAATCTATGTGTGTGATTGATGGTGCATCACTCTTTTATAAGTTTTCTTCCTCTTTCAAACAACAATGTGCAAGATTCGAGCTACCTGAGTTGATTCCCTTTAGCTATTGTGTAATGATATCCTGGGTATTGCTCCAATCACTCCACCAGAATTTTCACCAATACCCCAGTGGATACCCATCAGTCCACTATTACATCCATCTCAATTGTCATCACAGCTGGTTCAACCCATACAACAATTGGCTCAACCACCACCACCGCTACCACTGGCATTTTTTCAGAATAATCCCTCTCCATTGGGGACTATTCCTAGAGGTTTTCACGACATGCCTAAGAACCCTGAGAAATTCTTCCCTAAGTACATTCATGGAAAATCAAGGAGTGTTGAAGAGCAATACAAGCTTTCAAGGATGCTTGTACCAGAGCTCAAATAGCTCACCATGATGTAGTTTGTAGGTTGTTCCCTTATTCCTTAGGGGACATGGCATACAACTAGTATCTTAATCTTCCACAAGGTTCTATTCTGACCTGGACGGACTTAGAAAATGCTTTCATTAATCAGTTCAGAATCTATGTGGATCTAGCCCTTTTGTACCATCAATTTGCTACCATTAGGAAGGAGCCATGTGAATCCTTTCCCTTGTTCAATACCAGGTTTCAACGAATGTATAGGAGGCTATAGGATCCCTACCTAGTTACTGAGAATAGTGGCATTCTAGCATATTTTAGGGTTATAGACCCCTTGCTTGGCTTGTTTCTACAAAGGACTTATCAACCAGTTGATATTGATTATCTATCCAAAGTCTATCATCTAGCTATCAAGTTGCAGCAACAAATTAGTTCTCAACAAGGAAGTTTGGGAGGAGGTTTTCCTTCAATAGGGTATCAGATGTATAGCCCACCCCCTCTATTCAACACTGTCCCAAGGATGTCTCCTTCCCATTATGGGCCTATGTCTGAATTGAAAACTCAACCACCTATTCCATTCTTTGCTAGTGGAACTCCTGACTTCTCCCAACAACCACAGGTTCCTCAAAGTTTGCATGGTCATCAAAACCCAATTGGAACACCAAATCATGGTGCTCAGCCACCTATTGCTAAGAGTATGGAAAGTGAAAAAATAGTTCAACTTACAAATGAGGTAGAGACCTTGAAGAAGACACTATCTCAAGTTACAAATGACATGGCTAAACTTAGACTGAACCCTCTCAAAATAATCAGGGTAATTATCAAAATCATAACAATTTTAACCAAAGGGGTTATCAAGGCCAAAACTCCACTAACCAAGGGTATCAAAATAAAAATAGAGGATATAACCAAAGGCCAAATAACAACAGACAATGGAATACAAGGCCCAATAATGGTGGAGTTTCGCACAACTGTCAAGCTAATGAGGAGAGATCACATACTGCAAACGTGGCTGACTTGAATTTTATGACTAATTGGTGCAGGCTGCATGATACTGCAACCCATTCTAAAGTGAACTTCCCTAAAATGGAGAAAGTTGTCAAGATGGCATAGGAAGATGCTCAAACCTTACAAGGGAACTCAAACAAAGAAGGTGGCTTAGTAGATACAACAATGACTTATGACCTCTTTGAGGAGGAACCTTCATTCCCAAGGCAAGAGGAGAACGAACGAGAGGAAGATTCATATGATGCCCAAGCTTTTCAGACAAAGGGGGGACACTTCCTAAGAAATCAAAGTAAGGGTCCATTCACCACATTAGCACCTCCTAATCACATGGTGCCTCCAAATCAAAGTGCTGACAATAACCCCCCTCCACCAAAAGGCCCACCTGACTCACATAATAGAGGTAATCCACCTGGTGTTTTCAAAAGTAATGCAAGTTACAATGTAGAATTTGATATTGTTTCTGAGATGCAAAAAGAAAAAACCTCTTTTCTTATTTTGATATCTTAAAGTGTTGCCCTGCTCAATAGGAGATAGTGTTGAAAGCTTTGGAGCAAGCTGATAAATCAAAAGGGAAGAACAGGCTGGCACTTGCTGTAGACATGAACGCGGCCTTGTACAGAAGCAAGGTATGTACTCCACCATTTCTTGAGTTTAAGAATTTGTGGGAAGAACCTACATAACTGTCTGTTAGACTCAGGGGCTTTTGGCAATGTTATGCCATTCTCTATATGCAAGAAATTGGGATTAAACCCTGTTCAAACAAACAAAAAGGTTATCCAACTTGACAAAACGGAGGTTAATGTGGTAGGGGAATTAAGAAACATACATGTGCAAGTAGGATATGACCCTAGGATCCTAGCCAACATAGATATTCAAGTAGTAGACATTCCTGAGACCTATGGTATGTTGTTGAGCAGAGATTTGATGAAAAGTCTAGGAGGATATCTCTCCCATGACTTTTCACATATGTGGCTACCATAGAGGGGAATTCCCATGTAGATTAGGATTGAAAGTGAACCTCGCCTCAAGCATATCATCACTGAATATGATTTCTCCAATGAGGTAGCCTATTTTGAAATTGGGATAAGGGTTTACAAAAGAGATGAAATTTTAACCTTTTCTGTTTTTGATCCTAAAGGACTACCAATACAAAAGTTCCCTGATTCTGTGATTAATGAAAATCAACAAGCATTGATTAGGAAGTTGCAACAAGATCAGCTAGTCTTGGGGGAAGATATCAATCTGCAAAGCCTCCTACTCCCTAATTGGTGCAAGGTACATTACCAAAATCATCCTGAATTGACTTGCCAACCCTGCATTGACATCTTAAATCATGTTTCCCAAGCTGAGGATGCTAGCTCAAGTCACCTTGAGACCGTTGCAAATCACTTCCTGTTTGAAGCCAAGGAAGCAATAATGTTAACCAGGGGTAGGATGACTTCAAAGGAAGTTCCTTCTCAAATTGAACCTACCCCAGACACATTTCCGAATCAACATATTAATAAGAGCAACCCCAAGGTTTGTTTGACACCCCTGCACTCACGAATATACCAAAATCCAAGGGGTTAACCAAAGATGCAAGTGAATGTCAAGAGGATAGCCTTGGGTCACATAATACATCTGTGTAGGGATTGGGAATTACTCCTGAGGAACCTATTGAACACCCATTCCCTATATCTAATGCAAAAGATCAAGTAGCCCCACCCTTGGCTCATTTTATCCAAATGCCCACAATAGCCCCCTAAAGACCAACCCCAGCTCATGATCAGCTATGGACCCTCACGTTTGATGGATCCAAATCTAAGATAGGCTGTGGTGTTGGGATTGAACTAACTAGCCCGAAAGGGAAAATCTTCTTTACTTCTTATAGGTTACAGTTCTGGTGCACGAACAACGTAGCAGAATATGAAGCTTTGGCATGGGGACTGATGTTTGCACATAAGAAGAGAGTCACAGCCTTGATGGTCAAGGGAGACTCAGAAATGTTTATCAGGCAAGTACGCAACCAATATACATGTCACAATAAAAGGTTAGTAGCATATAGAAATAGGGTATGGAACCTGATTGAGGAATTTGATGCCTTTGGGATTAGCTTAATCCCAAGAGAGGAAAATTAGATAGCTGATTCATTAGTTGTTGTTGCAAGCACCCTGAAACCTATGCAAGGCTCCAAGCTTAAGAAATTCTCAGTTGAAATGATTTCCACCTCTGTTGTTCCTGACAATGTTAGGAACTTTCAAGTCTTTGATTGATGAGTCTAACAAGGATCAAGGAGATTGGAACCCGAGAGATTGTGATACATAGGGGGTCCTCAATCTAAAAGGTAATAACATTCCCAAGGGAATGGTGGCCTTGGAAATAATGTTTGACTCAGACCCAAGGGCTCGAGAGAAGATATCATCTGAAGATAAAGGAGGCGAATATGAAATGGTTAACCTAGCTGATTTTGGTCCTGAAAGGAATGTCTATATAGGGAAAGCCTGCCTTGAAGCAATCAGAAAAGATATACTGAGGGCACTAAAGAAAGATATTGCTGCAATAGCTTGGGTATATGAAGATCTAAATACATTTGATGCTTATGTAATAACTCATACTATCCCTTTGAAGCTGAAAGCTAAACCATTTCGACAGAAACAATGCCCTGTCAATGCTCTAATTGAGCCACTGATCCTCAAAGAAGTTCAGAAATTGCTTACTGCAAGGATAATCTTCCTTGTACGCCATTCAACATGGGTGGCTAACTTGGTCCCAGTCTGTAAGAAAAATGGAGAGATTCGGCTATATATAGACTTCAAAAATATGAATAGAGCATCAGAAAAGGACAATTACACACTTCCTTCTCTGGATGAAGTCTTACAGACTGTCAATGGATCTCAGATATCATTCTTGGATGGTTACTCTGGATACAATCAGGTAATGGTTAAATGTGAAGATAGAATGAAGACAACCTTCACTACAAAGTGGGGAACATTTTCATATAGAAGGATGCCATTCGGTCTGATAAATGTTGGAGCAACTTTTTAGTGCGCCATGGATGCAGCATTCAAAGGACTTGATCTGTAAGTGCATTATCATTTACATGGATGACCTAACAGTCTTCTCCAAAGATAGACTGAACCACATCATAGACTTAGCCAAATTTCTTCAAAGATGTATCCAGTATGGAGTCTCCTTGAATCCCAAAAAAGTGTGTGTTCAGGGTTTCTGAAGGGAAACTTTTGGGACACATAATCTCTGAGAGAGGAATATCGATCGATCCAGACTGGGTTGAGTCCATTCTGAAGATAGCCATGCTAGGAAGTAAGAAAGAGATGAGGTCTTTCTTTGGAAAGATTAACTTCATGAGAAAGTTCATCACAGGCTTTGGAGAAATTGTAAAACCTTTGAATGAAATGATGAAGAAAGATGCCAAGATAGAGTGGAATGATAAGGCAAAGGCCGCATTTTCTCAAGTCAAGTGATCCATCTCAGAAGCTCTAGTCCTCACTAGCCCTAACTACTTGAGGCCATTCTATATTTATTCTTTTGCCTCTGAACATTCTTATGTAGATTTCCTAACTCAATGAAGAGAAGAGCGGGAAGAGAGGCCAATCGCTTTCATGAGTTCTCCATTCAAGAATGCTGAGGTGAAGTACCCACCTCTTGAAAAACAAGCTTTTGCACTAGTCAGGGCTGTCAAAAAGTTTAGGCACTACATTCTTCCAAGCCAAATCATTGTTGTAGTCCCTGACGCTGTTGTGAAGGCTCTACTTATGCAAAGCGAGCTGGGAGAAAGAAGAGGGAAATGGATGGCCATCTTGCAAGAGTTTGATCTAGAGATACACCCTATGAAACTTGTTAGAGGCATAGGCTTGTCTAAATCCATGGTGAATGTTGGTGAGAATATTATTTTCCAGCAATACACTACTCATTCCTTCTCAAACGACCCTTGGTATGCTGATATCATCAGTTAAATCCTCAACAATCAATGTCCAGAGGGAATGAACGCCACTCAAAGGAGAGCACTGAGAATGAAGAGCTCACATTATATGCTCAAAGGAGGATTACTATACAAGAATAATTTTGAGGGAGTGTACCTACGATGCCTTGATCAGCAAGAGGCTAAGCATGTGATCACTGAATTTCATGGGAAACACGGCACAGGTCACGGTTTCATAGACTCATTGGCACACCAAATCCTCAGATCTGGTTATTACTGGCCATGTGTGTTCAAAGATGCCCATTAGCATACAAGAACATGTCACATATGTCAGATCTCTGCATCAAAAGAATGCCATGTGGCCATGCCATTGCCGCTCGTCTACGAGGTAACGCCATTTGCCCAATGGGCACTAGACTTTATTGGGGTAATTAACCCAAATTCTTCTACAAGACACAAGTTTATTTTGACTACTACTGATTACTGAACAAGATGGACAAAGGCTATATCTTGCAAGAACAACACAACGAAGGTAGTAATCAAGTTCCTCATCGAATGCATCACCACTAGGTTTGGAGTACCCTTCGCATTGGTATGTGACAATGGCTTTTCCTTTTCTTCTGCTAAATTTATTTCATGGGCTTACGATCACAAAATTGTTTTAAAGTATTCTTCAAACTATTACCTACAAGGCAATGGAGTTGCAGAGTCAACCAATAAGAATCTCTTAGGGGTAATTAAAAAATTGTTAGAAAACAACCCTAGGGACTAGCATACCCAGCTGAGATTTGCATTATGGGTAGATAGAACTAGGATTAAGGCTGCTTTAAAGATTTCACCATTCAAACTAGTGTATGGACAAGAGCCTATGTTTCCTATTTATTTACAAATACCTATCCTTGAGTTCATGCAGAAATTCTACTCTAGTGATGATAGGATAGAAGTAAGATTAGCTGCCTTGTTAAAATTAGAAGAGCAGAGGGATGCCACCTTGCAACAACTCTTTAGACATTAGGCTATTGTCAAACATTGGTTTGAAAAAAGAGCCAAAATCAAGGCTTTTAGAATATCTGACCTTGTGCTATTATGGGATAAAGCTAGTGAAAAGAAGGGTAGTCACCAGAAATTTGACAAGATCTGGTTGGGTCCCTATCAGATTGTTGAGATCCTAGGAGAAAATGCTTTCAAATTGAGTAGTTTAACTAGAGAACTTGTTCCCTTGCCTGTCAATGGGTAGTTTTTTAAGCATTACTTTGAGTTGTAAAGCATACTAATTTTTTGTTTTGCATGTAAATAGTCTATTGTTCTTTATGTAAATAATTTGTTTTTTTACTTGTAAATAGTTTTGGGTCTGTGTTTTCTTGTTCCTTTTTCTGTCCTCTTGTTTCCTTTGTTCTTTGGTGTCAGTCTTGTTTTGTTCTTGGGGGTTGGTCTGTCCTTTCCATCTTAAAATGATGGGTTGTTATCTAAAGTATACTTTGGTTATTAGGAGAGAAGTGGTTTTGATATTTTCAAGTTTTCTGATTGGATGATTTTGTCCTAAATTTATGCTTTATGCCCATTATCAATAAGAGTTGTGGAGAGTCTTGAAAACAAGGTACAAAGTAAATAACCTTCATTAGCTCCTCTGAATCTATCACAAATTATCAAGATCATCCCTTCTTGTAATGGTATATTTGTCTTAGGATGATAGTGTTGTAAGATTTGAGTGAAAAATCTGATCTCCCAAGTGATGTTATGAGGTCCATGGTAGTTTTCAACCCAAAACAGATGTTAAACATTTGACATATTGAGAAAAAATTGAATGAAATATCTGAAACTCCAAGAGAAAAGAAAAAGAAGAGAGAAATAATTGTCTACAACAAAATTGGACTCAATATGAATGGGTGATTCCAGTATCTCTACCGAAGCTATGGACGCCTGACTGGTAGTAGAGCAATGCTGTGAGAAAACTAGAGGTATCTCCGTCAAGGCTATGAATGCCTGACTGGCAGTAGAGCAATGCCCAGGATATCATTGCACAACAACTAAAGGCGATCAACTCAGGTAGCTCGAATCTTGCACATTATTGTTCGAAAGATGAAGAAAACTTATAAAAGAGTGATGCACCATCAAGCACACACATAGATTTAGGGGTAAGCAGTGTTGACTTACATATGAGATTCTAGCTCAACCTTGGTTGTTTAAACTGACCCAACTGGAGTTGTGATGTTCATAAACCAAGAGTTCTGGGTAGCTGAATCCTTCAACTTCTTGAACCATTTGTTATGCCTTGCATAACCACCCCATTTTATCCTGGAACAAAATGGGTCCCCCTTGCTCTTTTCTTTTTCTTTGGCCTTTGGTTTTCTACCTTAGGCATTTAGTCTTTTTTCTGTCGAAAGAAAAACTAGGACTAATACTGGGCTTGGAATTACATCCAAGTTGTGGTCTTGTTCCGTCCCTAGTTCTGGTCTTGACAACTCTTTTGTTTTCCTCTTAGTCTTTTGTTCTGTACATGATGATATTTCTAAAGGGCTTTGCCAAAATGTTTTGAGTTCACCACGACGTCCTGTCGACTATGAAAGGCCTCCCGAAAGTAAAATAAGCCCTCAGTGAAAGGTTCTCCCATCGGTGTAATATCTCAACAAAGAATGGAGATCTCGCCAATCTATCGGAGTGTTAGTGAAACAGAGGTGTCATCAGAAGGAGTCGCCGAGAGAAGGATAGTTTCGGAAAAAGTCTCAACAATAGGGTGAACCCTTGCTGAAATGAAATGGCATCGACGAAACAGAGTGCCTTCAATGAAAGGTCTCACCGATGGTTACTAATCTCAGTAAAAATAATCATCTTGTCGAAAGGTCTTGAACTCGCCGTAACGTCTTGCCAACCCAATAGGGTCTTGCCGATACAAAATGAGCTTAGGGAGAATGAAGGGGCTCGATCGGAGGTCTTGTCAACTATCTTATGTTACGTTGATTGAGTAGCTCAATGAATAATGGTGCCCAGATTTGGCAGCAAATCTGATACTGCTTCCAGAAGACAGTCAATGCACGGACAGATCTGGAGCAGGAAGAGGGCCGAGGGAAGAAGAAGGAGGCCGTGAGTCACAAGGATAGCTAGGGTCTACTGGAAAAAGGGTAGATTGGTAATAATGGTGATATTTTAGGGCATTCAAAGCGGCTCCACTAGAGTTAATGTGGTAGCTGCAAAAGATCTGAGATCATCCCTGAAACAATCCTTCACCAATATGGATAGCAGGGATGCGCATTTAATGCAAAACCTACTTTATTCAAAATATCTACACGTCGACCCTCTTTCAACCGAGGATATTTTGTAAACCCTAAAACAGGGGCTAGCACATTCTTTTTGGGGGTACATTATATATATATGGCATCCTTGCCTCTTTGTAAAGGGTTAGAAGTGAAAAAGAAAAGTTAGCAGAAATAAAAAAGGAATAGAGTAGATAGTTCTAGATAGATTTAGAAGAGTAGGGATTTTTTGAAGGATAAAGGAGACAAAAGGGCATCCTGATTCTTTGTAATAGGAGCTTCTTTTGCCTTCTTAGGGTAGGAGCTAGATTTGGCATAGATTGGAATGTATCTTTCCAGTTTCCTTAGTGTAGATGGAAGTAGTCTGAAGACACATATTTTTTGTACACTGGTGATTGTGCCTGATTTGTAAATGTTGCTTATCTATTCACTAATAGTAGGAGAAACTAGATTTGAATCTACTTCATATTGGGTTCTAGAATGGTATTTATCTTGAGTTAATCATTTGATTTTGAAAGCTTTCAAGGAAAGAAATCTTATTTTGTATTTTTCTTAAATGGTAATTTATAATCAGTTGTTGAAATCAGCACTGTGAATGAATGCAACTGTGTGTTAATCACAAGTTAATTTTGTTCTTCAATTTTAGTTCATGATTCATTGAGAGGTAACAAGTCTGGTTAAGTTAGATGAATTATCATTCTTTTCAGTACCAAAACCTTGATCTATCTTTTTATGTTTCTTTAAAAACCTCAGTTGAAGTAGGTTTAAATTCATGCTTGATCTTAAAACAATCCACAAGCCCAACACCAGTAGGCCCCTTGAACATTATAGTTCACATCAACCATTGAGCAACATCAGCACAGTTGAGAACCAACTACAAAGACCTTGGGAGCTAAGATATCCATGTGTTGTCTCTCTTTTAGGAGAAACATAGTAGCAATATTTTGTTTAACTATTGCTATGCCATTTTGACCGTCAACATAACCATTATAGAGGGAAAAGCTTATAATTGACCCTAACTAATTAGACAGTCGGCTCCAACAATATAAGAGGACAACATTTATTGAAAGCATAGAAAAGAGAGGGAGGAAGTTATGCATGCACTAGATTTAGTCAAAGAATACTTGCCTCAACAAGGATCCAACATAGCAACACTTCCTAGATTTTCTCAACTAAGAAACATGGTCAGTTAAAAAATAGTTGCAACTTCCACACAAGCTAGGAATTTCCCTCCATTGGAAGTTTCCCTCCATTGACCTCTTTAATGATCATCTTTTTGACTTCCTTAGCAACCGACCAACTAGCATGAACTTCTTCCACTTTGCAAGCTTCATTTATATCTACATCTTAATGTGAACCTACAAAAGGACATTATCATGCACAAAACAATCACATATCCATAATTACCTTAAAGTAACATTCATTCAACCACATGTAAAATTAATATAGACAATTCACATAGTAGGTTGATATCATCAAAATTCACAAGGATAAGTTCATGCCCAAGGTTCATAAATTTAGGGAAATAACATAGAGAGTGTCAATAACCAGGTGCTAAAGTCTATGGTAACAATAGAAAATATATGATAAACCTTATCAAAATTGAGCCATTATTTGGACTCATCATCTCCCCCCAACCTAATGATCTGCTAGTCCTCCAACAATCTGCAGTATCAGAATTTGGGTCCTAGTAGAACCCCTGCTTGTTTTCCAATCTGGTCCACCTTGGCCTCTTTGTATCTATATCATACTGATAGTATCTGTAATCTGATACTGGCCACAATAGAGTAGGTGGCTGGAATATCAATGGAATCCTATAGTGTTGCTTCATCCTTCCAAGCTATATGTACCTAGTGCTTCGTTTACATGGTGCAAAATAATTTTGCAAAGAATGGGGTTCAGCCTATTTTAATTGATCTGGTAAACTATTCCATCTTTGTGATATGTACCCCAACACTATTTTTCCTATAGTAGTAGCTACCTGCTCATATTCCTGGTATGCCTCCTCCATAGTAGGCATGGTCTTCTTTTTGTATTATGGATTATAGAAATTTTTTTGCCATGTGTAGTAAATATATGAAGGGTTACTTGATTCAGCTCTGAGAGACAAGGGTATATAAAGTTCTCTTTCTATGTATACTTTAAATTACTTCCCCCAACTAATTTCATTTTGGATCCATGATATGAATGCCCTAAAATGAATATCTCCAATGTATAACAATGGATTCCAATCATGATAATTAAGAACGACATAATTATGCAAGTACAATTCACACAATAAATTTTTAACTTCAAGAGGGGAGGATTGGTAGGCCTGGAAAAATTCCTGTTGTGTTTGTGTTAGAAGTTGAAGCTCCAGGAGTGGTTTTAGTAACCCTGTCACTGCTACTAGCCCTACGAGCTTGGGGCTGACCTCTAGGACCCGCATTTTTCACTCTGAACTGATCAATACTTAAAAATTCTTCCCATGACACACCAGACACTTCTTGTAAATATTTTTCTACTAACAATTTTATGAAACAGTGATGGGAAACATAATTGTCACTACCTTTTTGTGTTTCAACTGCCATGATTGCAAGAAGGTTGTACAACACATTGGGCATGTTCATCCTTTTTCCATGTCTCATATGGTTGAAAAGCTTAAAATGCACAAAATGAAGGCATGATTGGGGGCCCTCACAGGTAATATATTTGATAATGTAGACAACAACTTGTTTCCATTTTTTTGGCAGAGAAGTTATCCTTGTTCCTTGCTTATCTACAACAAGCAAAGGATCACTAGGCTCAGTGAATTTTTCCCTAGCTAACCTAGCATCCCTAGAAGGGAGGTAGAGTTCTCCTTCAACATGCAAACTTATTACTTCCGCAATTCTCTCCTCAGTGGCTATAACTTCTAGCCCTTTTACCATTTTGTTATTGTCAGAAAGTGTTTGTGGAAATTCTAGAGCAATATCCTCATTGAAATTATCCAGTTTCAAGTAGTCCAACCATCCACAATTTATGAATTTGACCAAAGAGAGAGAATACTACAATATCACCTAATGAATTGTAGGTTCATTTCTAATAAGTTGACCTCCCATTGCTTCTACTCACAATCTAGCAAACACCTCTATAAAATTTTCTTTCCTACAATCCTTCTTCTGAAAACCCAATTTCTTCTACTTCCTACAACTCTTCTCAAGTGCTAATGCTAATTTCATATGACTCTTCAATTTACATTTTTGGTGACATTATGACTATTACTAAGGAAAAAAAGAAAGCATAAATGAGGGGTATCATAAAAGAGAATGAAAACGATTTAGTGTCATATCATACATGCAAGTTATCATTTTGACTATATCATTTCAAATTTTCTCATTTAAAATTTGTTGTCATGCTAGTGCATGGATGACATGTATGACACATGGAAATATGGGTTCACACTCATCCCCAACCTAAATTAGAGCATGTGTCCACACAGGATGGAATGCAATTATGACGTGATAGGGTAGAGTACAAATATGTGCTATGTGAAATATCAACATTAATATGCAGTAATTAAACAAATACATTTAAGATAATTAAGAGATAAGTTGTTATGCATGTACCTAAAAATTTGGAGTGTAATTTACAAAGAATGTGGAAGGAAGTACGGGTTGCTTTAAAAGTACGGTTGAGCTTATTAAATGAATTGATGATGGAGTGAAGTGATAGTGGAGTTATGGAAGAGAGAGAAAGGATGGAGATGGATGGGTGGATGGATTTATTGATGAGAATTTGATTCACACAAAAAGTGGAAATCTTTATTATGATTGCATGCATACTTTGACTAGTCAAAAGGATGAACACTAGGTCCACTTCCTTTTTCTATAGGAACTTCAAAGGTCTAGTGTTGAATAAATTGTTGCATGAGTTCTTGTTTGGAAACCGGTTTATGGTATAACCTAAGGCGATGACCATTGACCAGGAGCTTGAATCTAACGGGTTCAATGGTTGTGAGTTGAATAGCTCCATTGGAGAAGACTTTTGCAACTTCATATGGTACCAACCACCTAGTCTACAGTTTGCTTGCATTATCTTGATACTTGGAATCATAAAGGAGTGCCCAGTCACCTAGCTGGAACTTCTTTTCCTTTATGTTTGTCATGCCATCTGATTCTTTGATTTTGCACTATCTCAACATGACGAAGAGCTAACTTTCTCATCTCATCCAAGGAATTTACTTGCATGATCATGTCCTTTTTTTCCTCATATATGTCCATCACAAGGTCTAGTGTTGTCCTAAGAGTTTTATGCTCAAATTCTATGGGCATCATGGTTGTTTTTCCATACAATAATTCAAAAGGAGTAAAACTAGTGGTTGTTTTCCAAGTGATTCTATAAGCCCAGACAGATTCTAGCAACCTATTTGCCTAATATTTCCTATGAATAGCCACTATTTTGGTCAGGATAGCCTCTATTTCTCTATTTTTCACCTCAGACTGGCCATTGTCTTGAGGGTGATAGGGTGTAGATTTCCTATGCCTTAAATTATATTCATTGACCAATGTTGTGACAAGAGTTGATGTAAATTGAGCCCCTTGATCTATAACTATCTCTCTAGGAACTCCATAGCATGTGAAGATTTCTTCATAGAGTAATTTTGCAGCTTTATTGTCTCTATCATGTTTCATAGCCTTGACCTCAACCCACTTGGTCACATGGTCAGTGCAAACCAAGATGTAATATTTTCCATTTGATGGTGGATCAATTGGACCTACAAAATCAAGTCCCCATTTATTGAATGGTGTGATGACTACCTGAGGGTATAGAGGTATCTCATCAGATTTAGTTGGACAACCCATCCTCTGACATCTATCACACTTCCTAGTGTACTTTCCTACATCCTTATGAAGTGTGGGCTAGTAATACCTTGTATTAAGAATCTTCATGGTTGTTCTCTTAGCTGCAAAGTTCCCTCCATAGGGTTCATTGTGACATGCATGTAGTATATCATAGGTTTCATCCTCTCTTACACACCTCCTCATCACATGATCTAGTCTAGTGTAGAATAAAAATCATGCAATCCATGAGAATGGAAAAGTTTTCTCAATAAGGACCCTTCTCTCTTTTTGAGAGAAATAAGGGGGAACTCTCCCTATAACCTGATAATTGGCTATATCTGCATACCAAGGTGTGTGCACATTGATGGAAAATAGATTTTCATCAAGGAAGGAGTCATCAATGACTTGAGTGTCCTTAGATGTAGTCAATCTGGAGAGAAAGTCTACCACAATATTTTCCTTGCTTGGTTGGTCTACAATGGTGATATCAAATTCCTACATCAACAACAACCACCTTGCTAGCCTTTTTGAAATCAATGACTTGTTCATAAGGTATCTTATGGTTGCATGGTCTGTATGGAAAAAGATTTGATATCCAGTTATATAATGCCTAAAATTGTTAAGAGCATAAATGATTGCCAAAATCTCCTTCTCTGTCACTATGTAGTTAAACTTAGCTCTTATTAGGTTCTTGCTAACAAAGTATATTGCATTCTCAATTACTCCCTCTTTTTCCCCCAAGATAGCCCCTATGAAATAATCAAATGCATATGTGTGAATATAAAAAGGGAGTTCCCAATTAGGGCCTTTGAGCACAGGGGCATGGGCTAAGGTTGTTTTTAAGTCAGAGAATGCTTTATCACAATACTTTGTCCACTGGAACTCAACATCTTTAGTTAGAATATTATAAAGTGGTGATTCCATCTTACTGAAATCTTTTATGAAGTGCCTATAGTATCTTACATGTCCTAGGAAGCTTCTAACATATTTTTGCTTGACAGGAATAGGAAGATTGGTAATTACCACAATCTTGGTTGGGTCCACTTGAATTCCTTTAAGAGAGTTATAATGGCCAAGGACTACTCCTTCCTACATCATCATGAAGCATTTTTCACTGTTCAAAGATAGATTATGGTCCTCACGTCTCTATAAAAATTTCCTTAGGTTTTCTAATGCTTCTTCAAAATCATCACCATAAGTAGTAAAATCATCCATGTAGATCCATACAATCATGTGAGATATATGAAAATATACTAATAACTGCTCTTTGAAAGCTTGAAGTTGCATTACATAAACCAAATGGAAGTTCTAAATAGGCATAATTCCCCCAAGGATAGGTAAAATTTGTCTTCTCTTGATCCTTAGGTGCAATTTGTATCTGATTATAACCACTTAATCCATCTAGCAAAGAAAAATACTGCTTACCTACAAGTGAATCCAATACTTGGTCTATAAAAGGAAGGGGAAAATGATCCTTTTTGGTGGCAGAGTCTAGCTCTCTATATTCAACACAAACTCTCCATTTACCTCCCTTTTTAGGAACAATTACCAATGGGGACACCCATTGGTTGTTTGAGATAGGGTAGATAAATCCTACATCCAATAACTTTTATAGTTCCCATTTTATAATCTCCCTCAATGTAGGGTTGATTGTTCTTTATGGTTTCCTTACTAGTGTGAAATCATCTCTAATGTAGATCCAATGAGTATAGAGCTTGGGATCTAATCCTTTCATGTTATTGTAATCCCATAAAAATTCATGTTGATGTATCTTCAATAGATTTGTCAGGGGCAACTGCTGCTCTTGACTCAACTTGATGTTAATGTTCAAATGTTTCCCCTCTAAAACTTGTACTAGTGTGGTCAACTCAATCATGGTTGTTTCACTAATACTTGGAATTTTTAATTCATGTGGTAACAATGTATCAAGCATATCTATTATTGTAGGAAATCCAAGTGCAGGAGAAGTGGAAATAAGTGTCTACAATGAATAGGTAGAACTAGATGATTCTTGAATGGATGATTCTTCATGCACTTCACAATGGTTCTAAATTATATGAGATAATATTTCATCTTCTTCCTGAAGCTGCATGAAAAGAATTTTTCCTATCATCATGAGTTGTGCCACTGAATTGACCTTCTCAGCCTCTTCTCCAACATGTGGCCACATGGGGTTATCCATATCATGGGATGGTTGAGCAGGAGGGTAGAGAACAAGATTTTTAGTGCATCTCCCACTAGAAATGGTCATGTCCCTTGACTGAAATCCAATGCAAGCATCTACTATAGCTAACCATGACCTACCTAGAATAATGGGATACTCTCCTAATATAGCTTTAGGGGAAAGGATCATGAAATCTTCTAGGTACTCCCAAGATTCTAGAGTAACAACAAGGTCTTCTACTATACCATCTAGTTTTATAGTGGAACTATTAGCAAGCTATAGGACAGTATGAGTAGGTTTTATATTTACAACATTTAGTTGTTGCAGGACATCCTTAGTCATCACATTGATCGTTACTCCTAAGTCTATTAGAGAATTCTTTACTTGGATTCCATTTATAATGACTCCTACCACATGACTAACTAAGTTAGTGTATTTAGGAATAGTAACTTTCCCAGGCATGATATCTGTCAATTGTCCCACCACATGAATGGTAGTGGGGTCCTTTTTCCTCGCTGAATTTTTGAGACATGCTTCCTTGATTACCTTGCTATATATGGGGACATATTTTATGGCCTAGAACAAAGTATCTTAACACATATGTGTTTCAATTGATCCAAAATATCAAAGGTTGTTTCTTCCTTCTCTTCCTTTTATTTAAAAAATTCTAACCTTTGAGGAAATGGTGGGTCTTGATCAGACTATTGAACTGGTTTAGGATTCTTAGGCACACTTGACTGAGCAGGGATATTAGATAGATTCTGATGCTCCTCTTCTTCCACATGAAGCTTTGTTATGATAGGAGTGGAAGGATATGATAGAGTAGTTCCTGAATGCAGATGAATATCACTCACACTCGTAGTATATGTAGGAAATTGATTAGGATATGCAAAGTAGACTGGTTGCTGTTATGGTTTGTTATTTGGGTTAGGTGCGGGTTGAGCTGGTAATTGAGTAGATCTGGGTGTGCTATAATTTGAGCTAGTAGGAGGAGGCATTATGTATGGATGTTGAGGTTGTGAAGGTGGCTACATGTAACCAATTGCCTGGTTTGGCCATTGTTGTCCTCCCCTCCATTGGGATTTTTGTTGCTAGTTTCTTGGAGGTTGCTGCCAATTCCCCTGGAATTGCTACAACTAGGGTGGAGAGTTTTGGTAATTGGTTTAGGTGTTTGGAGGGTTGCTCCAAGGGTGAGGTGGATATCCTCCAAATTTGGATGGGTATGGGGGTTTCCATTGATTACCAGATGCATAGGAATTAAAATAAGGTCCACTAAAAGACAATGGATCTAGTGGCATACCTTATCTTGGAGCCCATGATTTTCTTTGTGCAATGTAGAAAACTTGATCATCATCAACCTGAATTGGCCTAAATTCTAGTGGAATCTTCTTACTATCAATGTTGGCTACCATTTTGCATCTACAGTCCTTCTTTTGTCTCCATTGAGGGCAATATTCCACCAACATTGCCTCTACCTCCTCATGTTTCTTCTTTGCTTGAAGAGTGTCTAGCTGAGTATCCCTATTTTTTATGATATCTTGCTTGAAATATGATAGAAAATAGTGATTTCCATCCTTGAGACTCCAGTAGTGGAGGATTTACCCATATCAGATTGGTAACCTCTTCCTTTCTTTAGAGCTGCCCTGGAGTAGTTCTGACATATCTTCGTAATATCATCCTAGGGAACTTAGGTGATATATCCTCCTCCTATCAGGTCCAAAGCCTTAATGCAAGTTTCACTGATCCCCTTGTGGAAGAGAAAATTTTGAGACTCTTCAGTGAGTGCATGATTTGGAGATTTCTACAGGAAAAATAAGAACCTTGAAATATAGTCCTCCAAACTTTCATCTTCCTTTTGTTGCATCTTGAAGATGTCATCTCCTTTCATATCACTACCCCTACAATATTCTTTATACTTCTCAAGAAACTTTATTTTCATATCATCCCAAGTCTTTATAGTATTCCTACCTAATCTCATAAACCATCTTAATGTAGCTATTTTCAAGGTGGTAGGAAATAGTTTAAGCCTATGACCATCAGTAGTATAATCATAGCTTTTGCAGAGGATATCAAACTCAAACAAGAAAGTGTCAGGGTCTTCTGTTACCAGCCCATAGAACTTAGGAAGAACTGAAGTAGGGATGTTCTTGACGTTATCAACTTCATTATGGTGGGTGAAAGGAAATGAAAAATATGGTTGGTTGTGTCTATTGGGATTTTGACTAGAAATAATTGCTTGATGGAGTGCCAAAGCAAATGGATTCTCAATCAGGTTTTGGGTAGCTTGCTCCTTAGATGAAGTTTTAGAACTAGTCAAATTGGGGAATGCACCAACAAAAGGATTTTCCTCATCTTCTTCTTTGTCTCTTGCTAGATTTTAACACTCAACTAAATGGTTATCAGGATTAGGGTCATTAGGAAGGAATCTCCCATGAGCGTCTCTTCTCATGCCTCTATGCATGCAGTATTAACTCAGTATCAACCAACTCACACAAAGAATTGGTGAAAGAATAGAAGATCATTACTATTCTCAAATGATGGGTATCCTAGGAACAAACTTCAGAGATATTAAAATAGGAAAGAAATTGAAAATGACTCCAAGGAACTTCCTAGTTTGACACCATCCCTGACAACAACGCCAAAGATGTTGGCCTCCTCTAATGGTTCAATAACTAAGCCCTTAAAGTTGTAACTTAGAGATTAGATATATGCACTAAGTAGTTATCTTGCATCATGAAGGTTCATTTCATTGTCAACCTATGGACGTGAGCTTGAAATTGGTCAACAGTGTATGTGCACTAGGACTCAACTATAGTCATTCTTATCCTACAACTAAAAAAGAAACAGTACTGAAAATAAAATGTTGGAAAGAAATTAAAAATAATTACTAAGCATGAATTATTAACTAAATTGAGTATCAACAACTAAACTGGAATGGATGTCAAAACAAAAATATCAGCAAACAGACAAGAATATACTTTTGTGAGATGGGGTTAGAAATAAAATAGCATAGAAAAAATGACAGCCAACACTTCTAAACTATTAACCTCATCCAAACAAGAGAAAACAATCATATGAAAGGAGAAAAATGAAAACAATGAAATAAAGCACTCCCCATTGAACTTGAATCACTTCTCTTGCTCTCCTTCTTCTTTTTATGCAACTTTACCCTTAGATTTGTTGAAATACTTGTGCAAAACCTGCAAATGGTAGCAAGAAAGTTGGAGACAATTAGTTGTTAAGCTGAAAATGGAGAAGGAAGGTTGCTTTTATAGACAACCCTTCAAATGGACAGCTGAGATTAATCCTCTAGAAATATTCCAAGATCAAAGGCCCAGAATTGATGCACCAAGAATATGTTATTCTTGGAGGAATCATGACAGAAAGACATGCAGGGACATGCAGGCTATGACAGACATGAATGTTATGACATGGGATTATGACAGAGCATCTTTGACAAGGTGGAGGTGCATAAATAATTTATTTTAAATTATTTATTCAAAATGGAGGAAAATGACAAGTGGCAAATAAATAATTTATCCAAATTATTTATTTAGATAAAATGACAAAAGGAGCATTTAATTAAATTCATCAATTTAATTAAATGGGGAGGTGGAAATTAGACATGGATAATTAATTTGAATTATTTATCCAAAAGAGAGGAATGAAACACAATTAAATAATTTCGACAATTATTTAATTATAGAAGAATAAAAGGTCAAATAATGATTATTATTATTATCTGACTATAGATTAAAGATAAATAATTAAATAAAAAATGATTTATTTAATTATTAAAGAAAGGGATATATTAGCGACACAATTAAATAATTTTAATTCATCAAGATAGAATAAAGATGAGAAGGTGAATTAATTAAATAATTAAAAATTATTTAATTAATAGAGGAATGCAGTCAAACTTAATTGAATAATTAAAATTATTCAATTATCAAAGGATAACAACCGAGAAAAATGATGCTCGTGGACTTAGTACATTTTTCAGTGTCTACATTTTGCCCCTCTTTGACATAATGCAGTTCATTGCATTGTGTCAAAAAAAATTAATTTTGAAATATACCCCAATGACAACAAGGTACGGGTATGCCCCAGTGAAAGAAGAATGATGAGGAGGGTTGTGTATGCCCCCTCGAGAGGACAGGTGAGTTCAAAGAACACAAATGTTCTCTCGAAATGGATGATAAGACTAGAGGGTGAAGGATAGAAGAAATGTTAGCTTGGAAGGGGATTGATATTAGTGTGGAAGAGAAAGGAGGATGAAGATGGAAAGCTAGATGAGAAATGATAAGGGAACCAACTTTCATGCTTACATTTTTATATTTATCATCATTGGGAAGATTATTGTAATAGACAAAAAACACCATGATATGACGTAGACCAAGGTGTGCAAGGTTTTTACCATCATGGGAGACAAGCAACTACAAACAAGGATGATCATGACTCATACTAAGAGAGAAATTGCCCCAGTCTTTTTGTCATAATCAACCAAAAACAATAAAGACAGGCAAGACAAATCCTGAAATGTCATTGCTCCTCTAAATCCTATTATTAGGACATCCTCGAGGAACTAGCATCATGATTGCCAAAAGTCAAAACAAACATCATAAAATTAAATGCCAAGTGCTTGACAAGTGTCTGGATGTCAAAATGTCAAGCTTGTCAAAAATGTTGAACATCTAGGTGTCAAAGTGCTAGATTTGATGATATCAAGATGTAGATTAATGTCAAGTTTAGGAAGGACACATCCTAAATGATGTCGGGATGTCAAATTCAGAAAGGACACATTCTGAATGACGTCAATGCCAGAGTGATACTAGATTCAAGAAGGACACATCCCGAATGAGGTCAATGTCAAGATGTCAGGTTGATGACAAGTTTAGGAAGGACACATCTTTAACAATGTCAATGTCGAGATGTCAAATTTATGTCAAGTTTGGGAAGGACACATCCCAAATGATGTTGATGTTATGATGTTGGATTTAGGAAGGACACATCTTGAATAATGCTGATATCAAAAGGAGTGTAGCTCAAATGTCGTGAGAATCCTCAAAATGCTAGATGACTGTGACGATGCCTAAGAAGGACACATCATAGGGCATGATTAAATGACGGGCTACCCTTCAGAAGGACACATTTGTAGAGTAAGCAAGATTTGACTAGTTTGACTAAGTTTGACTGAGTTTGACTGATTTTGATATGCTAAGATGATTATCGTGTTTAATTGAAAGATTGTAGAAGTTCGCTTGGGTAGATTGTTTGTTCGAGTTTTGAAAAAGACCATGATAAATTTAAAGACTATTTCATGTGTGTGAGAAAATTGTGCAATGAACCCTAATGGACTGACCTAGTGTGGTCTCGGCGGCTCATCGATAGATGCCCTTGCCTACGTCATACACTTAGAGACCTCATAGTTCAACATGACCAATGAATTTGTCTTGTTGACCAAAGATTGAGTCATGATTTATTTTGACAAACCTAATAGGACTGACCTAATGTCTTGGGGACTCAAACATGAGTCTTGCCTATGTAGCAAATGCACAGAGACAATGTAGTTTGGACAATGACGAAGACTAATCAAAACTTGAATTGACGTGACTGTTTTGACTGACATGACTTTGTTTTTTGGAATTTTTGTGTTTTCTTTAGGACGTTTTTCAATTTTTAGGTCTTTTTTCAGGACATTTTTTGATTTTTAGGTCTTTTTTTAGGACATTTTCTAATTTTTAGGTCTTTTTTAGGACATTTTTAATTTTAGGTCTTTTTAGGTATTTTTTAGGACATTTTTTGGTTTTTAGGTCTTTTTTAAGCACATTTTCTGATTTTTAGGTCTTTTTTTAGGACATTTTCTAGTTTTTTAGGTCTTTTTAAAGACATTTTCTGATTTTTAAGTCTTTTTTAGGACATTTTTAGGATTTTGGACATATTTATGATGCATGTGAATGACTCCAAGGATAGAAAAGATTGTGCCGCTAGTCAAGTTGAATACCAATTAACAGGTGATAATGAGGATGTTGTTTGATGGGGGGGTTGCATAGCATGATTGGAATGACTTGTGTTCATGACTGAATTGGATGATGAAGTATCCTTAGATAATTGACAAGGGAAAACCAAGATAGGTGATAGACATGAAAAACTAATAAGTGTCCTTGGTAGGAGACATGCAACTGGAGGAATTGGTGTATGATCGTCAAGGACTATGTCATATAGGGATAATGACGTTATGATGACAATGACATGATGTTGCATGCATAGTTTGTGACCAAAGGATTGACATGTCAAGATTTTTTCCCAAAGCATGATTTATGTTTGCATATTTTTTGTCAAGACCAAGGTAGGTGGGAAAATGGGCAAGGGAATGATATGGATTAAATGGATGAATGGAACTGTCATGAGGAAATGCATGGGAAATGAAACGACTTGCCCCCAACTGTAATGGTCCACATAGAAAATTTATTTTACACATGACACCTATTTTCCAGGTTTTCATCATGGTACTTATCCAGGGTGCCTATTTGCTAGGTTTTCACCATTGGATGAAATTTTTTCTCTTTACTATTTTTGTCATCATCATTTTTTTTGGTGTCACCAGGATGCCTATTTGCCAGGTTTTCATCAAGGTGACGATTTTTGTATTTTTCAATTTTTTTGCATTTTTGATATTTCAGGATGACCTTAATGCCTTAACTGACCACTAATTGTTTTGAAGTTGCCAACAATGTTGATGTAGAGATTGATGCCATGATATTCCACTAATGACCTTTTTGAAGTAGCTGCCTTGTCAAGATCATAGTGCTTGCATACAACTGATTGATGTCATCATGATCCTTTTCAATACTAGAGTTGGCCTTATCAAAATATGCACATCGTGATAGAGTGTCATGAGAGTCCTTATGATAAAGAGTTTCTACCAAGATGTGATGGATTTGTGACATGGAACTTTTGGATTGTAGACAAGATCTAGGATTATGGCGGATGATGGTAGACATGGATGGATTGTTGGGATGTTTGGATGAATCACTTTTTATCTTCCAAATTTGGGATGGTGGATGATAGATTTTGGAGGGATGGTGTTTAGAACCAACATCTTTAGATTCCTTGCTTGATGACCATTTTGAAGGAGGTGGAAATGTGTTATATGTGGGAGTCCTCTTGTCTTGTGGCTCCACATTGTGATTGACTTTTTCTTTTGACATATTTTCTTTGTTTGATCCACTTGTCTTTGAGATCCATTTTAATTTCATTTGTCCACTTGTGCTTTTGTTTGATTCAATGGCCTTTGATATTTTTTTTTTATCTTTTGATTTGTATGACTTTTGTCTTTGTTGGTTCCAAAGGGAAGGTTTAAAATGTTGAGAATGATAGTTTATGGTGTGGATGGAAGAGGTGTTGGCAGCAATCTTAAGAAAAGGATCACTCATGGACTCCATTTTGGCATTTGTATCTGATAAATTTTCCCCCAATATCGAGGAGGTACTACTATCATCATTTGATTTGTTGTCTGAGGAATAGCCGAGACCTTGATGTCTACCATTTTCATGAAGTTGTATTGGTTCTTGAATTCCTTGCTCATGTATGCCTTGTTCTTTTCCTTGATATTGCATGCTTTGAAATTTTTTGTTTGCGATTGGGTATTTATTGTTTTGAAAGCAAGATGCTAACCCATCATGATGTATGTGGACACTACTACCTGGAATGTTTTCGTCTGCAAGGAAGCCATCTCTGACAAAGATAGATGACCCTAGCTGATAAGACGTTGTGACTTCGTTGACATGTGGGATGTCTTTGGTTTGATTAACATCCTTGGTCTGATTTTGTGACATGTCAAATTTAGATGATTCTATGGGTGTTCCCAAGTCGATGTCGAAACTGTCTTTATGGTCATTGTCATAGAGTCTACTAGATTCAGCTATAGCTTGATCATTTGCAAATATGTCCATAGAAGACTCTTGTTTTGGAGTAAGATCATCTATGTGTCCCATGGAGGCAAGTGTTGCATTTTGGGAAGTGGATGTGCTTGGATTTTGAGTGGGATTAGTCTTAGATGTTTGGTCATGAATGGCATAAAGGTCGATGAGTGGATCATTTTGGATTTCTTGGTCAATAGTAGGGTCTTGGTCAAAGATGGGGTTGTCATGGATTTGGAATTCTTGGTCAATGGTAGGGTCTTGGTCAAAGATGGGGTTGTCCTGGATGATATAATCGAAAATAGAATTTTTGTTAAGGATAGGTGTGTTTTGGATGTCATGATTAGTTTCAAGGAAATCTTGAATGTTCTTGAGATAGGGTCATGGGATGGACTACCTTGATCCTGACATGAAGGTGACGTTATAATGTCATGCTTTGGGCTTTCATTTTGACATGTATCCTCAAGTTTAGACAATGGGATTTGACTTTGGACAATGATAGAATTTTCATGACTAAATGTGGCTTGTGAGGGAGTGACTTGAAAAGGATTAATGGATGAAGGACTAGGATAGGACATGGAGAGTTGACATGAGTTGGTAGATGGCTGATAAGGCATGTAGACTTGGACAACATTGGTAGGTGAAGGACTAGAGTATGACGTGGAGACTCGTAATGGACTAGTGGACAGTTGGTTTCCCTTGTCAAGGTTAGGATAAGGGTAATAACTAGACATGTGTTGGAGATTAATGATAGGATTTTTGTTAAGTGATTCTTGATGGTGAGGGTTGATGGATGGAAGACTTGGACTGATGGATTGTTGGTAGGAAGGGTACGTAAGTGATTGACCATGGGTTGTGACTGTTTTGGATTTGAAATGGAGATAATCTCTTTTGAAGTCTTTGGCTAGTTGAATGCAACTGTTACGTATAAAGTTGTATTCAGCTTGACTAGCAAGCATATCAAGGTGACTTGAAGACATGATGGTGGATGCCATGAGACTACAACTATGTTTTTGGATTTTTTGGTTAAAGGATGACAATGCAAGACTATGTTTTTAGATTTTTTGGATAAAGGATGACAATGCAAAAACTATGTTTTTGGATTTTTTGACAATAAGGGATGCAATATGACAATGTTGTCTAAAGAAAATGAATAATGCCAAAAGACAATGAAGACTAAGATGACAAGTTATGACACTAATTTTTTTTTGTATTTTTGGAGGATGTCATTGCAAGGTGATAATGATGTTTGCCCAAGGAAAATGACTAATGCAAGGTGATAAAATTGTCAAGAAAGGATTGCAAATGCCAAGGTGACAGTGAGGACTAATGTGAAAATTTTGGTTAAGGAAATGACCAATGCAAAGTATAGATGCCAAATGAGGACTATGATGACAAAATTTTGGATTTTAAAGATATGCAAGGTGAGGACTAAAATGATTTGAATTTCTAAGGTATGCAAATTCAAAGGTCTAAAATGATTTGGAAGAAGGTTTCCTAACCACCCTATGCTTGATCTATGTTTCAATTTTGGAATATCAAAGGAATTGTTTGAAGTACTAAATGACAAGGACAAAATGACAAGTGATTCTTCCTAACTAGACTTTTGACTCGAAAGGATCTCACAAAAGGACAATGACTAAAGGAGATAATGATGTCTAAGTCCAATGATAACCTAATTTTGAAAGTCAAGATTTTGCAAAGTGAGGTAAGGTTGTCCTAATCCAAAATATGCAATATGAGATGAGGACCTAAGTTTTTGGTTTATAACTAAAAATGAAAATGGTGAAGCCTAAGGATGAAGCTAAATATTTGCAAAGATGATCCTATGGTAAGATGCAAGCTAAAGTGTAGAAGGAATGAGAGATTTGAGCAATTTTATGATTTGGTTTTGATAGAAGACTTCTGGAAGAAGATGTTTGATAATAGGCTAAAAATGTTTGGACTTGAAGTTTTGGTAAAAAAAATTTGATTTGTTTGAAGTTGATTGTTTGTGTCCAAATTTGTGAATGTTGTGTATATTTTTTGAAAATCCAGAAAATACTTGACAAGCACGATGTTTTGGTGTATGCAAATACACATGAGACAAGCACAATCCTAATAGGCCAATAGGCCAAGGGTTTGTATACTTGATATAGCCCACCGATATACCCTAGATTGGTGCTAAATACCTTTCCTTCTCGAGAGCAGATAGCTTAGAAGTTTGGTGGCACTGGCTCCCTCCTCGGCTCATTAACGTCATTCAGGCACACCAACTTTAGATTCTTGGGTAGTCACTTCCCAAGAACTGCTATCTCTACTCAAGGGAGTCAATAGTGAGTATCTTCAAGCATGATACTGTACCCTACACTATACCAAGCAATGACTAAAAATGGTTGGCTTCTAAGACAATAGGTGTCTAGTAAGGGCATTCCATTCGTAGGGTGTGATCCATGTGGCAAGATTCCCCTTTCGAATCCATCTCGTCGGAACCATACACGTGATTATTGGGCTTTCCCCAAGAATCCACTTTTATATACCGGCAGGAAGTCCCTCGGGTTCAGGGTGCTATCGGTTTGAGTCGTCTTGGGGTGGGTACTTTTTCCCACTAGAACAGGCTCAAGTTCTAAATGCAATAGTTGTTTCTCTTACACCCAAGATCGCATGAATGTGCAAGGGGAGAGGATACTTCGATTATTGCATCAAGATGACAAAATTTGAAGACACTTGTAAATTTTAATTACCAAATGATAATGTGAGGAGGACACACAAGACACTTTATTCTTTTTAAAAGTTTAACTTGAAATATGAAAAACAAAGTTCATTTTAAACTCATGCCATAAGAATGCAAGTTCATTTTAACCATATGAGTTTCAATGCATGCTTGTGTTCATTTTAGCCCAACAACATGAAAAATGCAAGTTCTAATTGTAAATTTTAGGCCCAATGAGTGATTCATGTAGATTTGTTGTTCGTTTTAACCCCCATGAATGAAATATGCAATTTGTTGTTCATTTTAAGACCAAATGAGTGACATGCAAATTGTGGTTCATTTAATCCTCATGAGTGTAAATACAATTTATTTTTGTTGAAAGAAAACAAATTTGATTATGCCTAAAGAAATAAAAAGCTTGATTTTTGTTTCTATAGAAACAATTTTTTAGACTCCCTCCAAGCTATGCCACATGCTGAAAACAAGAGCTTAGTAACTCAAAAGAAAAGTTTAATGACCACATCAAATTAAAATAGCGATAAATTTCTCAAAACTTAACAAAATTTTAAATCATTTGAATCCATGGAAAGCTGAAAATCAAACCTTCAAAACCCAGAAAGTATTTTTAGAAAATTTTGCACAAAAAACATGTTATAGACAAAAGAGAATGTGAGTTTTAAAAGCTAGATAAAAAAATGACAAATACTAAAACAGCCATAACTTTCTCAAATCTTAACAAAATTTTAAACCGTTTGAAGTTCTGAAAAGCTAAGAACAATGCCTTAAAAACCCAGATAATCATTTTTAAAGATTCCATTTGCCCATTTTTCTGTACTCAAAAGGAGATGATGAGATTTCATATAAATTCTTGACTGTAACCTACAAAATAACAAAAAGAAACAAGAAAACAAACCATTTTTTCTGCAAAATTGTAAGATTCACGTCGGGTTCACCAATGTGAGATGGAGTTAGAAATAAAATAGCATAGAAAAAGTGACAGCCAACACTTCTAAACTATTAACCTCATCTAAACAAGAGAAAACAATCATATGAAAGGAGAAAAATGAAAACAATGAAATAAAACACTCCCCATTGAACTTGAATCACTTCTCTTGCTCTCCTTCTTGTTATGCAACTTTTCCCTTAGAATTGTTGAAATAATTGTGCAAAACTTGCAAATGGTAGCAAGAAAGTTGGAGACAATTAGCTTTTAAGCTGAAAATGGAGAAGGAAGGTTGCTTTTATAGACAACCCTTCAAATGGACGGCTGAGATTAATCCTCTAGAAAGATTCCAAGATCAAAGGCCCAGAATTGATGCACCAAGAATATGTTATTCTTGGAGGAATCATGACAGAAGGACACGCAGGGACATGCAGGCTATGACAAACATGAATGTTATGACATGGGATTATGACAGAGCATCTTTGACAAGGTGGAGGTGCATAAATAATTTATTTTAAATTATTTATTCAAAATGGAGGAAAATGACAAGTGGCAAGTAAATAATTTATCCAAATTATTTATTTAGATAAAATGACAAAAGGAGCATTTAATTAAATTAATCAATTTAATTAAATGGGGAGGTGGAAATTAGACATAGATAATTAATTTGAATTATTTATCCAAAAGAGAGGAATGAAAAACAATTAATTAATTTCGACAATTATTTAATTATAGAAGAATAAAAGGTCAAATAATGATTATTATTATTATCTGACTATAGATGAAAGATAAATAATTAAATAAAAAATAATTTATTTAATTATTGAAGAAAGGGATATATTAGCGACACAATTAAATAATTTTAATTGATCAAGATAGAATAAAGATGAGCAGGTGAATTAATTAAATAATTAAAAATTATTTAATTAATAGAGGAATGCGGTCAAACTTAATTGAATAATTAAAATTATTCAATTATCAAAGGATAAAGACCAAGAAGAATGATGCTCGTCGACTTAGGACATTTTTCAGTGTCTACAACTTTATCTACCTTGGCTACAAGAATAGTCACAGAAAAGAATTCCAATGGTTGTAGGAACAGGAAATTGTCGAGACTTAAACTAACTACTAAACAAAAAAATAACTTATTAAACAAAATAGATGGAATTCTCACCAAGTGGCCCCCCATGAATGAGTCTTCCCTAAGCTAACTCAGATGCAACAAATCAGAATATCATTGTATTCATTAGAACATGATTACATCATATCAGCAATATAACTATATTACTTGAAACTAAAAAAATGCAAGTACAATCTCAAAACATCCAACCTTGTGAAAAGGGGCAGCTCACCATTATTTATAGATGGAAAAGCTTATAATTAACCCTAACTAACTAGGCAGTTGACTCCAACAAAATAAGAGGACGTCATTTATTGAAAGCATATAAAAGAGAGGGAGGAAGTTAATCATGCACCAGATTTAGTCAAAGTAGACTTGCCTCAACAAGGATCCAGCACAACAACACTTCCTAGATTTTCTCAACTAACAAACATGATCATTTAAAAGGTAGTTACAACTTCCACATGAGTGAGGAATTTTCCTCCATTGAGATTTTCCCTCCATTGACCTCTATAATGACCATATTTTTGACTTCCTTAGCAACTAACCAACTCGCATGAACTTCTTCCACTTTGCAAGTTTAATTTATATTTGCATCTTAATGTGAACCTACATAAGGACATTAGCATGCACAAAAAAATTCCATATCCATAATTACCTTAAAGTAACATTCATTCAACCACATGTAAAATTAATATAGACAATTCACATAGCAGATTGATATCATCAAAAGTCACAAGGATAAGTTCATGCCCAAGGTTCATAAATTTATGGAAATAAAATGGAGAGTGTCAATAACCAGGTGCTAAAGTCGATGGTAACAACAACAAATATATGATAAACCCTATCAAAGTTGACCCATTATTTGGACTCATTACCAGGTGCACTACAGTTTATAGGGGGCGGCTACCTGGTTCCAATTCCTACAGTCTAATGTGAACCCCAATCCTAGACCTACACAAATATAGCAAACAAACAAAATATTAGATCCATATGCAATTTAGAACTAAGATTCCCGATGAAATTCATCTACAATGCTCAAAATAGGAAAGAAATGAAGAAAAAAACAAGAAAAGCAATTAAATCCTATTTAAGCATGCAAACTCTCAATCCCATGAGGAAATTGGCCCTTTTGCAACTCCTTTGCAAGCTAGATGAAGATTGATTGACTTGATGATGATGAACAATGTGCTTCCTTGATGATATCTACAATAACCTAACTATGATGATAAAAAATGCTATGGAAATGGATAAACTTGCTCCAAATGTGAAGATAGTAACTTTTGTCTAAGTTCTAGATCCAAAATACAAAGGAAATCCTCTTGTTTATAGATGAGAATGATGGAGAATGAGGAAAAATGGATGAATGTGGGATCATTCAACATCCAATGGCCAAGTGCCACTTGTCAAGATGTGAATGGAGGAAGTTTGAGCACATTTTGATGAATTTGCACAATAAATGATATTAGGTCGATTTTCAAATTCAAGAAATGACTTGTTGAAGAGGGAAATAAATGAAATAAATGCCACTTGGCTCAATGCACAAGGACATGAAAGAGGGTTAAATGCCTTGTTGGAAGGACAAACCCACTTGGAGGGATTTTCAAACTTGGAGGAATATTCCCCTAAAGATGCCATATTGAAAGAAAATAGAGATTTAATAAATCAAATGCATTTTCATTTGCAAGTGGCAAAATCTAGAGGATTTAGGTGATTAAGATTAAATTAATCATGATTGGATTAATTTAATAGGAGATTAGTTGATATGACAATTTGATTTATATTTTTGGATTGATTTAAATCAAAGTTGAGAGGAATATGACTTAGATTTAATTAAATAAAAGATTTTGATTTATTTAAATAAAGAAGGAGATGATGTTAAATTAAATTAAGTATAGATTGATTTAATTTAATAGAATGACTTTAGAGATTTAATTAAATAAAATGGATTATTTAATTAAATAGATACTAGAGGGTTAATTAGATAACATTGATTTATTTAATTAACAAGAGAGAGACTTAATTAGAAAAATTTGATTTATTCAATTAAGGGATGAAAGGTGATGACTAGCCAAGAGATGATTCAGGACGAAACGATGTTAGTAAATTAGGATCAAGTGTGTTAGTACATTTTTTGTGTTTACATTTTGCCCCTCTTTGAAGCAAAGTACATGTTGCATTAGGTCAAAGAATAAACTGTCTCGATCAAAATTCAAAAAAATTATAATTTTTGAAATTGCCCCACTACTACCCCAATGAGAAGAAACATGTTGCTATACTACCCCCTTGAGAGATTAGATGAAAATTTTGAGTTTTGGGTGATCTTGCAAAAAAAGAGGACAAGGTGCCTGACAGGTCCAGAAAGGTTCTGGGATGCCAAAAACATGCAAAAACATGAAAAAATGATGAAAAATGACCCTCTATTGGGAGAAAACGGGCTCAAGGGTCAAAAACCCTAGTTGGACAGCTAAATAGGGTCAAAAAACCCTAACTTTCAGGCTTAAGTAGGCCTCAAGGGGCCACTTCCAATTAATTTGCACACATAGCATTTAGAGAATTTTGTGATTTGAGCTCTGAGGACAGATCGAGATGGCGCAACACATGCTTCCATGACACATTTTTTTATCATGTGCGAGTGTACCAGAGGCTTCCCAACATAGGACTCATGGTATGTCATCTTGTCCCGACTTTGTTTTTCAATTTTTTTGTGCATTTATTAGGGTCCAAAGTTAAAAAAATTCAAGCAGTGCTATATAGTACTGCTGAAAAGCTTAAATTGGCATCGTGTAGGCTCAAACTGCACTACAGGTGCACATAGCATTGTGGCAATGAAGTTTAAAAAATTAGGGTTTGCTTCAAAGAATGCCTCATATGCACCTAGCACCGCGGAGGTCCTATTTAAAATATAGGGTTTAGGGGTCAAACTAGGTCACTTGCAAACTATGTCATGGCGAAAAAGTTTGGAAATTTTAGGCTCTCATCAACACCATATAACACCACTAACACCCCTTCAAACTGTGATGCAAATGCAAATAGTGACATATGCTTATTTGGTTGCGTGAACTTTAAAGAGGATCCTGATTTATTAATAAACTTGACACAGTGACATTGCTGATGCAGGAGGACATGAAGCCAGTCCATTCATGAGAGCACAGGTCATCCATCTTGGCTAGATTGACCTAGGATCCTCCATTGGACAAGATACAGTAGCAAAACCTAAGGGCTATCAGATTATGGTACATCACTTATGCCCCACTGATCAAGACACACTTAGGGATGATGACAACACTTGTGGAGTGTTGGCATAGCGAGACATCTTCATTCCACCTCCCCACAGGTGAGGCCACAGTGATTTTAGAGGACATGTGGTGCATTCTGCACTTTTCAATCCATGGATCATGAGTGATTTATGATGTGGAGACCGGTAGGGACACCTTTTATGATATCATGGGCATTGACGAGATTATCTTTTTAGAGGGCCATATAGAGCTTGAGTAGTACAAACTTTGGTATTGCCCTTGAGATTGATAGTAGCTGTGATCATTTTGGGACTCATGGCACCAGACCGGCATGGAAAATACTTTCTCCCAAGATGGAGGCTTGCTTGGGAGTGGATGCTCCGATGGAGGGAGTGCTTTTCTTGGGGGCCAGTGATGTTGGCCTCGCTTTACCATGATCTTCATGATTTTTCATATTGCGACAACAAGTCCATCAGATCAGGGGTCACACTACTACACATTTGGGCCTAGGAGCACATTTTAGTGCTTCTCCCTGTGAGAGTTGTACCTATGGCCATGGAACCGGATGACCTAATCATGTGGAGATACAAGGATTAAATTTCATTTTCTCATACAAGAGTAGCAGGCATGCGACACTAGTGGCAGATCCTCAATGAGATGATACTTTTTATTTGGAGACCCTATCTTGGTATATTGACATAGTATGATGACATACAATAGCTATTCTTTTCCAGGAAGGACTGACTGATGTAGGGCCGAGAGCATATGATTATCTAGAGATATTTTCTAAACAGAGTGGTCCACTAGTTCAAGGACACACAAGACCGACTTGATGACCAATACGTGGCCATCTTTGCATGTACTATGAGGAATATGACACGGGGTCTGATGATCTTAGTAGTGGATGCAATATAGAGCTTTATGCACCTAGCAGCCAGACCATGGCCTTACGATCATGGACAGGCAGACCCAAGGACCACACATGCGTATAGTGATTAGTTCCGCCCTCTAGTTAGAATGATAGTTCCTAGTGTAAATTTACCAAGGAGGAGACCAAGAGGTTGAGGTGCAGAGTGCGAGTAGGGCCAAGCAGGCAGGGGAGACGAAGATGACGATGGAGACAAGGATGGTGATGGTGGCAGAGGTAGAGATAGAGGAGGGGCAGGATCACCTCCTGACCAGCCAGTGTAGCACAGGGATGGTCACCAAGACCAGGATAGGTAGCTGACACCACCTAGAGATGGTCATTAGCACTAGCCACCCATCCATGTAGCACCATAGCCAGACCCTAGGAATGGGAAAATTTTATAGCTTCAAGCTTAGATACAAGGTTTGCAGGGATAGGTCATTGCACTAACATCTGAGAGAGATTAGCTAAGGACAAAGTGGGACCAGCTTGTCCAGTAGAGATAGGTCATAAAGCTTATGGCAGCATAGGAGATGGGTCATAGACAATAGCTCAAGAGTATGACTGCATCCTCCTCCTGGAGTAGAGTATCTTTGCGAGCATATAGGGAGGTAGTTTGAGAGGCTAATTATTATAGAGTTCATTATCATCATGTTGTGCCCTGAGCATCTTGGGTCCTATATTTTTCACAACAGATAGGGTACCAACCTCCAGAGGATCAGGGAGAGAGACAAGCCAGTGAGGGCAAGGGCAGCCAGTAGGGCTAGCCTACTTTTGATTAGAGACAGGATTATTTTTGTGATCCATGGGCTCGTTTTTTATAGCCCCATGGGTGATTGTACTTATATTGATATACACACTTGATCCTAATTTTGTACCATGACAATTTATTATTTTGATGATATATGATATGAGATAATTCAATCCAATGTATGATGTGTCCTATTTTATTTATGCATTATGGATGGATGTTTTACTTTCTATATGCGATGGTTTATATATGTGATGCAATGACTTAATTTTATGTGATGCAATGTGATGATGTTATGATGATGTGATGCAGTGATTTATGGATGCATTTCTTTTTCAATATATTTTTCTTATGCACTTTTTATGATGATGTACGAATAATGCAAAATGTTATGATATGCAAATGCTTAGACTAACAAATCTATATTATGCACTTCATGGATGATGATGATGAGATTTTTGGGTTGTAATCTTTTTTTTTCAATACTTTTCTCATTTATGAATGATATGATGATGCAAATGAATAATTCGATAATGCATATCATATGATGATGTATTTATGGATGTTGATATCTACATGATGATGTAAATGGATGATATGTATGTAATGAATGCAAATGTATGGCTTATGAGATGATTAGAATAACCAATCTATATTAATGATGGAAAATGCAATGCATGCGACATGATTAGTTTTTCCTATATGATATGATATGATATGCATTATGTTGATGTTTTGTGAATGTAGGATGGATGCATTAGTGATGGTTGATTATTAACTGTCATGGTACCATGTTAGTGCAGAAAGAAGATAGAAGAAAGTGAGAGACTTCAACAAGTCAAAAGATTATGATGATGATTTTGCTTACCAAGGAGTTGGGATTTTTAAAAGGGTCAATTACCTTAAGTTTTATAATACACATAGGCACGATGCATAAAGGTATAAAGAAATAGGATGGCATTGTACCTAGTGTGATGGACCTTGACTCGACAATTAGATAGGAGTACTTTTTTTCACACCTGGCATACAAAACCTTATTAAAAAATGTAGTTTAGATATTCCAAACATCTCAGACAAAAACATAGGAAGGAAAGCCTTCCTATGTGATCAACAAGACACTTAAAACATCCTCCCTACATCCAAACAAAACACGCATGACCAAGTTATATTACAAGAATATCCATCAAGCATAGCAGATAAAAAGATCATGATCATTGCCCCATTCCTTTCTCTCTAAATCCCTTCATTTGGGAGATCACCGAGAGGTCATTGAAATGAGTGCAAATAAGATAAGTCAAAAGAAAAAGATAAAGTAAACAAACAAGCTAATGTTCTTCATAACGCTAGCCAAGACTAAACTACAGTGATGTCTGATGTTGATTTCCATTGTAGAAAGAATGCATCCTAGGACATGATGATATTAGATGGTTGAGTTGGGAATGATTGGATGATAAGCTATTGACACAAAGAGCTGACCAACTTGTTTACTTACTGACCTAAACTTGAGACTTTGACGTTTAAGTTTTCACTTTTAACCTGCTAGACTTGTTTCTGACTATTTCACCAAAGGTTGAGGATGACGATTGGTTTATTATGAGTGATGTTTACTATGGGTGAAAGCGAGATGGGATGGATGAATTTTTTAAATATTTGGATGTTTTTGGAGTTTTGAAATGTTTTGAGGTTGTTTTTTGGTATTTTTAATATTTTACAAATGTTTTGATTTTCAATTTTTCCAAATTTTTAGGTGTTTTTTGAGGTTTTGACCAAGACCTAACCTAAAGACCTATCCTAGGGGCCTTGGGGGCAGATCAAAAATTAGCCTTGCCTATGTTATACATGCAGAGACCACATTGTTTGATTTACATAGACTCGATTATTGATGAGATATGAACAAAATGGATTGCCAATTTATTATGACAGACTCCTAAAGGGCTAACTTAAGTGTCTCGAGGGATGATTCAAAAATCAACCTTGCCTACATTCAAAGCTCAGAGATGACGTAATTTGACAAGCTGACTCTTTTTTTTACTTTTTAACATGTTTTGAATGTTTTTGGGATTTTGATATGTTTTGGATGTTTTTGGGGTTTTCTTTGATTTTCTAATGTTTTTGGATTTTTTGATTTTAGGGGCTTCAAGAACATACACGAATCTGATCTGATGAGAACATTCCCCTAGTGTGATGTGATAGACTACTTCGATAAAGGCGGGACAAGCTAACCTTGAAAACAGGCTGAGTAGTACTAGGAGGGATCATGACACGAACACAGGACCAAGCTATGGTGTGGATGGGAGTGGATGATGGAAGCAATGATGGATGATGCAGAACAAGCCATAAAGTTCCTAGTGGATGGAAAGTGCTTATTTACATAAGGCGCCTATTTGCCAGGCTTTTACCAAGTACTTGCCCAAAGTGCCACCAAAGTGGTTTTCACTATAGGACGATTTTTCTCTTTACTATTTTTGATCATTTTTCTAATTTTTTCAATTTTTTCAATTTTTTTTTTTTTTTTGTCACCAAGATGCTTGTTTGGCAAGTTTTCATCTGGGTGACAATTTTTTCAAGACATTTTTTGATTTTTTTGTATTTTTGGTTTTATACTCAGAAGGATTAGGCATAAAACTTTTTAAGATGGGAGTTTTTCATGGGCTTCTACAGAGGCTAGCCTTCTGGAGTTGACAACTGATATGCCCCTGACTTGTAGCTTGTTGTGATGATGAAATGTCCCAACCAATTGGGTTCAAACCTACCCTTTCTATCTAGATTAGGAATGTTCTTCTAATTTTCCTTCAGTACCAACTCTCCAACTTGGAAAGTATGACTCCTAATTTTCTTGTTATAGCTTTGCTTGAGTCATTTTTAATAGACTTACAAATGATTAAGGCATCCATATGTCGCTCATCCAGTAACTCTAGCTCATTTGGTCTCGATATCTAGTATTCTTCATCTGTGATAAGGTTCTTTAGTGATATTCTTAGTGACGGGAGTTCAATCTCAATGGGCAGTATGGCTTCTGATCCATAGACTAGGGAAAATGAGGTGGCACATGTTGGTGTGCAGATGTTGGTTTGATAGGGCCAAAGGGCAGGATTTAGCTACAGATGCCAGTCACAACCTGTGTCATTGACTATTTTCTTGAGGATTTTCTGGATGGTCTTGTTGGTAGCTTCTACCTAGCCATTGCCTTGGGGATAATATGGAGTGGAAAAGCGATGTATTTTGAATTTTTGGCAAAGGTCACAGACATCTTGATTCTTGAAAGGTGTCCCATTATTTGAGATAGTGGTTTGGGGGACACCATAGCAACATATTAAGTAGTTCAAGATGAACTTAGATATCTATTTTCTAGTAATGTAAGTCATGGGGATGGCTTCTACCCACTTCATGAAATACTTAATGGTAGTGATGATAAAATTGTGGCCACTAGATGAGGTGGGGTGATTTTCGCAACGGGATCAAGACCACACTATGAAAAGGGCCATGATGTGATGTGATGATGAAGCTCCTAAGCTGGTGCATGGATGAGGTCCCCATGTTGTTGAAACTGTAAACACCTTTTGACATAGTCATGTGCTTCTCTTTCCATTGTTGGCCAATCGTATCCCATCCTCAGCAATTTCTTAGCCAAGATCATTCTACTCGAGTGTGAACCACATACCATTATGTACCTTGGTTAAAGCAATCAACACTTCCTCAACATTTAGGCAATGTAACAAGGTTCCTTCGATGATTCTACGATAAAGGGTATCTCCTAGGATGATGAAATAGGATGCTTTCTTGACAAAGGTTTTCTTAAGGTTTGAGGTTATGTCGGTTGGGAGGACTCCTATTCTCAGATAAGTGTATATATCATGGTACCAGGGATCACTAAGACTAATGATTTCACACACAAATTCAGACTCTGGTACCTCGAATGCAGGAACAAGAAGTTTCTCTATTAGGAATTCATACTTTGGGACATTGCAAGGGATGTCTAATAGGGATCCAATTATCACCATGGCATCTATTGCTCTGTTGTTTTCTCTAGGTATCTACTCAAATGTGATATCAATGAAGGACTCCTTAAGACTTTCCACTAATCTGTTGTCTGGAGTTAGCTTGTCATCCTTAGTTTGATACTCATTATTTACTTGATTAATTATCAGTTGTGAATCTCCATATACCTTGAGATCCATGATATGCCACTACACTGCTATTCTAAGCCCTATTGTTAGAGCCTCATATTTTATGATATTGTTGGTACAGGGAAATTCCAATTTGTAGGATCTTGGTATGCAGTCTCCCTATGGAGTAATGAAGAAAACCCCAACTCTTGATCCATGTTGTGTGTAGGAACCATCAAAGTACAACTTCCAGTGGTCTTCTATGCTCAAGTTGAAGATGGATTCATTAGGGAACTCTAAAATTAGCAATTTTTTTGAATATATTGGTGCTTCTGCTAGTTGATCTGCAATAGCTTTCCCTTTGATGGCCTTCCACTCGACATACTCGATATTGTATTCTAATAGGATCATGAACCACTTGGCCATCCTTCCTATGAGCATTGCTTTGGAAAGTAGGTAATTGAGTGGGTTGATCTTTACAATGAGTTTGATTTTATGTGCTAACATGTAGTGTTTGAACTTTTGTGAGGAAAACACCACTGCTAGACAAGTGTTTTCAATGAAGAAATAATTTAACTCATGCCCTACCATGGTTTAGCTAATGTAGTAGATGGCCCTTTCTATTCCATTTTCATCGTGCTCAACTAGGAGAGTGCCAAGGGTTGCTATTGTTGCTGATATGTAGAGGATTAGAAGTTTTCCTAGGATTGGTGACATAAGCACTGGAGCTGTGAGCAAATACTCTTTGATCTTGTTGAAGGCTTGATCACACTTCTCGTCCCACTTGTACGCTACCCCCTTGTGGAGTAGGTGAGAATATGGGATTGAATTGTCTACTAATTGGGCTATGAACTAGCAGATTTACTGGAGCCTACCTTGTAGGCCTCTTAGCTGCTTCAAAGTCTTGGGTGCCTCCATCTCAAGGATTGCTTTTACTTTAGTAGGATCTATTTCAATTCCTCTCATGGACACGATGTATCCCAACAGCTTCCCTGATTGTATGCCAAAGACACACTTCTTTGGATTAAGGCGGACCTTGTATTCCTCAATTCTGTCAAAGATGGCACTTAATGCTACTATGTGGTCCCTTCTCTTTCTGGATTTGTCCAATATGTCATCAACATAATCCTCTATAGTCTTATGGATCATGTCATGAAAAATTAAGGTCATGGCCATTTGATATGTTGCTCCAACATTCATTAGGCCAAATGACATCATGTACCAGCAATATATCCCCCATGGACAAGTAAAAATCATTTTGTGTTGTTCCTCTTTGGCTATCATGATTTGGTTATACCTAGAGAATTCATCCATTAATGAAAGCATCTCATATCTACAATCATATAAATATTGGGTAGTAGGAAACCATCCTTGGGACATGCCTTGTTCAGGTCTCTAAAATCTATGCAGATATGTATACCTCCAGTGGGCTTTGAAATAGGTACCAAGTTTGGTACTCACTCTGGATAGTCAATTAGCCATATGAATCCTACATCAAGTAACTTCTTCAATTCCATTTTAACCAATAATGCTATTTGGGGATGCATTTTTCTAATCTTTGTCTAACGAGCTTTTCTTTGGGGTAAACTGCTAGATGGTGGACCACAATATTTGGATCAAGCCCAAGCATGTCGACATAGGTCCATGCAAAGTTGAAATTCCTCTCTCTTAAGAAATCAAGTAGGAGCTCTTGTTCTTTTGACATCAATAATTCAACATAAAATATGATATGTAGAGTTTCCTCTATTCCCAAGTTGATTCGGTTGCACTTCTCAACTAGAACTGCTGACTTTTCTTGATGTAGAGCACTGAGAGTAAGATTGAATCCTTCATCCTTGGGCACCTCAAAGAGGTTTTCACCATTGGATATGTCCTTTATTTTTACTATTTTTGGGTTAGAGATTGCCACAATGTGGTTTTCACTCAAAGACCTTGAGATTATTCTCAATTTTTTTCTTTTGCGACTAAAGGATTAAATCATTTCCTCGTAATATACTTGTGTGTCCAATATGATGTCAAACCCAACCTTGTGATCTTTGTATGGCATCATGTCTTGTAGTCCCATGAATTTTGAGAGTGCTTCATCATTTTTGAAAGTGTCTAGAATTGGTGGTCCTTACTGGTTGTAATCGATGACCTAGAGGTAGACTGGGTTTATTTCATGGGTTTGACCGGCTGACTCAAATGAAAAGGTACTAATCATGAGGAGAGAGGTATCCTTGAAAATCATATGTATATTGGTTATGGAATCTTCCTCATTATCACTACTACTATAGATGTCGATTATGTCAAATGTGAAGTTGTCTATGACTCAACCTGAGATATGGGTAAGCCAGGTTCAGCTGTTGTTAGCTAAGGGGGAGTCTTGACTACTTTAACTAGGGAACCTTGACCATGTTGTTGGAAATATGTGCCTCAATCCCACAGGCTGAAACCTCTAAAAGTTCCAATTCGGTGTGACATATTCTGTGTCTAGCCGACTAGCAACTTGAACCGTGCTTGAATCATTCAGGTCATTGTGACCTTGCTTCTGTCTCACCGAAGAAGTTTATTGTTTTGAATTTTGACTGTCGGTATAACCTCTCACCATGTGGAAATATCGGGCCGACAGGCCATTCTATCGTATATCGGGGAGACTCATAGCGATCGGGGGCTTTGGGGTGACTTGAACACTCAGGAAGATGTCCCAATGACTAAAGAATCTCTTACCAATAGCATATGGCCATCGGGGTAACACAAGGGTCTCAGGAAGAAGTCTTAGCGATGGTGGGCTATCTCACCGATAGCGATTCATTAGGGTGTCAGGGAGACCTACATCGGCTGAGTCATCAGTGTAACCTTTTGTCTTCGATATGAAGTCTTACCGATGGAGGGTTGTCTCACCGATATGTATTCACCTGGAGGCTTCGGTGTAACATGGAGGCTTTTCTAAAACTCTTGGTGATAGCAGTATGTCTTGCCAATGGAAAAGCCAAAGTTTCAATATGACTTAGAACCTCGGTATAAGCTCTTGGCGAAAGCAGTAAGTCTCGCTGATAGTTAAAAGGTCTTTGGAATAACATGAAGTATTCGTTGTGATGTCTTGGCGAGCGGTAAGTCTTGTCGATAGCAATGTTGAGGTCGGTGTGACTTGTGAATAGTGATATGAGTCTTGTCAATGAGGAAACTCTTGTCGATGGATTCGGTATGACTCATGGTGTTTGTTATATCATCTTGCCGACTGTTGGGACTTACGTCAATATCAACAATGAAGCCTTTGGGCATTGGGGAGACACGGTTAGTGTCTCACCGACATGCCAACATAGGTTGATCGCTTTGACTGAAAGAAGACCATCCTATGTGGAGCCTCGTGGACCAATTAGAGAAGCCGAAGGAGAACTATTGGAAGTTATTTTGTTGCGACAGTTCTGAGAGGAAGCTCGACAGACAGGGGCAACATGGTTGTACTTTGTGATTGTAGATTGTGATCAGTTAGATGGTTGGTTCGAAGAAAAATTGTGTGAATTGTTTGAATTGTATCTGAGTGATTTCTATTCTATGAAGACTGTAATGTGAATCTTCTGTAACAAGGTTGTTCATGGTGTAAGCTGCTATAATATGGCATCAGAAAGATAAGTCAGAACTCTGTATCAAATTATTTGTTACTGTAATACAAAGTGACTTCTCTTGGTGTGGTGGGTTTTTCACCAGTAAGGGTTTTCCCACGTAAATTTGGTGTTCATATGTGTTTGTCAAATACTCTATTTTTGTTATCTCTTTCATGTCCATCTTAATTGGACTATAATTGTAAATTTAAAAAGGTATCTCTGCATTCTTCCATGAGGTTTTGATGTTAGGAGAGTTGTTTCTGCATCTAATTTTCCTCACAAGTGGTATCAGAGCCTAGCCAGTTGTTGTTATCCTTGCGGGTATGTTGGGTTTTTTGTGTCAATTTCTATTCAATGGGAGTGTTGTGGAAGTTTGTCAATTTCTAATTACAGATTGAGATGGCAAGCATGTCAGGAAAGATTGAAATAGAGAAATTCAATGGGAGCAATTTTTAGTTGTGGAAACTCAAAATGGAGGATCTCTTAGTGGATCATGATCTATGGCTTGTTGTGTTTGGAACTAAACCTACAAGCATGAAGCAAGAAGATTGGGACCTTGCAGATAGAAAGTCTAAAGGGTTGATAAGGCTCTGTTTGGCAGACTCGGTTCTTCTCAATGTGCATGAAGAGAAGACTGCATCTTCCTTATGGAAGAGACTAGCATCTATTTGTCAGGGGAAGTCTTTGGTGAATAAACTGTTCCTGAGGAAGAAGTTGTACTCTTTGAGAATGCAGGAAGGAGGTTCTTTAGTTGATCATTTGAATGCATTCAATATGCTGATTGCACAGTTAACATCTATTGGTGTAAAAATTGATGAAGAGGATCGTTGTATGCTGATATTGTGTTCTTTGCCAGATTCATGGGATCACCTTGTGATGGCTATTGGGAGTACAACATCCAGTTTCAAGATGGAAGATGTTGTTGCTTCTTTGTTATCAGAAGAGATGAGAAGGAAATATTTTGAGATGGTGAAGGAGGCCCTTGCTGTTAGAGGAAGGTCTAAGGAGAAAGGCAAGAAGAAGGACAAGAAGTCCAAATCAAAATTAGAGGGGAGATCAAAGTCTCCTAGAAAGAAGTCCAAGGTGAAGTGTTGGAACTGTGGGCAACCTAGTCATGTCCAAAAGGATTGCAAAGAGGAGAAAAAGAAGAAGAAGAAGGTCTCTTCCAAAAATTATTCTTCTCATAGTGATGGAGACACCTTCATTAAAGCCTTGGCTACACAGGCATCAGATGATGTTTGGCTGATTGATTCTCGAGCATCTTTCCACATGACATCTCATAGAGACTGGTTCATGAAGTATGAAGAATACGATGGTGAAAAGGTGTACTTGGAAAGTGATTCAACTTTGGAAATTGTTGGCTGTGGAAGAGTCAGAATCCAATTCCCTGATGGTAGAGTAAAGGGAATCAAGGATGTTATGCATATACAAGGTCTAGCTCAAAATCTACTGTCTGTCAGTAAGCTGAATGATATTGGAGTGCAAGTCACATTCTCTAAAAATGGCTACAAGATTACTAGAGGCTCAATGGTGCTAGCAAGGGGTGCCCATATTGGTACCTTGTACAAGCTGGATGCATAGGCTGCTCAATGTAACAGTGTCTCTGTAAAGTCACAGAAAGCTACTCATAGAGGTAAAGAGGGAAATGTTCCTAATTGTGTAAACTCTATGGAAATTAAACTTCTAATAGAAAAGACTATGCTCTGGCATCATAGGCTAGGCCACATTGGAGAGAAAGGTTTAAAAACCTTGAAGAATAAAAACCTAGTTGAGCGGCTTGAAGACTATAACCTTGAATTTGAATTCTATGAACACTGTATATATGGAAAGCAGCACCGTGTTTCTTTTTATTCCAGTCCTCATAATTCTTCTGGTTTGCTAGATTATATTCATTATGATGTATTTGGTCTAGTGAATGTTCCTTCTTTGTCTAAGTCAAGGTACTATGTATCATTTATTGATGATATTCAAGAAGAGCATTTGTATATTTTTTGAAAAGTAAATCAAAAGTGTTCAGTCGGTTTAAGGAATTTAAGAACTTTGTAGAAAATCGGTCTGGAAGAAAAATAAAAATTTTAAGGACTGATAACAGTGGTGGATTTTGTTTTGATGATTTCGAGAGGTATTGTAAAGACCATGGGATTAAAAGACATAAGACTACACCTTATACTCCACAGCAAAATGGAGTTGTAGAAAGGTTCAATAGGACAGTGATGGAGAGAGCACGAAGTATACTGAGTAGTGTTGGCTTGGAGGAGAAGTTATGGGCTGAGGCTGTTGCTACTACATGTTACTTGATTAATCATTCTCCAAATTCTGCTTTTGTTGAGAAAACACCTTTGGAAGCGTGGTCTAGTAAGAATCCCTCTTTAAGACATATTCGTGTTTTTGGCTGTGAGGCATATGCTCATGTGCCATATAAGAACAGATCTAAGTTGAAGAATAAGGTTGTCAAATGTATCTTTATTGGCTATAGTGTTGGCATAAAAGGATACAAGCTTTGGAATCCTGATATGGAGAAGGTTGTATACAGTAGAAGTGTAATCTTTCATGAGTTGAAGCCTTCTACCTTGGATCTACAGTCAAAGACAAAGTCAGAAAATAATAAGGATGTAGTTGGAATTCCTCCTACACTAGAGAAAGAGGAATTGAAAATTAAAGATGTACCTGAAACTGAGGAGAGCTGAAGTAGTTATGAAATTTTTGAAGAAGAAGAACCTCAGCCTCAGCTAGTGAGGAGGTCAACCCATGAAAGAAAACAACATGATAAGTATGGGTTCTCTTTGATAGATTCTACTTGTTCTTATGCTTTAATTTCTAGCACTAATGAGCTTAGGACTATAAAAGAGGCATTTAAAATGTCTGATTCAGACTCTTAGTTGGAAGCCATGAATGAAGAAATGGCATCATTAAAAAAGAATGAAACTTGGAGTTTGGTGCCATTTCCTAAAGGTAGAAAAACTATGGGCTGCAAATGGGTATTTAAAAAGAATATTGGTCTCGATGGCAGTGTGGAAAAATATAAGGTGAGGTTGGTTGCAAAGGGTTATTCCCAGGTAGAGGGAATTGATTATGGGGAAATTTTTTCTCCTATAGCTAAGCTGACATCTATTAGATTTCTTTTGTCACTTGTAGTAGTGTATGACTTAGAGGTTGAACAGATGGATGTGAAGACAACATTTCTTCATGGTGATCTTGAAGAAGAAATCTATATGTCCCAGCCTGAGCATTTTGTTGAGAAAGGTAAAGGAAAACTAGTTTGCAAGTTAAAGAAGTCTCTATATGGGTTAAAGAAGTCACCTAGAATGTGGTACCAAAAATTTGATACTTTTGTATTGTCTTTGAGATTTGTGAGATCAAAATCTGATCATTATGTTTATTACAAAGCTAAAAGTGATCAATTTCTTATTATTGCTCTCTATGTTGATGATATGTTGTTCATAGGCAATAGTAAGCTAATGATTTCTAATCTTAAGTCTCAGTTGTCTGCTAAGTTTGAAATGAAAGATCTTGGTGCAGCAAGGTATATTCTAGGGATGGAGATAACCAGGGATAAGAATAGTAGAAAACTTTGGCTAAGTCAAAGTAAGTATATCAAGATTGTTCTAGAGAGATTTTGCATGAATGATTGCAAGCAGCTAGTTGTTCCGGTCTTGCAAGGAACAAAGCTATCTATTGAAGACTATCCAAAATCTCCTACTAAGATGGAAGACATGACCAGTGCACCCTATGCTAGTGCAGTTAGCAGTCTTATGTATGCAATGGTCTGTACAAGGCCAGACATTGCCCAAGCAGTGGGAGTTCTTAGTCAGTTTATGGATAATCCTGGAAGGACACATTGGGATGTTGTGAAAAGAGTTTTCAGATATTTGAAGGGCACTTCAGATTTTGCTTTGTGTTACCATGGGAACTTGGTTGAATCATAGAGGACTCTCAGCATTCGAGGTTATGTGGATTCTGGTTGGGTAGGGGACATTGGCAGCAGGAGATCCACCAGTGGATACATTTTCATGATGAATGGTGGTGCAGTGAGTTGGATGAGTAAGCGGCAGGTTGTAGTCATTTTGTCCACTACATAGACTGTATACATGGCAGCTACTCATGCTTGTAAAGAAGTAGTCTGGTTAAAATATTTGTGTTCTAATATTGGTTTTGATGTAGGGAAAATAACTATTTTCTGTGACAGTCAGAGTGCAATTTGTCTAGCAAAGAATCTTACTTTCCATGCCAGGACGAAACATATAGATGTAAAGTACCACTTTCTAAGAGATATGGTGGAGGATGGAAAGGTCAGTTTGGATAAAATTGATACTCTAGAGAATGTTGCAGATGCATTAATGAAGCCAGTGAGCACAAACAAGTTTAGGTGGTGTGCCAGTTCAATGGGCCTTAGTGCCCATGATTTTTAGTAAATTTTGTTGTGCTCTAGAAGTGCCTGTGTGATCTTCGTCAAGTGGGAGATTGTTGGAAATATGTGCCTCAATCCCACAGGCTGAAACCTCTGAAAGGGCCAAGTCGGTGTGACATATTTTGTGTGTCTGACTAGCAGCTTGAACCGTATTAAAATCATTCAGGTCGTTGTGACCTTGCTTCTGTCTCATCGAAGAAGTTTATCATTGTGACTTGTGACTGTTAGTATAACCTCTCACCGAGTGGAAATATCTGGCCAACAAGCCATTCTATCGTATATCAAGGAGGCTCATAGCGATCGGGGGCTTCGGGGTGACTTGAACACTCAGGAAGAAGTCCTAGCGACTAAAGAATGTCTTACCAATAGCATATGGCCATCAGGGTAACACAAGGGTCTCGGGAAGAAGTCTTAGCGATGGTGGGCTATCTCACCAACAATGATTCATTAGGGTGTTGGGGAGACCTACAGTGACTGGAGTCATCGGTGTAACCTTTTGTCTTCGATATGAAGTCTTACCGATGGAGGGTTGTCTCACCAATACGTATTCACTTGGAGGCTTCAATGTAACATGAAGGATTTGCTAAGAACTCCTAGCAATAGCGGTATGTCTCACCGATGGAAAATCAAAATTTTTGGTATGACTTAGAACATCAGTATAAGCTCTTGGCAAAAGCGGTAAGTCTCGCCGATAGTTAAAGGTCTTCGGAATAACATGAATTATTCACTGTGATGTCTTGGCAAGTGGCAAGTCTTGCCAATAGCAATGTTGAGGTTGGTGTGACTTGTGAATAGTGACATGAGTCTTGTCGATGAGGAAACTCTTGCCGATAGGAATGAAATGGATGTCGATGGATTCGGTATGACTCATGGCATTTGTTATATCGTCTTGCCGACTGTTGGAACTTATGCCGATATCAACAATGAAGCCTTTGGGCATCGGGGAGACATGGTTAGTGTCTCACCGACATGCCAACATAGGTTGATTACTTTGACCGAAAGAAGACCATCTTATGTGGAGCCTCGTGGACCAATCAAAGAAGCTGAAGGAGAACCATTGGAAGTTAGTCTTTTGCGATAGTTCTGAGAGGAAGCTTGAAAGACATGGGTGACATGGTTATACTCTATGATTGCAGATTGTGATTGGTTAGATGGTTGGTTCGAAGAACAATTGTGTGAACAGTTCAAATTGTATCAGAGTGATTTCTATTTTGTGAAGACTGTAACGTGAATCTTTTGTAACAAGGTTGTTCATGGTGTAAGTTGTTGTAATCTTATATCAAAAAGATGTCAGAACTCTGTATGTAATTATTTGTTACTGTAATACAAAGTGACTTCTCTTGGTGTGGTGGGTTTTTCTCCCATAAGGGTTTTCCCATGTAAATCTGGTGTTCATATGTGTTTGTCAAATACTCTATTTCTATTATCTCTTTCATGTGCATCTTAATTGGACTGTAATTGTAAATTTAAAAAGGTATCTCTGCATTCTTCCCTAAGGTTTTGACGTTAGGAGAGTTGTTTCCGTATCTAATTTTCCTTACACATGTATGGTTACACTCAGAGGGGTACATCTGAGGCCAAGATTTCTAAAACACATTTTAGGAATGATTGGTACTAGGAGACCATTGTCATTCTGTCCAAGCCTCTGGTTTCTATCGTAGCCCATGATGAGCATAATTTGTAAGCCTTTACTACTATCATCCATAGGTAGGTCAGTTGTTAGTCTATTTTCTTGGTATAGAAGGTTTGATGGGTCCTCTTCTATTATTTCTCAACCTAGGTCTCCCCAACTCTTGAAGCTAGAGGAGCTTTTTGTAAAGGTTTGGGATGAGCAAGCATTATTTGACTATGGTCACCTTTGTGACCTAGGAGATTGTGGTAATTCTCCCACTACATAAGAATTTTTTGCAATTGTCTAATCCCCACACACATTGTCTTAGATAATGACCTTGATATTGGAGATGGCGGGGATGGTGGGTGTCTCTATTGTAGAAGTGGAGGCAAGAGTAGCTAGGTCGATGTATGGAGTTGAGGGGCCCTTGTCACTCTTAGGCACTTGGGGGATTTTGTAATATTTTGCTTTCATATTTTTGCAATAGTAAAAGGGTTCAAGATCCCCATGGACAGTGACCTCTTGGCCTTAGTATAGAAATTTTACACACTGGTGGAAGGTGGAAGCAACAACTTGTATCCCATGAATTTGGGGACGCCCCAAGAGGATGTTATAAGGCAATTCTAGGTCGAGAACTTGACAAGTTATTTCCATGATGGCCAGCCCTACTTGAATAGGGAATTGAATAGTGCCTTGAGACAATCTTTCTTGATCATCATAAGCTCTGATGGTTATGCCTTTTCCTTTTTCAACATCATCTTCATAGAAGCCCAATATTTTTATTAATTTAAGGGTGCATATGTTCAACCCTACACCTCCATCCACCAAGACTCTCTTGACTTTGTTTTATGGATGAAAGCCTCAAGATGAAGTGCGCGATTGTGAGATGGTTGTGTTGGAAGGTCTTGTTTTGAAAATGCTAGGAGGTGAGGTGTGGTGAGGTGTGCGACCATAGCCTAGAATTGATTTGCATCAAGATCGGTGGGGATGGAAGATGAGGCTAGGGCTTCTTCTAGGATCTTTCTATGGGCTAGTGAAATCTTCAACAACTCCATGATGGAGATCTAATTTGGGGTTCTCTTCAACTAGTCAAGGACATTGTAGCCATTAGGAACAAATATTGGGTTGGAAGTGGGTGCTCTAGGAGGTTGAGATGATCCTATGATGGTAACTTTTCCACCTCTTGTGGTGACTTCACAAGCGGCCTGGGCTCCTTTGATGGTGATGATAATGATTGTTTCTTCTAGAGATGCAAAAACATGGTCATACACATGATTCACACTTTTGAAGGTACCCTTTCCTTTATCATTTTTATTATTTCCCTTATTATGGTTGGGCATCATATTCATGTAAATCTTGAGATTTTGGTTCCCTATTGGGTGTTCCACATTTATGATTTTGTCATCAATGAGGTCTTGGAACAAGTTTTTCAACCTCATGCAACTAGCAATTGTGTGTCCCTTAATTTTGTGGAAATCAAAAAGGTGATTTTCATTGTACCATGACAGTTTTACCAAGGGCTCTTGATAGTTATCATAGGTGGGAATTGTGATGATTTTTTTTCTACACTAGTCTTTTCATGATAGATTTAGATTATTCCCCAAGGGGTGTGTACTTCCTCTTGGGATAATTTTTGTTTTGTTGGGGTGGTCTACCTTGATTGTCCACATTGTTGACTGTTTGGTTTTCTAGCTGCTATGTGATGGTGTTGACTTGTGGTTGTTGAGGTGCTTGTGTGTTTTGTCGAGGAGCACTGATGACTACTTTGGCATCGACAACACCGTCATTGGTAACATTTTTTTTTTCACCCATGTATGGGGTTTGTCATTATAGCTGGTAGATGGGTGGTTGTCTTGATAAGGTTTTCCCCCTTGTGAGATAAGGGCTCATTCAATATTGAGAACCTTGGGGATCAAATGATTGTAGGTTGTGATGCATTGCATCTTGAGATGGAAGGATAGGAGTTTGTCAAGTTTTGTGATGATGGTGCACACTTCTTGTTCCTTAGGCATGGCCCATTTACTTATGTTGGCTTTTGATCACCAACATTGCTAGAATGAAGCAAACCCCTTTCCCTTGGATTCTTTCATAGCTGATAGTTCTTCCAAGGTCACATCCATAGCTATGTTAAAGGAATAGTTTTGTACAAATGTGTCCACAATTTCCTAGAATTTTTTGATTCCTGAGAGATGAGAGAACTGGTCAATGGATGACGTAATTTGTAGGATGGATTGAGTGATTCTTTGAAATGGGGGTGTGGATGAAATTGGGAGTGTGGATGATATTGGGGGAATGACCCCAAGAGGTTGTTCCATAATGGTACTCACATCGTAATTGGAATGGAGTTTAGCCCCTTGTTTTGCTAATTCGAGCATATATTGTGAGGGATGGAGCTTCATCATGATATTCACAATTCTATGATTTTTAAGATTTTGGATCATTTTGATGTTCTCATCTTGTATCATCCTGAAGGAATTATTGGTGACATCCTCTACTTGACCTTCCTCTTGAGGATTTTGTGATGATAGAGGAAGATTAGTTAGGGGATTGCTTGATTCAAGTGGATTGATTTGGGGAGTGGTTTAGCTCAAGTCACTCAAAGTTGATGTTTCTTTGTTGAATTCCATGTTCTTCTTGTGTTGTGATCTAGTTTGCACCATAAAATAGGGATCAATTTTGAAGAATGTGTAAGATAAACTTCTAATTCTTTAATTTATCTAACTTTAGGCACAAAAGAGAAAATCTAGGAGGACTAAGGATCACAGTGTGATGATGAGATGAAAGATGGATGATGAATGATTGAACTCTTAGAAGATATTGAGGGGGATGCTAAACTTTTGGGACTTTTTGGATTCTTGGATTTTGATTTTGACCTTGATTTGGTTTCAAATTCTTTTTATTTTGGATAATGAACAAATAGATCCCAAGATGTTGGATGTTATCTATGGGATAGACTTGCTCACAAGATGTTAATTTGACTAAGTGTAGAGAGAAGGATGCATCTACCCACACCTAACCAAACAAGATGATTCGATGATAATTAAACTAAGCATATGGAGAGGGATACATCTACATATACCTAGCAAAAAAAAATGTTTTGATGTTTGATACGAGGATTTTGATTCATAGATTTGCCAAAAATTCTAGCAAAAAGGATGGTTTCAAGATTTTCAAGAGTTGTTGGTGAGATGATTTTGATTGATGTTTGAAATATGGATGAAAGTTTTGATTTGATCTTATGGGTACCTAAAAAAGACTCTTGTTTACAAGACCTCAATTTTGAAGAACATGCTTTAATTCTCATACAAGATGTTCAAATTCTCAAAAAAGATTTGAATTTTGTTGATAAAAGAATTCATACAAATTGGGATTTTTCCTTGATGCTCTTCTGTAAAAATTGAAGGTCAATCTTTCTCTAAATTCATAAAGCATAGACAACCTTTTCTTGTGAACCTTTTGACTGAGACCTTTGGATTTTAGTTTTCAAACTTTGATCTTTTGGGAAATCATTTGAAATAACACGTGTGGGGTTCAGTTGTTCTTTAACTTTGCTTAATGACTTTGTTTTACCATAAAAAATCTTGATTATGTTTCAAACTAAATGTCTAATGTCCTAACTTCTTATCATTCCACAAGGTGTATTATGTGGAAATTAAGGAAATCAAGGCAAAAGTTTCCTATTGTTGACTTTAGTGAGAAAATTGAGATATAAATTTAAATGCTTAGAAACCTCTTAAGGATAGAATCCCTAGGGAAAGCAATAGCATTTAAATTTTGTCAAAGGTATTTGCTTCCTAAAGGGTTTGAAATTTTATGATAATGTTTAATGTTTGTTTTCCCAATGTTTACGATCAAGCAAAGTGTTTTTGATTCCAAGAACATGCACAAACCTATGGATATGAAAGACAGTATTTGTTGAGTTCCCACTTGGATAAATCTAGCTATGCCTAATCTTAGCAGATGATTAGATGTTTGACCACATAGGCTCCCCCTTACAGTGCATTCACTTCTCGGGTCAGCCAAGCATTAGTACCCATGAAACTCCCATGGAATACTTCTCATCTCTCCTAAGAGCTGTAAAAATGTGGGATGACTTCAGAATGACTATTCTTGCACCAACAAATAGATCAAGGATTTTGGCCTTTTCTAATAAAGGTTTTAATGAGGGCATTCCATTCATGGGGGACCATCCATTCGGCGAGAGACCATTTTTGTCCTTCTCATCAAAATTATCCTCGTGATACTTTCCTTTCCTCAAGTACCCACACTTATATACTGGTTGGAAGTTGCTTGGCTTTAGTGTGTTCCCAGTTGAGTCATTCCCTTGGGTGATTAATTTTTCCCACAAGGTAGACCCTCTAAGATAAACAAAAGAGAGAAAACATATCCATAGTTTGATCAATCTTCATTGAGAAACAAAGAGAGAACACATGCAATATGTTCCACTCACACTCACAAGATTTTTCCAATTTTAAGAACCCAAATGAAGTGTGGAGGTAATCACTTACACAACCCAATATCACCAAAACCCTTTTGATTCTCAAGATCGCTGTGAGGCACGATAGAAGCACATACGTCTTTTAGATGATATTATTTTTGGTAAGTGATTACAAAACATAGAAGAACATGTTCATTTTAAACCTTTCAAAGCAATGATTGAATTCTTTTTAAGCACCAAAGGAAGTGTGAGATTTGATTGTTCAATTGTTAACCTTAAACAAAATCTAGTAAGTTTGCTAAATTTCTATTTAAACCCTTTGTCTTGTTCTTTTTAGAACCTAAATGAAATTAGTGAGTCCTAAAAAATATTGAAGGGGTAAAGTCCTTAGACTTGGAATTATAAATGTTTCCAAAATTGTCTAAAGACACTTGATACAATGGATAAATGATGTTATACTTTGAACTCTTCCTTGCTCCTTCCTTGCTTCCATCTACAAAAATTGATTAGTCCAAGAAACACAAAGGTAGAAAATAGGTTAATAGCTCAAAATGATCAAAGATGATAAGGCACATGTCAAAAACAACTATAAATCAACTTTTTACCCCACCCCAGTGGCACAACCCCATAGCTTCTGCAGAGGATATCAAACTCAAACAAGAAAGTGTTAGGGTCTTATGTTACCAGCCCATAAAACTTAGGAAGAACTGAAGTAGGGTTGTTCTTGAGGTCATCAACTTCTTTCTGGTGGGTGATAGGAAATGGAAAAGATGTTTCATTAGGTCTATTTGGATTTTGACTAGCCATATTTTCTTGATAGAGTGCCAAAGAAAATGGATTCTCAATCAGGTTTTAGGCAGCTTTCTCTTCAGATGAAGTTTCAGAATTGGTCAAATTGGGAAATGCATCAGCAAAAGGATTTTTCTCCTCTTCTTCTTTGTATCTTAGTAGATTTTGAAACTCAACTAGATGGTTATCAGGATTAGGGTCATTAGGAAGGAATCTCCCATGAGCGTCTCTTCTCATTCCTATATGCATGTTGTATTAACTCAGTATCAACCAATTCACACAAAGAATTGGTGAAAGAATAGCAGATTATTACTATTCTCAAATGATGAGTATTCTAGGAATAGATAGAGATACTAAAATAGGAAAGAAACTGAAAACGACTCCAAGGAACTTCCTAGTTTGACACTATCCTTGACAACATCGCCAAAAATATTGGCCTCCTTTAATGGTTCAATAAATAAGCCCTTAAAGTTGTAACTTAGAGATTAGATATTTGCACTAAATAGTTATCTTGCTCATCATGAAGGTTCATTTCATTGTCAACCCAGGAACATGAACTTGAAATGGGTTAGCACTGTATGTGCACTAGGACTCATCTACAGTCATCCTTATCCTACAACTAAAAAGGAAACCATACTAAAAATAAAATGCTGGAAAGAAATTAAAAATAATTACTGAGCATGAATTATTAACTAAAGTAAGAATCAACAACTGAACTCGAATGGATGAAAGAAAAAAAATCTTAGCAAAGAGGCGGGAAGTTACTTTGTATGCCTTGGCTATAGGAATAGTCATAGAAAAGAATTCCAATGGTTGTAGGAACAGACAACTGTTGAGACTAAAACCAATTACTGAACAGAAAAATAACTTATTAAACTAAATGGATGAAATTCTCGCCAAGTGGGCCCCCTTGAATGAATCTTCCCTAAGCTAACTTAGATGCAACAAATTAGAATATCATTGTATTCATTGGAGCATGATTACATCATATTAGCAATATAGCTATATTACTTAAAATTGAAAAATGCAAGTATAATCTCAAAACATCCAACCTTGTGAAAAGGGGCATCTAACCATTATTTATAGAGGGAAAAGCTTATAATTAACCCTAACTAACTAGGTAGTTGACTCCAAGAAAATAGGAGGATGCCATTTATTGAAAGCATATAAAGAGAGGGAGGAAGTTATGCATGCACTAGATTTAGTCAAAGCAGACTTTCCTCAACAAGGATCCAACACAACAACACTTCCTAGATTTTCCTAACAAACATGATCATTTAGAAGGTAGTTACAACTTCCACATGAGCTAGGAATTTGCCTCCATTGGAAGTTTCCATCCATTGAGAGTTTCCCTCCATTGACCTCTTTAATGACCATATTTTTGACCTCCTTAGAAACTGACCAACTCACATGAACTTCTTCCACTTTGCAAGCTTCATTTATGTCTACATCTTAATGTGAACCTACATAAGGATATTAGCACACAAAAAAAAATTGCATATCCATAATTACTTATAAGTAACATTCATTCAACCACATGTAACATTAATATAGAAAATTCACATAGCAGGTTCATATCATCAAAAGTCACAAGCATAAGTTCATTCCCAAGGTTCATAAATTTATGGAAATAACATGGAGAGTGTCAATAACTAGGTGCTAAAGTCTATGGTAACAACAAAAAATATATGATAAACCCTAACAAAATTGAGCCAATATTTGGACTCATCACCAAGTGCAATGCATTTTATAGGGAGCAACTACTTGATTCTAATTCCTACAGTCTAATGTGAACTCCAATCCTAGACTTGCACAAACATAGAAAACAAACACAATATTAGATCCATATGCAAGTTAGAACTAAGATTCCCCATGAAATTCATCTACAATTCTCAAACTAGGAAAGAAATGAATAAAAAAAATAAGAAAAGCAATTAAATCCTATTTAAGCATGCAAACTCTCAATCCCAAGGGGCAATTGGTGCCAATTTTATGTGTAAATTGGCCCTTTTGCAACTCCTTTGCAAGCTTGATGAAGATTGATTGCCTTGATGATGATGAACAATGTGCTTCCTTGATGAAATATGCAATAACCTAACTATGACGATAAAAAATGCTATGGAAATGGATAAACTTGCTCCAAATGTGAAGATAGTAACTTTGCTCTAAGTTCTGGATCCAAAATACAAAGGAAGTCCTCTTATTTATAGATGAGAATGATGGAGAATGAGGCAAAATGGATGAATTTGAGATCATCAAACATCCAATGGCCAAGTGCCACTTGTCAAGATGTGAATGGAGGAAGCTTGAGCACATTTTGATGAATGTGCACAATAAATGATATTAGGTGGATTTTCAAATTCAAGAAATGACTTGTTGAAGAGGGAAAGAAATGAAATGAATGCCACTTGGCTCAATGCACAAGGACATGAAAGAGGGTTAAATGCTTTGTTGGAAGGACAAACCCACTTGGAAGGATTTTCAAACTTGGAGGAATATCCCCCTAAAGATGTCATGTTGAAAGAAAATAGAGATTTAATAAATCATTTAAATGCATTTTCATTTGCAAGTGGAAAAATCTAGAGGATTTATGTGATTAAGATTAAATTAATCAGGATTGGATTAATTTAATAGGAGATTAGTTGATGTGACAATTTCACTTATATTTTTGGATTGATTTAAATCAAAGTTGAGAGGAATATGACTTAGATTTAATTAAATAAAATATTTTTGATTTACTTAATTAAAGAAGGAGATGATGTTAGATAAAATTAAATACATATTGATTTAATTTAATAGAATGACTTTAGAGATTTAATTAAATAAAATGCATTATTTAATTAAATAGAGACTAGAGGGTTAATTAAATAACATTGATTTATTTAATTAACAAGAGAGAAAGATTTAATTAGATAAATTTGATTTATTCAATTAAAGGATGAAAGGTGATGATTAGCCAAGAAGATGATTCAGGACGAAATGATGTTAGTAAATTAGGATCAAATGTGTTAGTACATTTTCTGTGTCTACATGTAAAAAAAAATCATATAGCTAAAGTAAAAAAAACTACCAAGATGTTTGGTTACCCTTGAATCCATCTTCAATATAGATGACCAAGTGAGAAAGGATAAATTAAGTATGGTGATCAAACAAGAACACTATGAAGAAGTGTCCATTTTTAAAGATAAAATTCTCAAACTCTGAAAATTATGTACACAAGAAGAAACATATGCTTTCATTTAGCTTTTTCAAGAATATAGTGATGCTTTTTCCTAGGAGTAGTGATTTGAAGTTTTTGATCCTAAGTTAGCACAACATACCATTGAGTTACAACCAAATTCTTCAACATGCTAGGTAGAAAAAAGTACCTTTAAATCTGACACTTGATGAACAAGTTAATATAGAGTAGCATTATATTTCTTATCAAACACACATATTGGTCTCAATTTTGGTACCCCTAATGAAAAATAATGGAGATAAAGTTATGTTTTGACTATAGAGACTTGAATAGAGCTTCTTTAAAATACAATTATCATATTCGCTCTATGGAACAAATTCTTCATGTTGTATCAAGTGCATAATGCTTCTCACTCCTAGATGGATATTTGACTATAGTCAAATTTTGGTGAAGGAAGATCAACTTAAGACTGTATTTATTACTAAATGGGGAAACATGACTTACAAAAATATACCTTATGGTTTGTCCAATGCAAGGGAAACATTTCAAAGATCCATGCATATGGATTTTGAAAGGATAATGAATAAAGTTGCATTTATTTACCTTGAGGACATTACAATGTTTTTTGAGGATGTTAAAGGTCATTTGTCTCATCTTAAGTAGGTTTTTGATAGGTGTAGGAAGTTTTGAGAGTTACTTAACCCTAAGAAGTGCATATTTTCAGTCCATGAAGGTAAAATCCTTGGCCATATTGTATCAAAAAATGGACTTGCAATTGACAATAATAGAATAAGTGTCATCTTAGAATTTCCTATACAAAGCCACAAGAAATAAATACACTTTTTTCTAGGAAGGATCAACTTTGTTAGGAGTTTATACTTGATATTGTAAATGTTTTGAAGAAAATAACCTTCATGTTAAAGAATAAAATGTATTTTATACAAACAAGGGAAGAAAATATCAATTTCAAATCCATAAAATAAGCTATACCAGAAGCACCCACTCTCATAAGTCCTAATTTTTCTAAGGATTTCACTTTGTAATTTTTTCCATGCATAGATACTATCATAGCCATATTGGTGCAATAGAATAGAGAAGGTATGGAGAAACAAATAACCTTCTTTAGCTATGATTTGGAGTAATATGAGGAAAGGTATTCTTTTTTTCAAAAACAAGTACTTGTCATAATAAGTTTGGAGACGTTTAGACATTTGGTTTCTAATAACAAGATTCATTTAAAGGTCTCTCACCCAAGTATCAAAGAGTTTCTTATAAGAAGACATTTAAATGAAAAAATAGCAAGTTGGATTACAAAGGTGAATATGATGTAGACATTAAAGTTACCAAGTTGATTAGGGGTAAAGGCTTGTGTGAGAATCTAGATATAGGTCTAGAAAATGATAAGAAAATGATGAAGACATTTTCCTAGTACTCCAAAATGGTCCAAAAATAGTTGTACCTTCATCTCACTCAAGTTGAACACAAGATATGGTACATTTCCTTAAAATAGGTGATTGTCCTCAAGGAATAAACAAAGAAAAAATAAGGTATATCAAACTTTAGTTTGTTCCTTATGTACTCTTGGATGGTATATTATTTAGAAAAGAGATTAATGGTGTTCTCTTGAGGTGCATTAGAACTAATCAGATTGATTTTTTTCACAAGATTTTCATGATGGGAAATGAGAGGAATTCTTTCTCCAAAGACCACAACATTTAAAATAATGAAGGTTGGATACTATAGGCACAACCAATTTAAATATTCTTATGCATGGATAAGAAAGTGTAAGAAATGTTCATTCTTTACAAGAAAATAAAATTTAGCAGCTCTTCCTTTGCAATCAAATTATGAAATGGGATTTGGATAAATCATAGGAGTAATTAGCCCACCTTCAAGTGTAGCCCATAAGTAGATGTTGATAGACATCGATTATTTCACAAGATGGATTGAATTCATAAAACTTAAGGATTTCAATGAAAGATCAATCTTAGACTTCTATGAATACATTGTTTTCAATATATTGGAAAAAAAGGTTTTGAAGGGACCTAAAACCCATTACATCATAGAAACAAAAAAAGCTACCAAAAGAGATCGACATTGAAGCATAAGTAGCTGCCAAAAGTAAACCAACAACCAAAAAATAGTGACCCAACAAAAGAGAAACAAAAATAGGAAACAACACATAAAAAGACACTATTTCATATTCTTCAATGTGTTAGCCACCTCGATCTCCTAGTTGTAGTGTGGATTGACCATGTCCATTGTTGATGGTGTTTTTTGCACAACAACAACTCAGACAAAATATAGTATCCTATCTCTCTTGAAAGGTAAATCTCTATCAACAAGCCTCAAGAGATAACCCCAAGGTCTCTAACGTCAAGTCTTGACAATGCACAAACAACTCAGTGATAATGTGAAAATGTTGGTAATCACAAAGGGACCTTACTACAAGCAAATATTGAATCTTAAATTCATCAGATCTAGCAATATGATGATACTTACGATCCTAAATCTAACTCAAATGATAAAGAAATAACAAAAGATAAAGGTTTCAAGAGACTTCTAAGATTAAAATTACTCCTAAGATTTTTTAATGCAAATGATGAAATACTTGAAATGGACCAATCCCTCATAAACTAATTCATGCTTGACCTAGATAAATTTGCAATCTTACAAAAATAGTGCAATCTTCTAAGGTATTAAAGATTTTCAGATCATGAACATTCACCCAAGACAACCCTATTGCAATTGAAATGAATAAACATCCACAATTGAACTAAGCACAATGAATATAAGGTCCAGGCTAACTTTGCAAATCAACTAACAATCAACTAGCTGCAAAAATTATGGACCAGGGATCATTGCAAACACTTCAAGAATCAAACCACAAACACCATTGAATCATATCTAATTCCAAATCTAACATATATCTAATATTTCTCAAGAAATCTCAAAAGATAGAACAACAAGAATAATGCAAGATAAATCAACACAAGAGAATTCACCAAAAGCACAATGTCTTCAATTGTATTGAATCACCCAATAACAACAACAATTCCAGTGTTCTGTGTTACAACACTTGCTCAAAATGAACTAACTCCTAACCCTAACCCTTGCTCTATTGCTCAATTCACTTCAAAGTAAAACTATCTAGCTAGCTCCTACAAATGAGGCAGAATGCTATATTTATAGAAACCCCCCAGGATATGTTGGCCAAATTAGGGTTTACAATAATAATGGCCATAAAAAAAGTCAGCCAAGAGGAATTCAAAATAAAATAAAATAAGCATTAAATGCATGGAACTCATCCAGGTCAGCCTGGGATCTCCAATGTAATTCAGTCCAATGCATGTAGAGGAGAAGGAAATTATGGGGAAGCATAAATTTTGATGTAGTACTACATTAACTACTTCCCCCCTTGTCCTTAGGACACTCCACCTTATCCTGTATCATCAAAAATACCTTGGCCAAGTTAGCCATAGGTGGCATAGGTAAAACCTTAACTCTCCTCTCAAGGGATTTGATATCATCTCTTGACTGCTTTACTATTTTATCCCAATCTACCTTGCTTGATATTTATCAATCACTACAGTGGAGGTAGCTGCATCATCCAACTGGTGTTTAGTGATATGGCCCTCATTTACTGGAGAATACACATCTTGCCACCATTTTCTCAACTGCTCCAAGCTAAGATGTTTTGGCACAAATTTCTTTCTCCCTATCATCACTTCAAAGAAGGAAATTCACTTATTGTAAATCTCAGTCAAGGTGTCTTCAATTTGTTTCCCTTGTTTATAAACTTTGATGCAAAGGTAAGGGGACTCTAAAATAACACAAATTCAATTAAATTTGCAAGACCAAAACTCTAGCACTTCAAGCAAATGATTTTTCTCACAATCTTTCACTACGCTTTGATGAGAGCAGCAAATAAGGTAATTTTGACATAATTTTTAGAAGAAAACTAAACGCCACAATATAAAAACTGATTTGGATACCCATTAAGCCTTTATATAACATATATTAAATTCAAGTGGGGTTACTTTGGAATGTATCCCTCAAAAACTTGCTGCTACGCTGTCCCAAAGGCCTAATTCTGCAAACCTATCTTGAGTAAAATGACCATAAAACACTCAAAACTCAATGAAATTTGATGAGACAAAAACCATTAGAAATATAATTCAATTTTACATACATTAAAATAAACTATAAGTCATAAAAACTCTGTACATGGCCGTACCAAGCTCTGAAACAGCAATTTAATGTTCAAAAATGTAGAAAACAAAGAGGTCTTTTATTAATTTCACTTCAAAATGTAACAACCACCTCTTCCTCCTTGGATTCGACCCTCCAAGGCTTAATTTAAACATATTTCATCAGTTTCCCAATTGACCCTTGAGTTTCAATAACCAAATAACTTCTTTTCCCACAATGACCCTTCATATTCCTCATTTTTGCAATTTTGCAATTCGACAATTTTTTACATTTTTGACATCATTTGTAAAAATGAACTCATGACCCACCTAATAACCTATTTACTGACTCAAACACATTCAATATGGTCTAAATGACCTTATTACATACTTCAAACATAAAACTAAATCAAATTTTACAAAATGGCCTCATGGCGACATAAAATCCATTAGGTGCTCCTGCACCACACTTTCTTCAACACCTTCTATCTTATTTGAAAAGCCTCAAACCACTCCCAAGGTTCTGTAGCTTTGGAGGAATAAAGAATTCCATCACTTACCAATTTATCCCCAGTATACTCCATGATGGTCTTAACCTTTTTTCAACAAGATATCTACATCCTCCTTATCCTATGCCAACACATTCCTCAACCAATCTAATGACCTCATTGCATCCCCTCGAGTTGAAAGAATGTCCTTGATAGCATTATCTCCCTTGTTTTGCACTCCTTGTAACCAGTCGATGGTAGCATGTGTGGTGCTTTTCATTCTTTCCAACTCAGATATTATCTCTTGTGGTAGGAAGCTAGCAGCAAATGATGAGGAGCTAATGGACTGCAAGGGTTTCATCAAGTCTTACAAATACATTTTAAGTGTATCATTTTCCTTCTTCAACTCTTGCTTAGTCTGTACCTCCTTCCTCAATCTCCCCAATATTACAACACTGGAGCCTTCATACTCTTCAATTTCCTGTTCCATGGAAGTTGGCCCTAGGTTGATAGTTTGTACATTGTAATCACTTCCAGTCACCTCATCTATGTTCTTATCAGGAGAAAGAGTAGCAATGTGAACCACCCTATTATTCGCTTCATCTATCTCAATCTTGGAGATGAACCTGGCTTTCTTCTTTGCTTTACCTTTCCCTATATTCACCAATAATTCATCACAATTGGGAGGAGTATCATCTACCACAATCTACTTACTTTTTAATTATTTGTCTAACCAAGCAGGCACTGTGGGATCTGACTACACACTACCCTGTCCAACTATATCTTGATGATCCTTGGATGCCTCTTCATGCAAATCTTTCCTCCCAGGAGTCTCTTCAACTCTACTCTTTTCTCTCTTTTCATTTTCTTCTTCTTCATGCATAGGTGAAGGATTCCTAGCTGGCATTTCCTCCTTCTGAGGAGATCTATCTTCTTCATTTTTGATAGGTGAATCTTCATAAGTTACTAGAGGAGATTGCAACACCCTCCCTATCTCTGCTTCAGCACTATAGATCTCACCTTCTTGAAATTCTCCTTCCTCTAGATCTTGGTGACTCTCTGCCTCTTTGGATTCACCTAGTACATTTCAAGCTTCATGGGAAGGAGGAGTGTCATCATGTTGTTCTGTACTAGGAGTGACTAGAGGAGCATCTTTCCTTGGCACACCATCCTTAGGAGAAGGAGTTCTTGATTTCCTCATATATACCTGTGTTCTTTCTCCTGAGCTCTCCGCATTTATCACAAGTGGGCTAACTTCCTCCCCTGCCTTGGAGCTTTCCTTTTCCTTCTATGATAATCTCACTATCTGTCTTCTCTTTGGCATAGAAGCACCAGCTACTTTATCTTCCTTTTTAGCCTCATCCTTTGCTGATTTCTTTGTCCTTGAAACATGTTTCCTCTTCTTTGCAATGGGCTTTCTTTTCTTTCTTGCCTCTTGCGCTTCCTCTGCCTAAACATCTTTAATATTTATCTTAAAAGGAGAGTTCACCTTCTCCTTACCCTTGGGATCCTGCTCAGCTGACTCTTTAGAAGTGGAATGAGACTCCAAGTCCCCCATTAGATCATAGGTGCATTGTACACCTTCACTTTCCAATTCCCACGTCTTATGCTTGAGCCACAACTTTGTATACTTAATCACCAGAGTCATAAGCTATTCTAACTCTATTTTCTCTTTCTCCAACCAGTCTATTTCTCCCACTAGTTTATCCTTCACTACCTCATAATCATGGCCTTGAATTAGATCCCCATCATCTTCAACTTGATCCAGAATAGCCTTCACATTATATAGCCGAACCAAGTTCATTAGTAGCCTGGAAAACTTCTTCCTTCTAATCTCATATTCATCACTGCAATTGGTCCAATAGTATTCTATATCATCTTTGTGGTAGTATTCTCTACTGGCCTTCTTCTGTGCCTCACCAGTACTGTCAAACCTAGATCTTTTTGAATGAAAATATAGCCCAAGGGTGCTCATTTCTTCTTCAGAGGCATACACCGAATTAATAGGACACGCCTCCCCAGTTTCTATCCTCAGAGGAAAGTCTCCACCGAATCTAGTCTTATGCTTGTCCTTCTTCACAATTGCATCAAAATCACATATTTGCCTAGTCACCTCTAGAAGTATGATGTGATCGGTGGGATACCTGGGAAGTCTATATGGATCCATTTGACAACCATCTATCCTTATATATGAAAAGGTGGGGAACTGTATAAACCAAGCCCCATACCTTTTGATTAACTCCTTAGCATGGTCAAATATCCTTACATGCTCTACACCTTGGAGCAGCCTAGTGATGTACACGGTGAATGCATCATTCACCCTCCTATAGCTCAAGTTACCTAGGTGTAGTTGTGGATAGACTTCATAAATCACATCTTGTCCAAACACACCTCTTGTGCTTAGTCCCTTGTATGGATGAAACCTGGCTAAGGCATAGAACAGGTAAGAAGTCATTGTGAAGCTCTTAGTCTGCAGAACATTACACATCTATTCATGAATCATGGCACTTATAATGACTTCCCAATGATAGTTAGTCTTTTGTTCCATCCTCACTATGACATAGAACATCCAATTTTCAAATATTCATGCACTTTTCAACCCTACCACCCTACTAAGAAGGGTGATAACATCATAGTATTCCTTCTTGAATTTAGGTCTGAATAACTGCTTGGGTAACTTTGAAAAGTGAGACTTGGGCTTCTCCAACCAGGAGTTGATAACTTGTTGGGCCTTGATGGTATCCTCCTCATAAAACTTATTTTCCATATCCATATCAAAATCCACCACATGAGATCTATCAGGCATGTCAAAGGTCTAGGCAATAGACATAGGATTTAGATTTGCCACAATTCTCCCTTGTGGACCCACTATCCTCTGTGTACCCCTGTCATAGTGTCTATAACACTCGAGCACCAATTCATAACACTGCACTATAGAAGGAAATACAACTACATGTGCCAACCTAGATTCCAATGTCCTTTTGGCTAGCAAAGGAAGGTCCTGTGCTACCATCCTTGTCTTGAATTCTTCATAATCCCATAGCCCAACATTTGTATCAGTTACCTCTGACTAGACAGAAGTAAGATTTCTCTTAGGAATTCTTCTCTTGATATCCATTTTAATTCTCTCTGCCTTAGAAACAAAATACCCCTCTGCACTTGGATCCATCGCTTTACCCTTGGTTCCACTTTTCACTACCTTACTTGACTCAGCCTGCATTCAACAAAGAAACCATAGTAAAGATCACATGGAACACATGTTAATCAATCACAAATGACATATTCGTCCTCAATATAAGTCCCAAGATAAGAAAAAAGCTCCAAAACCCTATAAGAATTAATCATCTCAAAGTTTCAGTTTTCAGTCCTCCCACGAAATCTAGGCTAGAGAGGAATTTTAGAAATTCCCAACCAAGCAGATTCTAGCGAAATAAACATCAAAGCACCAAATACTCACTTAACCAACTGTTATTAACTTCGGAAAAAACACGATACATCTTTAATAAATTCAAATTGATCATACAATGCATAATCATCAGCTAATAAATCATGCAATCTCTCAGTTCTTCATTTTCAACAAAGTTCCGGAGAATTCCGCCTAGGATAGAAATCTGTGAAAACTGCAATGGTCATCGAATTCTGGGAAAAAGAAAGAACAAAGGAAACTTCAGTAAAATCTAGAAGGAAAAAAAATCCGTGAAGCAGGAAAAAGTATAGATTAGTACACATTTTGGGAAAGCAGAGAGAAAATAGAAAATTGGGGAATTCCGACAGTTAAGAAATTTTGCAAAGACTCTGAAATACCGAATATCAATGTTTTCTCACGACTTCACTCAAATTGATTGAACGATCACAAATTTGAGGATCCTTGGCTTACAACTAGCTCGACTCAAACCTCCTACAAATCATTTTTGAATTCAAGGCTCGAACTAAGGTAAATTGAGAGGAATTGGTGATGCCCTAAGCATGAAACCCTAAAATTCACCATGAAAGCACATGGAAAGCTTGTACTTAACTTATTCATTTGCTAGGTTTACAAAAGGGTTCATTATGGGCTACAAGCAATTTCCCTCATGATAGAATTGCAAAACAAGCTCAGAAACTCACTTGGGATTGTCCCTCTAATAGAATCAAATAACCCTAGCTTCAAGATATTCATGCCCAAACATGAAGGAACTCAAACTCCACTCACACCCAAAATGCTAAAGAAGCATTCACATTCAGCAATGAAAGGAAAGGCAACAAAGACATACCATTGATGAAGTGAAACTTGATTGCAGCAATGAAAGACAACAATCTTTAGCGCCTTAGCAAGCAACAGATGACGCCCAGGAAAATCACCACCAAATCTAAGAAATCCACAAATTCAAGCACCAAATCAAGCCCAACACTCCAAATCAAGTACCTTAGATCAAAAGCGAGCAAACGATAAAGACTTAATGGCATAAAATTCCCCAAAATGAACTAAATACTTGCTGCAGAAAACATACAAGTGAGCATTAACGCATTCGACAAGACAAGCAAAACGAAAATCTGGGAATGCAACAAGGTGACAGAACTTCAGAGAAATCTAGCCACCACAAAATTCTGTGAAGACTTAAAATCTTTCAATCACAATGTAAAGCAATTGCAACTGGGTTTTGAAGGAAACTAGGGAATTTCAGTAGGAGTGGATTTTCCCGAAAGCAATGAAAAACCCAGAAATTTCCCAAGACTTAAGATTTTCAATATAAACCAAAGGGGGATCATCAAGGAAAGCAAGATAAACATCCAAGCATATGTCCAAGCAAGAAAATCCTCAAAATAAAAGGGCCCAAACACCAAGAATGAAAGAAAAAGAGGGTCTTTAATTTCAGCGGGGTGTGTGTGCAAAAAACTGCACAACATCCATTAATTCTTTCTTTTCCTTCTCAAAGGTCTTCCTAAGATTTCCCCTAGCTCTAGTACATGGGCCTTTTGCCTCATCTTTGTTGATTTTCTTCCCTTTACCCTTAGAAGACTGGTCCTTCTCCATCATCTTCATGAAGTATAATTGATCCTCCTTGAGCTCACTAATCTTACCAAATAAGACCTTCAAGGACTTTGCACTATTCTTGACTGAATGTGGCTAACCCGCTATTAGAATTGGAAAAATATCACATTGTTCACTAGCCCTCACCCACCTATCTTCCATGTACTATAGAAATTTTCCACACCTTAATTTCATGATCAATGCAAATTGTTGAAATTTGTGTGACAAGATCCATTTTACAACCCATGTCAACTAATGATCCTCTAAATATGCCCTTTGAGATATAAGCATCTCTATGACCATAGTTGAGCAAAAAATATAAGAGCAATTGATCCATATTAGAAAGATCATGTGCATGTCTTTCTGATACGCAAGTCATAACCCTTCATTTAGATATTCTTTGCATAATTGGGAAGAGAATGCCTAACATTTCACTGATGAAAACTTATCGGAAAAAGCAAGGTAATCAAAGAAAAAATTTCAAATCATACCGAGCTCATGTGTCATGTCGATGGAAAACTCATCGGGAAGAAACATATATACTTTCACTGATGAAGCAGGAGAACAATTGTATTGGAGAGACATGTATGATCAGAGTAAGTACTTCAGATCTCTTCGACCATGTGGGTTATGCTGATGAGAGAAGTTTTCAGGGGAAGTCTCACTGACTAATCCCAAAAAACATAATAGTAGAGGAAATACATTGGGGAGACCAAGTGCATCAAAAAGGCATTTTATTCTCTAAGCAATAGCACATATCAACCTGATGGTAACATAGAATGACAACTATTTGTTGAAAAGACACATGGAAATGATTAAAAGGATTTCTAATGATCCAGGTCACCTTGATATTGGGAAAACTTCATAATTTTCTCCCCAAAGTAATAGAAGTTGAAAAGTAAGAGAAAGGGCAGTTGTACAATATCAGTAAGAGTATTAGGTGTTCTTCCCAACTAAAATAAGAATCAAAGGGCTACTTCGCATTGAAGGGACATTCAATTATGTCTTGGTGATTAGATATGAATGTATAAACAAAGGTGGTGCTAAATAAAGCACATAAATCGACTTGAGATTAGAAGGGTTTCACTGATGCAATCTTCTTGTATCGCTTTGACATTTCAAATTTTGAAAAACCTATTGCATTCATTTCTAGTGGTGGACATTAATTTCTACACGAATGAACCTTATGTAAATGGTTTTTGATTGAAAATAGGTTGAACAAAAGAATTTTCAAAAGTTGCAGCGGGAAGGACGGGAGATCAAGTGGGAGTCAAGGAATATGAATCTAGAGACATACAAGTAAGCAAGGCTAGATTTGACAAAATTTCTACAATATTCCAAAAGAGGCACACTAACCTGATGACTTGGATGGACAATTTTTGGGTGACTCACTCCAAAAGTCACAATGTCATTCAAGAGCATAAGAGGTTAAATGATAGGCTTCAAGAAAATATCCAAGAAATACAAAAGAGAAAAACTTCTAATACTAGAGCCATTACAACTACTGAGGACATGGTGAGGAAAAATAAGGACTATTATAAGGAACTTCAAGAAAATGCCAAGGAGTTCACTGATGCTTCAAAGGAAGGTGTGCCTGCATTGTTCAAAGATAATGAAAAACTAAAAGGTCAAAGTGAATGGCTGAGAGAGTGCCACTTGTTACTGCAAGGAGCCTTGCAAGTAGCTAAGAATGAAGATCCAACATTAGAAGAGGCTTGTGAGCATTTGGAAAGGATGGTTATTATGGAAATTGTGGCAAGGAATGCTTCGGAGGATGCTAATACACACTTGAGCCAGGAGTACCTTGATCATATTTCACAAATTCATTTATGGCTCATTAGAGATATATGATGATGTTTTATGTATTGTTAAAGTCCCAAAAGACACTTATGAAGAGGCATACCCTCTTCAAGATATTTCTATATAGGTTGAACATTGTAATGATAGATGATATAGGTAGAAAAAGAGAGAAGATAGATATGCAAAGAAGATGACTTTAATAATATATATCACATATATTACACTGTAATGGAACATGATGCATGCATAAATTTTGGTGGAAATTAATAGATCCTTAATTCTATGTGACTTCATATTGGTGTCTATTGTTTGTTGATTTGAACAATTATCTGGTTGTCTCCACACTATTATTTCTTTGTTATTTGAACTTGTGTGTCTAAGTTGATATTCGGTTTCATCAAGACACATTTGTTGTTATTGTGTAATCAAGCTAGTTGGTTTCTATCAAAGAATTACAATCCTTTTAATTGATTACGGTAACTTGGAAGTAACATTTGGATCAATAAGATTAGCCCTATAATTGATAAGATTGCCATACTATCTCCAACTCAACATTATCTTGTTATTCAAATTGAGGATATACTTCATTTGTCAATACACATTTGTTGTCATTGTGTGATTCCTTTTAATTGGTGCCTTCAAGGAAGGATCAAAATACTTTTAAATAAGTCACAATAACCTAATAGGATCGATTGAATCAATAAGTAGAGTATGTTAGTCACATTCTTGCACATTTATACAAGGTGTAAACAAACATAAGTGCCAAACAATTAGAACTGTAACCAATACTAGTCACCTGTCATAAAACTTCATTGACTCCACCTACCCAAAAAGGCACTAGTCCAATTCATATTTCATTACACTTTATTTATCCACTTTCATATTCTAAATTTCCAATTATCACACTAGGAGTAGAAGTAGTTAGCAAGCTTTCAATCCATTCCACACTTTATACCACTGTGGATAGATCCTTAAATAAAAAAAAGTGACACAATCTGCTTCAACTATCAAGGTCCACCCGCCTAGGTATAGCAGAGCTTAAAGTGTAGGGAGTCATCAACTGTATAGGTTAACTCCATTCATTGGTTCAAGAACGTTGCAAGTTTGATCATAGAGCCTGGCATTCCCTTAGGATTTGTAACCTTCATTTTTGAGATCCAACAGATTGGTGACTCTACTGGGGACTTAGCCAATTCTAAATCTAGGCCTTTCATCATAGAGTCAACAACTTGTACAAGACTCTGCTAGGAACAAGAAATTATAAAATTTTCTCTTTTCTTAAAAATGAGTGGTGACTCTATAAAAAAAATTACATGAATCGGAAGTACAAATACACATCAACAAGGAAAAATCATAGAGTTTGGAGCATTAAAGCATCCTAAAAGATGAGTGGTAGAAGATATTTGCACCAAGAAAGCCCAAAGAAGAACAATGTTAGGTGGATGGATAAACATGGGTCTCCCCCTTCAACGTCTGATACAAATAAGAACAAGGACAAAGTAACAAATGTAATTAATGAAGATAGGGAGAACTCAATAGAACAATTCCATACAATGAATATTAGTTTTGATCCATTGCATGGATAAGAATTCCATGGTGATGACTTGAGCAGAGATTATTGTACTCCCTTTGAACAATAAAACACTAGTCGTCATGTTTTTCACTAGAAAGAGGACCCGATGAAAGCAGATGAGTTCAACGCCAAAATTGAGGCATAACAAATTTAAACATGGAATGCACATGATTAAAAAATGTCATCAAAGCAAGGAGATGAAAACCATGAGGTGTCTGTTGATCACACTGCTGTTGATTTTGATAGTATGACTAACCAAGAGATTGAACTACATTTAGAATGGAAAAGATAGCAACTTAGAAGGAGACAACAAATGATACAAGAAAGCCAAGAGCTAGATCACCAAATGGAACGATTAAGCATTCAAGCACAAAAACCACTAAAATATGTTCCTCCACATAAACAAGGTGGTAATGTCAATTCACATGGAACATCTCAGAACACAGGTGCTCTGGGTATTTCAAAAGTACCTCAGAATACAAGGGGTAACCCAAGACAACACACTCAACATAATGTGTCATTACAAAAGTCCTAGCCCCCAAATGCTAGAAATATTCCCCAACACTATCTGCCACCAGGCCAACAGTATACCCCACAACATCAACAGTACGTGGCACATCAAAATATATACCCTCAACAACACATCCAACAAAATGTTTACCATCAGCCTCAGTATGGATACCAATACCTCCCCAATCCACCACCTTTGAATTTTCATCCACAAAATCCTATGAGCACATGTAGACAATTTTATTTAATAGGGTACCAATTATATCCATACCCAATTGACAGTAATTGGAGAAATATGGTTCCTAAATTCATTGGGAATAATGTGCTATCAATTGAAGAACACATTGGAAATTTCAATGCCTTTATACAAGACATTGGTATGGAGTATGAGGATGTAAATATGAGATTATTCATGATGTCCCTAATTGAAGAAGCAAGAGATTGGTTTAATGGTCTACCTAATGCTTCAATTGATTCTATAGCAGACTTTCAAAATCAATTTTTAGAGCAATATGGGAATCAGTGTGCCCCTGAATTTTCCCTTCATGAGTTGATAAGTATTCAAAAATACCAAAATGAGTTAGTTTATTACTTCAATCAGAGGTCTTCTAAACTATACAACAAAATGCCACATGAATCCAAACTGACTAATCCAGTAGCCTTAAGTATTTATTTAAAGGCCTTTGATCCAAAAATCGGGTATGAACTTAGAAAAAGATGCCCTAGAAGTTTAACTGAAGCATAAAAGACAACATTAACCATTGAGAATAATATAAATACTGTGGGGATGACTAGTAAAAGGGACAACCTTAGAGTTCCCCAAAACTCTAATAATCCCTAGAATAAGCAAGAGAATTCATACAGAAATGAAAGACCAAGATTACATGATATGCCATACAACACAAATTGGAAATATGGAAAGCCCATAATTGATAGGTCTAAGTACAAAGAGACCATTGATCCCTTAAAGAAAAAAGGAGCCTACATGGTCAATAGCAACCCTTGGTGTCAAGTGTGCAAGCTTCCTCATTCTATAGATCATTGTGTTGTAGCACAATCAATACAAGAAGAACAAATACTATATGACAATGAAGAGGAAGATCATACAATATATCTAACTTCACATACCCTTCATCCAATTGAACAAGAATATTCATCTTCAGGAGATGAAGGCTATGAGTATGATGTAAATACTAGAGGTAAAATATTCACATGGCAGAACAACATGTCTTCTCTGATTAGGATAGTGAAAGTAATGATGAATCATGTCCTCCTTATACACCACCTAAGTCAAGTAAGTATAAATTGAGGAGGCCAACTAAGGAAGATATGAAAGAGTTAACCATTGCTGCAATAGAGCAAGAAAAAAGAAACTATAGGCCAAGAAATAGAATGACAAATGCAAATGAAGGCACTCCAAGAGGATTGTTAGTGAAAGATAAAGAAACAACGCAGTGGAAACTAAAGAAGGTAGAGAAAAAGGAGCTTAATAAGAATGAGCAAAGGCGTGTTCCCAAAGAAGAAGACAAGGAATTATACAAAATTAAAAAGAAACATGATGAAACAAATAAAAATGAAAAAGAGGAAAATAAAGGAAATCCACTAGAACAAAGGAAGATAGCCAAAATAGAAAATGCCTCTTCATTTGATTTCACACAAGCATTGTCCTAGGTGAAGATGTTTGTGCCACTATTGGAAATGATGAAGATAAAAGAATATAAAGACAATGTTATTCAACTAATATCCAATGGAACCAATAGAAACACAAACTTGGAAACAAAGAAATCACCAAAAATAGTAGTGGCAGTCAGGGAAACATAAAAGTCTTTGAGGTTTGTCTTGGTGATACATTGGTGAATCCTCCATAGGTCAATCCATTTTTTACCACATTGCTCATAAATAAAAAAATGGTGAGAAATTGCATCATTGATTCAAGAGCTTCTATTAACATCATGCCAGTGGGAGTCATGAAACAACTTGGCATGTGGGTGAACACTACTGGTGGTAAATGCTATGCTATGGATAGTAGGCATGTCCCAATGGTAGGAATCATGAAGGATGTAGAGGTGAAGTTATCCTCTTATCCACAACTAGTATACATGATTGATATAACTATAATATACACATTCCCTCATTTTGGGATGCTCCTGTCAAGAAAATGGACTACTTCAATGGGAGAAAATGTGTAGTTTGACTTATCCCATGCCACAATACCAATAAATAGTGAAGAGGTAAAATTGTATAGAGAAACAAGAGTAAACAAAATTGTGGAATATGTTGATCAAAATCAGATAAATTGCTTCTGTGATGTGGACCTAGGAAGCTTTAGAATTGAGCATTCACAACCTGAATCATTGAACATTGATCTAATTGATAAGGATGTTTCCAAGAATGAGCATATTGTACGGTGAATGTATTTTCATGGAGCATGTAGTAAAGAAGGTAATGGAGCAAGAGTGGTTTTCATTTCGCCTGAGGGCACAACATTCAAATATTCATTCTTGTTGACATTTTAATGCACAAATAACATAGTAGAGTATGAGGCCCTATTGATTGGATTGAACATGGTTGTCAAACACAAAATTAAACTACTGACTGGTTTTGGAGATTTCGAGTTGGTTATTTCACAAGTGAGATCAAAATATGCTACAAAAAACAAAAGGTTAAAGTAGTACAAAAAAATTGTATGGGACACCATTGAATTTTTCAATGCTTTCTCTATTGAATGGACAGATAGGTCCAAGAATTTAATGGCAGACTTCTTGGGGAATGTAGATTTGAAGAGAGATGATTTCACTCTAGTAGAAATTTCACAAGTTGAGCTCAAAAAAAGACTTGCAATCCCTGATAACATTTATAGCTAGAAATTTTTTAATGATGATACTAATTTAATTAAATTCTTACTTTGCATTGATCACTATGAAGCCCAAGAAATTGATTTTAATGCATTTGTGGAATAAGTAGATGGCAAGAAAACTATATTTGGAAAGGAAGTTTTTCAGCTCAAGACTAACAAGATTCCTAAGGGACTTGTGGCATTGCGAGGGTGTTTGATGGAAATGACCAAGCCCTTATGAAACAAACACCAGTAAAAGGGGAAGACATTGAAGAAGTCAACCTTGGAACTGAATTAGCCCCTAAAAGGGTGTACATTGGGAAAAGATAAGGCCAATAATCAAGAATATGTTGATTGCACTATTAAGGAAATATAAGCATGTCTTTGCATGGTCTTATGTTGATCTCAAAGCATATAGAGAAGATTTGTTCCAACATGAGATCCCATTGAAACTAGATGCAAAACCTTTTAGATAGAAACAAAGACCCATAAATCCTACCTTAGAGCCTAAAATGCATGAGGAACTTATGAAGCTTAGGGAGGGGGGTATCATCAATCCTATCATACATTCATCTTGGGTCTCTAATTTAGTACCTGTCAGAAAGAAGAATGGAGACATAAGGCTTTGTGTAGATTTATGAAACTTGAATGTATCCTCGCTTAAGGATAACAACCCACTCCAAAACATGGAGGCTATGTTGAAGAAGGTCATGAGATGTGAGCTGCTATCTATGATGGATGGATTTCCAAGCTATAATCAGGTGAAATTCAACAAATTAGAGCAATACAAAACAAACTTCACCACACCATGGGGAACATATGTATATTTCATAATGTCATTTGGACTCACAAATGCTGGTGCAACTTTCTAGAGGGCTATGGTTGTTGCATTTGCTGATTTAATTAATGTAATAATGATGGTATACCGGGATGACTTAATTGCATATTCAAAGAAGGTAGAAGACCATGTTGAGCATTTGGAAAAAGAATTCATCAAAGCCATTAAATATGGCATCTCTTTAAATCCTAAAAAATGTCATTTTGCAATAACAGAGGGAAAGTTAATGGGGCACATAGTGTCCAAAGAAGGGGTAAAGATTGATCCAGAAAGGGTGGAAGCCATAGATAAGATTCCCATTCCTAAGACAGTTAAAGCCATCCAATCTTGATGCAGCCACAGTCGGAGGGTCCTCAAAGAAAATGATTTAGACCATGTAGCAAGAGTCACACAATGGAAGAAACAAAAAAAATGGAAACAAAAACTAATTCAAACATTCTTATTATCATAAAATTCAATTACAAACAGTTGGCAACATCCAGGCTTATAGATTCGGCTATCAGGCCAGATTACAACATGCTCCTCAGTGCGAGTGAAAATACTATAGAGAAACTCTTTCTTTCTCTAATCTCTAATTATACTTTCCTTACTACTGCCTTCTAATGATCCATTACAATGCTTTACATGCATTCACAAATCTAGAAACATCTGCGTTGGCCCAAAGATCATTACATTCTCTAATGAAAGAAAATATAATGTGTGCATGAATAGGTCAACCTCAAATTTGAATTACTCTCCAACAGGTGCATAAGATGAAGTGTGGAACTATAAGGAAGGTCATGGAAACTCCACGAAACATTTATAATCACACCATTCAGATCTACAAGTCACGAGGAAAATCCACAACGATCGAACTAGTCATGAGATAAGAACATTATTCTGGTGCCAGTTCAAGAAACTAACACATGATCTGAAAGTGATAACTTGTCGGAAAATGAACTAATTGCACTCAAATCTTGGAATAAGGTAAATGAACATGTCCACAATCTAAAATTAGATCTACAAGGTCTAGCGAGAAAACATGAAGAATCATCGAATCTACCAGCTTGAACTTAACTGAAATTGAAACAAACACAAACTAGAGTGAAATTATTTTTGGGTGATGCAAGATTGCCATGATCCAAGGATGCTCCTGCATCAAATATTTCTTTGTGCAGATTAATTTTGTGAGGATATTTATATCAAACTTTGTTGAGATAGTGAAACCAATTTCAAATATGTTAAAGAAGGATGCAAAGATTGATTAGACAGCTGAGGCCATTAATGCATTCATATCCATCAAAAGAGAAATTAAGGAGGCACCAACGTTAAAGTCCCCTAATTTCAGTAAGCCTTTTCAAATATTTTCATTTGTGTCCTATCACACAATTGCAGTAGTAATGTTACAGAAAAATGATAAGGGATATGAACAACCTATTTCTTTCTTCAACAAATCCCTCCAAAATGAAGAGTTGAAATATGACATTGTAGAAAAATAGGCATATGCATTGGTAAAGGTTGTCAAAGCATTTATATCATATTTTGTGGGAGAAAAAGTGATAGCTTATGTACTGAATGTTGTGGTAAAAGATGTGTTTGTACAATCTAAAGCAACAGGCTAGGTGCAGATGGATAAATAGAGTCTAAGAATTTGACATTGAGTTTCAAATCGCCAAGCTTGTAAGAGGACAAGGATTAGTTAAATTAATGGTTGAAACAAATATTGAAGCTACCCAAGTGTGAAATTTGAATGATGAAGATAACATGATTAATAGTATTGAGCACACACCATGGTACACTGATATTGTGTATTATCTTAAACATATGAAATTTCGTGAAGGATTTAATGATAACAAGAGGACTCTTAAACTATAGGCTTCAAAGTATGTATTCATGAAAAGGGACCTATATTAGAAAAATAGGGATGGTGTTCTATTATTGTTCCTAGATGAAGACCAAGCAAGGCATGTTTTGAAAGAAATGCATGTAGTATGTGGAGGGAATTTCTTAGCAAAGACTACTGCACATAAGGTGTTAAGGGCAGGTTACTATTGGCCTATAGTTTTCAATGATGCTTATGATTATACTAGGAAATGTGAAGCATGTCAAAAAATTTCTAGGAAATTGAACTATCAAGGGGCATTTCCTTTAAGACCTATGCAGGTTGAGGCTCCACTCCACCAATGGGGAATTTATTTATAGGAGAGCTTGCAGAAAAATCTAGTGGAGGATATAGATGGATACTAGTAGCCATAGACTACTTCACAAAATGGGTAGAAGCTATACCTACCAAACAAGCAACTAGTAGGATTGTAACCAACTTTTTATTGGAAAATATCATCACCAGATTCAGAGTACCAACAAGAATTATAACTAATAATGGGATGTGCTTTAGGTCAAATGAATTCAAGGGATTTTGCCAATCCTATGGTATAGTAATCTTATATTCTTCACCATATCATCCACAAGTGAATGGATAGGATAAATCCAGCAACAAAAGCATTATAAAGATCATAAAAATAATGTTGGATAATAATAAGAAGTCTTGGTATTTCAAGTTGAGGTTAGCCTTATGGGCAGATAGAATCACTGTGAAGAAGGCCATTGGAAAATAACCTTTTGAACTTGTGTATGGGACTCAAGCTAGGCTCCCTTTGCATAATTTCTTACCAGTATGTAAGTTGATTTTGCAAGAAGATTTAGACATTCCTGAACCTATGGAGGAGAGGATGGAAGAGTTAGTGGAACTTGATGATTCCTAGAATCAAGCTCAGCAACACAATAAGAAGAAGCAATTACAAATGAAATACCTGTATGAAAAAAGGGCTAAAAACAAAAAAATTGAAGTAAATGACATGGTTCTCATGTGGAATCCTAGGAGTCAAGACAAAGGGAAGCATGGGAAATTAGAAGCTCTATGGTTAGGACCATTTGTCATTATTGGAAAGGCTAGTGAGGATTCATATTATCTCCAAAACATGATAGGAGAAGAACAGGAATTTCCAATGCATGGACAATTCCTAAAACATTTCTTTTCTTAATCTTCCATGCACAGTAGTTTACAAGAAGGTCGAGAATTGTCAGTGCATGGACAATTCTTGAGAAACCTCTTAAAATAATTCATTTCCATGCATAGTAGTATAGGACTCCACTCTACCTCCATTTCCATACCATATAAATAAGACACTTGGTCTACTTCTCCAGGGACCTTGATTCTTGCTACACCCACAAGGGGTATACATCCACAATCGGAGCCACTATTAGAACTGGAAAAATATCACATTTTTCACTAGCCTTCACCAACCTATCTTCCATGTACCATAGAAATTCACCACACCTTAATTTCATGATCAATGCAAATTGTTTAAATTTTTGTGACAAGATTCATTTTACAACCCATGTCAACTAATGATCCCCTCAATATGGCCTTTGACATATAAGCATCTCTCTGATCATAGTTGAGAAAAAAATTTAAGAGCAATTGATCCATATTGGAAAGAAAATGTGCATGTCTTTCTAATACGCAAGTCATAACCCTTCATTTGGATATTCTCTGCATAATTGGGAAGACAGTGCCTAACATTTACTGATGAAAACTTATCATAAAAATCAAGGTAATCAGAGTGAAATTTTTGAATCATATCGAGCTCATGCATCACGTTGATGGAAACCTCATCAGGAAGAAACATATATACTTTTTTCGATGAAGCATGAGAACAATTGTATCGAAAAGACATGTATGATTAGAGTAAGTCCTTTAGATCTCTCTAACCATGTTGGTTACACTAATGAGAGAAGTTTTCAGGGAAAGTCTCACTAAATAATCCCAACAAACATAGTGGTAGAGGAAATACATCGGGGAGACCAAGTGCATCAAAAAGGCATTTTATTCTCTCAGCAATAGCACATGTCAGCCCGATGCTAACATAGAATGACCACTATTTGTCAAAAATACATCAGGTGATGATTAAAATGATTTATAATGATCCAGGTCACCTTGATATTGGGAAAACTTCATAATTTTCTACCCGAAGTAATAGAAGTTGAAAAGTAAGAGAAAGGGTAGTTGTACAAAATCGGTAAGAGTATTAGGTGGTCTTCTTGACTAAAATAAGAATCAAAGGGACATTTCATATCGAAGGTACATTCAGTTATGAATGTATAAACAAATGTGGCACTAGATAAAGCACATAAACTATCCTGAGATCAGCAGGGTTTCAGCAATGCAATCTTCTTGTATCACTTTGACATTTTGAAATTTGTAAAACGTGTTGCATTCATTTCTAGTAGTGGATATTAATGGCCACATGAATGAACCTTATGTAAATATTTTCTGATTGAAAAGAGATTGAGCAAAATAATTTTCAAAAGTTGCAGCGGGAAGGACAGGAGATCAAGTGGTAGTCAAGGAATTCAGTGTGCCCAGAGACATACAATTAAGCAAGGTCAGATTTGACAAACTTTTTGCAATATTCCAAAAGAAGAACACTAACCTGATGATTTGGATGGACAAGTTCTGGGTGACTCACTCCAAAAGTCACTATGCCATTCAAGAGCATAAGTCAAAGTGAATAGATGAAAGAGTGCCAACTGTTACTATAGGGAACCTTGGAAGCAACTAAGAATGAAGATCCGACATTAGAAGAGGCATGTGAGTGTCTGGAAAGGATGGTTATTATGGAAATTGCAGAAAGTAATGCTTTACAGGATGTTGATACACACTTGAGCCAAGAGTACCTTGATCATATTTCACAAATTCATTTATGGCTTATTAGAGCTTAATGATGATGTTTTATGTATTATTAAAGTCCCAAAAGACACTTATGAAGAGGCATACCCTCTTCAAGACATTGCTATATAGGTTGATTATTCTAATGGTAGATGATATAGGTAGAAAAAGAGAGAAGATAGATATGCAAAGAAGATTATTTTCATAATACATATCATATAGATTACACTATAATGGACCATGATGCATGCATAAATTTTGGAAAACATCAATAGAAGATCTTTAATTATGTGTGACTTCATATTGGTGTCTATTATATGTTGATTTGAACAATTATCTGGCTGTCTCCACACTATTATCTCTCTATTATTTGAACTTGTGTATCTAAGTATTTAGTTTCATCTAGACACATTTGTTGTTATTGTGTAATCAAGCTAATTAGTTTCTTTCAAAGAATTAAAATCCTTTTAATTGATTACAGTAACTTGGAAGTAACATTTGGATCAGTAAGAAGATCCTTGTAATTGATAAGATTGCCATACTATCTCAAAATTGACATTATCTTGTTATTAAAATTGAGGATATACTTCATTTATCAATACACATTTGTTGTCATTGTGTGATTCCTTTTAATTGGTGCCTTCAAGGAAGGATTAAAATCCTTTTAAATAAGTCATAGTAACATGATAGGATTGATTGGATCAATAAGTAGAGTTTTTCAATCACATTCTTACACGTTTATACAAGGTATAAACAAACATAAGTGCCAAACAATTAGGATTGTAATCAATACTAGTCACCTGTCATAAAAATTCATTAACTCCGCCTACCCAAAAAGGCACCGGTTCAATTCATATTTCATTACACTTTACTTATCCACTTTCATATTCTAAATTTCCAATTATCACACTAGGAATAGAAGTAGTTAACAAGCCTTCAATCTGTTCCACACTTTATGCCATTATGGATAGATCCTTAAATACAAACAAGTCACACAATTTTCTTCAATTATCAAGGTCCACCCACCTAGGTCTAGCAGAGCCTAAAGTGTAGGGAGTCATCAACCGTATAGGTTAACTCCATTCATAGGTTCAAGAATGTTGCAAGTCTGATCATAGAGATTGGCACCTCTTAGGGTTTGTAACCTGCATTTTTGAGATCCAACACCAACAATAGTTTCTTGATGTCTTCATTTGTTTCATTTATCTTACCCTCCATTTCACTAAGATGATTCTCACATGGGGTCTTGAAATCAGTAAAGGAGCAGTCTAAATCAACCAACCTCTTAATTAAAATGTCCAGAGAAGCACCCTTCAATTGTTTTAAAATATTCTCTTTCAAACCCCTAATTTTAATATTTACCTTATTAAATTTCTGTAGAACCCACTTAGAAAGCTTAAAAGTACACGTGGCCCCCGAACAATCCATATACAAAAGCTCAAACATAGAAGTATTAATCATCACTCAAATAAGACAAATCCTTAGAGAGAGGATTAACCTTTAGCAGCTCAAGCTTTCCAAGGTTCAAATTCACCCCCTCTTCCTCATGCACTAATCTTTCAATTGACACCTCCACGTTGGATGACTACCAAACAGGGGAGTCATTGATTTCAACATCATTTTCCTCCACACCTTTTTCTTGCTCTAGAACCTTGTAACCCTTCATATTACCTTTCACAACCTATTTTTCAACTTTGTGATCTATATAGAGGCCCTTTGTGGAATCTCCTTAGCCTCCTTATCCCTTGCATCATCAGGCATGACCTTCTCCTTCCAACCAATCACTCCAGAATCTTAGCCAAGGATCTCATTGTTCTCCTTATAATGGGAACCGCCAGAGATAATATCAGTGTCTTCTCTAAGAAAAGGGGACCCATGGGACCTCAATTCCTACAATACGAGCTTCTTAGCAGTACCCTTCCTCTTTAAAATCCCTTTCTTTATCTTTTCAGAGGGGGTCGTCATAGGAGACGATGAACCACCCTCCTCCTCCTCATTCCATTCAACTTCACCATCAGTATTGGTCGCTGAACCAATTGAAAAAGATTCCTTCCTAATAGCCTTCTCCTTTCCTCTAACTGACTTGGAAGGATTACAAGCTCTCGTATGCTCCATAATGAGTAGTTTGAGGCCCTCATGAAGAATAGGATCCCTTCTATTCTTCAAATGTGCATAGACTATCACTTCTAATGATGATAGAAGAAAGAAATGGAACGAAACATGCAATCCATGCCTGAAATGATTGAGCAGGGTAAAGTGATGTCCTAATATAACATTGTATTGACCATCTAGGGTAACATACTGCATAATGACCTCCACCACATCATCCAAAATACACTTCAAATAAGTCCTTTCATAACCCCATGAGGGCATCTTAATCAACTTCTCAAGTTCATTGTCTTTGAAGAACTGGTCCATGGCATCATCATTGCTCTTTCTCTCATTGAAAATTTATGGAAATCCATCAGTAGCCCTATAATGGAGGCAATAAAGTCCTCATTGATCACAAATTCCATACCCTTAACATGTAACCTATCATGCCAGTAACAAGAAAAATCTGCAGAAGCATTAGGGTCATGGTCATGGAGCCTCTCCAAATAGGGAGTAAAATGCCCATGCTTTAAAATTATCCATATTTTACACTTATTCCTCCATTTCTCATAGGAAAAAGGATCAATCCTACTCCTATCACCCCCAAATCCACTATCACCATAAATTGATACCCCAGGTAAGAAACAAACTCCAAATAAAAAATAGGTGAAGCACAACCCACAAAGTGTGAGATAATAAAGCGGGCAATAAAAACTTGATCATCCCGAATCACAACCTCAAAATTAGGCATCATTTTATAATAATAGCTTGGATTCCTTAGGAAGGAGTTATTAATATTCCCATGCCTTATTATAGAGTCCCTCATTGGCAAAGAGATCCACCAGGGAGTTTCCTTCCCTATAGATATGCATGACACAAATTTCTTCAAAAGATCTTAACATCATTATAGAATCCATGATCAGTTGTTCAATTGTCTAACTTGTCTTTTGAATTCCAAGTAGGAAGTTAAAAATGTTGAGGTAATCTCCCTCGACCCCAAGCTTGGAGTATCCCTTTTCCAACACAAATTTGATAATGATGAACACAACTTCAACTTTCGCATGGTGATTGGTTTGGTTTCCCAATGGGAGTGCCACCATGCCCAAGAACCTACTATCTTCAAGGTTTGGAGTACTTGATTCTATTATTTCTATAATTTCATGGATTTTTTTGTAATTAAAGTGATTTTGTGGTTGAACATGGAATTTTTTTAAGTACATCCTCTAATTACCACCCCCAAGCAAGTGGACTAGAAAATTCCAAAAATGAGAACCCAATAAGAATTATCAAAAGGACAATAGAAGATAGTCAAATATCATGAAATACCAAGTTGAAATCAACCATATGGGTTGATAGGATCACTCCTAAGAGGTCAATTGGAAACTCACCCTTTATGTATGCTTATGGAAAAGAGGAAAAGTTGCATGTATCTCATGACCTTCTAGCTCTTGAACTAGTTGTTGAGCACTCTGAATACTAAGAGGGGGGTGAATCAATATTCTATTAAACCATTCAAAAATTATCCATCCAATTACCAAAGCATATTCAAATGATATAAGTAAAGAGAACATGAAACATCCACAACATCACATAATTCATGAACACTAGGATTTTCACATAGAAAACCCAAAATGAGAAAAACCATGGTGAGTGTTAGCTCACAATATATTATATTTGGATATAGTATATTACAAAAATGCTCATTGCAAGTGGACTCACTACCAAAAGAGAATATGATAGAAGATAGAAGGGGTGGCTCACAACCTATACTGTTACAATTGCATCTACAATATGATGGATTATAGTTCCAATGAAGTACAAAATCAAACTTTGCACTGATCTAGATCGATGCACTTCTCTACTCTGAATTCGCACAATTCACACAACTTTGATCATATTCACATCACATACATGTAGGTGGAACACCATACATGTCATATATCACTTATCACTCACACCACATCTCAAAAAATTGAAATCAATCTCCTATATATATTCATGTCAAGTGTAACATCAATTAAGTTGGCTTAATTGGATATAACACACAAAATTTGAACTTGTCGTCCTCAAAACATCTCATCCACATCTGACACCTTAATTCAAAATCCAATTCACCTCAAGATAGGTTGAGATTAACCTAATATAGGTCCTACATAAGATAAATTTACTTATTCATCATTCACAAAACACCAAACGTGTAAGGTCATCCCCAAATAAGACCTAAACGTAAAAACCTTCATTGTTCACCCAATTCACCACATTTGGAACTCAAAACACAATGCCATCTGAAATTACTATACAACTAAAATATTGAAGCTTACCTTCAACATCGAAACTAAAAATGTTCATCCGTGAAGGAATGTGGAATCTCCCACTCCAACACTTTGTATAGGAAATAACTGCAATATACAGAACTCAACTCTATCGTTCATATCTTCTAGGATAATTCACCAATAAAAAAATCTCTTGGATTTAGATACATCTTCTGTTCACCAAATTACTGTTAGAACCAAAAAGAGGTATCTCTATTTTTTATGGAGTGCAGACCCAAAAAATAACACACTAAACCACTGTACTGGCAAGTTTGATACTTAGGAAAATTTATGAGTAGCTATACTTTCCAAACCAACTTATCTTATACAAATGTCTTCAAAAATTTCTAAATAATTCTAGGATGATCCACAACAATGTTGACATCAATGAAAACATTGGATCATGCAATATGTACATACCATGCTCATGTTGTCAAACAACATCATCTTCCAACAATCTCCCCCCTTTTTCATTGATGGCAACATGCTTTACAAAAAAATTCTCAAAAAACTTTCTCTCCTCATTACACATATATTTATTTCCCAAAGGACTCCAAGAATCTCTCCCCAAATATCTCTCCAAGTTATCTCTTCCCCTTTGACATCAATGGAAAAGGGTGTACTAGTACCAACACTTTGTATACTCCCCCTCAAACATATGTACAAACCAAATATAACTAAATGAATATACTAACTCCTCCTTAGAAATTTATCCCAAAACTTCTATATCATCCGCATATTTACAAAATAATTTGAAAAACTTGAAAAACATGAAAGATGCATAAGAATAGAACTGGTAAACCCAAATATGTTGACCCTGAAGCTTTTGTAAAATAAATTTCCAAGCAGTTTTACCTTCTTCCCAAGTTTTCTTTGTTGTTGAAAGCATTCTATATAGAGACTCAATCTTCACCAAGGTTTCCTCTCCTTCTTCCAAAGTACTGGGAGTAAGATTTAGCTTTGAAATCTTATCTGTACTATCAAGGGAACTTGAGATAGTTATGTGCTTTATTTTTACCAAGTCCCTTAATTTCCCAAATTTATTGATTATGTCTTCCTTTTGGATCTATAGTGTAAAGAATTTGTCATTTAATTCCACAATAGCAATCTAGGTTTGATCATCCATGTCCTGTACCAGACCATAGGCATTTTAAACATTACTTATTTGTGTCTCAATCTCATCCATGGCATCATTTATGATTTGTGTAGCATTTGGCCACTTCATGCAATACAAAAATAATGTTTTTTCATCTTCCTCATATGCTTCCACTTCCTTCAATAATTCTTCAACTTTGTTGTGTGCAGATGCACACTTCTCCATGATATCCAACAATTTCTTTTTTGCAAGCCCCGTCTCAAATTTTGTTTCAACTTGTCCTTTTAGTATGAATACATATTCCTTGAAGGAATTGTCGTGTGGTCTCACAACACGCCCCATTTTTCCCCTTGGAAAAATGTGGACCCCCCCTTTTTTCCTTTTCCTCTACTTCTCTTTTTGCTTTCGTTTAATTTGGCATTGTTTTGTTGTTTGGTTGGTTGCTGATTTCTCTTTCATTTTTTTCACTTGGACTTTTTGTTGTTATATCCTCTTGTTTCCTAGATTTGATGTTTCGGTCTTTTTGCAAAGTTTAATATGTTACCAAAAATTGAAGTCTTAGAGTCCTACGTCTATGCCAAGGGGAATTTGTATCTTCATTAACCAGAGTTGTCAATATCGGTAATTTCCTTTTTACCGGAATCTGATATTTTTATTGTTTCTTTTCTCAAAAGTCAGAAATCGGGTCTATTTTGAAAATTTTCAATCTTTCTTTTGGACTCGATTTTTGTTCTTTTTTCTCATTCTGATTTTCTCTTTCCTTAGAGGGTATTTCCCAAATCCTAGTGTTTGTTATTTTTCAAAGGTAATACCAGAAAGCTTTAATCTTGGTGATCACCAATCGATCACATATATTTAATGACATATACCTTAGTAATCAAGATTTCTGGATAAAACTGTGTGTGATTTTTCTTCATCAACGTTTCAGATCATACTCCATGATCCATCATCAAGATGATTAGTAGATAGATGAGATCATTGGTCTCTCTCTATCTACTAATCATACTGATGATGGATCATGGAGTATGATCTGAAACGTTGATGAAGAAAAATCACACACAGTTTTATCCAGAAATCTTGATTACTAAGGTATATGTCATTAAATATATGTGATCGATTGGTGATCACCAAGATTAAAGCTTTCTGGTATTACCTTTGAAAAATAACAAACACTAGGATTTGGGAAATACCCTCTAAGGAAAGAGAAAATCGGAATGAGAAAAAAGAACAAAAATCGAGTCCAAAAGAAAGATTGAAAATTTTCAAAATAGACCCGATTTCTGACTTTTGAGAAAAGAAACAATAAAAATATCAGATTCCGGTAAAAAGGAAATTACCGATATTGACAACTCTGGTTAATGAAGATACAGAAATCCTTAGAGGGTATTTCCCAAATCCTAGTGTTTGTTATTTTTCAAAGGTAATACCAGAAAGCTTTAATCTTGGTGATCACCAATCGATCACATATATTTAATGACATATACCTTAGTAATCAAGATTTCTGGATAAAACTGTGTGTGATTTTTCTTCATCAACGTTTCAGATCATACTCCATGATCCATCATCAGTATGATTAGTAGATAGAGAGAGACCAATGATCTCATCTATCTGCTAATCATCTTGATGATGGATCATGGAGTATGATCCGAAACGTCGATGAAGAAAAATTGCACATAGTTTTATCCAGAAATCTTGATTACTAATGATCATGGATTGTGGAAAAAAAATGTTATTAATTGACATATACCTTGCAAAGAATCAACGTGGCATCTGATGTCCATGTATAATCATTGCAATGTCTTTCTTCTCTAGTGGTAAGCCAGTGCAAAAATCTAGGTGTTCATGATTGCACCTTTATTCTAGGAATTAATGTGAAATAATAGGTAATTAATGGATGGAAAACTACCTATGTACTTGGCACCACCTCAAGCATGTAATTAATTTTGCAGCACTCCACTTCACATCATATTGCAAATTTGCGAAGGACATTGAATTGACAAAATGACATTGGCGCGCAAAGAGAGGTAAATTTTGAGAAACCTAGACACAGCTACCAAGGGTTTTGAAGTTGCATTTTGAAAGATCACCATTATTAACTAGAACTAGGTATGTTTCAAATAACTAATATTTTTGTTAAGTGTTTCTCAAGCTGAAAATCTCGATAGTGGTATTTCCATTCAGAACTTGAAATGTTGCTCATTCTCTGATTTCTTGAATTTAATTGAAAATGAATTGAAAATTCTATAAACTATAAGTTTTAGTTAAATTTAACCCTAACTCATACACAATACAATTATTCTGAAAATTGCATAACACAATATACACAAAATGAGCACTTTAGGTGCAAGGCTAGAAGATGAATTTAAGTATTAAAATTCACAAGATGTACCCATCAATGTAGTGGTCACAGATACTCATATGGGATGGTATTCTAACCTTGAAATCCATTCACGGCTATTACAAGAGAATGCTTCTCAATGTACCAAGAATGTTGTGGAAGATGGGTTACTTCATGCAAGAGGGTTTCAGCTAGGGATGGAAACTCCTGAATTAGTTATCCAATGTATAAATCACTACAACCCAACCAAGAGGATCATTGAGAAAGAAGGGAGAATTTGTGCAGACCTATCATAGAAAGGAATCATATGCACATTTCATCTCCCCATTTACACATATGTGTTCAATGTTGACATAAAGGCTAAATCCAAGACATATCAAAATGTTGAAGAGTGTAAAAGGGAAATTATGAGCACCCAATGGTGCCAAGATCCAATTACATAGCAGACCAAGGTAATTTGAGGTCTATGTTTAAACAAGAAATGTAATATATTATAACTTTGTTGAGAAAATTAGTTGGTTTAAGAGATGCAAGAAAATTTGAACCCTGGATGTTTGTAATAATATCCTACATGAAAGAGGGTCCTATGGAATTGCATTGGGGAAAAATGATAAGTGATAGACTATATGAACAGATTACTACATTTCCCAAAACTAGATGCTTCTATATGTCATCGTATATTATTTACTCCTATGCTATGAGAGCCAATAAACAAGGGTTGAGACAGATTGGTGTTATATTCTGTGAGAAGCAAGAACCGAGCCAGGATCTGATGTCGTTCATAGATCACATGAAACTTCACTCAACAGATGATCGAATATCAAAATAACAGAATGAAGAGAAATCTGAAATGAGAGAAAAAATAGAGACAAGGCAAGAGAAATTATAGAATACTCTCAATAATCCCACGAAACAATCACTGAACTAGCTAAAATAGTTGACTTGTGGAGCTAGCTGAACTAGTGAAGGTGAGAGGAGAGTGCTCAATATATAGAAAAATAAGGGCATATAAATCCAAGAGGTGCATTAACTCCTATACCCATAAAAGGTGGGAGGTTATCACCTACTTGGTAAATGAAAAAACATGTGAGATAACCTCCTTAGGTGAAGACAAAGAAGAGGTGACATAAATCCAAAATAAGGTGAGAAACCCAACTACCCCATAACCTACCTAGGTAGAAACAAAATAGTGGTTATGAGAGGTGGCACAACAAGCCAAAAAAGGATGTGTAACTCAACTACCCATGTGTGGGGAGAGGGTGACACATATAGTTGATGTATTTCGCAACATGTCCTCATATTAAACACACCTAATAAACCTAAGCAAGCTTAAATAATATGTGTAGGAAAAAAGAAATACCCCTAACATAAGGAAAATAAAAAACCTACACTAACACCCCCCCTTAAGCATAGCTTAGGTGGGTGAAAATATGGGTCCTGGAAAATGAAGCCATGTTAGGTACCCATGTACATAGAGAATATCCCCCACAAGAAGAATCCCCCCAAAAAAAAGTGGAATAGCCCCCCTAAATAGAGATAGTAGAATGAAGAACTAAGAAGCCCTTCTTGAAGTAGAGACCTGCCGCACCCCAAGCAAGGCTCACAGATGAAGGAACTTGCTCTCTGTGAAGGGTTTGGTGAAGATGTCTGCAGTCTGCTCTGATGTAGAACAATACTTAAGATCAATGATGCCTTCCTAAATCAGCTCCCAAATGTAGTGCATATGCATCTCAATGTGTTTCGTCCTCTGATGATGAACTAGATTCCTTAAGATTGGATTCTGCAATAACTGAAACAAGATCTGTTGATGGTAGTAGATCATATAAACTCCACTCAACAAATGATTGAAAATAAAAATAGTAGAATGGAGAAGAAATTTGAAAGAGAGAAAGAGAGAAAATAGAGTGGAAGGAAAAAGAATACCCTCAAAGAGATCCAATGGTAGATGTTCGAAACTAGATGTAGAAGGTGGTCCACGATCATCGAACAACACTCCTCCCTTTAGGAAGAAACACACCAAAAGTGTATGCACACTTTCTCCCCACTCCTGAAAGGAATATGTATGAAAAAAGTGCAGAATGAATGAAGTCTTTGAAGTTAGCTCAAGTATCCCCATGTCGATGTTGAAAGTTGCCATAATCAAATCAGGCATTCTAGGCCACATTGTTGAAGATGACAAATTAGAATCTCCTAGAGAATGATGTAGAGCATAATCCAAAGACTCAAATATCTCCTTTGAAGAAGTCTCCTCCAAATGATGCTCCAAAGTATTCACACTCATGTCAAACTGTAAGGACCGTTGAGTGCAAAGAATGAAGAGGAGGATCAAAGTGATCCCTCACAACATCTAAAGAAAATTTGACTTCATTGTAGAGAAGATGAATATCATCAATAGTTCCCCCCAAATATTCAATATGTGTCTCTATAAACAAGTCTAAAATACCTATCAAGAGATCATCCAAAGTTGATTATGAAAGATAATGAGTATCCTGCTGCAAAGAATCACTAGAAACTTTCAAAGAAGCATCTCTAGAATCTGAGGTAGCAATAGTAGATGGTGATGGGGTATTAATGAATTGATCATCCACACAAGATGTGTCCACACAACATGGGAAAAAATAAGTCTCAGTATCATCCACAATAGCCTGGTTATCCAAGGAAACATCACTTTCATATGAAGATCCAATGTCTCCATACAATTGTTGGATGATGGTCCATGCAGTGAAGGGCACTTAGTGTGCTCTATGTGATGTAGAGTATCCTCAGAAATAGTAAGACATATTAGTCCATAGACCATGTCATTATTGTTAAACCATGCATTTTTCTGATCATAGTCACTGGGTCCAGGAACAAGTCCTAGGAGATAGGGTAGTAGATCCTGCTCAAGGCATTGATTCTTTATCCCTTGTTTCCAAGAAAAATAGTTCTCTAATGTTAACTTGACAACAAAAGGATGGAAATAAGTTTCAAGAGACATGCTTAACCCACCCATAAATGGAACTTTATCTTAGTTCGTGATTACAAATTGTTTGTATAATTCCCCCAAGATTGATACAAAAAATTCACTTTAAATGAATGTAAAATAGAGACATCAAGAGACACCTCCCCTTTCCACTAGTATCAAAAATTACCCCCCCCAGATATTACAATGTTGACACTTTATGATTAGTGATTTTACAAGGATTTTCCAAATAGCAAAGCTTATAAGGCTCTTTATAGCCAAAATTACTATTATACCTGGCATAACCACCCCATTTTATTCTGGAACAAAATGGGTCCCCCTTTTCCTTTTGTTTTTTTTCATCACCTTTCGTTGTTTGGTTGGGTCTTAGGAGTTATTTTGTTTTCCTCCTAAGGTTTGTCTTTTTTTCTATCGGAATCAAATCCAGATCTAAATCTGAACATTGAACTCTGACAACATTTCTCGTTCGGGTTCCATCCTGACCCTGACTCTACCTTTCCCTTTGTTTCTTTTTCGGTTGGTTGTTTTCCTCTCCATTTTGTGTCTCGTGTCTTAGGAGTTTCCTCTCTTCCTTGGGTCTTTTTTTTTGTTCCGGCGGATGCGGGATCAAGACTTACATTGAACTTGGGAATGCCTTCCAAGTTTTGTTTCTGTTCCTTTCCCGGTTCTGGTTCTGCCTCTTTTTTTTTCTTTTGCCTTTGGAATTTTTTTGTTTTGCTCTAGCAGACACGGAACCGGAACTGGAACCGAACCCTAAAATTTTTTAAAGTTTCAATTTCAAGTTTCGTTCCGGTCTCGGTTCTGCAGGTGTTGTTCTTTTTGCTTTTGTTCCTTTTGTTTTGGCGTGGGGTTCTTTCCCCCTTTCTTTTTCTTCCTTCATCTTTTTTTTCGTCGTCTTTTTGGGTGATGTTGGAGGCGGGACCAGAACGGAACCCGAACTTGAAACTTTAAAAAGTTTCAAGGTCAGATTTGACTCCAGTTCTGGTTCCGCTAGGTTCATTTTTCTCCGATTCTGATCACTCGGTCGAGTGTCGGGTTTTGTTTTTGTTTTGCATCATTGCCTTTTTTCAGGGTCGGAGCCAGAACGATGATGTATGTGAGGTTAGTGATCGGTTTGTGTCTTTCCCCCATTTTGACTCTGGTCTCGGTTCCATCTTGGTTCTGCCCCCACCAGTTTTGAAGGTAAGTATGTTTCTGGTTCCATCTTGGTTCTGCCTCTACCAGAGTTTGATTTCTTCTTGAATGAAGGATATATGAAAGGTGGGATGAGAAAAGATATATTTTATATGCTTTGAGGACTAATGGATTCATTTGTGTTACAAGATCAAATCATACGCTTGATGATATCTCTTAATGAAGTCAATTAGGAAGCATACCTCAATCAGATTTGGCATAAAATTCCTCAAAGAAGAAAGTCGGTGAGACCCTCTTGATGTCTTGCTGACTAGCAGTGCATTCTATTCAACAGGAAATATACCAGTCGCCCAGCCATATCAGTCGCCATGAGTTTTTATGTATCTCTCCACTTGGAAAGAAGTCACATCACCCCTTCTACACAAGGTTAGCATCGGGGAGAGTTCCTGTCAATAGATGGAGGTCTCGGTGAAAGGTGATGCCTTTGGCATAAGGTCTGGCCAAAGGGGTGAGGTCTTGGTGAAACGAGGTGTCATCGAGGAGATGTCTTGCTGATGGTTGTTAGTCACGCCGAAGGATTCTCCCTTCGGTGTAGTGTTTTGAGCTCAGCGAAAGGTGTCACCGACCAAGTAGGGTCTCCCTGAAATGAAATGAGCTCGCTGAAAGGAGGCATCATTGCTATGAGGTCTAGTTGAATAATCGTGGTCTCACCGACAGAAGGGTGGCTTGGTGTAATGTCTCACCGATTGAGGGGAGTCTTGTCGATAGTGATGGATTTTCCAATAGAAAAGGATATCAGTATGACTCTTAGCACCTGCTATGACCTCCTGCAGACTGAACAATGTCTTGCCAATAGTGAATGAGTCTACTGTGGACTTCGGAAAGACCTCTTACCGAAAGCAATTCTCTGGGTGACAATTTTGGGATATCGCTATGACTCTAGCCGCTCGCTATGAACTCTTGCCGACAGTTGTATGCTATGTCGATGCTGCTGTAGAGTATAATAGCATTGGGGAGACACGACAAGTGTCTCACCGACATGCGATTCCTTTTGAGTAGCCTTTGACTGACTGGAAAGCCTAAGTGGCATGCATTCAACCAATCAGAGGGAACTAAAGGTGAACCATTGGTAGTTTACTGATTGACTATCCTTGTGAGCAAGATCAACAGAGCATAAATGAAATGGATTTACTCTGAGATCAAAAGCGATGGAGTAGCTCAGTGAAAAATGGTGTGGAGATCTAACGGGAAAATCTGATGTTACTTCCAGAGGAGGTCAACATACAGAAAGATCTAGAACAGGAGAAAGGCAGAAAGGAAGAAACCACGAGTCTTAGTGACAGCTGTGGTGTCTATTGGCGAGGGGTAGATTGACATTTATGATTATTAGAACAACCACATTCAAGGAAGCTCTGAAAGAAGTTCGAAGGTGGACACAGAGGCTAGAAGTTAATGCTATGGTTGTAAAAGATCTAAAGGCTTCTCCTGAGGGCGATCCTTCATCGACATGGATAGCAGTGATGCACATTGAATGCGATCAGCTTTATTCCCAAAAGATCTAAGGGTCGACTTTGCTGCAAACCGACAAACATTGTAAACCCTAAAACAAGGCTAATATTTTGTAAAACCCTAAAGAGGGGCCAACTTTCTTTTTGGCACATTCTGTATAAATGGCACCTTTTCCTCTTAGTTAGAAGCCATAGATTTTCTTTTTTAGAGGGTGGTAGTAGTAGAAAAAAAGGACAGATAGATATTTCAGGGATAGACATAGATTTTCTAGCAGTAGGGATTTTCTGAAAGATAGAGGAGATAGAACTACATCCTGTTTCTTTGTAATGGGAGCTTCTTTTGTCTTCTTAGTTAAGAGTTAGATTCAGTATAGACAGTGATGTATCTTTCAATTTTTCTTAGTGTAGATGGAGATGACTTGGAGTCATGGATTTTTTGTACACTGGTGATTGTGCCAGATTTGTAAATGTTGTTTATCTATTTCACAAATAGTAGAAGCAACCAGATTTAAATCTACTTCACATTATGCTTCAGAATGGTATTTATCTTGGGTTAATCATTTGATTTGAGAAGATTTCAAGGAATGAAACTTTATTTTATGTTTTTTCTAAATGGTGATTTCCAATCTGTTGTTGAAGTTAGCACTGTGAATGAATGAAACTATGTGTTAATCACAAGTTAATTTTTTTCTCTAGTTTTAGTTAGCAATTCCTTGGAAGGTAACAAGTCTGGTTAAGTTGGATGAATTATTATTCTCTACAGTTCCAAAGCTTTGATCTATCTTTTTCTATTTTTTTAAAAACCCCAGTTAAAGTAGGTTTGAATTTATGTTTGATCTTAGAACAATCCATAAGCTCAACACCAGCAGGCCCCTTGAACATTATAGTTCACATCAACCATTGAGTGAAATCAGCATAGTTGAGAACAAATTACCAAGACCTTGGGAGTTAGATATCCATGTGTTATTCTTTCTCTTTCAGGAGAGTTGAATAGTAATATTCTGTTTACTGTTGTTGTGCTCGTCAAAACCATCAACAATTAAAATATTTGATACAAATTAATTTTGAAATAAAATCTGAAAAAGAGAGCCTTGTAGTTGTGATTTACCCTTCAATATCTTTCTTACACCTTTTTCTTTTTGAAAAAAATAGATTACAAAAGTGAAAGATATGATTTACTAAAAGGTAAAAAAATGCAGCAGATTCAACTTGTAATATCTGATAGAAAGTGACAATTTTTTTATCAATACCTTCGTGAATCGAAAGTGCTCCTTTTCAGCTTTTCGTCAAGTATTGATTTGCGAAAATTTGACACCCGAGGAAAAAGTTATGCAACTTTGAAGAACAGTGCAAAAATTGCCCATTATAAACGACTCACGCCTATTTTTGACTTGATTTCTACACAATTTATCAACTTTTTGCAAAATGTAGTGACTACCCAAATGGTTTTTCGACTATGGGAATAAAACCCAAAAATCATTTTTTTTTGCAAATGAGTGAAAGCTGGAATTTTCAAGTCAAAATGAAAATGGCTCCAGTAAAAAATTTAGAAAAAAATTTACTTTGATTTTTACTGTGTCCTCCAATCTCTAATTTTGGTGAAGTAAAAGTCAATCTTGACTTTCTAAAGCCTTTTGGACACTCTGGAAATACTGAAAAAGCCTCCAATATTACCAAAAATCTGCAATCACCCAGATCGCATAGGAACACATACATATATAAACTAGATTAAACAGATGTTTATTTTTCCTTTAAACTGTTATGATTCTCCAGGTCATTCAAGGATGCAAGAGAAGAGCATACTTGGTTTTTGAGGAAAACTTCAATAGTATATTAGTCTCAAATCTCTCAAAAAAAACTTGGAAAAAATAATGAGCTATACCAGAAAAACCCGCTCTAATACCATGTTAGATTCTGCGAGAAGCAAGAATCGAGCCAAGATCTGATGTCGGTCGTAGATCACATGCAACTTCACTCAATAGATGATTGAAGATCAAAATAGCAAAATGAAGAGAAATATGAAATGAGAGAAAAAATAGAGATGAGGCAAGAGAAATTGCAGAATACTCTCAATACTCCCATGAAACAATCACCGAACTAGCTGAACTAGTTGAACTTGTGGAGCTAGCTAAACTAGTGAAGGTGAGAGGAGAGTGCACAATATATAGACAAATAAGGGAAAATACATCCAAGAGGTGCATTAACTCCTATACCCATAAAAGGTGGGAGGTTATCACCTACTTGGTAAATGACAAAACATGTGGCATGACCTCCTTAGGTGAAGACAAAGAGGAGGTGGCACATAAATCCAAAATAAGGTGAGAAACCCAAATACCCCATAACCTACCTAGGTAGAAACAAAATAGTGGTTATGGGAGGTGGCACAACAAGCCAAAAAAGGATGTGTAACTCAACTACCCATATGTGGGGAGAGAGTGACACATGTAGCTGATGTATTTAGCCATTTGTCATCATATTAACCACACCTAATAAACCTAAGCAAGCTTAAATAATATGTGTAGGAAAAAAGAAATACCCCTAACATAAGGAAAATAAAAAACCTACACTAACAATTGGTACCTTGGGCACAAAGGTTGGTAACAATTTGATATATGTACATCTACCCCAGATCACCATCCATGGGTATAAAGATGATTACATGAAATTTAATTATTTGTTCTCCATGAAATTAGTTAGAAAAATGGAAGGTGATAAAGACAAAAGATTATCCCTGGAAGTAAAAAGTGCCATTAGGCCAATGGGAGGCTGGTACATACAGTTCCCAACTTACTTCTACATTAGAGTGGAGGGATTTGATGGACATCCATTCATACTACCCAGGTATCCTACAAATAAAATATTTTTACTAAAATTGGTGAGACAATTGAAACCATCTCAGGCTCTTTATAGCCATGCTCGCAAGAAGGCCTCTTTTAGATTTCCCATTACAATAGGAAATTATAAGTGCAGTGTAATTAAAGTAACTAACTTGTGTGAAGAAGAGTTGAGGACATACCATTTTGAACAGTTCCCACTCTAGAGAGTGTATTATGATATTGAAGGAAATATTGCTAAAAATATAGCTATTTTTTGTGCTCATGTGTCACATCTAAAAGATTATTGGCTTAACTGTGAAGATGAGCATGTGGTAAGAAGAAGAAAATATGAAAGAATGTCTCTAAAATTTGCTCGAATGCTCAAGCTTTATAATATTCCAGATCAGTTGGAAGAAGATGATGGCCAGGTGTTGAACAAGTTCTACAATGAAGACAATGTATATGATGAACCCATTCCAAACCCAGTCATTGATGACAAAGATATGGCATCAATTGATGAGTTCACCGGACCAGTCTTAAGGTATACTCAACACTGGATTGATGAATTTTGCAAAGATTTGAGGGAAAAAGGAATTGATCCTATCTTCTCAGAAGATAAAAGGAGGAAGCAAAGAGATGATATAGCATTTGAAAGTGGAGAGCCTACCAAGAAGAGAAGAAAAAATAGTAAGGAGGCTCCAGGTATAAGAATTGAAGAAAGAACCCCTGAAACTACAAGACAAGAAGTTCCCATAAAACCATCTTATAAACAGAAAGATGTAGAAATAGATAAAGATAAATCAAAAGAAAGACCTAAAGGTGCATCTTCTTCTACAATAAAACCAAGAACAAGAGTGGTTATTGATGAAGGAACAGGAGCAACAGAAAATTCTTGGCGCTCAAACAAGGTCTGCATCTCAAAGGGGTGCAACATTGTTTACTTCTCCCCCTTTTGTTAATATGGCTAGTGTGAAAGAAGCATTGGGAGGGACTCCTATAGCTTTAAAAGAAATTTTTGAAGAAGATTAAGCTAAAATTAAAGAACAAATGGACAAGTGGGGTGCTATGTGGGAGAAAGTGAAAGAAAATAAATCTAAAGACAAACCCATGGTACACCTAGTGATAGATGAAATTCAGGATACAGGTTCTAACCCCATAAATATTGAAGAAGAGTTTATTCAAGGAACACTCACATCAAAGGTAGGAAACCCTAGTGTACTTGAAATGGAAATAGGGGATACTGTAGGGCAAGATCCTATTGATGAAAGAATTGTTGAAGATACTCTTGATTCCCAGCCTTCACTTGGGAATGTGCCAAATTTTGATGAACAATCACAGGTCTTTGAAGAACCAAAGAAAGGCCATGATGAAAATGAAATTGAAGTTGAAGAAGAGGAAGCTACACAATTTTCAAAAGAAAGAATTGAAAATGAAGAGAATCCTGATCTAGCAATAAATAAAAAAGATAATGTTCAGAGAGATGAAGTGGAAAATCTAAATAGATAGGAAAATATAAGTCTTCAAATAGAGGAGACAATGTCAAATCCTACTAATCTTGAATCTATGCTAGATATCATTGAAGAAATTCCCATTTTAGACAATGTGAAAAGTCAAAGAGAAGAAGTTCCTGAAACAAGTGGTAAACAGGAACAAAGAAATTTTATAGAGGTGCAACAAGATGATGTTACTCCTGAATGGTTAATCAAGGAATTAGCTTCTCCAATGGAAGTGGAAATATTTCCTCTAAATTTGAATAATTTCATGCAAGAAGTAGATACTCCTAAACCTATGTGCAAAGCAAAGACAAAACATGTCATACAAAGAAGTGTAGATGGTAACAAAATTATCCAAATAGCTACTCCAATAGTTGATAGGGATAGACATGAAATAATGCCTAAAGAGTATAAGATAACAAGTATTAACCTTGGACACTCATCTTGGTAGCAAGAGTTAGAGGAAATAAAAGTGAATTTAAATGCTACTGTTGCTCGAGTGAAAAAATACAAATAGAAGAAAAGAGAATTGAAAGAATGAGTTGCTACCTTGGAACATTTTATAAAGTCATTAACTTTATCTGGTTGAGAGCAAGCTAAACTACCCCAACATCCAGTGTTGATGCCACAAGAACAAGTAGATGCAATTACAGCAGTTTGTCATAAAATGAATATGTTTGAAGAATGGATTGAATATTGGGTAAAGCAAGGAGAATAATTTATTACAGATGTAATAAGGATGTACAAGGAAGCATACCACTGTTCAGAGAAATTGAAAGATTTGAAGACGAATGTGGACTTTGCCAATAGCAGATCACTGAAGAAAGGCGAAGCATTGAAATTCTCATGCAATTAGATATCCAAGGGTTAATACAGAGTGATGTAATATCAGAACGTGAAATTCCATTGCTAGAAAAATGGAAGAAATAGTTGAAATGGGAAGGTGACATGATAATAGAATGTATTGAAGGATTTGAAAATCTCATCGTAGAATGCAAAAAATTGATGAGTGAAAATAAAAATTTATTGAAATACTAGCACGTCAAGGTTTCTATCCCCAAACATTAGGATAGGAAGGAAAAGAAGCTAAAGCTTCAAGGAATGGATAGAAAGAATAAATAGAGATATTTTTCAATTGCTAACAAGGGAGGTCATTGATGAGATAATACAATGCAAAAATACTATATTCAGATATGAAGTAGACAAGGTGCAGAAGAATGATATCATACTCCAAGTAACTGAATAATATATTACTCTCAAGCTCACTTGGAAAGCAATGCAAGGGATTCCAAAAGAATGCATGTATCAAGTATTAAGTGCTTTATGAGAGTATCAGTTGAAGAAAGGTGAAGGAAGAATATTGGAGCCCAAGTCATGAGTGAAAAGGGAAAGAACCAGATACCGGATATTGGAAGTGTGATGAAGTTTATTTTGTTTCAATTTTGAGTTTGCAAGTTGATCCCAGTCTTAGTAAATACTCTTTATTCAAGTGTTTTGTAAAGGAGCTGGTGTTGTACTGTTTTTGCACACATGCCTCGCTAAAAGCGAGGACCCTCTCTCACTTTGAATTTTGGTGTTTTGTCCCTTTGATTTTATGGATTTACCTTGCCTTGGCATGATCTTAAAGTGTTCATCTTGCTTGCCTAAGTGTTTTCCCTAAGTTGCATGTTGAAAATATTAAGTTCTAGGCTCAATTTGGGTTTTTGCGCCAGTTTGGGATTTTCCGCCCCATCCGGATTTTCTTGGATTTCATTAAAAGTTTGGCTTTCTCTACTTTATACCATGGTTCAGAGATTTCTAGCCTTCATGGAATTCCGCTTGGGCCAGATTTTTCTGGAATTCCATCTTGCCGTCAGTTTTCTGAATTTAGTTGGTTTTTTTGGAGGTTTATGCCATTATGCTCTATCATTTGGCATTCTCTTGAGTTGAGGTATTAAATCTTCTTGTGCTTTGGCATTTTAATCTTGCTTGGAGTTTTAATTCCTATGTATTTGGGCATTTCATGGCTTGCTCTATGCGTTCATGGTCAAAATTTAGGGTTTCATGCCTAGGGCATCCTCCATTGCATCTTAGTCTGCTTTCGAATGAACCTAGAATTCGAAGAAGATCTGTAGGAGGTTTAGGTTAGACTAGTTCCATGCCCAGGGTCCCTAAATTTGTGATCTTTGATCAATTTGAGTGAATTCATGTGAGATTGCTGATATTCAGGTTTTCTTTTAGCTTCGGTATTTTCCTGCGTTGGAAGATTTTCCCAACTTTTCGTTTTCTCCTGTTTTTCCTAAACTTCATAGTTTTCCAGAGTTTTGTATGCTTCACAGATTTTCGCTCCCTCCTGATTTTCCTGAAAGCCCTTCGTTCCTTTATTTTTTTGAAATCTGCAGGCTATCACTTTGTTTGTGGAAATCCATCCCGTGCAGATTTCTCAAGAATTTGGTGGAAAACGAAGAATGTGAGATAGCATGATTTCTAAATGAATGACTATGTAATTTATGATTAATTTGAGCTATTTTAAGATCTCTCATGTTGTTTCTTGGTTGATAATGATCGGATTATGTTACTTATGGGGTGTTTTCATGTTTTTTTCATTGGAATCCGCTTGGCCTAGATTTCCTCAAAAATTCCCCTCTAGCCTGGATTATGCAGAAGGCTTGAAATCCCGAACTGTGTAGTTTGCACTTTAACGATGTTTCTAGGTTGATTTTGATCTTTGCTTGAATTTGTTTGGTTGATGAATATGTTATTTGTGATGGGCTAATTATGATCTTCATGTTATAATAGATATTATTAATGGTGGTTTTTGTTGAGTGCAAGCTAAATTCAATCTTGGTCAGCAAGGAAATTCAAAATACTTGTTACTCCACCCCTTGGCTGACTTGGTGAGGTGCGCTCAGGATAAGAATGAAAGGAAGTAGTTAATATTGGGCTGCATTGAATCTTGTGCATTAGTCAAATTGCATTAAAGATCCCAGGCCAACCTGGATTGAGTTCAAGCATTTAATGCTAATTTTTTTTATTTTGAATTCTCCTTGGGCCGACCTATTTTATGGCCATTTATTATTGTAAACATTAGTTGGGCTGACTTTTTTGTGGCTATTTTATGATTGTAAATCCCAGCTTGGCCGAAATGCTTTGGAAGTTCCTATAAATTGGGCATTTTGCCTCATTTGTAAGATATATAGAATAGAGAACATAAAATAGAAAGACAAATAGTTTTTAATTAAGTAGTAGATCAGAGGTAGAAATTAGGTCATTCTGAGCAAGTGCTATAATAGAACATTGGAATTGTTGTTGTAATTCAGTGATTCAATACAATTGAAGACATTGTGATTTTCTAGTGATCTCTTTTGTGTTGACTTATCTTGCATGGTTCTTATGATTCTATCCTTCAAATTGCTCAAGGTTATTAGATATATGTTAGATTTATATTTAGATCCAATTCAATGGTGTTCATGATTTGATGCTTGAAGTGTTTGCAATAATCCCTGGTCCATACTTTTTCCAGCTAGCTGATTGTTAGTTGCTTTGCAAAGTTAGCCTGGACCTTTATATTCATTGTGCTTAGTTCAGTTGTGGAGATTTATTCATTTCAATTGTAATTGGGTTGTCTTGGATGAATATTCATGATCTAAAAATCTTAATACCTTAGAAGATTGCACTATTTCTGTGAGATTGTAGATTTATCTGGGTTAAGCAGGAATTAGTTTATGAGGGATTGGTCCATTTCAAGTATTTCATCATTTGCATTGTTAATCTTAGGAGTAGTTAATTTTAGGAATCTCTCTGAAACCCTAACCTTTTTTTATTTCTTTATTATCTGGGCTAGATTTAGGATTGAAGTATCATCACATTGCCAAATTTGATAAGTTAAATATTTAGTATTTGCTTGTAGCAAGGTCCCTTTGTGATTACCAACATTTTCACATTTATCACTAAGTTGTTTACGCATTGTCAAGACCTAACATTAGAGACCTTGGGGTTATCTCTTGAGGCTTGCTAATAGAGATTTACCTTTCAAGAGAGATAGGATATTATATTCTATCTGAGTTGTTGTTGTGCAAAACACATCATCAACAGATTGGCACTAGAAGGAGGGTCTAAATAAGCTAAGCTGGATCAATTTTTGTCTGCCATCTCTCCCAAAAGATTCAGAAGAAGAACCAAATCCACTCCAGGAGAGGAGGAATTTCAAGAATTACCAGTCCCTACTAGGTCAAGAAGGACCAATAGAAGGGGAGAATCATCATCCACCCAACCACCTCCATCATCTCCATCATTCTCATCTTCATCAGGTTCATCTCCATTTGAGTCTGAGGACATTCCCATCCAACAACCTCAACCAACCTTAAATTATCCATTACCGCCCCCACCTCCACCAATGGATTTCCTAGCTAATAACCCATCTCCATTGACCTTTGCTAATTACAATGTCATGCCCAAGAACCCTGAGCACTTCTACTCAAAGTTCCATGTCAATGATCCCAATAGAACTACTGAGGAACACATCAAGATCTTTCAGACTAGCCTTAAGGATAGGGAAATCAATCATGAGGATGTATCATGTAGGCTCTTTCCTTATTTCCTAGGGGAAGATGCATTCTATTCGTATAATCACTTATCTTTCAGGTCTATACAACATTGGACTGAGCTAGAGATTGCATTCCTGTAGAAGTTTAGGATTCCCATTAGTCCCAATGAGCTCTATCCCTAGTTCACTAATTTTAAAAGAGAATTCCATGAGCCTATAGGGTCCTTTAACAATAGATTTCATCATGCCTATACCTGACTACAGGCTCCCTATGTTGTTGATGAAGCCACTTCTTTAGAAGTCTATTATGAAGGTCTTGGTAGTCTGACAACCACCTTCATGAAATGGAGAAACAATCCTCCTAATACCCTACTTAATGCATATGCAGAGGTTGTAAAGGTTAGCACTTCCTTAAGACAACATTTTTCTGGACCTTTACCATCATTAGGACCCGCTGCTCACCCTGGACAGATCCCAGCTCTCAATCGGGCTCTCACTAATCATACTCCAATAATGAATCTAGTTCCTCAGTTGCCTATGGTCCATCACCTAGGGCCTCCAGTGAGTCAAGTGCCACCCATAGTCAGCAACCCCCAACAAAATGCAAATCAACCTCTTCATCCACAATCTCATGCTATCTATCCCCCATATCTATAGAATTCTGAAGTTTTGAACCAATCATTAAATACCAACACTATAGTAGGATATCCCCAAAATAATGTGAGCCAACCTCCATATAGAAACCCTGACCAGGAGAGGCTAGATGCCTTGACCGAACAAGTGAAGAAGATGAATATGGAGGTAACTTACTTGAGGAACCAGAACAGTCAGTTGCAAGCTACTCAAAGAAATATGCAGTCCAATCAGAGCAGAGAAAGTCAAGAAAATCAACAAGGACAACATTTTGATAGGGGGAAACATCATGACAGAGGGTATAGTAATGAAAAAGGATATAATAGTGATAGAGGACAAAATTATGATAAAGGACAATCCTCCTCAGGCCAGAACTTTGATAGAGGTCAAGTCAATGGACAAGGTTTTGACAAGTGACAGCCACCCAAACTAAATAGGACTTGGAATATGAGGTCTAACAATGGAGGAGTCCCTACCCCATTGGATCAACCAATCAATTAGCTAGTCAACCAAGAGAAGTCTCATAGTGGTGTCTATTTAGCTGAAGTTGCTTTATCAGGATGGTGTAGGCTCCATAAAATGAGTCAGTATTCTGAATTAGATTGTCAAGAATTCCAGACAGCAGCTTCAATCTTCTAGTATGAAGTGGAGAATAATGTAGGTAGTTAAGAGATGGTGCCATCCACTCCCTATGATTCACCAATGTTGGTACTGAGTCATGCTCCTTTTCCACAAAGAAAAGACAATGTGCTTGAAGAGGAATTAGACCGGCTCAAGGAAGAGGTAGATCAGGAGTGCACTGGAGATGAGATTTCACAGTTTTTTGAGGAAGATCCAGCGAATGAAAATCACCCCCTAGATGAAGAAGAAGCTTATGTTGAAGAGGTATAGACTTTCCAAAGGCCTGTCAAGAAGTATGATTTAAGATACATGCCACATAGACATCCACAAGCTGGAGGCCCCTTCACCACCTCCATCCCTCCAAACAACTTCACAACACCTCTAGATCCTAATGCCAACAATAATCCATCATATCCTTTGGTGTCGAGGCAGTATTTATCTAAAGATCAAGGAAAAACACGGATGGACATGTCAAAAGGAAGGAGTGTTGAAGCAAGCAAAGATAGGGTGGTGGACTATCCAAAAGAGGCCTCTGCTAATCTGAGTGAAGAACAATTGGCCATATATGTTGTAGAAGAACTCAAGAAGCTAAAGGTAAGTCTCTCTGCATTTGAGTTATTGAGAGTTCCAACCATTAGGACCATTAGGAATGTAGTTCTAGGAGCTTATAATGCAAATTCCATATCACAAGATAAATCAGTTGATGAAAGTATCAATAAAGTATCTAGCTCCCAAATAGTAGGAAGGCAGAATCAGACTCGTAATCAAGTTCATATGCCTACTGGAGATAAGGGAAAAGAGAAAGATAGAACTTAGGTTGCTCAAGTAGATACTCCCTAAACTCTGTTTCAAGGGAAAATGGAGACTCCTCCATTCCTGATTTCTGTCTATATATTTGGTAAACACTTGCACAATTGCTTGTTCATTTCCGGTGTTTCTACCAATGTAATTCCCTTTGGTGTATTTCAAGCTTTGGGTATTACTCTTGTTGATTCCCAAAAAAAAGTTACACAATTGGATAGAATTGAAGTTAATGATGTAAGGGAATTAAATATGATTCATATGCAGGTTGTTTTTTATCCTAGGATTCAGCAGGTCATTAATATACAAGTGGCTGATATACCTAATGCTTATGGCCTAATTCTGGGAAGAGACTTTACCAGGGCCTTGAATGGATATGTCTCTACTGATAACTCTTAAATGTGGCTTCCCTAGAAGGGAGCACCAAACCAGATTAGAATTGAAAGGGAACCTAGGATGAAATACATGATTATAGAGTATCAGAACACTTCCAATGAAATTCTGATAACAGAGGTGAGCATGGGAAATTATGTGCTTAAAGCCCCTTTTGATGAGTCATATGTAGAGGAAGTCCTTATGTTCCACACTATGCCTATTGATCTCACAACAGAATCTAGTAGTACTGAAGCCTTGGTAGAACCAGTTGAAAATGAAGATGATCTTGAAGATAGATAGCTCAGTTTACTAGATAATTTCTAGGAATTCATTCAAAAATTCATTGAGGATCAGATTCAATTGGTAGGGAAATGAATTTCAAAGATTTTCTTTAGCCAAATTGGTGCAAGGTCCATAATGCCTCCCATTTTGAACTAGATTGTTGCTTATGCCAGACTACAATAGAACAGGTGCAGAAGTGTATCAACCCCACTCCAGCAATCAAAATTAATATACAAAATTTCCAAGAGCACCCTAAGGAGAAGAAGGTCATGCTTTTTGAAGAACCATCCAACAGCAACAGTGCAAGAGATACAAGGAAATCTATAGTTGTTTATTGTTGAACTTTAAGATTCAATGGATCCAAATCAAAGCAAGGAGCTGGGGTAGGATTTGAGCTAATTAGTCCAAGAGGTAAGACATTCTTTGTTTCTCATAGACTTCAATTTCATTGTATGAATAATGTAGCAGAATATGAGGCTTTGGTCCATGGGTTGTTAATGGCATTAAAGAAAAAGGGTCAAGATCTTGCAAGTTTTCAGGGATTCTGAGTTAGTAGTCAAGCAAGTTAGGAGACAATACTCTTATCATGATAGAAGAATGACCAATTATAGACACAGAGTATGGGACCTTATTGAAGGGTTTGATGCCTTCAACATTCAGTTGATCCCATGAAGTAAAAACCAGACAATTGACTCCCTTGCTTAGGAAGCTAGTACGTTGCAACCTCTATCTCTTTTTGGATTGAAGAAGTTTACAGTGGAACTGACCCTATTACCTTCAGTGCCTAACAATGTCACCAACTTCCAGATGTTTGAGGATGATAAGCATATTTTAGATTTTATCACAAGTACGAATGTTTTTTCTTCTCCAATTATAGATGAAATTGAACTCCAAGAAGCAGAAATGGATTTGGAAGGAGTACTTAATCCGAAGATGAACACTATTCCTAGAGGAATGGTGCAATTAGAGAGGATTTTTTATCTAGATAAGGTCAAAGATCAGCAACAAGATACCAAGAAGGATTCCATCGGTAGACAATGTGAAAAGTATAATATGGGAACTCATGAGGATGCCAAGAATGTCTTCATTGGAAAAGTATGCACTCCAAAAGAGAGGAAAGGAATAATTGACGCATTACATAGATATCCAGATGTGATATCCTGGAGTTATGAAGACTTGAAGACCTATGACACATCAATTATAACTCATACTATCCCTCTCAATCTAGGAGTGAAACCTTTCAAATAAAGGAAAAGGCCCATCAATGCTCTTCTGGAACCCATAATAATTCAGAAGGAAGTGCAAAAGTTGTTGTCTACAAGGATCATATTTCCAGTTAGACACTCCACTTGGGTGGCGAACCTGGTTCCTGTAAGGAAAAAAAATGGAGAAATCAGGTTATGTGTAGATTTTAGGAACCTGAACAGAGCATCAGAAAAGGATAATTATCCAATACCTTCACTGGATGAAGTACTTCAAATTGTCAATGGATCTCAGATGATTCCTTTCTTGGATGGCTATTCAGAATACAACCAAGTCATGGTGCAGTATGAGGATAGGCATAAAACTGCTTTCACCACCAAGTGGGGAACTTTTGCATACAGGAGGATGCCCTTTGGTTTGATTAATGTTGGAGCCACATTTCAGAGGGCCATGGAAATTATGTTTAAGGACATAATCGGTAAATGCATAATCATTTATATGGATGATCTTACAGTCTTTTCCAAGAAGAGAGGTGATCATATCACATATTTGTGTAAAGTGTTTTAGAAGTGCAAGGAATTTGGTATATCTCTCAATCCAAAGAAATGCATCTTTGGAGTCACAGAGGGAAAGTTGTTGGGGAATGTTATCTCTGAGAAAGGAATTTTCATTGATCCATAATGAGTGGAAGCAATACTCAAGATCCCACGACCTACTAGCAAGAAAGAAATGAAATCATTCTTTGGTAAAATCAACTTTGTAAGGAAGTTCATCACTAGATTCGCTGAAATAGTCAAGCCACTGAATGCAATGCTGAAGCAAGAGGCCAAAGTTGAATGGAATACATAAGCTAAGGAAGCATTTGCAGAGATACAAAGGGCTATTGTTGAAGCTCTGGCTTTGGTGAGTTTAGATTATGCTAATCCATTCTATATATATTCATTTGCTTTTGATCACTCCTGTGTTGGTATGTTGACTCAAAAGTCTGATCAAGGAAATGAACAACCCATAGCATTCATGAGTGCACCATTGAAAGATGTTGAACTAAGGTACCCAAAAGTTTGATCAAGGAAATGAACATCCCATAGCATTCATGAGTGCACCATTGAAAGATGTTGAACTAAGGTACCCAAGTGTGGAAAAGCAGGTGTATGCCTTAGTCAGAGCTGTAAAGAATTTTAGGCATTATATTTTTAGAAACAAAGTGTTTGCAATTGTTCCTAATCCTGCAGTCAAGTTGTTGTTGATGCAGAATGAGCTAGGAGAGCACAGAGCTAAGTGGGTAACTATGTTATAGGAGTACGATATTGAGATTCAACCCATGAAGCTGGTAAGAGGGTAAGGACTTACAAGGAAAATTGCAAAAATAGGCCCTAATATTGTAGCTCAGCATTACAATCTAGAAGATGTTTCTCCTGGTAAATGGTATGATGATATCGTTCATTATCACCTAACTCAGAGGTGTCCTAACCATCTGAATGCAATATAGAGAAGAGCATTACATTTGAAGAGTGATAGTTTCATGCTGAAGGGAGTTGTCCTGTATAAGAAAAATCATGAAGGTATCTACTTGAGGTGCTTAGGAAGGCAGGGAGTTGAGAGAGTCATGGCTGAATTTCATGATAAATATGGTACTGGCCATGGATCTGCACATGCCATTGCAAATCAGATTTTGAGGGCTAGTTATTATTGGCCTACCTTGTTCAAGGATACACACAGCCATGTCAAAACTTGCCATGTGTGCCAGATTGCAGCAACTAGGGAGAAGTATGCAGCTCTTCCACTTCAACCAGTCTTTAAGGTAAAACCTTTCACGTAGTGGGGGATGGACTTCATAGGTCCCATCAATCCACCTTCTTCTACTAGTCATAGGTGTATTCTCACCATTACTGATTACTTTACACAATGGACTGAAGCTCTTGCATGCAAATAGTGTACTTCTGAAGTAATAGATTTCATTGAATTAGGTATCATCAATCATTTTGGATGTTCTTTATCTTTAGTTTGTGATAATGGTCCTACATTTGCATCATTGAAATTTTCCAATTGGACCTTTGATCATGGAATCATAATAAATTTTGCATCCAATTACTATCCACAGGGTAATGGGTTGGCTGAGTCTTTCAATAAAAACCTCTTGACAGTCATCCGTAAATTACTAGAGAAGAATACCAAGGATTGGCACACTCAACTTAGATTTTCTCTATGGGCAGATCGCACAAGACATAAGACTTCCATAGGGACCTCCACTTATCATCTGGTGTATGGCTTGGAACCTATATTTCTAATTCAATTAAGGATCTGTACTTTACAATTCATTAATAAATATCATGATGAAGAAAACAGGCGTGAGGCCCGCCTATAGGAGTTGTTAAACCTTGAAGAAAGAAGAGATGAAGCCTTAGAGAACTTTGCTAAACATCAGGGTGTAGTCAAAAGGTGGTTTGATAGAAGAGCCAAGGTAAAAGCCTTTCGAATCTCTGACCTTGTTCTATACTGGGATAAAGCACATGACCATAAGGGAGAGCATGGTAAATTTGACAAGCATTGGCTTGGCCCTTACCAGATTTTAGAGATCCTGGGAGATAATGCTTTCCATTTGAAAACTCTCACTGGGGAGGATATCCCATTGCCTATCAATGGGTAGTATTTGAAGCATTATTTCTAGTTTTGACCTATTTTCAACTCTTTTCTTGTACATAGTTAGAGTAGGTTTCCTTTCTGTTTTGTTTGCTTTGTTTTGCTTTGGTTATAGTAGGCTTCCCTTTCTGTTTTTCTTTTGTTTGTTTTGGTTAGTATAGGTTTGATTTCAGTTTTGTGTTTTTTCTCTACTTTTTCTTTGGAGGTCTTCTTGTTTTCTTTAGAATGTGTTGCACCTACATAGTAGATATTCTTTTGTCTGGGACTTTTTTGAGTATTTCTTTGATGAACTTTAATCCTGTGTCTTGAAAGGATGGTTGAGGTCTTTGATATCATCATGCAATCTAAATGTCTGATTTAAAGAGGATGGGTTACTAGCTTGATTTGAATTTGAAGTATGCTTAAATCTTATATCTTTTATACATCTTAAAATCCCGAGGTTGCAGTAGGGTCCTTGTGAGGTCTTGTCAGGTGAAAAATATTATTTCTACTTCAGTGCCACTGTGGTTCTCAGCCCTGAGTGTGAACTTCATTGTTCACAAGTTGAAATGAAAAAAAAGTGAAAAGGAAAAGAATATCAAAAGAAAAAGAGAAAATATTGAAAATCAAAAGAATGAATTCAACTTATCAGGGGTATCTGAATATCTCTACTAGGGCTATGGATGCCTAGCTAGAAATAGAGCTATGTTTGGGAGAGTCATAACAATAACCTTGTTGGGGCTATAGACGGATGACTGGTAGTGAGGCTCTATCCAAGTTACTTTTGGAGTTAGAATCTTTAAGTAGCCTGACCTGATTGAACTTGGTTTCTGCAATAGCCTAAGGAGGGAAATGAACTCATGTGCACACACTTGGATTTTTAGTCTATGGAAGGTTCGGTCTACCTTTGGTTCTAATTCTTTGATCTTGCATTTTGATTTGTTTGTTTGATAGTGAGATCGAAACCAGATATTTTGGGTTCATGATTCTTCTCCATCGTCAAATGCTTTGGAGCATTTTCCTAGCAGAGTCGCCATTTGTTGTGCAGTTTTTTCACACATGCCCCGCTAAAAGAAGGGACCCTCTCTCGCTTTGAATTTTGGTGTTTTGGCCCTTTGATTTTGTGGATTTACCTTGCCTTGGCATGATTTTAAAGTGTTCATCTTGCTTTCCTAAGTGTTTTCCTTAAGTTGCATGTTGAAAATCTTAAGATTTGGGCTACGTTCAGGTTTTTGCGCTAGTTCAGGATTTTCTGCCCTGTTCGGATTTTCTCAGATTTCATTCAAAGTCCAGCTTTGTCTACTTTACGTCATGGTTCAAATATTTCTAGCCTTCGTGAAATTCCACTTGGGCTGGATTTTTCTAGAATTCCATCATGCCGTCAATTTTCTGAATTTAGTTGGTTTTTTTGGAGGTTTATGCCATTATGCTCTATCATTTGGCGTTCTCTTGAGTTGAGGTATTCAATATTCTTGTGATTTGGTGTTTTATTCTTGCTTGAATTTTGAATTCCTATGTGTTTGGGCATTTTGTGGCTTGCTATGTGCATTCATGGTCAAAGTTTAGGGTTTCATGCCTGGGGCATCCCCCATTGCATCTTAGTTTGCTTTCGAATGAACCTATAATTCAAAGAAGATCTATAGGAGGTTCAAGTTAGACTGGTTCCATGCCCAGGGTCCTCAAATTTGTGATCTTTGATCAATTTGAGTGAAGTCATATGAGATTTCCTATATTTAGGTTTTCTTTTAGCTTCGGGATTTTCCTGCGCTGGTGGATTTTCTTGACTTTCTATTTTTTCTTGTTTTCCCTGAATTTTGCAATTTTCCAGAGTTTTGCATACTTCGCAGATTTTCGCTCCACCTGGATTTTCCTGAAAGTCCTTTGTTTCTTTGTTTTTTTTAAATCTGCAAGCTATTGCTTTGTTCGTGGAAATCCATCCCGTGCAGATTTCTCTGGAATTTGGTGGAAAATGAAGAATTGTGAGATAGCATGATTTGTTAACGAATGACTATGCATTTTATGATTAATTTGAGCTATTTTAAGATCTCTCATGTTGTTTCTTGGTTGATAATGATCGAATTATGTTACTTATGGGCGTTTTTATGTTTTTTCACTAGAATCCACCTGGCCTGGATTTCCCCAAAAATTCCCCTCTGGCCTGGATTCTACGGAAGGCTTGAAATCCTGAACTATGTAGTCTGCACTTTAACGATGTTTCTGGGTTGATTTTGATCTTTGCTTGGATTTGTTTGGTTGATGAATATGTTATTTGCGATGGGCTAATTCTGATCTTCATGTTATAATGGATATTATTAATGGTGGTTTTTGTTGAGTGTGGGTTGAATTCAATCTTGGTCATCAAGGAAATTCTGGAGATGAAATTGAATCTATGAAAGGAAATTCGAAATAATTGTTACTCCACCCCTTGGCCGACTTGGTGAGGTGCACTCAAGATAAGAATGGAAGGAAGCAGTTAATATTGGGTTGCATTCAAGCTTGTGCATTGGTTTAAATTGCATTAAACATCCTAGGCCGACCTGCATTGAGTTCAAGCATTTAATGCTAATTTTTTTTATTTTGAATTCTACTTGGGATGACCTATTTTATGGCCATTTATTATTGTAAAAATTAGTTGGGCCAATTTGTTGTGGCTATTTTATGATTGTAAATCCTAGCTTGGCCGACATGCTTTGGAAGTTCCTATAAGTTGGGCATTTTGCCTCATTTGTATGATATATAGAATAGAGAACATAGAATAGAAAGACAAATAGTTTTTATTTAAGCAGTAGAGCAGAGGTAGAAATTAGGTCATTCTAAGAAAGTGTTGTAATAGAACATTGGAATTGTTGTTGTAATTTGGTGATTCAATACAATCGAAGACATTGTGATTTTCTGGTGATCTCTTTTGTGTTGACTCATCTTGCATGGTTCTTATGATTCTATCCTTCAAATTGCTCAAGGTTATTAGATATATGTTAGATTTAGATTTAGATCTGATTCAACGGTGTTCATGATTTGATGCTTGAAGTGTTTGCAGCGATCCCTCATCCATACTTTTTGCAGCTAGTTGATTGTTAGTTGCTTTGCAAAGTTAGCCTGGACCTTTATATTCATTGTGCTTAGTTCAATTGTGGAGATTTATTCATTTCAATTGCAATTGGGTTGTCTTGGATGATTGTTCATGATCTAAAAATCTTAATACCTTACAAGATTGCATTGTTTATGTGAGATTGCAAATTTATCTGGGTTAAGCTGGAATTAGTTTATGAGGGATTGGTCCATTTCAAGTGTTTCATCATTTTGCATTGTTAATCTTAGGAGCAGTTAAATTTAGGAATCTCTCTGAAACCCTAACATTTTGTTATTTCTTTATTATTTGGGTTAGATTTAGGATTGAAGTATCATTACATTGCCAGATTTGATAATTTAAAGATTTAGTATTTGCTTGTAGTAAGGTCCCTTTGTGATTACCAACATTTTCACATTTATCACTAAGTTGTTTATGCATTGTCAAGACCTGACATTAGAGACCTTGGGGTTATCTCTGGAGGCTTTTTGATAGAGATTTACCTTTCAAGAGAGATAGGATATTATATTCTGTATGAGTTGTTGTGCAGAAAACATCATCAACAGCTGGTAACCTTGACAAATGCAAAGTGATCGTGCTGGTGTATAAAAAGAAGTGTTGTTGTGGATGAAGTCAGAGCCTTGACTTATTCTAGAATGTTCTTGATGACAATTGGTAGATGCCACATGCCACATTTTAGTTTGTTATTTTTGATTCTCTATATAGACTTTTAAGTTGAACTTTTGGGGCCTTGTTCCTATAAAACATCGTCTCCTCCATCATTTTTATTTTATTTTCAAAATTTCTAGATGTCGAAGGAGCATAAACTTTTAAGTTTTATTATTTTTTCCTATTTTTTGAACCATTCTAGTGTAAAACTTTGTATGCACATAGACATTAATTAATATCAGATCTTGTTAGATAGCTACCTATCTTAGTATCTTTTGTAACTAGTTTTGTTAGTTCAGTTGAACAAGACTGTATGTTGCATCGTTTAAGGGTGCATACAGAACCTAATCCATGTCTAGAAATGAAACCCTTTTTTCACAAGCTTGCACCATTTTATATGTAGTTGTGAAGCAATCTGGTGAAGTATAAAGCAATTTGCTCTGTTTTGATTAATTCTTTGGGGCATCCATGGAGAAAAACGGGGAGAAACTTTTAATTTCCAATATTTTTTTTATGTTTTGTTTTAGAATAGATGCCTAAATATTTTGAAAATGTTCCAAAATTTAAATGAATGGAAGAAGTTTCAATGAATATATTTTGTTTTCCATAAGTTGTTGAATGCTTAATGCTAAATCTACTTAAGTAATAGAAATTTTTTTGTGATGTTAATGAGATGTTATTGTAAAATATTTTGATTTCATGATGTTATTCTATGAATGAAGTGGAAATTTTCTGTACAATTCTTCTGATTCTATGAAAAGCTAGAAATAACCATAGTCCCTTTGATATTAACAGTAATATCACATCAGTACCTAAGAGCGATCCTAGTGCAATCATGACCTGGTTATTGAAGACTTGGGATTGAACGAAAGCCAATCTTTGTCCTATAATGCAGAATTCCCCCTCAGGTTGTCTTTGTTCCATATCTTTCAAGAAGGATAGACTATTTTTGGTCTTGTCTGTGAAGAATTTATTCGCTCTGTTTGTTGCGAGTAAAATTGTCATCAATAGGAATCAATCAGGAACTTGAAGTTCTCCATTATAGATAATGATGTATAAATTTTTATTCTAGGTGTTATATCCTGCAATGCCTTTACAAATTCATCTATCAATTCAACACTCTTTTGATATATTTCAATGATCTCTTTTCTTGTTGATGTGTGAAACACACCACCTAGCTGCAACTTATGTATGGGAAATATTTTTTCTAAGACTACACTACCTTGTTGCATGGGAAACTGCAATAATTAAGATGAAACTATTGGTTGGAATCTTACTTGCTTAGAAAAATACTTTTCAAAGGATTAATGGAGGAATATTCTCTAGAAGACTTAGGTAACTCGGCTTCTTCATCCTTTTTAGACTCAATGTTTTCATCTTCCTCTGCCTTATCTTCTTCTGTGGGAGCCTTATCTTTCTCTTTATCTTCATCATCCTTTTTCTCTTCATATCCTTTATCCTTATCCTTTCCTTTCTCATTCTCATCATTCTTGTCTTCATTTCCTTCCTTCTCACCTTCAACTTCTCTTTCCATGTTTTCTTCTTTCTCCTATTCTTTTTCTTTATTCTCATCATGCTTATCACCTTCACCGATGGTTTGTTTTGTATCTTCTGGAGGAATATATGTCCCTGGATTTCCTTGATCATTACTTATTGGTGGGATATTATACCTATACTTTGCAGTATCATGAGTAATTAGAGGAATAAAAGTGTTATCTTTTTTATTTTCTTCTCCAATTACTATATCTTCTTTTGTAGCCTTTAAAACTTCCTCATTTCCTTGCACTGGTTCTTATGTGTCCAAAAGATTGTTTTCTAGATCTTCCTCTGCATGAGTAACTCTATAGTTGATCTCATGCTCATGTTGAGCATCATCTGTGTGCATATCTCCTTCCTCAATATTTTTCAGAGCACTAGAGTCATCATTCAAATCTTCTTTAGTTGTCAAGAGAAAACCCAACTTCTATGCAAGTTCCTTGGCCTTGTCATTACACTCTTTTCAGATCATATCATGATCTTTCTGATCCATTCCCATAAGTATGTTTACATTATATTTTGTCCTTAGCTCCTTGCTATAGATGGTAGCTAATGTGGCTTAGTCTTCTTTAGTCAAGGGAGAAACAACTCTCTCTATGGTTTCATCTTTCATCTTTTCATGTTCCATAATTGCATCCTCTCTTCTTTTCAGAAAAAAATTCCAAACATCATCTAGTATATCCTTCCAAATATTATGCATATCTACTTCAAATACAATAATGTATTTGACTATAGCTTCAATTATGGTATCTTTATCTACCTCATAAACTTGTACATTTCTAAACTTTCTTTTAACATTTCATTTTGCACTATACTATTGAATAGTGCATCAAGCTTCATAGGGGAGTGGGGTCTCTCATATTGTTTGTGTTTCTTTTCTTTTACCAAAGGCTTCTTTGTTTCTTTTTGCTTCTTCTCTAGAGGAGCCTTCTTGGATTCCTTCTCTTTTTCTCTCTTCTAAATTTTGAATCTTGCTTTCTCTTTCTCAATTTCCTCATCACTTTTTATATCTACATTATCAATCCTCTTTATTTTTCTAACTAGAGGGATCTCAACTTCTTCAAGATCTTCTTCCTCAGCAACATTGATGCCAATTTCCTTTTGTCTTGTGGCCTTCTACTTCACATTTCTTCTTGTAGGAGCAATAAGGGGTACTAAGGCAGTACACTTCTTTGCTTCTACCCTGGTGAAATGAAGTCCTGAAGGGCTATTTGTAGATTTCCTTTTCTCACCAACAACAAGAAGAGTTGTTTTAGTTAATCTTTTTAATCTCCTTGAGCTATCAAAGGCTTCTATTGCACTCATGTTAACTCTAGCTCTTTCTTTGGAATATCTAACTCAATCATTTTAAAGACCACTTTCTTGAGGATATATATCAAACATTTTGTTGGCATTCTTCCTCATGACTAGTTTCTTGAATTACAAGTGATCTTCCATTGATTTTTCTTCATATGTTCCATACATTGGCCTGTTGGGATCTTTAGGACTATTTAGTAGAACCTCTCCACAAATAACAAGTTTTTTCCTCTGAAACTTCATAACCTAGTTCTAGATCCCAAATGGTCCTAGGTTCTATTACTTCCATCATGCAAAAGCTTGTGGAAACTAGGAAAGTGATGTCATTTTTATATTTTTCCATGGTGTGCTCTTTGGAATCCTCCATATCTCATTCATTCTTCTTTGAAATACTCCAAAGAAGGTAGCAAGGGAATCATCTTGGGCATTCATATCCCCAAGACCTCTCATATAATCTACTATTTGGTGTACAAAAATCCTTGTACTTGACTAGTTAGCCTTTCCAACCATAGGAACTTCCCTTGAGAAGTAGAAGAGAAAACACATTACCAATGTTCCATACTTGAACACACACTTCTTCTTAATCTCCTTCGGATTCTCCATCAATTGTTTTCAGAGAAACTCACAACGGTCATAATCAACATTATTCTCAACCATGTCATGTGCCACATGAATTGTGGTGGAAAAAACTAAATTGTATCTACTGGTGTAATAGATTTTGTATCCAATGAGCATAGTTGCATACCTAATAGTTGGAATTTGGATAGGATTCACCATGAGAGCTCTTTGATCAAATTTTTCACTTGTTCTCTCCATTACATCCATATTTTTGATAGATTTCAAGATTGGAACCAGTTTGGTGGACCATTTAATCTAGCTATCTCTCTAATTACCTCCTTTGTAATCATGTGAGCTTGAGGGCAATCAATCCACATAAATTGGTCATGAATTTTTCTCAGTTTCATCCTAATCCATTTGTTGTCATAGAAAAAGTTTGGAAACAGCTGACATACATCTAATTTATTTTCAACTAGGGATTTTTACTCTAGTTTTAGGGTGAAATCATCTCCAGTTAACTCATTTTTCCATAATTCTCCAAGCTTAGTGGGTGAATGTTCATCCATGCTACCATGAATGTATGCCCTAATTTCTTTAGTTGTTTAAACCCCATAAGGTATTTTTGAGAATGTGCCTAAAGGGTCATCTTCTATGGCTCTGGTGGGATATCTTTTGAACTTGGGTTGAGTATTTTGTGAAAAATCTACAACTCTTGGTGTCACCATTGCAAAGTGTATTAAAAAATAATTTGAAAAAATAATACCAAAGAACTAGGGTATTTAGGAATCACTAAATACCTTTTTGCTTTGCCTTGTAGAAATAGGGTTTTGATGCTTTGAGCTCTAAATCACCTTTGCACTTCAAATTCACTTCTCATTGCTCTATTCTCCTTTAATTGATTTTGATGAAATGATTTTTCCTTAGCAAATTTACCTTTAACTCTTTGATTTGACCTAATTTTGTAATAAATGCTTTGAATTCCATAAAGTAGGTAACCCTAAAAATATATATGCATAGTCACCTTCTAAAGCTCTCCAAATCTTCGCAATAGCATATTTCCTTCTACAATCTTCTCCAATAGATTAAGCATTCCATTCTTTATCACATATATTTGTGATGCGACTTCAACACATCTTTTCAGGAAGGGGACATAAGATATCCATTAAATCTCCCCCCTAAGCCATAGCTCTAGGCTTAGTTACCAAAGGAAATAGCTGCAAAGATGGTGGTATAGATTCTTCCTTGTTCTTGGTCTCCTCTTTATTTCTCCAGATCTTTTCCATTTCCTTCTTTACTTCAACTAGATCAACCTTCTTGACTAGTTCACTCTTCTTTACCAGATTATCCTTCCTTGTGTTTTTGCTTCTACAAAATTTAGCAATATGTCCAGGCCTACTACAATTGTTGCATATGACATTTCTCTGAGCATTATTCCTTTCATTCATTTTATATCTACATCGGTTAGCTTTTTGTCCAAATCCATAACATGTATAACAGTAACCATTAAAGGATTGAATCATTCTACCATTGTTATATACATTCATCATTTGACTTTTGCATTCATTTTCTCTATGTCCAAATCTTTTGCATGTAAAGCATTGACCAGTATGGATGGAACATTCTAATTAATTATGCTTCTACAATCCATTTCTCCATGTCCATATTTATAGAAAGAATAACAAATACCATTGAAATTTGGGTAACTTTGAGAATTTGGTTGTCTGACCAGGGGTCCTCTAGCATTATTTCTTTGATTATGGATATTTCCATTGTTCTTCTTATCTTTAGTCTTCTATAGTTCATTGATCTTATTTTATGCATTAGGTGTTTGAGCTATTTTTGAGCTTTCACCTTTTTCATGTCCCAAATCACCTTTTTCTTTAGATACTTTCTAACTTACGATCAATTCATCAAGCATTGTAGAACTTGTCTTGATTTTTTTTCATTTCTTTCTCCAGATCTAATCTCAAATTTACCACTTCTTGTTCAAGCCTCATGCATTCATCAGTTTTACATTTTACCATTTCATCTAAACATTCCTCAACTCTTTTCTTTTCTTCCACTTGCACTTTCAGTCTGATGATGTCCTCATTTTCTTGCTTCAATTTTTCATTGACCTCCTTATGTCTTTCTCTAAACTTCTTAATTTTCTCTCTCAATTTTCTGATGCAATCATTTGTTTCCTTAAGATTTTCCTTCAGATCTTTTTTTCACCTTCAAAATTTTCAAGGTATTCACGAGAAACTTTGAGTTCTCCATCTTTGTCAAGCATTCAATCTCCTTTTGTGTATTCAATAGCAGGAATCTCTTCCAAAGGAATAGAAAAAATTCTATTAGCCATCTATTCAATCTTCAAGATCTTCCCAAAGCGGCCAAGCTCCTTCTAGGGATCCAAACTCTAATACCAATTGTTGAACACTTGAAATACTAAGAGGGGGGTGAATCAATATTCTATTAAACCATTCAAACATTATCCATCCAATTACCAAAGCACATTCAACTGATGTAAGCAAATAAATCATGAACTATCCACAACATCACATAACACCTAAACACCAATATTTAATGTGGAAAACCCAAAATGGGAAAAACCACGGTGAGTGTTATCTCACAATATATTATATCTAGATATAGTATATTACAAAAATTCTCACTACAGGTGGACTCACTTCTTACAGAGAATAAGATAGAAGATAAAAGGATTGGCTTATATCCTATTGAACTATTACAATTGCATCTACAGTGTGCTAGATTATAGTTTCAATGAAGTACACAATCAATCTTTGTACTTATCTAGATCAATGCACTGCTCTACTCTAAATTTGCACAATTCACACCACTTTGATCGCATTCACGTCACATACATGTAGGTGGAACACCATACATGTCATCTATTACTTATCACTCACACCACATCTCAAAACATCAAAATCAATCACTTATATATATCCACATCAAGTGTAGCATCAATTAGGTCAACCTAATTGGATGTAACACACAGAATTTGAACTTGTCATCCTCAAAACATTTCATCCACATCTCATGCCTTAATTAAAAATTCAATTCACCTCTAGATAGGTCAAGGTGGACCTAATACAGGTCCTACATAAGATAAAATTACTTATTCATCATTCACAAAACATCAAACGTGTTAGGTCAGCCCCAAATAAGACTTAAACACAAAAACCTTCATATGTTCACCCAATTCGCCACGTCAAGAACTCAAAACACAATTTCATTTAAAATTTCTATAAAACTGACATATGGAAGCTTACCTTCAACACTATAACTCAAAATGTTCATCCACAAAGGAATGGAAAATCTCCCATGCCAACACTTTGTATAGGAAATAAATACAATATATAGAACTAAACTTTTTCATTCATATCTTCTAGGATAATTCACCAATAAACAAAATCTCTTGGATTTAGATGCATCTGATGTTCACCAAATTATTGTTAGAACCATAGAGAGTTATCTCTATTTGTGGTGGAGTGCGGGTCCAAAAATTAACACATTGAACCACTATAGTGAAATGTTTGATACTTAGGTAAATTTTTGAGCAGCTATACTTTCTGAACCAACTTATCTTATACAAATGTCTTCAAAAAAACTCCAAAATCATGCTAGCATGATCCAAAAAAATGTTGACATCAATGACAACACTGGATCATGCAATATGTACATACCATGCTCAAGTTGTTGGACAACATCATCTTCCAACACTAGGTAATCAACTTGAAATGATGGAGGAGTATCCAATGTCAATCAATTTTTTAGAGCTAATTAAATTGGAGGAAAATAGAAACCAAGAAATGAAAACAATGGAGCTTCATCAAGCTCAAGTGAAAAGGTCAATTGATAAGAAGGAAGTTTCAAGAATTTTCAAGGAAGGAGGTCCATTCTTCTCAAGTGTGATGAAATGAAAATTAGACTTGGGAGCATACTAAATTTGAATCCATGTCGAGTGGGCTAATATGATATCCAAGTGAAAATGACATAATGTATTCCAATTGTCTAAATTGGATCAAGAGGAGGTTCCTATCCCCATTAGTGGGATACATCTCAAACATTGTTATTGATTTGATAATATACTTTATTATAAATATTAGGATAGGTTGTCATGTTGAATGTTTTCTTACACATATTTTATATTTTTTCCTCCAAGTGTAGCTGGTACATTTTTGTTTTCTAATTTTGTTGTGTTGAGGAAACACCTGTTTAGTTGCTAATCCTTGAATCTTATGCCTAATGGATACTTAAGGCTACTAGTTTCCTATGTGTAGCAAGAAATAATACTGAATAAGTAGCCAAAATTTTGACATTTTATGCCCACCTTATGTTCCATAATTATAATTGATATGAGAGATCTTATTTGGGCCATATTGCATGATTTTAGGTTTTTGATTGTTGATTTCCCTTCCTTCACTTTAGTCAATTAACCAAGTACAAAATCCAAAAATTAGGTACATGTTAAAATTTCTTGAGGCTTCCATCTTGTAGAAGGCCCAAATGGGTATCCATATTTTAAATATAGAGAAGTTTGGGGCTGAATCGGGCAAGTTATAAAATTACAAAGTTTATAGCCCTATCTAGATGTTGTAGAACTTCAAACTTCATCTAGATCCAAATTGAATTCCCATCATTTTTTGTTCTGAAACATAAATATGTGGTGACTCTAAGATTAGAGTTCATAACCTAGGGCCATTTCCATATTTTTTATAAATTTCATTGGGATATAGATCAACAAGGTAAATTGTTTAACTATCAACCTTAAAGGTGACCTAACCAGACTTGGATCTATATCCTAAGGGGGATTGAAATTGATTAGAAATATTTTTGAATGATTAACTTAATGGTACTCTATGAACCCTAATATTAAATTACAATATCATGAAGACTGGCAGTCAGATACAATAGTTTACCAATAGATCTAGGAAGTGCAAAGATCAATAAATATGCTAAGAAAAATTGGTTTCAAGGTTCCTACAAGGACTCATTCACCCTTGGGTGAATGGGTTTTTGTATAGGTATCCAAAACAACTTTCTAGGTCCTCCGATACAAGATCTGAGCTTTTGTTTTCCCTAAGTCCCACTATTAGAAAGTAAAAAAATAAAATTGTAACCTAGTTTTTGTGACTTAACAACAATGATGACAACAAATGCAATAATGAAAAAATGCTTCTCTAAGATCTTTCCACTCCTTCAACCTATAATTTGTAGATAAAAAAGAGGGAAAATTTGTTTGTTTTGAATGGGTGTTTTCCTTAGTCAAGTGCCATGTTTGGTAATTAAAACTTGATAGAAAGATAATAGTAATTCATAAATGGAAGAAATGATGAATGAACACTTGCTTGCTACAACTCACCAAACCTTTAATGGTTCCCTTAGAGAATGGAATTCAAACACATCACTCAGTGGTACTTGATTTTTCTTTGTTTGAATTGTTGGATATTTGAATGCTTGGATGCTTTGAGGATCAACAATTCATATTAGCCTTCACAAGATGACATGAACACACATATTCTTGAACATGATGATTGGATCTTGAATGCTACAATAAATGACTGAGAAATCTGCTCATGAATGCTCTTTATAATAATATTTTCCCTTAGGAAATTTGGATCATGTGTGTTAGATTTGAATTAATAATGTAGACACTGAAAAATGTTCCAAACGATATCATACACTCAAATCGGGTATACTAACATCATATCCTCTTGAAACCCATCATCTTTTTCACTTAATTAATTAAATTAGCCTAGATAATTAATTAATGGAATCATTTTCACCTATTAACTTCATCAGGTTAATTCACCCCCTTTCATGCTAACACTTCATCTTGTTAAATTAAATAAATTAAACTATTTAATTTAACTCCCTAAATCTTCTTATTTAATTAAATAACCCTAAGGTATTTAATTAAACGTCATTCCATCTCTCCCCATTCATTATATCATTTAATTCCTCTAAATCCCCTAATTGCATAATTAATATTATTTAATTATCAATTAAATATAATTCCTCCCACTTGTAAGGGAATATTCCAAAGGAATATTCCTCCTTTGTACATTCCTCCAAAAGGAATATTCCTCCCCTTTGCACAATTTAATTTAGTTTTAATTAACTAAATTATCCTTTTCCCTCACCTATGAGAATATTCCAAAGAATATTTTCTCTCCACACTCATTTGAAAAAGGTAATATTCTTACAAAGCTTCATACATGCAAGTTAACTTGTGACTTCTTGTGTAAGTTAACTTGTGACCTCTTGTACATGTCAAAAGTGTGTTTGTTTGAAGGAATGTGAACCCTTGATTAAAATATCATCTTGCATTCTCATCCATTGATGAGAATCCATGATCCATGCCTCTAATTTCTTCCATCCTTGACCATTGATTAGTTTTTTTGATCTCAACCATTCATTTCTCATTCACTCTCATATAAATAGCTCACTATTTGGAGACAAATGGATCCATCTTTCAAAAAGTAAACTTATGTTGTTGAAATCACTCATACTCACTCTCACATTTAGTACACATTTAGCATATTTTATTTCATTTTAATTGCATTTAGTTAGATTTAAGCTTCCATTAATGGATGATCACATAATGCATCCATTTAGCTTGTTTATCAATTAGGGTTTGAATCTTTTCATTTAAATTCCATCTAGATTATCTTATATTTTGCATAAATAGATCATGTTTAGCATAAAATCATGTTAAATTAGCTTGAATCATGCTCATTTAGATTAAAATTATATTTTCATACACATCCCACAACCATTCCATCAGTTTTCTTCAATAAAACTAACTAGAACAAGCTCATTGATCCATGGGATTGTGAAAGGGTCATCGTTCCACATCAACGTGACACCACTCCCACAACAGAATAAGTCTCAAATCGATTAGAGTAGACATTTTAATGCTTTCATAGTTTAGAATGCTTAGTTTTGATAAATGTTTGGTTTAATTTCCATTCAATTGATCTTGTTGAAGATTGATGTTAGCAGCTTTGTTATGCTTCGATTCTTCATGGATCAAGTGTAATCGATGAATGCTAATCCATCCAATCACATTATGGTACTATAAGGAGGGAAAAAATGATCAAATTTAATCAATTTCTATCTCAAATTCTATTTTTTCTAACTTTTCCAAGATACAACAACACCCAAAATAATTTCAACATTGCTTTTGTTAGGCGTCGCCATATTGTGATGCTATTGTCATCTAAAACAACGACGCCTAATTAATATCCTAATGGTGACGCTAATAATTTTTAGAGGTATCAAAATTTGCAAACGATGACGCTCTTCAAATGGTGACACTATCATCGTCACTATTTTCTCCACAGAGCAATGCACAAGTTCACCAGAGCGACGCTATCGTGAATAGCGACACCCAACTCTTGTAAGAAATTTAACAATCATTTTTTCGCATGTGTTTTAATTTTTTCACTTCATCAAATTACTTACATGCCTCTAACTTTGTTTTTTTGGTTTTTAGACCAACCGGATTTTGTAGGTTGGACAATAAAAGTTGAAGTGAAGAAGCATTCTCATCTTTGAATCTTATAATTGTAACAAGCGTTTGCCACTTTTGGGGAAATTATAACCCATCTATTATGATTTTCATTTTATGATTTAGGACTACACTAATTTTTATTTTGGTTTAAAAGGAACACTCAAACGGGACAAAAATTGAACCCTCACTTCATCATTTTACTTTGGGTTTAAAAATTGGACAAAACAACTTAACATTTCATTTGGTAGATAAAATGAATTCATATTTGCTTTAGGGGTTAAAATTAATGATTGTTTGTTGTATTTTGATTTACATCTTTGTTATTAAATGTGTATGCAATTCTCTTCTGCCACTCGGCAATCTTGAGAAACATAAACATTCCTTAACACTTTGTATAATCACCTACATCTTCCAATTTGGATTAAAAAATGAAACCCTTGCTAGTGTAGGGAAAAGGAATGGTGTGTGTTCTCTTTTTTTTCATGTAAACTGGGATGATCAAACTACAAATGTACTTCCTTTCTATTTTTTATCTTTAGAGGGCCTTCCTCCCCACTTCGAAAGGAGGGAATGAACCAAGAGGAAACAACATAAAGCCAAGCTCTTTCAAGCCACTAGAATGTGTTTGTGACGAAAGTCATAAGAAACAGGTGCAGATGTGTCATACCGACAAGTGTCACCCTTAGTATCTGTGTGATATGTCAAAATATCATCTTAGGAAGAGACTGGGAGGCCTCTTGATTGACCATAATCTTGACCTAATCTTGTCATGTGTATGGTCACCTTGTACGAAAGCCCTTATTATGAACCACTTGTTTAGAAACCAAAAACCTTTATGCTTTTTAGTGCAAAAATGATCATTCTGAAGCCACCCCACATTTGTACTATTCATTGTTGAAACAAACAAATCCTTAGGATCTTAGGATCCTCAATATTTTGAGATTTGGTGGTCTCGAGAAGTGTGTGTTGTGGAGGGGATCCAATGTTGCCAAATCTCTAATTGTTCACATTGTCTTAGTGTTTGGAGAAATCCAAGTGGGGACTCAACAAGTATGGCCATTCAACCTAGGTGGTAAATGATTGTGAGTTAGTTTAATACTTTGCTCGGTTCCAAAATGTTACAAACAAATATTCACAATCTTCCTCAAAATTTCAAACCCTTTGGTCTAAGTATGGATACCTTTTTGAAATAGCCTTGTTATTATTGCTTGTCCTAAGGATTTCTATCCTTAGATATTTCTAAATATCTTAACTTATATCTCAATCCATACTTCCCAAAGTCAACATAAGCAACTATGCCTTCAACCTTATGATTTTCACAAAATGAACATTGTGAAATTTATGATATTTTTGACATAGACATTTAGTTTGTAAACATAATCAAGATAAGTTTTTGTGGTAAAATAAAATCACTTAAGCAAGATAAACTTGAAAAATTGAATCCCACATGACCATTTGGAGACCGATCACTCCCATTGAACAACCCAACCTTACAACTGCTATTATTCAACCAAACGTTGAACTCATTGAAGGAGAAAAAATGGATATAATTAGTAGTTTGAGAAGCTTCACTTTTGAAACAAAAGAAACACCCACTTAGTGGAGAAATTTTGCAAACATCTTAGACGAAGAAGAGGAACAAATCGATATTGAGCCTGGAAGGCCCCTATTACCACCACCTGCATGGCAATAAATATCATCTTTTCTTCCATAGACTTAGACTTTTCTAAATGATCTCATGCAAAATTGGAATCCCCAAGAGAAGATCTACAGGTTGTCATTTTAAAATTAGGAATCTTACTCCAAAAGCTCTCAAAAAATACCTTTTATCACTTCACCAAAATAGAACCAAGATTGTATACAACTTCTACAAATGTATTTCAAGGGATAATCCATATTTGTATATGTTATTTTTCAGTCAAAACCTAATTCTTTTCATGATAATGAACCTATCTAAAACATTGGGTTTTTAGGATTTGAAAAATTTAGAGGTCTAGCATTTTTCTCAGTACCTTGGTATTATCAAACAAGGGTTCACTCTAGGTCAACATTGGGTCAAACATTTCATTCACCCATCGATCAAATTCCATCCTTCATCTCACAAAACTTTGCCAAAATTTTGAATACACTAACACTTTTTTCACTTAAACATCTATCAAAACAAACCCCTAACTTAGCTACTTTGTATGTGAAATGTATCATTTTCCATACACATGGTTTAATTAGTTATCATCTTTGAACTAGTTTATCTTGAAGTTCATGATTCTACCCTAAAGATTTCCAAGTTCATAAACATCCTTCATGAAACATCAAACTCTTAAGTCAAAAGTGTTGTCCCAAAACATTTGCAAAGATCACTTTCCACATCATTCACCTTTTCATCCCCCATTATCATCATTGCTCCAAAAATACTTAGAGTGTCCCTTTTACCTAGATTTGAGTCAACTAGAAGTTCAAACATTACAAATCTCAACATAACTCTCCCATAGGTGACCCAAAATTTATGGTAAAGACAAGATCACAACACAAGAGAATCATGGAGAAAACCAAAGTCACATTTACCTCAAGTGATCCAAATCCTCTAGAATTTAATCTAAGAAGTCAAGTTACCCCATCATCACAATCTTCATCTCCATCAGGTCCATGTGAAATTGAAGAAGTTACCCCTAACCCATTTGGACTTAATAGGGAGGAAACCATGGAACATCAAGCCTTTCAAAATGTAGCTCCAATTTCCCCATCGTTTGTTGCACAAAATTTAACACAAGGCTTCACAACTCTATCACTAAGGCTAAATCAAACATCCACTCCTAGTTTTGTAACTACTCTTGCCAAATAATTTGGTCTAACTTTTCCGTGCAACACACTTGTGGGTACCCTCAATACCAATCCTCCATCCCAATCCACTACTTGGAAACCTACCTTTGTTTCTCCTCCCATTCCTGAAGATCCCCAACATCCATATAAACCACTTACACTTCATTACTCCACCACAACTTTAACATATCGAGGAAACCCCTCTTCATCCATACCTACAAGTACCACTAGTATGTCCAACATCACGTAAGGTTTTGTGGACCAAATAGACCCAAAATGGAAAGTAAATAAGGTCATGAAAAATCATCCTTTAACACCACATGGGACCTCTTCATCCAATCCTCTAATGGATACATCAAACACAACAGTGGTTCAAAACACATCTATCCCATCCACCATCAACCCACATCAAAACAATCCCTTGGTCACAAACCTCATCAACCAAAGTAGTACCTTGAGCTCATCTCAAACACAAGGGAATCTCCAAAACATTGGTCAAGGGAACCCTTTCAATCAATGGATCCAAGGTCCTAATATGCCCTTAACTTCAAAAAATCTTATGATGACATCCTCATATTTTCTATTTGTCCCCCAAGTCATGTAAAATCAAATGGGGCCTCAAACTTACATTACTCCACACCAATCCACTATATTACAAGGAATGTTGAACCAAGGGAACTCCCAACCTCTCATCAACAATCCACTACCCACACAAAACATCACCACTCAAAACCCATCATAGATGTCCCAACAACCACTTGATCGTACATTGCAAGTGAATGCCTTAGCTTTGCAGCAAGAACAACAAGCATATCAACAAACCATACAACAACAAAAATAGCAAGCGGACCTAGCAACACAACAATAACAACAACAACAAATAGCCTTAGTAGCACGACAAGCAGCACAACAATAGTAGCAACAACAATAAGAAACCTTAGCAGCACATCAAGTAGCACAACAACAACAAGCAGCTCTAGAATCACACCAATAGTAGCAAAAACAACAATAATAGCAAGCAACCCTAGTAGCACAACAACACCAAGTAGCCTTAGCACAACAACATCAATCCCATAAAGCATCCTTAGTGGCACAAAAACAACAAGAAGAAGCTCAATAGAAAGCCTCACTAGCTCAACAGTATGCCCAACAATAACAACAACAAAAAAGTTCCTATCATAACCTTCAATAAAACATCATCAATACAAGATTGTTATGAACATATACATCAACACCTCAATCACTTTCATAGAATCTTACACCACCATACAACACCTTATCATATCAGAAATCATCCATCATCCCAACATATGTTCCCCCACCAAACCCACAAGATGGTCTAGAATCACAAATTAAGGCATTTTCACAAGAAATGCAAGACCTTAAAATGGGCAAGACAAAGAAGCCCCATACACAGAACCTATGTCCTTATCCATTCGATCAAAACATCTCAATGGTACCATTCCCTCTTGGCTTTGAAATACCCAAATTCAATAAATATAAAGGGAGGGGAAGTCTTGTAGACCATGTCAAATAATTTAACATCATGTGTATGGAGGTTGCTTACAATGATTCTTATTTAATGTGCCTCTTCCCTCGAAGTCTAACGGGTCCAACCATGGATTGGTTTTCTCAATTTCCTCCTAGTATCAAAAAATTTCAAAAAATTAATGATAAATACATTGATCATTTCTCCTTTACTCTTGGTCCATAGACGTAAGCCTAGAAGAATTGTATAGTCTCAGACATGAACAAAGGAGAAACTTTCACTAATTTCTTACAATGGTGGAGAAAAAGAGCTAGTAAGAGTAAACAACCTCTTCCCAATGAACAACAAGTGGGGATCATCATAGAAAATCTAGATTCTGATCTATCCTTCCACTTAAAAATGCAATGCATCACATCTTATGATGATCTTGTCCCTAGAGTGCTTAACATTGAGAGAACTATAATCTCACAAGGAAATACTCAAGCTTACAAAGACAATTGACCATCAACCATTTCAAATGAGAAGCCTCATGTCTAGGCTAAGAATAAGAATGTGAGAAATGATGGTATAGTAGATGCTAAGGTAGTCCTAAGTGCTCCTAGGCCAAACAACAACCAATTTTCTAACATTCAACCAATTGTGTAGAAAACAACACCCCCTCAAAACAATTAGATCAACAATGCTAACACCCAACAATGACAAACTCCTAAAAAGAACACTTATCCTAAATGCAAGTACACACAATTGTCAAAACCTATCAAGACCATCATGAAGAAATTGGTAGAATCAAACCTCATAACACTTCCCAAGTTTGAAAAATACCAAGAACCGCAAGAGAAACCATCTTGGTACAACGCGAAAGATCTTTGTGACTTTCACAAAATCAAAGGACACAAAACATAAAACTGCACGCGACTCAAAAACATTATCCAAGACCTCATAGAGAACGATACCATATATGTTGAAGTACCACCCAGAAACTAGGAGCTCAAGATATACAAGAACCCTATGCCAAATCATAGGAAAGGGAACAACACTGGAAAGGCTAAAGATTACACAAACATGTAGCATACCTACTCCAATGTAGATGCTTCCTATGAAGGTGTCATCACCATTATCACCATAAAAGGGAATAGGATAGAGTGTGGAGTCACCACACGATGTGGTAAAGTCACCATCCAAGGAGTCCCATCTCAATCTAGGGAACAACCTACTCAACTAACAACAAACACTAGCAAGTATAATCTCATAGAGAAACTTAAAAAGACCCCCACATAGATTTCTATCTTGGAACTATTGAGGCTATCCCTTGCACATAGGGAAATATTAGAGAAAGCTTTATCAGAATCATTTGTTCCCAAGGATATAGATACCGAACAATTTCAAGATATGGTAGGGCATATCACTAATCACCTTCTCACCTTCTCGGAACAAGACCTACCATCATAGCCATCTCATAACTATGCTTTACACCTTGAGGTTATCATTCATAAGAACAAGGTTAAAAGAGTCTTAGTAGATGGAGGTGTTGGTTTGAACATTTTCACCCTTTAGTTGATCAAAAATTTGTGCTATTCAAAGGATACTATTGAGAAGAAAAAGAGTACCACTCTCAGGGCATATGACGACCAAGGACAGGTATCAAAAGGCATCATCATACTACCCACACAAGTAGGCCCCCTCATCGCAGAAACTACATTCCAAGTGTTAGACCTAGATCTTCCCTACAATATACTACTTGGTCAACCATGGATCCACACCTTAAAAGTTGTATTTTTGACCTACCATCAATGTGTCAAGTTTCCATTCGAGGGCAGAGAAGTTACCATCCATGGAGATCCTAAAACTTCTTACTATTGCAAAAATATTGAGGCCAAGTTCTATAAAATCCCCCAAATACCCAAGAATGATGAAGGGCCTACACCTTCCACCTCATTTTTTGACCCATCATACCTTGCATCTACCTCTAAAATGAAGGCACTCATTGTGCAAAGCATACCTAACATCAAGGAAATGATCCAAGATGATGGTTGTGGAAACTATAAGCTAACGAAAGATACTTTTGTGTTGGGAAAGTTACCTCTTTCTCCCAAATCTCATGGTAAACCCACACCAAACAATAATGTACCTAAAACTATCAAAATGGCCACTACTACCTTCACTAAATGGGGGGACCTAAACAAAGAAGATGTTAATGAAGAAGATGTCTCTAAACTATTATATCAGGATGAAAGACCCCTTCCCATTCTTCCCATGGAAGATGAAAAAAAATCCTTATAGCTAATGAAGGGCATGGGCTATAATAAGAATGAGAAGTTAGGACAAAATGATAATGGTTTTCTAAAACCCATCATTCCTAGGAAATGCCTAAAGAAGCTTGGCCTAGATTGTACTACTAGCAAGGTCAGCCTTGTTGGCAAAGGTACTTCTGCTAAATGGGTTGAGGCTTCCTCTTGGTTACCTACATCACATGATATGATCTTAGATGACTTCCCCCTTAATGTTATTGAACTATTTGAGAATAAATCCCTCTTCATGATATCCATAACATCCTTCACTCTAAGTGATCAACCAACTGAAATACACCTAGTATACTTGCAACTCATTGACTTGGACCAACAAGGACCATTGATTCTAGATTTATTCAAAAATGATGAAGCAATCTCAAAATTCATGGGACTTCAGGACAACTTACAATGGGTAGACCACAAATCAAGTTTTGACATAGAGCTAGACATAGGGGTGTACTATGGGGAGACGATTGAATCCTTCAATCGCAAAATTGATAACATGCAACTAACTAGTTGATCTTTGAGTGAAAACCACACTGTGGCACTTTCTAATCCCAAAATAGTAAAAATAAAGGATGTATTTGTGGGTGAAAACCTCTCTAAGGTGCACAAGGGTGAGGGATTCAATCTCCCCCTTAGTGCAATACATCCAGAGAAATCAACAGTCTTAGTAGAAAAGGCCACTCCAGTCAAAGTGGGAATAGAAGAAGCACCCAAGATCGCTTTCTATGTCGAATCCTTGTTGGATGAAGAACAAAAGAACCTAACAACATTCCTAAAAGAGCGCAAAGCTAACTTTGCATGGTCATACATAGATATGTCAAGGATTGATCCAAAACTAGTTGTGCATCATCTAGCAGTCTATCCTGAAGCTAAACTAGTAAAGAAAAAATTAAGATGCACCCTCAAGTAGCACTCTTAGTCAAACTTGAGCTACAAAAGATGCTTCACGTTGGATTTATCCAACCGATAGATTATCCTAAGTCAATTTCAAACCTGGTACTAGTCTCAAAACCCACTGGGGGCTTCAGTGTTGGATATTGCCAATATGTGGTTATCATTGATGTCAACACTATTGGCATTAATATCTATAAGGTTGTATATGTTGAGGATATTTAGAAAATTGTAATAAAATAACTTGCAGGCTGTCAATGATGCAATGAACTTTAGTATGGTGGCTATCTCATATATTGATGATAAGAGGTTGTGGTTTAATGGGTTTGTTGTCAAGTATATCTAGTTTCTCCACATGAAGTTTCAATGGTTCACATGAAGATTTGATTGAGTTATGAGTATAACTGTTATGACAGTTGTTATGTTGCTTTAGTTGGTGTTCCTAAAAGAAGATGATGTGATTCAAGTAATTTGAGCTGTTGTGGATTTTTCTAGATCATGCTCTATTTGTGTTGTTGTTCTACATGAATCGTTGTGCTCACAATTGGTGATTTTCTTTTGTGTTCATGTTTTTCATGATCATGGCCGATAGGGTGATTGTAGCATGTTGTGGATCTTCGAGGCATAATTTTTGAAGGTGTTATGTATTTGAGGATGTTGTTTTGGGTCCTTACTATGTTTTGGCCAACATTGATTAGTTTGCATTATAAATTATTTATTGATTTGGGTCGACACTTTGTACACATATCATACTTTGTTGGGTCGACATGTAGTTGATGTTATCCCTAGTTGCAAATATATATGATCGCTTATTTATACCATTTGTAGAAATGATGTGTGTGTTGTGTGCAAATAATGTTTTAATCTTTCGAAGGAAGAAGTAAAGTGTGAAGAAGAGTGAGTAGATGAAAGTGTTTATGTGCTTAACCAGAACTATAATCAAACATTAGAAGATGCTATTTTCTCAGTTTAAAATATTTTGAATGTAATCTAAATGTTACTGTAAGACAATGAGTCTTCCTTTGGGTAGTAAGCCTTTTGTATTTGAGCAGTGTGCTCTAGGCAGTGTGCCTAAATGCATGTGCATTCCCCATTTATAATACTTTTAAAAGAGTATAATCTTGTGGACTAACCTCCACCATGGTTTCTCCCCTAATAAGGTTTCCACTTAAAAATCTTATTGTTATGTTTTTTTTTTAATGTGGTGATGGTTTATGCTTTCATTTTTATTTATCAAATCTGAGAGTAAGTTTAATAAGTATAATTTTTGTTACAACTGATTCACCCCCCTTTCAGTTTTATGCCCTTGTGTTTCCAACAATTGGTATTAGAGCAGGTTCCTCTGGAGAAGCTTGACCACTTGAGGTGATCTAAGATGGCAATATATAAAAAGGATAGTCTGAGATTTGATGGAACAAATTATTCTTTGTGGAAGACTTGAATGGAGTGTCATCTGAGATGCATTAGTGAACCTTACTAGACAACTAAAAGGAATAGGTATATCATCCCAAATAATGGTCCTTCTACTATAGGTGAGATTAAGGAAGTCGAGTAAAATATCATGGCTAAGGAAGCACTCTGATTGATTCTAGGATGAAAAATGTAATGGAGTTGAAGACTGCTTATGAGATCTAGAAAAAGTTGGAAACTTTGTATGAAGGTGATACCCATGTGAAGATTGATAAGCTGCAAAGCTTGAAAGGGAAATATGAAACATTGAGAATCATGGATGAAGATGAGAACAACACTTTTTTTATGCAAAGAGTGAATGAACTTGTGTGTAGTATCAAATGTGTTGGTGGAACATTGGAAGAATCAGAGATTGTTGCTAAAGTGCTCAGATCATTTCATGTTGCATACAAATAGAAAGCTGCTACTATTGAGGAGATCTGGACTATGAAAAATGTAACTAGAGACATGTTGATTGGTAAGCTTTCTACTTTCGAGTTAAGTGAGTTTGGTGAATCTCTTCCTAAGACAAAAATATACACTCAAAGCTACTATCTCTGGAAAAGATAAGCAGAGGTATGATTCGGGAGAAAGTTCTTCTAGAAAAATGTCCAAGTATGAGCAAGAAATGAGAGAGATTGAAAAAGAGAAAAAACTAGATGAGCTTAAAGCACTTCTTGTCAAAAGGGTAGCCAGAGGAGAAGGTAAGTATAAAGGGAAATTTTCTCTTAAATGTTTTTCTTGCAATAAGATAGGTCATTTTTCCTCAAGGTGTCCGAAAAGAGTTCATAAGCCAAGACCTAACTGTATACACTAAAAATTTCCTAGGCTTGCAATTTCTAAATTCTTCATCATTTCCCCTTTCATTCTTCATAATTAAATCATTTTTAAATATTTAATTAATTCATTTCTATCTTTATTTCTTCCTAATTAATTAAATAAATTTTATTTATTTAATTGTGTCACTAATTAAGTCCTCTTCTTTCTAAAATCAAATAAATTCTTATTTATTTAATTTTTGTCCACTTTCCACTATAATTAAATAATTATTTTAATTATTTAATTATTCATTAGCCTCTTCTCTCATAAATTAAATAAGTTTTATTTATTTAATTTGGTCCACTCTTTTGAATTTTTAATTAAATCATTATTTAATTCAAAATGATTCCTTTTGTCACATTCCTCTATAATTAAATAATTATTTTAATTATTTAATTATTCATTGGCCACCTAAAGTAAATAATTTTTATTGTTTAATTTCCCCTATCACCTCTTTATCCATGCCAATCTTATCTTCCACATCAAATCTTATCTCTGGACATCTCATTTAATCTAGCCCTTGATTGAATTATTTTATAATTCAATCTCAACACTTCATCATTATCATTGCCCTAATTTTTCCCTAACCCTATTTCATACTACAACTTTCAATTTTGGCCATTGATTAAAACATCTTATTGACATCCAATCTCAACCATCAATCAAAATCAGGCATTGTCTATAAATAAACTTTGTCATAAGCCATTTGGGGGGTTGTTCTTCAAGTATCCCTATATTGTCAAGATCATTCTTGAATCATTCATCCACACATATTATGCAATTACATGATGCTAGTGTGAGACAAAAATCTTCAATATTTTTGTAGTCACTTTTCATAGGCTTATTATTGCACACTCAAATCTGAGGGCAATTGTCATATTCAAGCAAAATGGAGAAGTGCAATGGAGGTAAATCAATGGTAGCATGAAGATCTGGTAATATTTTTTTATGCTTTATTTCTTTATGCTCATTTATGCTTCATTGTTTATTAGGATTTGATTTTGATGCTTTATTGCATTAACCATAATATTTTTTCCCTAATTATAGTAACAAGCCTAGATTCCAAAGAAAGTGTTATTATGTTGCTGATGAAGGTGTGACAGATGATGAATCTAATAAAGAGAATTTAAGTGAGGATGAATGGGTATTTATTGCTATCAAGGAAAGTGATTCAGTACCTATTGAATCTGCTAGCTACATAAATGTGGAGAAATCTCTAGCTCCCAGAGTTGAAGAAAAAGATGAATGGGTGATTGGAAATGGATGCTCTCATTACATGACAGGTGATAAAAGTAAATTTTTGAGCTTGCAAAAGTATGATGGTGGTGTTATAAGATTTGGTGATGACAAATCTAGTGTAATATGTCGCAGAGGATCCGTTTCTCTTGATGGTAAGCATAATACTAATGATGTTCTATATGTGGAAGGTTTGAAACATAATCTCTTAAGTGTTGGACAGATGGTTGACAAGGGATACAGTTTTCAATTCAAAGATGGAAAGTGTAGAATATTGGGGAATTTCATAAATGTGATTGCATCTGGTACAAAAAAAAGGGTAATATCTTTCACCTAAATGCTACTATTAAAAGTTGTTTGATTTCTCAAGTTGATGAAAGTTGATTGTGGCATAGGTGATTGTGTCATGTAAACTTTGACAATACTATCAAGATAAGTTCTACTCAGGCAGTGAGAGATCTTCCTAAGTTGATAAAACCTACTAATACTATATGCAAGGAATGCCAGTTAGGGAAGAAAACTAGAGTTTCATTCCAAAGCAAACAAAATTATTCAAATGAAGTGTTGGAGCTTGTGTATACCGACTTGTGTGGTCCTTCTAAAGCCAGAATTTTACAAGGAGACAAGTATTTCATGTTACTTATTGATGATTATTCTAGATTGATGTGGGTTACTTTCTTAAGGAAAAAATTTGAAGCTCTAGAGAAATTCAACATCTTTAAGGCTATGGTTGAGTAGAGCTAGGTCTGAAGATTAAATGTTTGAGATTAGATAGAGGTGGTGAATTCACTTTCAGTGAGTTTAATTATTTTTGTGAAAAACATGGGATAAAGAGACAGTTATCTTACCCACGAACCCCTCAGCAAAATGGAGTTGTGGAAAGGAAGAATGCGACAATTTAAGATGTTGCTAGGACTATGATGTTGGAAGGAAATGTTTTGCATATCTATTGGAGAGAAATTGTGAGTACTGTTGTTTACACTCTTAATCGAGTACATGTCAAAGGTGATACCAGTAAGAATCCTTTTGAGCTATGGTTTGGTCATAAGCCTACTGTTAGATACTTCAAAATCTTTTGGGGTAAATACTATATCAAAAGAGATATGATATAGGAAATTTTGATGCTAGAAGTGATGAAATCTTTCTGGGTTACTCTACTAAAAGTAAAGCCTACTGGTGCTACAATAAGATATTGAGGAAAGTAATTGAAAGTGCTAATGTCAAGGTTGATGAAAACACAGCTAGACCATCCAGAACCTGTTGATATGATTCAGACAATCAGAATGACAGTTTAGATAAAGGAAAGAAAGTTCAGATCAATCAAGAGGAAGAAACTAGTGAAAGTGTAGAAGTGAGATCACAAGAGCCTAAAGTTCAAGAATACCCTAAGACTCTAAGGTATGTATGACTAAATCATTCAAAATATCAGATCATAGGTGATAAGAACAAAGGTTTTCAAACTAGGAGAAGAATTGCAAAAGAATATTGTTTGATCTCAAAGACTGAGCCTAACAATGTCAATGAAGCATGCAAAGATGAACATTGGGTGGAAGCAATGAAAGAATAACTACTAAAAATTGAGAAGAATGATACATGGATTCTTGTTCCTAGACCTAAGGACAAAAATGTAATTGGAACTAAATGGGTCTTTTAGAAAAAACTGAATGAACAGGGTGAAGTTGTTAGAAACAAAGAAAGACTTGTGTGCAAAGGATATTCTCAGATGGAAGGAATTGACTTTGAAGAAACTTTTTCTCTTGTTGTTAGGATTGAAGCTGTGTGATTATTTCTTGCTTATGTTGCTTACAAAAAATTCAAGGTTTATCAGTTGGATGTCAAGTCAACATTTCTAAATGGTTAACTAGAAGAAGAACTGTATATTGAGCAACCTGATGGATTTCAATTGACTAATCAGGGAGATATGGTTTGTTTGTTGAAGAAAGCATTGTATGGACTTAAGCAAGACAAAAGAGCATGGTATGCCAGATTGAACAAGTATTTGTTGAATCTTGGATTTAATAAAGGTACTGCTAATAGTAATTTCTATTTCAAGATTGATCTTGATAAATATTTGATTGTTGAAGTCTTTGTAGATGATATCATTTTTGGAGGAGATGATAGTTTGTGAATGAAGTTTGTTGATGAGATGTGGAGTGAGTTTGAGATGTCTATGATTGGAGAAATGAAATTCTTTTTGGGATTGAAAATTACTCAGCTAGATAGAGGGATCTTTATATCTCAATCCAAGTATGTGAAAGAATTACTAAAGAAGTTTGGTATGGAAGATTTAAAGCTAGTTGGTACACCTATGGTGACCGAATGTAAGTTGACAGAAGATGATGATTCTCCTAAAACAAATTAGATTAGATACAGATCCATGATTGGTGGATTGCTCTATTTGACTCAAACTAGACCTAATATCATGAATTTTGTATGCATTGTTGCAATATTTCAAGCTGATCCTAAGGAATCTCATGTGACAGCTATGAAGAGGATTTTTAGGTACTTGAAGGGGACAGTTGATTTTGGCCTATGGTATCCCAAAGAAGATGACCTTACTTTGAATTCCTTTACTGATGTTGATTGGGAAAGAGATGTGAATGATAGAAAGATTACCAGTGGTGGTGCATTTTTCTTGGGAAAGAAGTTGATTTCATGGTTAAGTAAGAAGCAAAATGCCATTTCTTTATCTACTGCAGAAGCAGAAAACATTGTTGTTGCTGACAATTGTACTTAAGTATTGTGGATGAAGTAGATGTTGAAAGATATCAGAGTTGTGTATGATGAACCTATTGTTACATTCTATGATAATTCAAGTGCAATTAACATTTCTAAGAATCTAGTGTTGCATTCAAAAACCAAACATATATCTATCAAGTTTCACTTTTTGAGAGAGAAAGTGAGTTAAAAGGAAGTCAGATTGGAGTATGTTCCCACTAAGGAACAAATTGTAGATATCTTTACCAAGCCCTTGCCTAAGGATACTTTTGAGTATCTCAGAGGGAAGCTACAGGTGATTACCCATCCTAATTAGAATTAATATGCATTGACTTACATCAGTCTGTGCATTTCATAGTCATATCTTGTGATCCAGATTGATGTTGTGGTGGCTACTACTTAGGGGGAGCAGTCATATGTTCAGAAATGTGGTTCAGAGCTTCTGTGGAGAAAGATAATGTGTATCTTTGTCATTGATTTCAAAAGGGGACAAGAGTCATGTGAAAAAATGTGAAAGAGTTAATGAGGAAAAGAGTCAAAATCTAAGAGGGAGATTGTTGGATATTGCTGATATGTGGTTTTCATTGATGTCAACACTATTGGCACTAATATCCTTAAGGTTGTATATGTCGAGGATATTGATAAAATTGTAATAAAATAAGTTGCAAGTTGTCAGTGATGCAGTGAAGTTCAGTATGGTGGCTAGCTCAATGTATTGATGATAATAAGTTGTGGATTAATGGGTTTGTTGTCAATTATATCTAGTTTATCCACATAAAGTTTCAAAGGTTTGCATGAATATTTGATTGAGTTATGACTATAAGTGTTCTAATAGTTGTTATGTTGCTTCATTTGGTGTTCCTGAAAGAATATGATGTGATTCTAGTAATTTGAGTTCTTGCAAATGCTTTTTTGGTGATTCATGAATCTTGTGGATGTTCTAGATCATGCTCTATCTGTGTTGTTGGTCCACATTGATTTTTGTGCTCGTGATTAGTGATTTTCTTCTGTGTTTTCATGTTTTTCATGATCATGGCTGACAGGGTGATTGTAGCGTGTTGTGGATCTTCAAGGCATAATATTTGAAGGTGTTTTGTATTTGAGGATTTTTTTTTGGGTCATTACTATGTTTTGTCTGACATTGTTTGGTTTGCATTGTAAATTGTTTATTGATTTGGGCCAAAAGTTTGTACACATTTCATACTTTGTTGGTTCGACATGTAGTTGATGTTATCCCTAGTTATGGATTTATATGATCGATTGTTTATACTTGATAACAATTATATATGCACCCTTTGTTAGATTTGCAGAAATCAAAGTATCTGTTGAAACATGGAAACCCTTTTTCAGATGTGGGTGATCTATGTGAAAAAGGAATCTCCAGAGTGAGTTAGTTCTCTGAATGATGAATCTTATTCTAAGTGACTTTCTAGGAAAAGGGATAGAAACGTTCTAACATACCTAGTTTGTGCATGAATGGTCGCGGCCTGAAGGGATGTCTTCGCTCATAAAGGTCTATCACTTCATAGCTATAGGAAAAACCCATTTAGTTTTCATTAGATTTGAAGATGCCTAAAGCAAATAGCAATTACAATGCATGGAAATTCTTTATAGAATTCATATCAAGAGTATACATGGTGCGCCCTATAATGGGCTTGTATTTGTTTAAGAAGAAAACAACAATCACTCTCTTCATAGAAGCTTTTATAAAGCTTTTGTTTGACAAGGAAAAGAAATGAAAAGGTGGGGACTTACCATCATAGGCCTGTAAAGTACCAATGTGTCACGACCAAGCTCTCACAAAGCTTCCAAATGCAAGGTTGAGCTCACTCTCATGGCTGCTAGTGAGAAGGAAAACATAGAAATACAAGAGATGCATCAGAAACAACATTCATGCCACAGCCTAAAGGTCAAAATTCTTGTTGAAAAATGAAGCAAAGGACCTCGAAATGGTTTGAGATCAACTTACCATCAGAAGACTGTGACGATTCATGAAGAACAACAAGCAAGGAAGCTCAAATCCTGATCAAAACATTGAAACCCTAAGCTCTCCTAGTGCCGGTGCTCTTCACATTAGAGGGAAAACTTTTCAAGTCCAAATGGTGCAAAAATGGAGAAGGATGGAGTTTTTCCTTTAGGGTTTCTCCAAACCCTAATATGACTTAGGGATTTTTTTCTTAGTTTTTGAAAATGCTAATTGCCTAAGTCAAATATACCATGGTGGCCGATTTCTATATGTCCAAGTCCTCTTTTTAATGCATTATCCTTGTAATTTGACACCATTTTATTTTGCTTATACCTTGGTGGTGTTCACTCATGCCTTAGTTTCATTTTTGATTCATTTTCTAGAAATCAATTGTAAATGAATTTGCCTTAGTTTTATTTTAATTGATTTTATAGAAATCATTTGCAATGTAAGATAAATATTGTCCATGTTTTATGATTTTTTCTAAGGAAAAAATCAAATTGTATTGGATGGATAAGTTTATAATTTTTGCAAAGATTTTCCAAAATATTCATTGCAAAAATAGGTCAAATTGAGAAGATTTAAAACCTGCAGATCTTGTAAAGCAAAAATAAAACAATGCTTTATAAATTGTTTTATTTCTTTGTTATTTTTAGCAGATTGGTGATTATTTTTTCCCTTGGTCAGATTTGAAGCTTCATGGTGAAGAGATAAGGTTTTTTTTTCGCTTTTAAAGAAAAGTAGACCTATTTTTAGGTGCTTTTTAGTATGTACATAGAAAAAGAGACTTTTCCATTTCAGTTACTCTTTTTGGGGCAATTTTTTATGCTTTTCCTGGAGCTTTCTTCTTGAGCTCAGATTAGGGTTTTGAGATATATTTGGAAGAAAAAATTAGTGTTTTTACTCAGTTTAGATTATTGTCTTGCTATGATACACATTTTGAGAGCTTGTAAACTTTTTGTACCCAGTTTCAGACTTGGGCATACTCCTTCAGTTCAATGAAAGCAACATTCCTATCTCCAATTTTTATCTCTATTTGCAGTTTTAGTATGATGTCTACATTGTGATTCTATTTATAGATCCTTTTCATGTCCTATTATTACAGATCATTGATATAGAAAATCCATTTAATGCAGGTTGCATGTTGTATTTAAGTCTAAACCTTCATGCAAATCAATTATGTACTAGGTGTTCATGAGAGATTGTGAATTCATTGTTGTTTTCTTAAGACTCTTGGTGGGTAGAATATAAAAGTCACCATTAAGCTTTAGAATCATATTAGATAAGTTTTACATTTTAGTCATATTTTCTATCCCTTTTCCCAGAAAGTCACTTAGAATAGGATTCATCATTCAGAGAACCAAATCACTCTGGAGATTCCCTTTTCACATAGATCACCCACATCTGAAAAGGGTTTCCATGTTTCAACAAATAGTTTGATTTCCACAAATATAACAAAGGGTGCATATTTGATTGAAAATAGTTTTTGGCACAACTGGTGGGACTCTGAAAGTTTGTTTTAGAGGAAAATTTCATTTCTAATCTATTGTTTTGGTATGCACAGTAGAGTTTCATCTTTTGGAGGTAGAAAACAACATACCTAGTGACTTCATTCTCTGATTTTCAAGCAAATCTAGTGTGAATACGACACTAAAGTGTACATACTGAAGGGTCAAGTGTTTTCTTCAGTATTATCAGCCTTTGGAGGGAAAATCATCAAACACCATGGTGATTCTGAGATCTTTTCTGGTTTTAGAATGATCAAGTGTTGGTATGGTCTTAAAAGATTCTAATTTTTTCTTGTTTTTTAGCCTTTGAATGAACAAGAATGTCAATTTTTCATAATAATATGTCATACCATCTGTCATATCATGAAAATACTACTTACCCATCTTCATATCAACCATATCCACATAATCACACTGCCAGTTTCAATTCCATGGCTTTTCAAAGCCAGTATCCACAATATGGTTACCACCCACCCACCCCTTCCCATTTTTCATCTAAGCCCTCATATGTTCAAAATCAGTCCCAAGAGATTCAAGACTTAAGCTTCAGAGATATAAGACTAAACTGTGAAGAGAAAATGAGTGAAACAGAAAATTGAAAGCAGTACGATGCACACCAAGGGGAGATTATAAGTATAAAGAGCACGCTACTTGATTACATGAGTCGGCTAGAGGAGATCAAGAAGCAACATGAGTATAATCACCAGCAACAGGAGCTAGCTTATCAAACCTATCTTCATGAGTAGGAGCTGGTGGCCCAAAGAACACAGTTAGAGGAGGATTTGGAGAGGGAGGTAGCTACACAAGCAAAGCTTCTGCTTGCTCAGTTTCAAATGCATGCAGCTCAAACTCCTTCCATGTTGAGACATCCTATTCAAGAAGAGGTCTGTGAGTTTAAATTTCCAATTTTTATGAAAAATGAGCCTCCTAACCCTCCTAAGATTAAAATTCATGGTTTTAGAGATCCTTTACCTTTGAAAGAACCTAGGTTGGAATATTTTGCACTTGTTATGCTTCAAAACCAGCCAATTGAAGAGCCTTTTCCTCTCCAAGAAATTGGTTTTGAATGCAAACAGACTCCTCAGAAAATCAAAATCCCAAGTTTCAGAATTTCTAATTTTTTTGAGGAGCCTGATGGCATTTGAGACCAATCCATTAGGAAATAGCCTTTTTTCCTCTAGGAAACTCAATAAATTCACCAAGTTTCCCAACCAAATAAATTTGATTGTCCTACTACTATTTTCCTTTATGAGGATAGACCTATTGTCTTACAAAATGACTTGTGCACCATGGAAGAAGCTAGAAATGTAAATTTATTGCATATAGCTATGGAGGAATATCAGTTAGAGAAATAGAAGATCGAACAAGAAAGGACTTCTCATGGTGAATCTATTAATGTTTGCACTAGAGAGCTTCCTTGTTTGTTAAAGGAGGATAAAATTTTGGAAAATCAACTAGTGCAAGAGGCTTATTTACAGCAAAAGGTTGTTTCTAACTGTTTCCCTTTATCAGTTGATCACATGAGCGTCACATGTACAACAGGGTTTCATTCATTCAGGCAAAAAAATATCTACGATTATTTTGAGGTATCCAATTGGTACACTGATGAGGAGGCTATGGGTGAAGAGCTACAAACTCCAGATCAAGGAATGGCTGATAGTTCACAAGTTGTGATTGATTTATTTGATGAATTACCATTTTTTGTTAAAGATAGCATGCAGGTCCCCAACTTACCCATTGATTTGGGACAGCCAAAAGGTATTACAAAAAATCATGTACTATTGATTCATAAGTGCAAGGATGAGGTTGAAACCTCAATTCAATTTGAGGAGAAAAGTGACATTCTTGTTTCCAAATCTAGCATGCTTGATTGTCAAGACCCTGACTATTCAACTTGTAGAGAGCTTGCCACTCTGCTGAATTCTTGTAATGACATAATGCCTAGTTCTAAGTAGCAAAATGATGAAATACATTCAAAATAAATACTGATCCATGAGAAAATAAATGAGGGTAGCTTGGTTGTGGAGGAGTGTGAGGTTGAATGCATAATTCAACCAAGGAAGGAAGTAGTTGTGGTAGGTGAGGCAATTGACAAGAGTGAAATCAAAGGAAACAATTCCACTTTTGTCTTGTCGACGGGATGTCCAATTAGACACATTGTAAAAATGGAGGCCAACAAGAAGGTTCTCATCATGGTTGAGCCCAAGCATGCAAGTACAGCTGAAGGAGCAAAAACTCAAGTCACTTTTCCACCTCAGGTTAGTAATGATTATATTCCATATGAAGAGGTTAGTAAGCTTGTATACATTCTTCAAGGTGTGGTACAACTATCTCATGGCCTTTCATCCTCTGTTATTTTTCATGTAGCTGTCCAAAATCATGTCAAACATCAAATATTTTGTAGAAAGGGAAACTATTTCACCCAATCAGTGAATGGTTTTTTTTCACCAGCTATTTTGGTTGGTTAGAGTAGGTTAGAGTTAGTGTTTTCAGCAAATAAGTGCATTATACACATTTCATTTTAGTAGTTTTCTTTTCCCTAAGCGTTGTTGTGCATGTTTTGGTTGGCCATCAGGGCCTATCAGTTTGCTTTCTGTAGTGTTTGTTTTTTATTTGCTGATGTTTGGAGTATTGTTGTTCAAATTTCTAAGTTTCATGAAGGGGCAGATTTGACTTCACGCCCAATGGAGTTTTAAACAACAACTGATCTCAAGCTTAGCTAGCAAGCATTTAGTGGGAATCACCAAAATGTTACTTTTTTTCACTATAGCTCAATTGGTGGAGATGATTAAATTTTGTTATACCTTTAAGTGAGAGATTCAATTATTTTTGCATGTGCTTTAAGTGTTGTTGGCACCATATTTATCAGGTATCGGTTGTGCAAATATTTTGAGAAAAACTAAGTTTCAGAAGTATTGCTCAAATGCTTTACAAATCAAGTGGAGTACAAAACATAATATACAAATGATTAAGCATATCAAATTGCTTTCATTTATTTCATGATGTTATTCACATTACATGATTTTATTTGATTGCAAGTGTGAACCTTTGATTTTTACCTATTCTAATGATGCAAAACAACTAAAATGTAATGTAAAAACACAAAGAACACCTCGACGATTAGCCTAAGGAATTGTTAACACAAAGAGATAAAATGAAAGAAGATTGCAAATGATTCTACCTTCTCTTTGCAGCTAAAATCCCTTGGTTGGCCCTTGATTTTTAAGATCCTTGTATGCTCCCCGGATGGCTAGATGCAAGATTGAAAATATGACTAGATGCAAGTGAAAATGACTAAAATGGCTTGGCTAAATGAGTGAAATGTTTGTGCGTTGAGTGTTCAAAATGACAAAATTTAGGTGAAAAATGACTAAGTGTTCTAAATGCCTTAGAGGACGGGGTATTTATAGAGAAATTTGAATTCTCTAAAGAATTCAATGGTTGAGATTGAGCCACCAAGATCAAGATGTAGGGCTATGGTGAGTTGAGGACTCACAAGCCCTCACATCTTGACATGCGGAATGTGAGATGGCCAAGGATAAGATGATGTGGAAGTGAGGTGGAAGGGAGGTACATGGTGTGTAAGAAGGACATGTACCTTGGAAGTACATTGGGGGATGAGAAGAATCTTGGAAGTACATGCTTGGAAGAATCCCATGGACAAGACAAGGTTCCAAAAAGAGAAGCACTTGTCCACATGTGACTTAATGTGACAAGTCAAATGTTCTAAAAGTTGCATGGGGATAAGTTAAGTCATGAAAGGATAAAATGTGAATTAAAAATTCACATGGGAAAGAGAGGAGCCTAGGATAAATAAATGTGAATTAAAAATTCACATGGGAAAGAGGTTCAATGCTAAGAAAGGAAAATGAAAAGGTTGACTAAAAAAGGGTGCTAAATGTGGCTAATAACTTTTGATTAAGGTTGTACAAATACCTAACTATGATACTTAATGAGAGATAAGAAGCAAGTGAAAAATGTAGGAGGATGTGACATTAATCTTTGATTAAGAGGATGCACATCGTAATCATGAATTAATTAAATTAATCCAGATTAGAGAGGGATTGTGGAGGATGTGACAAGGAGAGAGAAAAATGAAGAATTTTAAATTGATTTTATTTAAAAAGATCAAATGACTAAATTAAATAAATTGATATATTTATTTAATTTAGAGAGGAAAAGGTGTAAGGTAAAGCATTTAATTGTTAAATTAAATACTTTAGGGACCTTAGGTAGACCATGAAATATAAATTAAATGAGTGATTTAATTAATACTGACCAAGAGGATGAGGTGTATGAGTTAAAGGGATGAATAAGGAGACAAATTTGACCATATGGAAGTGGTCAAATTTGGATGTCTACATTTTGCACCTCTTCAAAATATTGTTAGAATAATAGTGTTTCGAAGAAGAAAAAAAATGTCGATGGTGAAGGAAGTGATAGGGCTTGATGCCCTAGCATGAAATATGTTGAATGAGCTGCCCAAGTGGAGGGAAAAAGAAGGGAGATGCCCCAATGACTGCCACAAAGGGATAGAGGGAAAATGGTAGGGTATGCCCCCTCAAGAGGGTGGTTGGGGAAGAAAAGGGGCCCTAGACAACTTCTCGATAGGAAGAAACGGAAGTCACCATTGGATAGAGCTCAAAAAAGAGATGACTCTATAGAGGAAACAACCAAAAAAAGAGATGCCCCAATATAGGGGAGGCCACATGAGCTTCCCAAACAGAGGGAAGTGAAAGGGGATGCCCTGGTCTGGTGGGAGAAGGCTCATGATGAAGGAATGGAGAGGAATGATATGGTATGCCCCCTCGAGGAGGCAGGTGGGGAAGAAAAAGGGGTCTTGGGAAACTTCTCAAAAGTATAACATGGTATATGTCATTGGAAAGAGCACAAAAAACTGAGAAGATTGGCATTTGAATGGAGTCAATCAGATGCATAGTTTGCAAATGGAGGCTTTGGGAAGTTAGGGGCATGGGTCACTTCCACATCAGCACGGGGGCGCTTCCACCCTGGCGCGGGGGCACACCCACCCCTACTGGAAGACAGGTTTACCTTGACTAGGGTGAAGCAGGAGGGGGGGAAAAAGAAACTAAGAGACAAGAAAAAGAGATGTGAAGTATTTGCACAATGAAAATCATAGGGTGAATGCAATGCAACAATAATGACCATGAAATGCAATCCTAATATGATTTTCCATCTTTGGAGCACTGATTTTTGATATAGTATAAGACACGATACACCAAGGTATGATGGACCAAGGTAGATTGGTGTCTAATGCATAAAAAAACACAATAGACAAGAAGGCTATCCCAACACCCCAAAGTGACAAAGACTTTGTTCGAGCCAAGCATTGGAATAACTGCAACCAAAAAGGGATGTCCCAGAGTAACAAAAGATCACATGGGTCTTGGTGGATACTACATGGGACAACCTAACAGACAACAATAGTAAAAGATCAAGATACGCCCCTATGTTGTCTAGTCAAAGCACATCGTGATATGATGGATCAAGGTGACCATGACAAGTGATGATAGGGAGCTCAAATCATAAACAAAATCCAAAAGCATCAAAAGAGCACAATCAAGTTTCAAACGTCCTTTTCCATAGGATCAAGGGGATGGATGGGATTGACGAGGTTTGTTAGGAAGGATGCATCCTGTTGAGACCGATGATGGATACTAAACTGAAAGATCGATATGACGCAGGATATTCGGAACCAATTGGATCAGATGATACAAGTGGATATTTTTTGTTAAGAACTAGCTAGATAAGGGCATAGCTTGATGACACGACACAAGAGACAAGACACGAGATAGAAGACAGACACATCCTAGCGACCTAGGGGCTCAGGGGCCGAACAAAGATTAGCCTTGCCTAGGTGAAAGTGTAGAGCCCTCGTAGTTTGATAGAAGACTAACGACTAACAATGGATAAAGGTAGAAAGAGGACAATGGAGACTATTGGTTTTGTTTTTACACTGTAACTAGGTTTGTCTTCTAATGTACATATGGAATTTCCAATTCCAATCAAGGGCAACCCGAAGGACCTGGACCAACTGACGAGGATTTTAAAGACCTACACTTTGGGCTCTACAAGACCTAGGAGGGTGATCCCTTAACAACAATAGATAATCTCATTTAATAGCTCAACATAATAGGATAATACCAAATAGAATTGGTTGTTCATCAGTAATATCAACTATTTGGAGCATGAGATAACCACAACACTATAACACATAGGGATTTAAAATGGTTTTGAATTTATAAAATGTTACTGAGATGCACTAAGTTGCAAGATAAATCAGTGCCTAATTCTGGGCCATGCAGTCAAACACATAAAATTAATTCATCAAAAAATGACATTCAACCAATGGATTTAAATTGTTAATGCCTTGAATCAACTGTTAGTGCCTTACACCAACAATCCCACTCTTATTATCAATCAAATTCTCCTTACCAAATCCAACCTGCACACTTGAAATCATTGTTATCAGCTCAAAGCATTTAACCATGTCCTTGAAATAGACCCATAAACAAATAACACAATCTCATGAATTTTGAGATGACAAACTCAAATATAATTTGTATTATTGAATTCATATGATTAAACTATACAAGTATGGAGAAAATTTGAAGATATTCATGAATGTTCAAACACTTTGAAAACATTCATGATTTATTTGCACAAACTGGTTGTATTTACTCATAAAATTAGAAATTACAGCTTATAGACTCAAAATATGACTCAGAACTTGACATTTCTCTATCTACCCAGCCCCATACAAAACTCTAGAACTAGAACTTAATCTCTCTGAACTTTTTATAATGAGAAGAGAAGAGAAGAAAATAGAAGAAGTGAAGATTCAAAAGAAGCCCTAAAGCTAATCCGGACATGCCATCTAGAATCTCAATTCACCGTTGATCAAAAATTTCTCAAAGCCTCTCTCCTCTCTCTGTAACTAAATTTACCTCTTCATTTTCCTTTGATGTATGTTATTCTTCAACAGGGAAATATTCCATGTGATGAATTTCACCGTTCCATTTTCACCCAACTTTAGAAAATACTTTTGCCCTGTTGCTGGAAAAATATTCTTGTGCCTGTGAAAATTCCCTTATTGTTTCTAATGTTGGAACAATGCACTTTTACTTCCCAATACATATATTTATTTGAAAAGTGAATAAATTCACTTTTAAATAATACCCACATGCTTTAATTTAGTTTTTACATGCCTAGCCAATAATATTTATCTCTACATTTTCAATCCCCAATAAAGAATATTTTAATTACAGTTTATATTTTTACTTACCCATCCATAAAATATTTGCTTTCCAGCATTCACCTTACTTTCACAGTGAATATTTAATCCACCCATGTGTATACCTTCAGCTTTTCACTTTTCTCTGGGGCCCACATTTTATATTCCTTCAAATGGGGACCCACTTAATTTCATCTAGCACATTGTTTTAATTCAAAACAATATAAAATAATTAAAAGCAAATAAAGCTTTTAATAAAGTATCGCTAGCCCCCTTTAACACTTCATTACCTACACACGAGAGTTCACTTGGGCCTGCCACTGCCACATGGAAAAATCTCGCCATTTTGTGATGATTAAAGGACGTGCAGGTTTGAATAGCGATTTGGTGGACAGTGGTGGAAATGTGGCTGGGTTTGTATCTCTCTTAATAGCCATTGGATTTCATTCCTCATTGTTGTTTCCCTAATTTCTTTCATGCTTCTTTGTTCCTCATTTAACCCTCCGTAATTTGTGTTCATGGCAGCATGTCTCTATTCCAAATTTTCTTGAAAGCTTGAAAAGCTTCACCAACAACCTTACATTATACCATGCAACAACCATTCAACCAGCTCAAGCCCCTAGATCTCTCCTATACATTGCTGATGGCGCGCATTAGAAATCCCTCTTGGCTGTGTGTGGCAGCCAAGTTATATTTGCTTGAAGGTTATCAACACCTTGTCAACATATAAATTGAAGGCTCCTCACATTTTACGCATTGGCCTCATGGAATTTCCTACACATTCATCATGGCATCTAATGTGTAGTGTTTAAGGCTTCTAAAACCTCTTAAACAGAGCCATTGTGTGCATATCCACTTCAGTTATCTACTGGCCGCAGGCTTTAGATTCCTTCTCACTGTCCTTTTCTCAAACTTTATGAGGCCTATTCAATTCCTTTTCTTCATGGTTAAATGGTTCATTCTCTATGCACTACATTCTATGGGACTACATTTGATTTGGAATTTTCACGCTCCACTCACCCACTCAAACTGTTGGTCACACCTTTTCCCTCCGGCCTCATTCAGCTTGAAAGTCACTGAAGCCCTTTCCCTTCTTTCACAACATTTGCTTAAAATATTTCTCAAGAATCACCAAATTCATTTTGTGAATACCCTAACACCTTCATATCGTCCATTTCTTGTGTTTGATGAGTATTCTCAGGAACATATTCAAAAAGGAGTTCCTCATATTAGCTGCCTTACTCTCTCTTCATTTGATGGCGGTTTCCTCCCATGGCTCGATGGCAGCCTTCAACATTTCTAAAGAGTTTGCAATGATTCACAGTTTATGCCATCTTCCATTCTCATTGCTTTGGAAAATTTCAAAGAATTTTCGCAATCCATATTGTGAAGTGCGAATTTTCTATGTGGCATTTAACTACACATTGCATTTACCTGAAAGTTGCTAAAGCCTCTTCAACAGATGCATTCTAACATACCTTGCAATGTTGGTGTTTCATTCCCTACAGTCAACGTTCTCCTCCATTTTGCTAAGATAACAAGTGCTTAGTTCATTCACACAAATTATTAAAGTGAAGGCCTCTGCATCAACCTCTTTCAATTGATCAATCTAACTGCAAGCCAATCATGTTTGTACTATGTTTCAAACTTCTTCAATGACTCCAACATGTATACATGTGCTCACATCATTAGGAAACATGGACAATAATAATCCAATAGACTCTTCCCTTTCAGTATTTATACCAATCATTGGTTGAATGGGAACTCAATGATATGGATGAAGTTTCCTGGAATTCCTAACAAGACTTCACTCCTTTCTTAAGAAAGGACTAATACATCAAGTTATGGAGATAACTACAATGCAATAGGCTGGGGTATTGATTCAGCATGTTTATAAATTTTATTATCAATACCAATGAGAGTATATCAGCATGATTCTCAATGCCTCACATAAATCATAGTTACCACTTCACTTTGTATACATACTTTCATTGAGCCATTCCTTTGCCACTATGTTACACCTTGTGGTAGTTCAGTGAAACACTATCTTCAACAAAAGGATGAAAGAAGCTTAGAATGATGAGAGATAGAACCCATTAATAAAACACGCTCAGAAGTTCATGCCCTTCATAACCAAAATGTTGTCCAATAAGAGCATGTTGGGACCCCATATGGGCCCGACTAAAAAATTTCGCTTTCAAACAACTTTCATGCTCAAATTGATCTAGGGAAACTTCTGACTGCTTCTAAGGTAAAAACACAAACTAGGTTTTTATTAAAACGTGCTTTCAGACACCTTTTCAAAATGTGCAAAATTGGACAGGTGGGTTGTGGAATCACTTCTAAAAACTAGGCAAATGACCCCATGAAGATATAAAAACTTGCATACTTGTAGACATTGGTCCAAAGAATGCAATACAAAAGATGGCTCAAAGAAATGAATCCTGAGGTGAAAGATATTTGCTATCAAAGTTGATTACTTGAACTTTCTGCAACAAACAACTATTCTTAACCAATTAAAACACAGTAGATCACCTCATTGCAAAAAATATCAAATCAACTCTTGACGAGCTGCCACTAGACACAGTAGTTCATTTTGGCATAGATAACATGTGGGAAAGAGGGATTAGCTTGAATCGTCATTGAGAAAAAGTTATTAACGCTCAAAGTTGGCCTCTCAGAAATGTTGTCAGGAATGCAAATGCAAAACTCAAACTCAATAAATTGCATTTGGTTTTGACCTGCTAAAAATATTAAATCAAATCATAAGGCTCTAAAAACTGACATGCGAGCTCATTTTGGTATAGAGAATGCAAAACAACAATCATTCTAACATGATGGTCAACCAGTTGCAAAATGCAAGCTCAAACGGGAGGCAACTTTGTAGAACTAAACATTTGCAAACCTTGACAAAACTCATCGTGATAAGCTAAAAATTGACATGCACGTTCACATAGGACACATGAGTGTGTCTGCAAAGGGATTTTGCACGAAAATCAATGGGCTTCAAATTATGACCCTCCAAAGTAGGTCATTTAGGCAGGTTCATCAGGTGCACTTCTAAAAGTGCAGAGGCAAAATTTTGAAATGGGCACTTCAAATTTCCCAAATTTGAGAGTGCCAACAATGGCTCTGACTGGGGATGTATACCCCCTGTGGGCATAGCAAGATTCCAAATCTCTGGGGATTATACCAAATAACTGAGTCAATCAAGTAGTCCTCAAACTACTCCTGTATTCATTCTTCATTTTTCAACTTCATCTAGTGACACCAGGCCACCAAATCAAAAAGGGAAGTCAGCATTTACCTCTGTCAAATAAAATTATGTAAAAAGAGTTGATCTCCCTCAATTTGTGCTTGAATTTTTCAAACCACAACAACATAGGTGATTGCATCCATGTAAACACAAGGATTAGGCTACCTTTGTGCAAGTGGAAACTTGCTCTCTGTTCAACTTTGTCATCAATTGGAAACCAATGAAATAGGTTTCATCGTTGCCACTTTCTTCATTCTCAGCTTTTCTATCAAGTGGCAACATGAGAAAATTGGGATCAAGACCATATGAAAGCACAGTCTGATCACAACCATTTTCCTGATTGAACATGTTGGTACCTCTCAACAGGCCATCATATACAACATCATCAACATGTTTATAATCACTATGCATTTGAAATTCAGACATACTTTCCAAATGTTGATTGTCATGTGGAAACAAGCTATCATATTCATCATTTACATCATTCTTAAACTGAAAAACAACATTCCTCAGTATCTTGCATCTTGCCACATTCTATGAAAACTCTTTCCAACTGACAAAAATCGCACTCACAATCTGCTAAATGGTTGGAACTATCAGGTTCAATATGGTTGTTAGTTTGCACATCAATGGTAAAACCATCACAAGAAGTGAACAAAAGATATTTTTCATCACACAAACCATCTTGACATATGTCAAAGACAAAAGATGCATATTCTGGAGCATCCTTATACTGATTACTACAACATAGGCACGTCTTTTGACACTTCGGTTTAGGTATATCAGAACATACCTTGGCATCATGGAGACAAGAATCAGATGCAACATTCACCTCTAAAGAATGAGTAAATGCACTCATCTCAGGTTTCAAAACATATTCTGATGCATTCATGTCATCATTATTCAACTCAAAACCAAATACTTCAAAAGTAGGCTCACGTAATTCAAAATCAATAGGGACAACAGGAATACAACTATGTGCATTGGTTTTTGCATGAGCAATGTCAATTGATATATGTGCCGACTCAAAAGTGAAAGATTCATTGCTAGTTGAAAACTCCTCATTAGCAATATGACTAGAATCTTTGTTATCTTTCACATAAATGCCTTTCACATAGGATGGAAACATATCACTGTTCACACTCTGAAGATCAGGAGCATCAAACAGGAAGTAATTCTACTCAACTTCACACTCATCAACATGAAATTCACCATTATTCTCACTCCTTGGCTGCTCCACACATGGATCAAGTGTTTCTGTAGTGTCAACACAATTTGAAACTTTACGGTCATATGGATCAGCAAGTTCTTCAATATCATCAGTGGGTAATGATGTTGATTTAAGATCCATATACGTGTCACAGTGTGCCACTTGATTATTCCAAAAGGAATCCATTATTTCATCATCATTCTCTTCATGTAATACAAACCTTTCCATTTTTGCTTCATACAAACAACCATGAAGATCAGGGTCATAAGCACACTTATCAACATCTTCATCATATTCAACATTATGTTTTGAGTTGACATGTTGATCACACACATGTTTGTCTTCAAATTCTTCATCACTCTCACAATGAGCTTGCTCTACTAATAGTGAATTTGAATCACATTCTGTGTATTCACCATGAGCATTTATATCATTGTATTCCTCGAGTGAGGAATATACTTCCATATCATGCTCAGGAAAGCAATCACAATCTTCAAAGGAGTAGTCAGAGATATCAGCCTCATCATGATTTTCATCACAAGACAAATTATCACTATTTGAACCATGTTCAAAATCTTCAAAATAAATGCCCGAGGCTACACTTTCAAAATCATAATCACTGCTTTCTAATGGTGTATCAGCAATACATACATTGTAATCACTAATCACATCATGACATGGGATAGCATTATGTTTTTCATTTATTTTTCTATCACCTAAGATATCACAAGAGAAACATTCTTGCATATCTACTCTGTCATCATCCCATGTGTCATCATTCTCCTCACTATTGTAAAAAATTGCACATGTTTTGATTGTAAGTTGATTACACTGTTCATCTTCATCCATACAGCATGGAACTTCATTTTCTGCCATATCCTTTTCACTTGTTCACATTGTTGTCTAATTTTCCTCAAGAGGACAGCTGTTATCTTCATTTTGAGAATATACATTTTGCACATAACCACATTTGGCTGATTCCACCATCCTTATCCAATCAGGAACTTGATCGAAGCTATGGGGTTTTAACTCCTCTAACAAAGTACTTAGCCCAGACTCATAGATCTGACAAAACAAGTCAATGCACATAGATTCCTCAAGTCTGAAATTTGTGGGGACTCCTATCAAAGCATCCAAAAATCTCAGAAACAACGTATATGGTGATTCTCCCTCTTGTCTCTTCATTTCATACAATTCTTACACAAAATACTTTTGATCGACAGTGCTCAAATTTTTTTGACATTCAACTTGGAACTCACTATGATCTTCATACTTTGATGATGGAGAAATCACAACAGCAAGAGCATTGTCATCTTGACAATCATTTCCATTATCTGATCCTTGAATTCTATTTGTATGAGGTGTATTAGGGTAATCAATGCTTGCAGCCAAATACCCTTTCATCATTAAGTACTTCAAATTCTTCTCAATGTCCATAGCATCTTGATATGCCTAATGTAATGTTGCAGGTTCCTTATCTCTCAACAAGAAACTCATCTTTTTGTCAAATGCACCAAGATAGACAACCAAGCATTCAACATCATTTGGTCGCATATTTTTTGGAATTTCCCTAACTACCTTTGCAAATTGAAGATTGAAAACAAGGACCAACTCATTTTCACTTATATGGATCTCCATAAAAAAATTTCTCACCACACTTGGGTTTACCCTTTCACTGAATTGCTCAACAAAGGTTGTCATAAACTGATTCCATGAAGCAATAGAACATGTTGGTAAATATGAAAACCAATCCCTGGCATCATCCTTCAAATATTGAACAAACAGCTTCATGATAACGTCCTCATGGTGTACTTTGTAATCCCCCATCACATCTATGAATGTATACAGATGTTTAGAGGTTGATTATGAACTTTTCCTTGTAAATTTGGGCAAATACTCCATAAAATTTTTAGGAATCAAGTCTGGGAAACCTTTAATACCACTAAAAACCAATGGCATATACCTCTCAATAGAGAATCCCCTTTGAGGGCTTGTTTTCCCTACATACTTTTACTTGCCATTTTATAGGGAAACCCTCTTGTATCCAGATTCAATCATTATTAAATTTATACATGGTTATCAATTGCATCATTTACTAATTCAACCATAATTCTAAAAAATTGATTGAATATTTATGCCTTAAACCTTTCTCAAAGGCATAATTCAAAATAAACATACTCCTCAACACATTACAGATATTACATGTTATACATTTGAAGTATGTAAAGAAATACTACTATTCCCTTTCTTAATGCAGATTCATCTAATAGGGAACCATTTATGATCTCAAGTCTTGAAAAGTTCTCATAAACTTCTTTCAAATAGAATAATACTTGCTTTAGATTTATGAGAATACATGGAAACTTTGTAGCAGTTGTTAATATTTCTTCTTGACTACAAATTCTATGAATCTGGAAATCTTCTACACAATTCAATTGGTTCTTTAGACAGAGTCACCACCTCCTTTCACAGAGGAATAATTTTCAAGAGTAAATATCATTCTGGGTCTTCTCCAATAATAGAGTCACACTCATATCATTTGATCTTTGCTGCAGTAAATCTTCTCCAGGTTCAAGAACTTCAATTTTTGAACCAAATTCAAAATGGAAAATAATAATGACTCTATGCAAATGATATGACTCTATTTTTGGATTCTTCAGTGACAATTTTCTCAAATTCTCCCTAGCAAAGTCACCATTTTGTTGCTTTTTTTAAAACTATAACCAAGTTTTTCCTCTAATCTACCTATGGAATTGCCAATTCCAATCAAGGGCAGCTCGAAGGACCTAGACCAACTAACGAGGATTTTAAAGACCTTCTACACTTTGGGCTCTACAAGACCAAGGAGTGTGATCCCTTAACAACAACAGATAATCTCATTTAATAGCTACACATAATAGGATAATACAAAATAGAATTGGTTGTTCATCAGTAATATCAACTATTTAGAGCATGAGATAACCACAACACTATAACACATAGGGATTTAAAATGGTTTTGAATTTATAAAATGTTCCTGAGATGCACTAAGCTGCAAGATAAATCAGTGCCTAATTTTGGGCCATGGAGTCAAACACATAAAAATAATTCATTGGAAAATGACATTCAACCAGTGGATTTAAATTGTTAATGCCTTGCTTCAACTATTAGTGCCTTACACCAACAATCCCACTCCTATTATCAATCAAATTCTCCTTACCAAATCCAACCTGCACACTTGAAATCATTCTTATCTGCTCAAAGCATTTAACCATTTCCTTGAAATAGACCCATAAACAAATAACACAATCACATGAAATTTGAGATGACAAACTCAAAGATACTTTGTATTATTGAATTCATATGATTAAACTATACAATTATGGAGAAAATTTGAATTATTCATGAATATTCAAACACTTTGAAGACATTCATGATTTATTTGCACAAACTAACTGTATTTACTCATAAAATCAGAAATTACAGCTTACAGACTCAAAATATGACTCAGAACTTGACATTTCTCTATCTACCCAGCCCCATACAAAACCCCAAAACTAGAACTAATCTCTCTGAACTTTTCATAATGAGAAGAGAAGAGAAGAAAATAGAAGAGAAGATTTCGAAGAAGCCCTAAAGCTGATCCGGAGATGCCATCTAGAATCTCAATTCACCGTTGATCAACATTTTCTCAAAGCCTCTCTCCTCTCTCTATAACTAAATTTTCCTCTTCATTTGACTTTGATGTATGTTATTCTTCAATAGGAAAATATGCTATGTGATGAATTTCACCATTCCATTTTCACCCAATTTTAGAAAATGCTTTTGCCTTGTTGCTAGAAAAATATTCTTGTGCCTGTGAAAATTCTCTTGTTGTTTATAATGCTAGAGCAATGCACTTTTACTTCCCAATACATATATTTATTTAAAAAAGTGAATAAATTCACTTTTAAATAATACCCACATGCTTTCATTTATTTTTTACATGCCTAGCCAATAATATTTATCTTTACATTTTCAATCCCCAATAAAGAATATTTATTTAACAGTTTATATTTTTACTCGCCCAGTAATAAAATATTTTCTTTCCAACATTCACCTTACTTTCACAATGAATATTTAATTCACCCATGTGTATACCTTCAACTTTTCACTTTTCTCTGGGGCCCACCTTATATATTCCTTCAAATGGGGACCCAATTAATTTCATCTAGCACATTGTTTTAATTCAAAACAATATAAAATAATTAAAAGCAAATAAAGCTTTTAATAAAGTATCGCTAGCCCCCTTTAACACTTCATTACCCGCAAACGAGACTTCACTTGGGCCTGCCACTGCCACATGGTGAAATCTCGCCATTTCGCAATGATTAAAGGACGTGCAGGTTTGAATAGCGATTTGGCAGACAGTGGTGGAGATGTGTCTGGGTTTGTATCTCTCTTAACAGTAGTTGGATTTTATTCCTCATTGTTGTTGCCCTAATTTCTTTCATGCTTCTCTGTTCCTCATTCGACCTTCAGCAATTTGTGTTCATGGTGGCATGTCTCTATTCTGCATTTTCTTGAAAGCTTGAAAAGCTTCACCACCAGCCTTGCATTATAACATGCAACAACCTTTCAACTAGATTGAGCCCATGGATCTCTCTTATACATTGTTGATGGTGTGCATTAGAGATCCCTCTTGGTTGTGTGTGGTAGCCAAGTTACATTTGCTTGAAGGTTATCAACACCTTGTCAACATATACATTGAAGGCTCCTCACATTTTATGCACTGGCCTCATGGTATTTCCTACGCATTCATCAAGGCATCTAATGCGTAGTGTTTAAGGTTTCTAAAACCTCTTGAACAGATCCATTGCGTGCATAACCACTTCAGTCATCTACTGGCTACTGGCTTGAGATTCCTTCTCAGTGTCCTTTGCTCGAACTTTATGAAACCTATTCAATGCCTTTTTTTCATTGTTGCGTGGTTGATTCTCTATGCGCTGTATTCCATGGGACCACATTTGGTTTGGAATTTTGACACTCTACTCACCCACTCAAACTATTGGTCACACCTTTTCCCTCGGGCCTCATTTAGCTTGAAATTCACTGAAGCCCTTTCCATTCTTTCACAACATTTTCTTAAAATATTTCTCAAGAATCACCAAATTCATTTTGTGAATACCCTAACGCCTTCATATTGTCTATTTCTTGTGTTTGATGAGTATTCTCAGGAACATATTCAAAAAGGCGTTCCTCATATTAGCTTCATTACTCTCTCTTCATTTGATGGCGGTTTCCTCCCATGGATCTATGGCAGCCTTCAACATTTCTAAAGAGTTTGCAAGGAGTCACAGTTTGCGCCATCTTCCATTCTCAATGCTTTCGATATTTTCAAATACTTTTTGTAATCCATATTGTGAAGTGTGCAGTTGTTGTGGCATTTAACTGCACATTGCATTTACCTGAAAGTTGCTAAAGCCTCTTCAATAGATGCATTCTAACATACCTTGCAATGTTGGTGTTTCATTCCCAACATTCAACATTCTCCTTTGTTTTGCTAAGACAACAAGTGCTTAGTTCATTCACACAAATTATCAAAGTGAAGGCCTCTGCATTGGCCTCTTTCAGTTGATCAATCTGACTACAAGCCAATCATGTTTGTACTATGTTTCAAACTTCTTCAATGACTACAACATGTATACATGTGCTCACATTATGAGGAAACATGGATAGTAATAATCCAATAGAATCTTCCCTTTTAGTATTTATACCAATCATTGGTTGAATGGGAACTCGATGATATGGATGAAGTTGCTTGGAGTTGCTAACAAGACTTCACTCCTTTCTTAAGAAAGGACTAATACATCAAGTTATGGAGATAACTATAATGCATTAGGCTGGGGTATTGATTCAACAAATTTATAAATTTTATAAGCAATACCAATGAGATTATATCGGCATGATTCTCAATGCCTCACATAAATCATAGTTACCACTTCACTTTGTATACATACTTTCATTGAGCCATTCCTTCACCACTATGTTACACCTTGTGGTAGTTCAGTGAAACACTATCTTCAAAAAAAGGATGAAAGAAACTTACAATGATGAGAGATAGCAACCCATTAATAAAACACACTCAGAAGTTCATGCCCTTTATAACCAAAATGTCTTCCAACAAGAGCATGTCGGGTCCCCATATGGGCACAGCAAAAAAAAATTGCTTTCAAACAACTTTCATGCTCAAATTGATCTAGGGAAACTTTTGAGTGCTTCTGAAGTAAAAACACAAACTGGGTTTTTATTAAAATGTGCTTTCAGACACCTTTTCAAAATGTACATAATTGGACAGGTGGTCTCCAGAATCCCCTCTAAAAACTAGGAAACTACCCCGTGAAGCTATAAAAGCTTGTAGACTTGTAGACATTGGTCCAAAGAATGTAATGCAAAAGACGGATCAGAGAAAAGAATCCCGAGTTGAAAGATATTTGCTATCAAAGTTGCTTGAACTTTCTGCAACAAACAGCTGTTTTGAACCAATTAAAACACAGGAGATCACCTCATTGCAAAAAATATCAAATCAACTCCTGACGAGCTGCCATTGGACACAATAGTTCATTTTGGCACAAAGAACACGTGGGAAAGAGGGATTATCTTGAATCATTTTTGAGAAAATTTTATTAACGCTCAAAGTTGGCCTCTCAGAAATCTTGTCAGGAATGCAAATGCAAAACTGAATAAATGGCATTTTGTTTTGACCTGCTAAAAATAGCAAATCAAATCATAACACTCTAAAAACTAACATGCGAGCTCATTTTGGTATAGAGAATGCAAAACAATAATCATTCTGACATGATGGTCAACCAGTTACAAAATGCAAGCTCAAACGGAGGCAACTTTGCAAAACTGAACATTTGCAAATAGTTGAATAGTGACAAAACCCTCCAGCTTCACTTTTCGAAACCTTGACAAAACTCATCGCAGGAAGCTGAAAATTGACATGCAAATTCACATAGGATGCATGAGTTTTTTTGCAAAGGGATTTTGCACAAAAATCAATGGGCTTCAAATTATGACCCTCCAAAGTAGGTCATTTAGGCAGGTTCATCAGGCGCACTTATGAAAGTGCAGAGGAAAAATTTTGAAATGGGCACTTCAAATTTCCCAAATTTGAGAGTGCCAACAGAGACCTCGATGAATGTCCAAGACAAGACAGAAAAAAGAAGAAATACCGATGATAAACGATAAAGGAACCCTGGGGGCGGATCAAGTGATTGACCTTGCCTAAGTGAAAGTGCAAGGGCAATGTAGTTCGACAAAAGATCAAAGATAAACAATGGATAAAGGATGTCAAGATGATCACTGATAAGGGGATAAAATTATGGGACTGATACGGTGAGATAGGATAGACCTGTTGGATTGGATAAGATGATGGTTATCACACGAAGCTCAGGAATGGGATAGTAGTCTATATCATCAAAATGAATTGGGAGGATGATATGATAGAGAGATGAATGATGAGAAAGTGTAGGAGATTGAAAAGATGTGTAAAAGAAGTAGAAGTGTTGATGATAAGGGAGATGGAATTGGGTTGCATGGGGAGTATCCTATAGCTAGATACCAATAACAAGGGATTATGAGATGGGATGAGGATAGAGATAAATAGATAGGAAGATAAGGATGGGGAGATGGAAGGGATGCTATAATGGATGGATAAGATGATAAGGATGGGGAGATGAAAAGGATTGCCACGATGGATAGATGAAGGGTGTCTCCAAGAACTATGTCACAAAGGAAGATAGATTACCCCACTCTAAATATGTCGTGTATAATGAGGCATGAGGGATTGAAGGCGATTGGATGGGAAGAGAAAAGAGATAACTAGAGGAGGATAGGATTGGTGACTAAGGAATATGATAAAGCATGCATGAAGGGAATGTATATTGAGAGGTGTATAAGGAATGCATAGAGAGGTGCCCCTAGTTTGATCAAGATCATAGCATGCGGAAGATAGATGCGATGGAGGGGATGGATGAGGAGGATGTATGGCAGGAAGCATAACAAGAAGCATAGTGGATGGAGGGAATGCATATCAGGAAGCTACCCCCAAGTGTGGAAAAGGACAGATGGGGATTAACGCATGACGCCTATTTGTCAGGTTTTCATCATGGTACTTATCCAAGGTGCTTGTTTTCCAAGTTTTCACCATTGGATGAATTATTTATCTTTACGTTTTTTTTTTTTCAAATTTTTTGGATTTTGTTTGAGATTTTGGATAGCATGCGGAAGGAGATGGATGGATAGGGAGGAAAATAAGTGGATTTAGAAGGCATACGACAAGGATATAGATGAAGGATTCAAGCATCAAGTTCCATACAAGGTGTTAAGAGCTCATGTTTGATTTGATTGTTAGATATTCATACAACCATATTAGGATAAATGGATTATGCAAGAGGATGAATAATAGGGATTTAATGGGGTAGGTATGTGGGATAATGGATGGGGGGCTAGAAAGGGTATGGATAGAATGATGGGGTAGGTGTGTGATGAGGTGGTGAGTTCAACACCAAGATTGGCACATACGGTGATGGATGTGAAATGATAAGAGGATTAATGGATGGAGAATGCGGGGATAATGGAGGAGATGGGATAGTGAATTTCGGGACATAGGGACCCAAAAAAGACTTAGGAGATGAAAACGGGGGTATGATTAGCTTTTGGATTAGCAACTTTGGATGTTGTTACAGATTTTTCTTTTGAAGGTATTGCATCTTTTTTCTTTGGGATCCACATGGTTTTGATTTTTTCTTTGGTGCACCTTTGTGGCCTATGGAGTTGATTTGGATTCTGGATTTGATTTTTCTTCTCCTCACCATGTATTTTAGAGGGGACATGGGGAGCTTTAGATTCATGTGGATGTTTGGATTTATGCATTTTTGGTTTAGCATCCAAAGTGCTTTTAGTAGCAATGGAATGGGTGCGAGGAGATGGATGATGTGGAGCGATGGAGGTAGGATTATGGGGATTATGTGTAGATAGAGGATGTGTAGGTATGTGTCTTTGTTGATCCTAACTATGGGATATGAGAGTGGATTTTTATGATGGGTGATATGGATAGGTAATGGATGGATGAAAGGATGAATAGGACAAAATGGAGGAGGTTATTTTGGGATATAAGGGCCCAAAATGGACTTAGGACCTGGAGAAGACATGGACGGGGTAGATGGAGGATGGGAGATGGTGGGTGGAGGGATGTAAGGACCCAAAATGGATGGAGCAGATGAAGGAGCAATATGGACATTTTTTTGAGGTGATACGATGGAGGAGGGATAGTAGCAAATGATCTGGTGGAGCAATGGGAAGGGCCTATATTTCTTGTGGAAGAGGCTCATTTAGGATGTCTAGAAGTTGTACCAACATCTTTAGATTGTGAGTCTTGAGAAATAGGTCCAAGACCTTGCATGCAAAGTTGTTCTTTGACCTAGACGGGCTCTAAAATACCTTGCTCATGAAGGCCGAAACCTTTTCCTTGATAGTTAATGTTTTGGAACATTTGATCCATGATAGGATTTTTGTTATTCTAGAAGAATGATGTGAGTCCATTATTAGGTGGGGTAGGATGGGTGGTATATATGTTGTGCTTTTCTTCTACAAGGAGACCACCATGGAAGAATGTGAGAGTACCAAGGGGATATACAAGTGGTGAGGGGATAGTAGGTTTAGGTGATGATGGAGGATCAAGAAATGGAGATGGTGGGATAGCAACATCTTCCTAATCAGAAAGAGTGATTAGTAAGGGATCAGGAGAGGAATTAGGGGATATGATAGGATATGGATTTGTGACGGTAGGCGATAAGGGATCATGTAATGGAGATGGAGATAAAGGCTCATGAGATGGAGTGGTGGAATCTTAAGTGACAAGGGGATCGTGGGATGGAATGAATGGGGGACTGTGATCTTGAGGTAGACTAAATGGGATGGTAGGGTCTTGATCTGGAGAAGGGGATATGTTGGTATGCTTTGGATCAAACTCTTGGCATGAATCATCTTGTGTGGATGGCAGGATGATAGAGTCTTGGAGGGACTCTTCAAGTTGGGGAGATGGAAGGATGGAGGATTTGAAGCATTCATCAGAATGTATTTCAGTAATACTAGGGGTAGGTGAAGTGGATTGGACTTGGGTGTCTTTGATGGATTGGGTGGATCTAGGAGTAGAATATGGGTCTTCAATGGATTCAGTAGATGTGATGGTAGGAGAGGGAGCCTTAGTGGATTAAGAGGATTTGATGGTTTTAATAGTTTGAGCAGTGCTAGGGGTGGTATCAATAATGATAGGTGTGATATGGAGAAGGGTCTCATCACTAGTGATCGTTGATGATGAATTGGGATGGCATGGTTCCACGACTGCAAGGTGTGGAGTGGGAGATGTCTTCTTTGTCATGAGTCCTTGGAGAACTTTTGGAGTGAGAAACTTGCATATTCTAGGCTGAGATGGTGTGATAGGAATAGATGAAGAATTAGGGATGGGTGTAGGATTAGGACTATAGGTTGGTGGATTAGGATTAGATAGGGGAATGGGATTGGATGCAGGACTGGGAATAGATGGGGGATTAAGATTATATGAAGGGTTAAGATAGGGGTATTGGAATGGTGAATTAAGCCAAGAGGATATAGGTGGTGGATTAGGATGGGAATATTGAGATGGAAGATTGAGATAGGGAGATGTGGATGATGGATTAGGATAAGAAGATGTGGATGTTAGATTAGGGTAAGTTGATGGGGTGTAAGTTTAAGATAAAAAGGTGTGGATGTGGGATTACGATAGGAAGGTGTGAATGTATGAGTAGGATGCATAGATTGGTATGGAGGATTAGGGTAGTGGGCATATGTAGATGAAGGATTGAGATAGGAGGATGCAGATGGGGAAGATAGTGAATATCCCTTATCAAAGGTAGCATAAGGAGCATGATTAGGCATGCATGAAGACATGACAGGAGAGCCTGAAGGGGTGATTGGATTTTGGGAAGTGGGTGGTGAAAGTTTACTAGCGATGATAGCATCAAGGGGATCTATGTCATATATCTCTTGATCCACAAGACATTCATTATTGTCATCGACACAATTAGGGGTTCCCTTGACTACTATTGATGGAGGATAAGGGTTCATGATGATGAAAGGATAAATATGATGGATCAATGATTTTGAATGGAAACAAACTAAATCCCAAATTGGGATTGGATTAAAGCTCAAATTAGGATGATTAGTTAATGTGATGGGATTGATTCTAACAATTGGAGTTGATTATCAAAGGATGATTACAACACCAAATCTACCTCGATATGGAAGAAATTTTTTTGGGTCAGAGGTGATTGGATTAGATTGCATAAGATCGCTCGATGAGATGATTGAATAATGGATTAGATAGGATGATGGAAGGGATTCAAAACCAAGTTTAGAGATTACCCTAGGTGACTTGGGATACTAATCGATCGGATTAAAAGATGACTGGATGATTGCGGAATTGAATCCACCTTGAGATTGAAAGTGGACTGATTGGGCTGACAATGATGATTAACTTAGGACAGATGACAATCCTAAGCAGATGTTGATGATGACAATCAATTCAGACACTCAGGTCAATTCGGATAATAACTTGAAGCAAAGATCAAGGGATTTGGATGGGGAAACGATAAGGGATGCGTAACCTAGAGATGCTTGAGGATGATGTATCGCTACGATTCAGATGATGAATGAATGAGATTAGTAGAATGTGGATGGACCAAAGCTCGAATTGGGATTAGATTAAAGCTCAGATTAGGATTGGATTGAAGGATATGATGGGATTGGTTTCATCAATCGAATTTGGGAATTGGATCTGTTTATTGTCTGTTTAACAATTTTTTTCTATAGAGGGGTGAATTTTCCCTTCCAAGGTAGATCTACCCTCACAGAGGGGAAAATTTTCCCTTCAGTAGGGAAAATTCATCCAACTATAGGGTAGATTCGCCCCACTACAGGGAAAGTCTGCCCCATTGCTTTTGGACTCTCCGAGCAGGTAAACAAGTTGTTAGAATGAAGAGATAGGTGGTTGGAATGGGGCATTAGATAATTTGATTAAGGAAATAAATGATTGGATTGGGAGAACGAATGATAGGAATGGATGAACAAGCACTTAGAACTGGTAAACAATTGTTTGGAATCAATGAACATTTCTCAAGTCACAAAGACAAAAGCTCGAAACAAGTAAACGATTGATTAGAAAGGATGAACAACTCTTGAAATGAGGAGATGGATGCTTGGAATGGATGAAACATTACTCAAAATGAGTAAATAGAGGATTGAAAGGGATGAAAGACTACTTGGTCAAATAGGTGTTTAGAATCGCTAAACGAAGGTTTGGAATGGCTAAACGAAGGTTTGGAATGACTAGACAGAGGTTTAGAATGATTAAACTGAGGTTTTAGAGGTTTAAAATGACAAAACAGAGGTTCAAAATGATTAAAAAAAGCTTTAGAAGCTAAATGGAGCTAAATAGTGAAATTCTGACTATTCAGGAGGGAAAACTTGCCCCACTATAGTAAACAGGAGGGAAAATTCACCCCATTGCAGTGAACAGGGACTTGGTTTAGATGAAAATTACTATGGCAAGGACTTAAAATGACAACAATAAGGCCAACTTGTTAAAAAAAATTATTTTTTTCTCAGAAGAAAGCACTTTCAAACAAGCACAATCCTACGATTAGTGTTAAGGGTATGGTCAATAAAGGTCTTAATCTAGGATGCACAAGGTGTCTAGGGAGTCCTCAATATACTCTCGATACGTGAGGCACAACCATGAACACTAGCCTGTCACAAGCGTGAGTCAGGAACACTAGTGAGATACTGAAGGGCTCAGACCGACTCTTCATGTCTATCTAGGTATCACCCTAGCATCAATGTTCCGCCAATTATGACACAACTGGATTGAGGTACAACTTTCACTCTCCCCCCTTTATATACCCTGTTGGTATGCGTGGTTGGAATCATCCCTTGGGGTGATGAAATCCCCAAGCAGGTCCCACTAGAAAGAAGACACTAATCATTTCCAACTACTCCCTAGGCTTGCACGAAGTGCAAGGGGAAAGTGAAAACAAACTAATGCCCCCTTTGGGTAACACAAAAAGACAAACATAGCAGACAATGGATATTACTTCCCCTAATTAGACTATGTTCCTAGATTAACAAAAAAAAAGGATGTCTTTGGAAATTTGTGCAAACAGAAGGTCCTGCAAGAAAACATTAATTGTTTTATCCTTCTTTCTTCACCAATTATATAAGAATATGCTGCAAAATGTTAGCAAAAACACAAATATCCTTGCAAAAAATAATGTTAGGGGGTTAAGATCTGAAAACAACAAAACACAAGAGCAAAAATGAAGCTAAAATGGTTGTTTTACCTTTCAAACTGTGTTGTTTTGGGGTGTATCCACCCCACTGTAGTAAACTAAAGGGCGTAGTTGAACTTCTGCAGTAGTAGAAGGGCGTAGTTGAACTTCTACAGCAAACAGAAGGGTGTAGTTGAACTTCTGTAGTAGCAGAAGGGTGCAATTGAACTTCTACAGTAGCAGAAGGGCACAATTGAACTTTTGCAACAAACAAGAGGGCACAATTGAATTTTTGCAGCAACAAAAGGGCACAGTTGAACTTCTGTAGCAAATAGGAAGGCGTAGTTGAACTTCTGCAATAGTAGAAGGGTGCAGTTGAACTTTTGTTGCAGCAGGAGGGCGCAGTTGAACTTCTACAGCAAAAAAAAGGGTGTAGTTGAACTTCTACAACAAAGAAAAGGGCATAGTTGAGATTTTGCAGTAGCAGAAGGGTGTAGTTGCACTTCTGCAGTGAGCAGGAGGGCGTAATTGCACTTCTACAGTGAATAGGAGGGTGTAGTCGCCCCTCTGTAGTGAACTTGTTAGAAAAAGAATATGGATTAGGGCATATCCTCCCCTCTACAACAAAATTGTTAGAAATAAAATATAGATAAGGATTAGGGTGTATCCACCCCTCTACAACAAACTTGTTAGAAACAAAATATAGATAAGGGTGTATTCGCCCCTCTGCGACAAACTAGTTAGAAACAAGATATAGAAGTAGATTTTAAACCAGGGCGTAGTGACCCTTCTGCAGTAAAATGTTAGGAAAAAATTTTCAAACCAAGGCCTAGTCACCCTTCTACAATAAAATTTCATAAACATATTTTTAAACTAGGGCATAGTTGCCCTTCTGCAATGAACAAGTGGTGCAGGAGCACCTTGGGATCCCCATGCCTCTTGGAGGTATTGCTTATTTTATTTGTTTGTTATCAAGAAGTTTGAGATGTAATAAGGTTACAAGAACCATCTTTCATGTCTTGTAACAAGTTTTAGATTTGGAGTCAAGTCTTGTTGTAAGAACAAGTTCTCCTTCCTCACCATGTAAGCTTGGTTCATCTAGGCAAACTAAAGAATTAAAGTACCTTGATGTATCCAAGTCCTTGAGGGGAGTTTCCTTGACATTTGAAGTTTTTTGGGTGTCTTTTATACATTTTAATACACCTTTGAAGCCTCATTTCAATTGGGTTTTTGAGAAGTAGTATTCAATTGCCTTAACTAGGCAATTAAGAGTCTAAAGTGAAGTTTGATTAGTTCCAACCATGGTGCAGGAGCACCTTGGGATCCCCATGCCTCTTGGAATTATTTCTTCTTTTCTTTGTTTGTTGTCAAGAAGTTTGAGATGCAATAAGGTTCCAAGAACCATCTTTCATGTCTTGTAACAAGTTTTAGATTTGGAGTCAAGTCTTCTTGTAAGAACAACGTCTCCTTCCTCACCATGTAAGCTTGGTTCATCTAGGAAAACTAAAGAATTAAAGTGCCTTGATGTATCCAAGTCCTTGAGCAGATTTTCCTTGACATTTGAAGTGTTTGTGGTGTATTTTCTACATTTGAATACACCTTTGAAGCCTCATTTCAATCGTACTTTTGAGAAGTAGTACCCAATTTCCTTAACTAGGCAATTAAGAGTCTAAAGTGAAGTTTGATTAGTTCCAACGTCCAAATAATTCAAATTTTAGTTGGAGGACATTAGGAAGGGTTGTTGGAAGTGAAATAAGCCTTTGATAGTTGAGGCATGGTTGTTGAATCATTTTCTTTGAAGTTCTAATGAAAGTAGTTGTTTTCTAGAATTTATGTGTGTGCACTGTGAATTGTTGCTAAAACGTGTAGTACGGCCTCTATATGATTTGTACGGGCTCAACCCTATTATGGTTGGAAAGAGGAGAGTGTCAAATTTCATTTTAAGGTGGTTTGGTGAATTTTCATCAAGTATAAGAGAAGATATCTTCATTGTAGCAGCAGTAGGTCAAGAAACCCTCAAAACTAGGGTTTTGGCCAAAAAATGTCTCTATCCTCCACTCCCACAATGTAAAGTTGCTAATCCTTTGTGGGATGGAATGTATTTATGTCTATTTTCAAATTTTAATGGTTCTAGAGGATGACCTATTGTGTGTAGGAGATTACAAACTAATCTAGGCCTGGCATCTTCATGTGGCAGGCCTAGCTTGTAAAGCAAAAGTCTGAGTTTTGCTTGTTTTGAGAGATTTTGTTCAAGGTAGCACTTAGGAATGGTTGGAATGGTTTTAAGTATCCTGTAGGAGTTTGGAAAAAGTATTTGGGGAGAAGGGGTGAGCCTATGTAACTAAAAACCAATCAAGTTCAATCAATTAGACCTCTTGAGGACAACGATAGATTGGGCCATGGTTGCTTTTCCATCCATTGCCAACAAGTAAGACTTTGAGGTCTTGTAGAGGCATGTTAGGGTTTCCTAAGAACAATATTGTGCAACTTATATAGGCTTGTGAGTGAAATTGAATTAGATTTTCCTACCGGGCAGTGCTACAAGCAATTGAAGGTAGAGAGGCCTAATAGTGTGAGAAATGAACTCATGGGGTTTCCTAAGTGCTAATCAGGTTATGGTGCTTTTATTTTTGTTTGTTAAAGCATATTTCAAGTGATTATAAGCCTCTCAGTAGTCTGAGATTCAAAGACCCTTGGTGAGTTGAGTTTTCCTTATAGAGGGACAGTGATTTGGTGATGTATTGATAAGAGCATTTGAAAGAAGCAGTCATAAAAGAACCTCTACCATCTACGATTGGTGTACTTCCCTACTCACTTTACATCAACCATAGGGAATAGTCACCCTTCTGTAGTGAACCAGAGGGCGTAATCACCTTTCTGTAGTGAACCAGAGGGTGTAATCGCCTTTCTATAGTGAACCACAGGGCGTAATCACCTTTTTGCAGTGAAACAGAGGGCATAATCACCTTTCTGCAGTGAGTCAGAGGGCATATTCGCCCCTCTACAGTGAGTCAGAGGGCATAGTTGCCCCTCTATGACCTGTACCTGCAAAAAATCTCAACAACAACAAATGTAAAGTAAAGGAACCCATTTGTGGGTCCCACCGGGAGTGCCAGAAATGTGAACCTTTGAGTTTTACCTATTCTAATGATGCAAAACAACTAAAATGTAAGATAAAAACATAAAGAACACCTCAACAATTAGCCTAAGGAATTGTTAACACAAAGAGATAAAATGAAAGAAGATTGCAAATGATTATACCTTCTCTTTGTAGTTGAAATTCCTTGGTTGGCCCTTGATTTTTAAGATCCTTGTATGCTCCTTGGATGGCTAGATGCATGATTGACACTATGACTAGATGCAAGTGCAAATGACTAAAATGGCTTGGCTAAATGAGTGAAATGCTTGTGAGTTGAGTGTTCAAAATGATAGCATTTAGGTGCAAAATCACTAAGTGTTCTAAATGCCTTAGAGGAGGGGGTATTTATAGAGAAATTTAAATTCTCTAAAGAATTCAATGGTTGAGATTGAGCCACCAAGATCAAGATGTAGGGCTATAGTGAGTTGAGGACTCACAAGCCCTCACATCTTGACATGTGGAATGTGAGATGGCCAAGGATAAGATGATGTGGAAGTGAGGTGGAAGGGAGGTACATGATGTGTAAGAAGGACATGTACCTTGGAATTATATTGGGGGATGAGAAGAATCTTGGAAGTACATACTTGGAAGAATCCCATGGACAAGACAAGGTTCCAAAAAGACAAGCACTTGTCCACATGTGACTTGATGTGACAAGTCAAATGTTCTAAAATTTGAATGGGGATAAGTTAAGCCATGAAAGGATAAATGTGAATTAAAAATTCACATGGGAAAGAGAGAAGCCTAAGATAAATAAATGTGAATTAAAAATTCACATGGGAAAAAGGGTAAATGCTAAGAAAGACAAATGAAAAGGTTGACTAAAAAGGGGTGCTAAATGTGGCTAATGACTTTTGATTAAGGTTGTGCAAATACCTGATTAGGATAATTAATGAGAGACTAGAAGCAAGTGGAAAATGTAGGAGGATGTGACATTAATATTTTATTAAGAGGATGCACATCCTAATCATGAATTAATTAAATTAATCCATATTAGAGAGGGATTATGGAGGATGTGACAAGGAGAGAGAAAAATGAAGAATTTTAAATTGATTTTATTTAAAAAAATCAAATGACTAAATTAAATAAATTGATATATTTATTTAATTTAGAGAGGAAAAGGTATAAGGTAAATCATTTAATTGTTAAATTAAATACTTTAGGAACCTTAGGAAGAGCATGAAATATTAATTAAATGAGTGATTTAATTAATACTGACCAAGAGGATGAGGTGTATGAGTTAAAGGGATGAATAAGGAGATGAATTTGACCATATGGAAGTGGTCAAATTTGGATGTCCACAACAAGAATACAAAAGATTGTACAACTTTGCATTTTGATGCATTTCTTTCAGAATGGAAATGAAAGAAGAAAACTAAAGAATCCACACAAGTCGTGGTTTTAGCTGGTTCCATTCATTGCAGAAAATAAATTCTACAACTGAAGGTAAAATAAATAAGAAAGCATATCCATCATTGCATGATTCTTGATCTTCGTTTTAGATGCTTGTTGCTTTCTCCATCCTACTTTTGATCGCAAGTGCACCTACAAAAAATTGGGAAGGTCCTATTAGAGCTCCAGATATAAGTTATACTACATGCTCTACCAATAGAAATATAATTCACTCCTCAAAATTCATGGAATCAACTAAAAGAAAAGTGCAAAAGCAAGAGCTAAAAGTGGGAGTGTCACATATTTATTTTTATGCTAACATTGTTTGTTTCCTATGCAGGTATAAGAAAATTCATTAGGTTGATCATCTTATGAAGACATTAAGCATGTGGAGTAAAACGGGCTCCCACAAGGGTAGAGCTCGGCATGTTGCCCCTTAAACTTACAAGTGGGTTGAATAAGAAAATACTTATCATGCTCATCTAAGCCATTCAAAAGAAAGTGAAACAAATATAAATAATGAAAACTTAGGTTCATTATTCATTCATAATAGTCAGATCGAAACAGTGAAATGAAAATTACAAATGGACAATGAAATCAATGAACTCATTTCAAATGCATCTTTTAAACACTGCCAAATTGATTGCATCTATGTTGTTATATTTTGTTCGTGTTATTCATATTGTTTCATGATGCTCTATTCGGTATAGCAGTGTTTCATCTTATAATGGTGATAGTAAACAGGCATACATAATGCCTCATCAACAAAGCTCTAATAAGTGATGAGAAGCAATCTTTAGAACATCAAGGTTGCTACAGGAGGTATGAGGTAAACGAAAAGATGTTGTTTGTTGCAAATAGAGGAATGGGAAAAGTTATTTAATAATTAATAATCTAGAGAACACAATCAAGATGTGGATTTTATTTCAAAATACATAAGTTTTCTTTCATTTTCACAAATACCCACATGGGGGTTTCAGTGTAAAATACGGGAATGAGTAGATTGCTTCCAAAATGTAGAATACCCATATGAGAATTTTCATTTAGAATGCAGATTTCTTCATGTTATCATTTACCCATGTAATGGTTTTGACAAAGAACTAAAATGAGTGAATTTCTTTTAGGAAAAGAGAACACCCACATGGGGTTTTAATCAAAGTACAAATTCTTCATTACTTTTAGTATACCCACATTGGGATTTTGACAAAGGTGTAGTTTACACTTGAAATGCAGAAGGCCCATAGGAGGGTTTGTCTTAGAATTGCAAATTTCTTCAGAATAACATTTAACCATGTAAGGGTTTTGATATAAATTACAAAGGAAACTAAAATATCAGGGTGGGTCGAGCTCTAGAGAAAAATAGATTATTTCTTCAAGATACCAAATACCCACATGATGTTTTGTCTTAGATATACAAAAGGAATGAAGTGCCTTTCATGGGTCAAGCTAGGAATGAAGTGCATGAATGGTCATGGCCTGGAGGGAGCTCTTGGCTCATAAAGGTCTATCACTTCATAGTTATAGGAAAAACCCATTTAGTTTTCATCAGATATGAAGATGTCTGAAGCAAATAGCAATTACAATGCATGAAAATTCTTTATAGAATTCATATCAAGAGTATACATAGCACAACCTTTAATGGGTTTGTATTTGTTCAAGAAGAAAACATCAATCACTCTCTTCATAAAAGCTTTTATAAATCTTTTGTTTGACAAGGAAAAGCAATGAAAAGGTGGGGACTTACCATCATAAGGTTGTAAAGGAGAAATGTTCCATGGAAAAGCTCTCACAGAGCTTCCAAATGCAAGGTCGAGCTCGCTCTCATGGCGGCCAGTGATAAGGAAAACATAGAAATACAAGAAATGCATCAAAAACAACATTCATGCCACAGCCTGAAGTCAGAAATTCTTGTTCAAAAATGAAGCAAAGGAGCTCGAAATGGTTTGAGATCAACCTACCATTAGAAGACCGTGAGGATTCATCAAGAACAACAAGCAAGGAAGCTCGAATCCTGATCAAAACATTGAAACCCTAAGCTCTCCTAGTGGTGGTGCTCTTCACATTAGAGGGAAAACTTTTCAAGTCCAAATGGTGCAAAAAATGGAGAAGGATGGAGTTTTTCCTTTAGGATTTCTCCAAACCCTAAGTCGACTTAGCAATTTTTTTTCTTAGTTTTTGAAAATGCTAATTTCCTAACTCAAATATACCATGGTGGTCGATTTCTATATGTCCAAGTATTCTTTTTAATGCATTATCCTTGTAATTCGACACCATGCCTAAGGCATTTTATTTTGCTTATACCTTGGTGGTGTTCACTCATGCCTTAGTTTCATTTTTTATTCATTTTCTAGAAATCAATTGTAAATGAATTTTCCTTAGTTTTATTTTAATTGATTTTATGGAAATCATTTGCAATGCAAGACAAATATTGTCCATGTTCTATATTTTTTCTAAGGAAAAAATCAAATTGTATTGGATGGATAAATTTATAATTTTTGCAAAGATTTTCCAAAATATTCATTGTAAAAATAGGTCAAATTGAGAAGATTTAAAATCTGCAGATCTTGTAAAGCAAGAATAAAACAATGCTTTATAAATTGTTTTATTTCTTTGCTATTTTTAGTAGATTGGTGATTGTTTTTTCCCTTGGTCGGATTTGAGCTTCATGGTGAAGAGATAAGGTGTTTTTTTCACTTTTAAAGCAAAGCAGAGCTATTTTTAGGTGCTTTTCAATATGTACATGCAAAGAGAGAGACTTTTCCATTTCAGTTACTCTTTTTGAGGCAATTTTTCATGCTTTTCCTAGAGCTTTCTTCTTGAGCTCGAATTAGGGTTTTGAGATATATTTTGGAAGAAAAAATTAGTGTTTTTCTCAATTTAGATTATTGTTTCTTACTCTAATACACATTCTAAGAGCTTGTAAACTTTTTGTACTCAGTTTTAGACTTTGGCATACTCCTTCAATTCAATAAAAGCAGCATTCCTATCTCCAATTTTTATCTCTATTTGTAGTTTTAGTATGATGTCTACATTGTGATTCTATTTACAGATCCTTTTCATGTCCTATTATTACAAATCATTGATACAGAAAGTCCATTTAATGCATGTTGCATAATGTGTTTAAGTCTAAACCTTCATGCAAATCAATTATGTACTAGGTGTTCATGAGAGATTGTGAATTCATTGTTGTTTTTTGAAGACTGTTTGTGGGTAGAATATCAAAGTCACCATTAAGCTTTGGAATCGTATTAGATAAGTTTTACATTTCAATCATATTTTCTATCCCTTTTCCCAGAGATTCACTTAGAATAGGATTCATCATTCAGAGAACCAATTCACTTTGGAGATTCCCTTTTCACATAGATCACCCACATCTGAAAAAGGTTTCCATGTTTCAATAGATAGTTTGATTTCCATAAATCTAACAAAGAGTGCATATTTGATTGATAACAATACCATTTGTATAAATGATGTGTGTGTTTTGTGTGCGAATAATGTTTTAATCTTTCGAAGGCAAAAGTAAAGTGTGAAGAAGAGTGAGCAAATGAAAGTGTTTATGTGTTTAACCGGAACTATAATTAGGCATTAGAAGATGTTATTTTCCTAGGTCAAAATATTTTTGATGTAATCTGAATGATATTGTAAGACAATGAGTCTTCCTTTGGGAAGTAAGCATTTTGTATTTGAGTAGTGTTCTCTAGGCAATGTGCTTGAATGCATGTGCATTCCCCATTTATAATACTTTTAACAGAGTATAAATTTGTTGACTAACCTCCACCATGGTTTTTCCTCTAACAGGGTTTCAACATAAAAATCTTGGTGTTATGTGTGTTTTTTATGTGGTGATGGTTTATGCTTTCATGTTTATTTATCAGATTTAAGAATAAGTTTATTAAATATAATTTATGTGAAAACTGATTCACCCCCCCTATTAGGGTTAGAAAGTCAAATATCTAACAATTAAATGCAGATTTAATTAATAAATAGAGAAACTAAAACACACATAGAATAAATTATAACACAAAGAATTTAACATGGTTGACCCAATCTGGGCTACATCCACCAAACCATAGCCATCAATGATTTTATTATCCAATGCAAAAACCTATTACAATCTTGTAAATAATCATGTTTTTCATCATACTGTAACCCCCATCCGAACCCCTTTTTAACAAGCTTAGAAGCTTCTAGATTAGGGTTCTACAAAGACATTTTTTTTCTTTTTTCCTTGATTTTTCCTTTTTTGGTGACGACACGAAAAAATAGGAGGAAAAATTTTCTCGGGGGCTACCGCCCCCACCCGAGGCCCGGCCCAGCCCTAGACCCAGGAAAGGATACATGCCGAGGTGTACAATATAGCATGATCAGTCGCCACATACCAACAATCTCCCACTTGGATATTGATCCTGGACAACACTACTGCACTTATAGCTCCCATTGGAAATAAGCACCTTCGACCCTTTTGCTCTATTATACTTGAATTCAACCTTAAAGACCAACCAAAGCTGAAGAGGAGCTCAGCTTCTCCCTTGTTACCGCCTTCATAAACATATCCGCTAGATTGGCATCTGTATGTATCTTTTCTAGCTTGACCTATCCATCCTCCAACACTGACCGAATGAAATGATATCTCAACTATATGTGTTTTGTTTTAGAATGCAAGGAAGAATTCTTTGCAAGATGTATAGAACTTTGGCTGTCTGTAAACAAGTGATTTCTAGCCTGTTGTTTTCCCACTTCATCCATGAAAGGCTACAGCCATATCATCTCCATTGTCACCTTTGTTGCAGCAACATACTCTGCCTTTGTGGTGGATAAAGCAACCACCTTTTACAATCAATAAATCCAACTCACTATTGTCCCACCAACTGTAAATACATAACATGTGGTACTTCATCTGGTATCTATATCCCCTACCAAATCTTAGTCAACATAGCCTTTTAAATTAGTATTAGAGCCCCCAAAACATAAACATTTATTGGATCATGTACCTCTCAAGTACCTGAGAATCCATTTTATCGCATTCCAATGCTCAACTCCAGGATGACTCAAATACCTGCTAACAACTCCTATGGCATGTGCAATATTCGGTCTCGTGCATAGCATGGCATACATTAAACTGCCTACAACTAAAGCATATGGTACCTTGGACATTTTTTCTTCCTCCTCTTGTGTCTTTGGACACATATCCTTAGTCAATTTAGTATGACTAGGAAAAGGTGTGCTGACAACTTTTGCATTCTCCATATGAAATATCTACAACACCTTTTCAAAATAATTAGCCTGAGATAAAAATAATTTTCTGATTTTCCTATCTCTACAAATTTTCATACCAAGGATTTGTTTTGCTGCCCCCAAATCCTTCATAGCAAAATATTTTGCTAACTATTGTTTTAGCTCACTTATGTGATCCATGTTAGACCCAGCTACAAGCATGTCATCAACATATAAACATAAAATAATGTAGCTATCATTATCCAACTTCTTAAAATAAACACAATGGTCAAAATTACACCTGTTATAGCCTTGCTCAACCATAAAACTATCAAATTTCAAGTACCATTGCCGAGGTGCTTACTTCAAGCCATATAAACTTTTCTTCAATTTGCACACTAGTTTCTCCTTAACTTTGACCTCAAATCCTTGTGGTTGTTCCATATATATTTCCTTCTCCAAATCACCATGGAGAAAGACTATTTTAACATCAAGCTATTCTAAATGCAAATCTTCAGCAACCACAATACTTAAAACAATACGAATAGAATTCATTTTAACAACTGGAGAAAAAATATCATCAAAATCAATACCCTTTTTCTGTGCAAATCCCTTTACAACTAATCTAGCTTTAAATCTCTTCTTACCTCCATCCTCCTCTTTCATCCTATAAACCCATTTGTTTGGTAAAGCCTTTTTACCTATAGGAATCTTACATAATTCCCAAGTCTGATTTTCTAGCAAGGAGCCCATTTCTTCTTCCATTCCATGCTCCCACTGAACCTTGGTATCCACCTGCATAGCTTCATCATAATATTCCTATTCACCAGCATCAGTTAACAAAATAGGATACAAAGAGGGAGAGAATCTTTCTAGAGGTCTACTTATCCTTGAAGATCATCTAACATTCATAGGAGTTTGTGGTATTTGTTGTTGTTGTTGTTGCCCAGCATGAAGAACCACTAAAACATCATTGTTTAGAATATCATCCAGCATTGCATAATCATTTTCTTTCTTCTCATGCTGCAGTAACATATCTTTGTACAAAAATTTCTCATTGAATATGACATCCCTACTTCTCACAATTTTCTGATTTTCAAAATCCCAAAGCCTATAACCAAATTCATCTATGCCATATCCAACAAATACACATTTCTTTGATTTTGCATCAAGTTTGGTTCTATTTTCAGAATCTACATGTGCAAATGCTTCACAACTGAAGGTTTTGAGAAAAGAATATCTCACCTTATTACCTATCCATGCTTCCTCTAGAATACCACAACCCAAAGGATTAGAGGGACCTCTATTAATTAAATAAACAACAGTGTTTACAGTCTCTGCCCACATTTTTAAAGGCAGCCCAACATGCAATCTCATAGTCTGTGCACACTCCATTATTGTTCTATTCATGTGCTCAACCACTCCATTTTCCTGTGGAGTCCTTGGAACCATTTTCTGCCTACGAATACCATTTGAGGAAAAATAATATTCAAACTCTTTGTTGCAATACTCACCACCATTATTAGATCTGAGACATTTTAGATTTTTACCCATCTCATTCTCAACCAAGCTTCTCCATTTTTTAAAAGTTTCAAATAGATCAGATTTATGCCTAAGAAAAAAAATCCATACCTTCCTAGTTGCATCATCAATGAATGTAATATAATACAAAGAGCCACCGAGAGAAGATACATAAGCTGGTCCCCATACATCTATATGCACAAGCTCCAATTTCTCATCTTTCTTTTGCTTCCGATCCTTGAGAAAACTTACTCTCTTTTGTTTTCCATACACAACTTTCATAGAAATCCATATTAACACATTTTAGACCTGGTAAAACATTATTTGAATGAAATACTTTCATACCTTTTGCACTCATATGCCCAAGTCTATTATGCCATAGTGTTGATTCAAAGTCCACAGCAACTGTATGATCTTCTACCTATTGAACTACAACAACTGTTCCTGAACATTGACTTTTTTTGTAACAATTAAATTAGAAGGAACAATATGACCTATACAAAGATATAAGGTGCTTACTTTCATACCTTTTTCTACCACTAAGGCACCCTTTGTGACCTTCCAATTTTTATCACTAAATGTAACAACACAACCTTCATCATCTAGTTCCCCTACTAAAATTAAATTTATGTTTAACTTTGGAACATGCCTTACCTCATGTAGTAGCCAATGATTCCCATTCTGCAACTTAATCTTGATTCTTCCCTTTCCACCAATCTAACAGGGTTCGTTATCTCCTAAATAAACCAACCCAAAATCCCCTTGGACATAATCAAGAAAATAACTTCTATGGGGGGTAGCATGAAATGAATCCCATGAATATAACACCCAAGAGTCATCAGCATTATCAAGGGAAAGAATCAAAGCATCCTCATCAGATTTATTACTTACCACATTTTCCTCTTTACTTCCTTCTTTTTTGTCTCCTTTATTTTTATGAGACCAACAATATTTCTTTAAATGACCTAGCTTACCACAGTACCAACAATCCCTCTTGTCTCTAGATTGGGATGTTTTGTCCGTTGATTTTCCTTGTGACTTCCCATGATTTCTAGAATTGTTTCCTCCCTCCTTTGTTTTTCCCCTGCTTTTTGCATTTAAAACACTGCCTAATGTGGATGTTCCACCTGAGCTTTCCCTATGAATTTCCTCGCTCAAAACAACACCAACAACATCATAAAATTTCAATGTATTTGAACCAGAAACAGAATTGCTAACAAGCATTACCAAGCTATTCTAGCTTTCAAGCAAAGAACACCGAATCAAAAGATCCCTAACTTCATCAAACTTTACTTTTATAGAATTTAATTGACTGCTGACCGTATTAAACTCATTTAAATGATCAGTAAGTAACCCACCTTCTACCATTTTCATATTAAATAAATGCTTCATAAGAAATACCTTATTCGAAGCGGAAGGCTTTTCATATAACTTCGCCAGGGTTTCCTTCAACTCTTGAGTTGTCTTTTGTTGTTGCAATATTGAACACCACTGACTATTCTAGGCATAAACGAATACTACCAAGATCCTTTCTATCCAAAATATCCCAGTCCTCATTAGAAATTGCTACAGGTTTCTTGGTTTTCCCTTCCAATGGCTGCCATAAATCCTTCTAATAGAGGTAGTCCTCCATCTGCATCTTCCATAACTGATAGTTTTTCCCATTAAACTTCTCAACCTTCTTACCCTTGTCTACCATTACTCCCACTCAACTATGAGACCTTCCTATGGACAATAATTGAAACACAACCCACTCTGATACCACTTCTTAGGGTTAGAAAGGTAGATATCTAACAATTAAATGAATATTTAATTAATAAACAGAGAAACTAAAACACACAGAGAATTTAACATGGTTCACCAATCTGGGCTACATCCACCAAACCGCAACCATCCAATGATTTTATTAGCCAGTGCAAAAACTTATTACAATCTTGCGAATAATCATGTTTTTCATCATACTGTAACCCCCATCTGAACCCCTTTTTAACAAGCTTAGAAGCTTCTAGATTAGGGTTATACAAAGACAATTTTTTTTCTTTTTTCATTTATTTTTCCTTTTTCGGTGACGACGTGAAAAAATAGGAGGAAAATTTTTCTCAGGGGCTACCGCCCCTGAAACCCAGCGAGGTGTATAGTATAGCATGATTAATCACCACATACCAACACAGCCCTCTCAGTTTTCTTCCCTTGTGTTGCCAACAATCAAAATATGCACTAATTTCAAACACTTAAACAAAGCATGCCCAAAGGATTGTTGGCAACACAAGGGAAAACAACTAAGAGGGGGGTGAATCAGTAGTCACATAAATTTAAACTTATTAAACTTGTTCTTAGATATGATTAATAACCATGAAAGAATAAATCATTTCCACATCAAAAACACACATAACACCAAGATCTTTTACGTGGAAACCCTATTAGGGGAAAAACTATGGTGGAGGTTAGTCCACAACATTATACCCTATTAAAAGTATAAAAGAATAAATGAGGAATGCACATGCATTAAGGCACAATACCTAGAGCTCACTACTCAAATACAATAGGCTTACTACCCAAAGAAGACTCACTTTCTTACATAAATATTTGGATTACATCCAAAAGATTTTGAACTGAGAAAATAGCATCTACTCATGCCTAATTACAATTCTGGTTAAGTACAAAAACTCTGCTCACTCTTCTTCACATTTAACTTCTTCCTTTAAATGATTAGAACATTATTCACACACAGGATTTTCACACTTTGCTTCACCATACCTTCAAATGATAAAACAATCACTCATATATATCTGCAACCAAGAATAACATCATCCACATGTCAGCTTCAATAAAATATAAAATGAATACAAACTGTCACCCCAAAACATAAATAATTATCAATGTGAATCAACCAATGTTGGCCACAACATAGTGAATACCCAAAATAATATCCTCAAACATGAAACATCTTCAATAATTATTCCTCGAAGATCCACAACACGCTACAATCACCCTATTAGCCAAGAACATTAAAAACATGAATACACAAAAGAAAATCTTCAATCTGAGCACACCAGTCAATGCAGACATACAACACAGATAGATTATGATCTAGAAACATTCAAAAGCATCATGAATCACTAGAGAAGCATCCATAACACTTCACATTACCAAAATCACATCATCTTCTTTCAGGAACACCAACTGAAGCAACAGAAAAACTATCAGAACATAAATACTCATAACTTGATCAAATCTTCATGCGGATCTTTGAGACTTAATGCAGATAAACTAGATATACTAAAAAAAAAACCCTTTAATCCACAACCTCTAATCATCAACATACTGAGTTGGCTTAGTATGTTGGCTAAACTAAACTTCACTGCACCACTAGCAACCTGCAACTTACTTTATTACAATTTTCTCAATATCCTCAACATATATAGCCTCTAATGCCAATAGTGTTGACATCAATGAAAACCACATATAAGAAACATCCAACAATCTCCCCCTTTGGCATTGATGGAAACACATGATGTGAAAAATATCATCAACCCAACTTTCTCTTATCACTTTCTCCCCCTTAGATTTTGACTCTTCTCCCCAAATAATTCATAGTTTTTCACATGACTCTTCTTCCCCTTTGACATCAATGAAAAAGATAATGTGTATATTTCTCCACACAATATTTGAACCACATTTCTAAACATCTGATTGCTCCCCCTGAGTAGTAGCCAACACAACATCAATCTGGATCAAGATATGACTATGAAATGCATAGAATGATGTAAGTCAATGCATCTTAGTTTTGACTAGGTGGGCTAATCACCCCTAGCTTCCCTCTAAGATACTCAAAAGCATCCAAAGGATTAGTAAAGATATCTGCAATCTATTCCTCATTGGGAACATACTCCAATATAACTTCCTCTTCACTCACCTTCTCTCTCAAAAAGTGAAACTTGATAGATATATGCTTGGTTTTTGAATGTAGCACCTGACTCTTAGAAATGTTAATTGCAATTGAATTATCACATAATATAGCAATAGGTTCATCATACATAATTCAGATATCTTTCAACATCTGCTTCATCCACAATACTTGAGTATAATTGCTAGCAGTAGCAATGTATTATGCCTCTGAAGTAGATAAAGAAATGGCATTCTACTTCTTACTTAACCACAAAATCAACTTTTTTCTCGAGAAAAATGCACCACCACTGATACTCTTTATGTCATCCACATCTCCTACCCTATCAACATCAGTAAAAGCACTCAAAGTAAATTCATCTTCTTTGGGATACCATAGGCCAAAATCAACTATCCCCTTCAAGTATCTAAAAATCCTCTTCACAGTTGTCACATGAGATTCCTCATGATCGGCTTAAAATATTGCAACAATGCATACGACATTCATGATATCAGGTCTAGTTTGAGTCAAATAGAGTAATCCACCAATTGTCGATCTATATCTAGTCTGATTTTCTTTAGGAGAATCATCATCTTGTGTCAACTTACATTTGGTCACCATAGGTGTACCAAATAGCTTTGAATCTTCCATACCAAAATTATTTAGGAAATTCTTTCGCATACTTGGACTAAGACATAAAGATCCCTTGTCTAGCAGAGTAATTTTCAATCTCAAAAAGAATTTCATTTCTCCAATCATAGACATCTCAAACTCACTTTGCATCTCATCAACAAACTTCATGCACAAACTATCATCTCCTCTAAAAATGATATCATGAAAAAAGACTTCAACAATCAAATCTTTATCATGATCAATCTTGAAATACATATTACTATCACCAGTACCTTTATTAAATCCAAGCTTTAACAAATATTTTCCCAATCTGGCATACCATGCTCTAGGGGCTTGCTTAATTCCATATAATCCTTTCTTTAACTGAGAAACCATATCTCCTTGATCAATCAATTGAAATCCATCAAGTTGCTCAATATACACTTCTTCTTCAAGTTCACCATTTAGAAATGTTGACTTGACATCCATTTGATAAACCTTGAATTTTTTGTAATCAGCATAAGCAAGAAATAATCTCACAGCTTCAATCCTAGCAACATGAGCAAAATTTTCTTCAAATTCAATTCCTTCCATCTGTGAATATCCTTTACACACTAGTCTTGCTTTGTTTCTAACAACTTCACCTTTCTCATTCAGTTTGTTCTGAAAGAACCATTTAGTTCCAATTACATTTTTGTCCTTAGGTCTAGGAACAAGAATCTATGTATCATTCTTCTCAATTTGCAATAGCTCTTCTTTCATTACTTCCATCCAATGTTCATCTTTGCATGCTTCATTGACACTATTAGGCTCAGTCTTTGAAATCAAACAATATTCTTGTGCAATTCTTCTCCTAGTTTGAACACCTTTTTTCCTATCACCTATAATCTAATCTTCTAAATGATTCAGTCTTGCATACCTTGGAGTCTTAGGATGTTCTTGAACTTTAGGCTCTTGTGATCTCACTTCTGCACTTTCACTAGTTCCTTCCTCTTGGCTTTCCTGATTCACTAGAATAATTTGCGCTTGATTCAAAGTTTGAACTAAACTAACATTTTGATCATCTAAATCATATCCACAGGTTCTAGATGGTCTAACTATGTCTTCATCAACCTTGACATGAGCACTTTCAACTACTTTCCTCAATATCTTGTTGAAGCACCGGTAGGCTTTACTTTTAGTAGAATAACCAAGAAAGATTCCTTCATCACTTCTAGCATCAAACTTTCATATATCTTCATCTCTTTTGATATAGCGTTTACACCCAAAAATTTTGAAGTATCTAATAGTAGGTTTATGACCAAACCATAGCTCATAAGGGGTCTTACCAGTATCACCTTTCATATGTACCCGATTGAGAGTGTAAACAACAGTAATCATAGCTTCTCTCTAGTAGATATGTGGGTCATTTCCTTCCAGCATCATAATCCTAAAAACATCTAGAAATGTCATGTTCTTCCTTTCCACAACTCCATTTTTTTGAGGGGTCCACGGGGTAGATAATTTTCTCTTTATCCCATGCTCTTCACAAAAATAATTAAACTCACTAGAAATGAATTCACCACCTCTATTTGATCTTAGACATTTAATCTTCAAACCTGTCTTTGTCTCAACCTTAGCCTTAAAAATCTTGAATTTCTCTAGAGTTTCATATTTTTCCATTAAGAAAGAAACCCACATCAATCTAGAATAATCATCAATGAGTAACATGAAATACTTGTCTCCTTGTAAACTTCTAACTCTAGAAGGACCACATAGATCAGTATGCACAAGCTCCAACACTCCATTTGAACAATGTTGTTTTCTCTGAAATGAAACTCTAGTTTTCTTCCCTAACTGACATTCCTTGCATATGGTATTAGTAGGCTTTACCAACTTAGGAAGATCTCTCATAGCTTGAGTAGAACTTATCTTGATAATATTGTCAAACTTTGCATGACAAAATCTCCTATGCCACAACCAACTTTAATCAACTTGAGCAATCAGACAACATTTACTAGCAACACTTAGGTGAAAGATATTACCTTTTGTTTTTGTACCTAATGCAATCACTTTTCTAGAACTCCCCAATATTCTACATTTTCCATCCTTGAATTGAAGATTGCATCCCTTGTCAACCATTTTTCCAACACTTAAACTATTATACTTCAAACCTTCCACATATAGAACATCATCAATATTATTCTTACCATCAAGAGAAATGGATCCTCTACCATGGATTACACTAGTTTTACCATCACCAAATCTTACAACACCACCATCATAATTTTCAAGACTCACAAATTTACTTTTATTACCTATCATGTGATGAGAGCATCCACTGTCAATCACCCATTCATCCTTTTCTTCAATTATGGTTGCTATAGCTTTATCCACATTCATACAACTAACAGATTCAATAGGTACTTGTTGTTCCCTCAGCACACATGCCCCGTTCAGAACGGGGAACCTCTTTTCTTTCACCATTTTGGGGAATTTTGTTGCTGCATCATTTTTTGTGCCCCATTTTGGTGTCCTAAATGGTCAGTGTACCTCCAAAGTCTCATCTTGAGTTGCCTATGTTTCATTCCCTCCAATTTTCCTGCGTCCTGGTTCCTTGTGGAGTCTCCTTGGCAGTTTACTTCTTCCAGTGGCCTTAGGGCCTGGCGGGCTCACCTCATCGGGTTTCCCTACCCGGGTTTCCTTTGGGCGTTCACAATTTAGAACAATGGAAGGCTTCCACCTTCTCGAGCCCTGGAACCTGGCCCCTTCTTTGCCACCCTGTTTAACATTCATTGAAAAATGTCTACTTTTCCTCCTCCTAGGCCCAGAACTTTGTGTTATCTATGTCATTTTCTATGGCCAAACTACGATAGCGTTCCATCCACTAGACCCTTAGTTCCCTTTCACTGGTGATTTGCAAGGTGAACTTTGAAGCGGACGTACAACTGCGTCCTTTTGGCCCTCGGACCCTGAACCTCTCGCCGTCGTCTGAATTTTAAATCCATCAACCCTCCTATCATCCGTATGGGCATTAAATGAGCGTATTAAATTCCAATTGGGGTACAAATATCTAGCTCAACCTATCATTTTCACATGTCAGGTTAGCTAGAGGAAGTCAAAGGCATCTTGAGGAGTCCAGTGCCTTCGTCGCCCGCTGCCCTCTTGCCCATTGCGCTCGTTTTCTAATTATTAGCGGATTCAACAACTTCTTTACCAAACTTTTGAGGTAGGTTTGTCGTCTACCCCCTATAAGGTTTTTCATAATTTTTTGCTTAAAATAATGAACAAAATGGGCTAAAATGCTTCAAATTGATAAAACATGACAACACCTAAAAAACCCATATGCCCAAAGTTTAGAAAAACATCTAAAACATCTTCTAAGATCAATCTGAAACTGGACCTCGCCACCGTTGTTCTTCGTGTAGGGCATTCGTGCCCTTCAGGCCCACACTGGCTTGTCACCATCAAAACTTAGCAAATGGACAACCTCCTAACCAAATGGCAGGACCACCTCTCGGGCCCACTACCCTAGACCTCCGTTGGCACATCGCTGTCATAAATAAAAACTTGACAAACTTGAAGTCCTGCCTCCATTCTGGCTTCACGAGCCTGTTCCCGCGAGACTCCATCCCCAGGACTCTATGACATTTATGCTGTTCTCGAATGGTGTTTCTTCCCTATTTGCCTGCACCACAAGGCCCACTTTACCTTTTGTCATTTTGGATTGAATGCACAAATTAACTATTTTGTCATGTCCCTGGCCTCTAGTCCATGAAGTTCTGTCCACAAACTTCCCTCACGTCTTCACTATTTCAAACGGCCATCTAGCAGCGTCTTCCCACTTCCTAGGTCTTGACCCTCCAGTTATCGCAAAGACTAAGTAGAAATCAAACTTTGGCATCCTTTCCCTCGTCGGGCTCTGCCCACCAGAATTTCATCCCATTTCAGCCTGCTTGAAAGGGAAAAGCAAGTTCATCTTTCCGACCTCTGAGACCTGCCCTCTGAATCACCGAAGGAAACTTAGGGGAAAACTTGATGGCAAAGCTTAGTGTCGGGTCTAATCCACTGGGCCACTCCCACCAGATTTTTGTGTCATGACCACCATTCCAAATGGCGAAACACTAACGACTTCCCACCCCTTTAGGCCCAAACATCTTGAAGTAAAAGGAAACATTGGTTGTCCTTCAGCCTCCTAGGTCTTTAATTCCAGAATTTCGACCCTAAAACTCCATTCCCTTCTGGCTGTTCCAAACGGAAAAGCCCTGATAGCTTTCTGGCCTTATATCTCTAGGCACCCCAAAAGTGATCCAAATGACCTTCAATTTGAAAACCAATCTCGACCCATGTGCTCAAAGTCAACCTTCTCCTACATTGACCCTTTAAACCACTAGAATCTAAAGTCAAGAGAAATCACATGGATTTCCCTACCCTGTTCACCCTTCAAAACAACATTTCTTCTAGGGAAATTCAGCCCTCCTGGCCTGGTTTGTCCAAAATCCCTCCAGTAAATGACTAATGACATCTGGAAGTAAGCGTTTGATTTCATAAATGATATATTGTCTAATTGAATTTCATCCATGAGATTTCAACTAATGTTCATGCTTTCATGATCGATTGTGCTCATTATGCCTTTGCTTGCAGGATATATGGAATCAGGTGCAGGACCCTCGAGGGGAACTGTAGAAAAGGACAAAGGAAAAAAGGAAGGCAAGGCTCCTCGTGGAAAGGAGGATAAAGACCAAATGAAGTACCAGTTCAAAGGAGAGCCTTTGCATTTGAAGATTATCACAGACTAGAAAAAAATCATAGATACCAATATCGGCTAGGTCAATATTGAAGAATTCAAGCAAAGGGTCAAAATCCACCCTAAGACCGACAATGCTAGACTGATTGGGCGAAGTGGAATTGCTAAAGCTGCAGGCTTCCCTCCATCCCTCATAGCCCCTAAATTGGTCATGGCCTGTCGACAGGCATATTTGCAAAAGACACAAACTATTGTTGATAGAGATGGAAACATCCTTACGAACATGCTAGGTGAGGTGATTACGAAGACCTTTCATATCCCCACCTTTGAATAATTGGAGGTGCCCACCATAGTGGAGTGTAAAGCAACATGGGATGAGGACCCAATGGGCTGAGAGAAGCTAATAAATCAGTACTAGCTCAAGGAAAAAAGGGACAGCACTACAAAGGTTCCTCAAGAACTCTTTTACGACTTCTAGGAGGACTACCATGACTTGGTCACCATGTTGAGTAGGGTGATGGGCCTCCCCACTGCTGCATATTTTCATGAATGGATGGTGTATTTCATAGAGTAGACCTTCATGGTGTTGTGCAATTATCGCACGCACGTCCCACCGAAGGCGGGGACCCTCTTTTTTTTTGCATCTGTGTCCCTCGCCTTGGTTGAATTTTGGTTTTTCTCTTCTTGCGAGGTTATTTTGGGATTAAATCTAGATTGGGTTTGATGAGGACAATATTTTGATGCTCTAGGGGAAATTTTTCTATCTTGGAATTCAAAAATGGGGATTTTGAAGTGAATTTTCAATGTTATATGTAAATATTTTTTGCATCTGTGGATAGAGGGCGAAAGATTAGGCAGGGTTGCTTTTTGAACTTTTTGAAAATTCCTTCTAGAAAAAAAGTTATGAGGTTTAGGGGATTTCGACCCTGCAGGAAATCCGGGAAATTCCGTTCCCTCAAGATTTTCTCGAAAATTCCTTGACCCCCTCAAAATCTCGAGACCCCTCAAAATCCCGAAATTCCTTCAAAACCCGAATTTTTTTTTCCAAAATGGAAATTTTTTCAAAAATGAACTTTTTCCCAAAATTTAATTTTTTTTTCGAAATGCATTTTTCCAAAATGGAAATTTTTCCCTAAAATTTTAAAATTTCCCAAAAATGAAATTCTTGAGATGGATAGAAAAAATTTGAAAATAAAATTTTCAAAAATGGAAAAAATTATGAAAATGGAAAGTTCCCATTAAAAAATGTAAGTTTTTTTTTTTAAATTGCAAAATTTTATTCAAGTTTAATTTGGATTGGATTTTTTTCAACGTGTGAGCTACTAATGATGATATTTTTTTTTCAGGATTAAATAATTATTAAAAGGGGAACTTGCATATGGATTCATGCCAAAAGGGAAATATGGAAGAGTTTAGTTGAAATTTTAAAGGTAGAACTTGCATAAGAATCCGTGCCCAAATTGTCTACAACTGGAAAGAGTTTCTGGAAGACATGTGAAGCTGATTTCATCATCCAATCAGAATTTTCATTAATGACAAGTTGGCATAATATTGTTTTCTCATTGTTCCATGATGTAACTGCTTTTATGCAATTGGATGATGATGTACCATGAGCTCCCAAATTAAATGTAACAACTTGATGCTTCTAGAAGTGCAATTGTAGCCATTGGATGAACTAAATCCTGGCCATTGATTAAAAATGTAATTTTCTATAAAAGGCCAGTGCCTTCTCATTTGTAAAGGGGTCAGATTTAGGGGTTAGAATAGCTGATTAGAAGATGTAAAAGCCAGAATTAGCTAAGTTAGGAGTTAGATTATGCAAGATAGTAGCTATAGGAGAGGAAAGAGACTGGAAATTGTTATGTAATGCTGGAGAAGTTAATGCAATTGGATTGTTGATTTGGCAAGCTTTGTGTTACACTTTGACAATTTATGGTTTCTTGTTCTCAATTCTCAATGTTAGATGTTAGATTTCAATTCTTTTGCAATAATGGCAAAATGTTAATGATGTTGATCGATCTCCGGTCCATACTTTTAGCAATTTGTTGATTATAAATTGTTGTGTAAAGTTAGTCTGGGCCTTATTTTGTGCTAAGTTCAATTGTGGATGCTTGTTTACATTGCGCCAGTTATTGGGCATGTGAAGGAATATTCAAAGTCTAAAAATCTTTAGTTTCCTTAGAAGATTGCACCATTTCTGTGGAGTTGTAGGCTTGTCCTTGATCAAATAGAGATTGATTTCATTGGGGATCTGTCCATTTGCAGCATTCATCATTGTTGTGATTGATCTTAGGTTTTGGTCTTAGAAATCTCTCTAAAACCCTTATCTCTTTTGTTGTTTTCTTTGAATCTGGGTTAGTTTTAGGATTAAAAGAATCACCATATTGTTGCATCTAATGAAAGTACGCTTCCAGCATTGTTCATTTGTAAGGCCACTTGTGATTACCAGCATTTTCACATTTATCACTAAGTTGTTTATGCATTGTCAAGACCTGACATTAGAGACCTTGGGGTTATCTCTTGAGGCTTGCTGATAGAGATTTACCTTTCAAGAGAGATAGGATTTCATATTTTGTCTGAGTTGTTGTTGTGCAGAAAACATCATCAACACGTGGGGATGAAGATGTCACCACAAAAGCTTCATTCTACTAGGGAGGCATAATAAACAACCGCTTCCACAAGCAGTTCATGAATGTGAAGAAGACCTCCAAGTTCTGCATGACCACCTATCTAGTGTACTCACTAGCTAAGTGGAGGCAATACAATGGATTGTTTGTGGAACCTGATGAGGAACTGGGCCATGCACTAAAGGTCTATGACAGATATCCCCAGCTCTAGTTCAGGAACTTCAAGAAAGAGTATTGCAAGGTGAATGACACCTCCATTGGCTACATCATTAGATTGCTTGGAGGGGATTTTGAAAGAAGGGTTTCTCACAATGATCAGGCGTTCTTGAAGCAATATGCCTTCTTATTCATACAATACCCCAAGTTCACATATATTCATGCCCAAGGTTTCACAGAGAGGCTAAATAAGCTGCCCCGATACCCTAATGATAGGATCATACTATTAGAGCTCTCCCGGCAGTTGCAACATGTGCATTCATTCCGTGGTAGCAAACACTTGGTGGGGATCCCTTATCCCTTAGCTTTCGGCCAAGGGATGTACAAATTGCAAACCTCCTAGTGCATTGGGAACTCTAAGAAGGAATTCGCATAATACCATTTCTGCCTACACACTACTCACCCGCAGATGGACCCATATGGGCATGTCAAGAAAGCACTAGGACTAGGGTACACCAATTTGCATCATGTCAAGGACTTCTCAATAGATTGCTAGGATGACAAGGAGGTGTGCACAAGGCACTACATGTGAATGACTACATACTTTGTAAAAAGAGTACAATTGTTTCCTATTCCTGATCAAGTTGAAGAGGATGAAAGCACCATTATGGAACCCAGGTGCAACGCAGTCGCTAACTTGTTGCTACTAGCAATAGATTGGGACGAACAAGAGGTCGATGACCTCAACACTATAACCAATCCAATTCAAGCTCGCACCAAGGAATGGGTTGATGGATGAGTATCTTGGTAGAAGCAATAAGGGGTTTTCCTAACATATGAGGGGCTCAAGAGTGAGCCTAGTGCTACAAAGGATGTTGTTGTCACTACTTCAATAGGAGGGACATCTAAATCTCCTCTGCTCACAAGATCAAAGAAGAGGAAAGGGATTGAAGTGGAAGATTTGCCAGATCTAAAAGTTTATTCAAGAAAAGATTCAGGAGGTTCACCCTCTAAGAATCCCAAATAGACGAGAAGTGTCACGAGGCAGCCAGCAATTCAAGAGGATCCCCTTCAAGAGGGTGAGGAAGGGAAAACAAATCAGCCAAAACCTCCTCCAGCTCTCCCTATTTCTACTACCCTTTCATCTATTTCCCAGGCCATGGTTGCCACATCCCCACCTATGGTGGACATCTCATTCCATCTTGCTTCCTCTCCACCAGCTAGGCCCTTAATAATGGTTGAATCCTCCTCTGCTATAACTTCTTTGCTTTCCTCTGCCTCCATGTCGCCCACTACATCACTTCCATTGGTAGTAGTGACAAGGCTAATACCCGCACTCACATTACCAGAGGCTTTCTCGAAACATATGCAGAATTTCCCCTTCGATATTTCTCAAATATTTTTGGATCCCACCATCCAAGCTACCTTAGCGCAGGTCCTCGCGAGTGTTGCACCCTCGCAACCTCCAACAGGACCACCAGCAATGGAGGCCACAATGCTAATCTCAAAAGAATGGGAAGAGTAGGAGATGGAGACTTCAAGAGCAGTGGACGAATAATTCGATGAGTACCATGAACACCCAGAGTATGAACACTGGAAAATTGACAAGGTGGTCCGCAAAGAAGAAGAAATAGGGTCTTCCTAAAGTGGAGATGAAGAGGAGGGTGCATGTGGTAGAACTATGGTACAAACCTTTGACAATGATTTCAAGGAGGAGATGGCCCAACAGTTGAGGGACAATAAAGAAGAGGTAGAAAGGTCACCTCCTAGAGAAGAAAGGCAAGAAGATGACAAGGTAGCAGAAAATGTAGAACTCCCTACAAGGGAATAGCGGGAGAATGTATCACCTCCTTATAGAGAAGAAGAAAATGTAGAAGAAGAAGAACCTGAGAGTGAGGCTCCAACCAAAAAAAGTCTCAAAATTAAGCAGCCCAAGGAGCATGAGCATAAAGGTGAACAAGATGAAGAAAAGAAAGGGAAGGAGGTTGAGAAAGAAGGAGGTCCTTAGGATCAATTTCCTACTAATCTTCCCATCAAGCACCTTGTGTTCATCTGAGACTCTGATGAGGAAGAGGGAGAAGACACTAAAATGGAAGAAAGGGCTCCCACAGGTAAACAAATAGAGATCCAAACAAAGGAGGGTGACGGTGATTGTGAATCGCCCAAGGGAAAATCTGTTATGCCCAAATGGTTGGAGAGGAAACTTGAAAAGAAAATTCCTACCCTAAAGGATCCAAGAGCAAGACTGGAGGCTATCTTAGTCCAAGCGCAGATCACAACTAGGAAAGAGAAGAAGCCCAAAATCAGATCTAGGGTAATGATGGATGCTTCTAGATCCTGAACTGTACAAGTAGCAACACCAATGGTGGGAAAAGAATGGGTAAGCTATAATATCTCCGCCTTTGACTTGGGAACAACTACTAGAGAGGAAAAGGTGAAGCACCTTGAAGAATCTATTGCCAAGGTAGTGCATTTGATACAACAGGATAAAGTTTCAAAGGATGAGCTTAAAGCACAGGTAGCTGACTTGACAGCTTACATCTAACAATGGTCCTCAACTAAAGAAATTCCTACCACGTTTGTGGCTCCACCGCAACTACTGTCCAGGGAACAAATTGACAAGCTAAAAAAGAGGAAGAATTTGCACAAGACTATAAAAAGTCTAGTTCTAGCCAGTTCTATATGTCAAAAATATGGGTATTAGCCAGGTTGTTCGGATAACCAACAAGTTCCTGCACTTAGAACAATCCCTTGAGAGCACAAAAAGGCTCTGCTATGACTTCCCAGCAAGATACGAGTCCACCTATCCAAAGATCGAGGCTATCCTCAAGCTACCAAGCACCATATTGGAAAAGGAGCTTCTGCTTAAAAGGGACAATCACTAGCAGATGGATGGATGGAAACGAGACTTTGAGAATAGAAAAGAAAGATTGGAGCAGGTGATTGAAAAAGTAGATCTGGATATTGACTGGGTCAAAGAGATTAGGATGGATTGTGTCCAATATTTGAAGCTAATGACAGGGTACAAGATGCTCGTCATACAAATGGACCCAGATAAAGTAAGGCCTCATTTCCAAAAAAAGATGGAGAACGGGATGTCAGATGAGATAACCAAAGATTTCATGAGTTTTTCCGCATGAGCCTTCGCCCAATCAGAGTTGTTCCGGGACCACACTGCTAAGTATGATGAAGACTGGAAAAGGCTTGAGGACAACTCCAAGGAGTGGAGTTATCAAGTATTGTGGTCTGATGTCATAGAGGTCGAAAAACTCCAACCAGTCATTCTGAAGTTCATGGAGTATGCAGCTTTGAAGAAGAAAGAAGGAAACCCTATTATTAGTGAAGAGATTCTAAAGGAATAGCTATAGCAAAAGAGAAATCAATAAAAGACAAGATGCTATAGTGTTGTCGCTAGAGGACAAAATAGGGATGAAGATAAAGTTATATTTTAAATTGTAATATATTGGGGTAAGGTAGAACCCTAGTTTGTAGTAAATCTTGGCCACACAATCAGATTAAATCTTGGCCATTTGTTCTACTTTTTGGGAATTATAAATAGGGGGTCTCCTCTCATTTTCAAGAGGGATTTGACTTGTTGTAAAGACACGTTGCAAAAATTTCTAATGAAAATATATTGACTTAGTGTATTTTCTGAGTTCTTCACATGTTTCATGATTCAATCTCCCATTGTTAGATGTTTTATTTACATTTACATTGTTGTTCTAATTAGCTTGAAACTATTTAGATAAATTTTGGTAATGTTGTTATGTGATCATAGAAATCTCTGTTGTGTTGATGCCTTCCAGTCCATACTTTTTGCTATTTGCTGGTGGTAAATGGTCTTGTAAAGTTAGTCTGGGCTGAAATTTGAAGCCACTTTTTAAAATTTTATCTTTATTCATGCATGCATGTGGTGAATGAATGATAAAATATTTGTAGACCTTTGAAGATAGTACAGGTTTCATGATACTGTAGGTTTCTTGGTTAAGTGAAATCTTGATTGAAGGAAGTTGTCCATAGCAGAAACTCTATGATCATTGTTCATCATTAGTTGCAGATCCAGGAACCCTCCCTCTTCCCTACTCTTTTCCTTTTTCTTAGAATCAACCTGTGCTAAGGTTCATTGCACATTGTAAAGCCAAAACTTAAGCAAACATTGAAGTTTTAGATTGTTGTTCGAACCTACAGCAAAGTGCGCCTTAACTCCCATCTTAGAAAATTCAGATTTTAAGATCGGCCTCATATCCAGCTATGTAATTCTACCCTGTGATTGCTAGAAAAATCACATCAAACATCAACTAAGGAATTCCATACAAGTCATGAGCTAACACCCAAGAGACCTTGGGGTGATTTTCAGCAACTCGCTATTGGAGATTTCCTTTCAAGAGAGGTAGTGCACCTAAGCACTTCCTGTGTTGAGAAAGTGTGCAAAAAAACACATCAACAGTACTAGATCATTTTCTTTGATAGAAATAAATACCCATTCATCTTAACTTACATTCCCTTTATCACATTCATCATATTTCACACCTTCATCAGCAACATAATAACACTTTCTTTGGAATCTAGGCTTGTTATATCTTGGCTTAGGAACTCTTTCTATACACCTTGAGGAAAAATGACCTATCGTATTGCATGAAAAACATTTAAAAGGAAATTTCCCTTTATACTTACCTTCTCCTCTAGGTACTCTCTTGACAAGAAGTTCTTCAAGCTAATCTAGCTTTCTCTCTTCTTCTTCAATCTCTCTCATTTCTTGCTCATACTTGGACAAGTTTCTAGAAGAACTTTCTCTTGGATCATATCTTTGCTTATCTTTTTAAGAGGTAGTAGCTTTGAACATAGATTCTATCTTAGGAAGAGCATCACCAATCTCACTTAACTCAAAATCATCAAGCTTACCAATCAATGTGTCTCTGGTTACATTTATTACAGTCTGAATCTCCTCAATAGCAGAAAATTTGTGTTTGTATGCAGTGGGCAAGGATCTGAGCACTTTAGGAACAATCTCTTATTCTTCCAATGTTCCACCAGTACATCTAATATTACACACAAGTTCATTCACTCTTTGCATAAAATCAGTAATGTTCTCATCTTCACCCATTTTCAATGTTTCATATTTCCCTTTCAGAATTTGCAGCTTAGCAATCTTCACATGAGCATCACCTTAATACAAAGTTTCCAAATTTTTCTTGATCTTATAAGTAGTCTTCAAATCCATTACATTTGTCATCTCGAAATCAGTCAAAGCACTCAACAATGCTTCCTTAGCCCTGATATTGAAATCAACATATTTAATCTCACCTGCAGTAGAAGGACCATTCTATGGGACGATATACCTATTCTTTGTAATGTTCCAATAAGGTTCACCAATGCATCTCATATGAAACTACATTCAAGTCTTCTACAAAGAATAATTTGTTCCATCAAATCTCGGTCTATCCTTCTTATATGTCACCATCCTAGATCACCTCAAGCTATTAAACTTCTTCTAAGGAACCTACTCTGATACCAATTGTTGGCAACACAAGGGAAGACAATTGGGAGGGGGGTGAATCAATTGTCACAGAAATTTAAACTTATTAAACTGAGAAAACAACACTTTCTCATGCCTGATTACAGTTCCGGCTAAGCACACAAAATCTGCTCACTCTTCTTCACACTTAATTTTTTCCTTCAAATGATTAGAACATTATCCACACACAAGACTTGCACACTTCACTTCACCATACCTTCAAATGATAAATTAATCACTCATATATATCTGCAACCAAGAATAACATCATCTACATGTCGGCTTCAATAAAATATAAAATGAATACAAATTGTTGGCTAAGCACACAAAATCACGCTTCTTCACACTTAATTTTTTCCTTCAAATGATTAGAACATTATTCACACACAAGACTTGCACACTTCACTTCACCATACCTTCAAATGATAAAATAATCACTCATATATATTTGTAACCAAGAATAACATCATCTACATGTCAGCTTCACTAAAATATAAAATGAATACAAATTGTTGGCCCAAAACATAAATAATTATCAATGTGAATCAACCAACATCAGCCACAACATAGTGAAGACCCAAAATAATATCCTCGAACATGAAACATCTTCAATAATTATTCCTCGAAGATCCACAACACACTACAATCACCCTGTCGACCCAGAACCTGAAAAATATAAATACACAAAATAAAATCTTTAATCGCGAGCACAATGATCAATGGGAACATACAATACAGATAGAGAATGATCTAGAAATATCCACAAGCATCATGAATCACCAGAGAAGCATCCGCAACACTCCATGTTACCATAATTGCATCATCTTCTTTTAGGAACACCAACTGAAGCAACAGAAAAACTATCAAAACACAGATACTCATAACTCGATCAAATCTTCATACAAATCTCTAATACTTAACATGGATAAACTAGATATACTCAACAAAAAATCATTTAATCCACAACCTCTGATCATCAACATACTGAGTTTCCTTAGTATGTTGGCTAAACTAAACTTCACTGCACCATCGACAACCTGCAACTTACTTTATTACAATTTTCTCAATATCCTCAACATATATAGCCTCTAATTCCAATAGTGTTGACATCAATGGAAAACACATAGCACAACATCCAACAAGGATGATTTCCCTCTTCCTAACATCAAAATCATAGTGGAACTAACAGTTGGGCATGAAATGTTGTCACTCATGGATGGTTTTTCAAGCTATAATCAAATCATGATCTTTAAGTAGGATCAACATAAAACTGAATTCACTTGTCCATGGGGCACATACTGCTAGAATGTGATGTCATTTGGGATAAATAATGTAGGAGCAACCTATTAGAGAGCAATGACCCTCATCTTTCTTTGACAGGATTGAAGAGTATAAAGTATGGCTAAACCTAAAAAAGTGCATCTTTGGGGTTACATTAGGGAAACTTCTTCACTATATCGTCTCATAAAGAGGGACAGAAATTGATCTAGCAAAAGTAAAATCCATCCTTGACATGGAACCACTACAAACACTAAAGCAGATGAGAGGATTACAAGGAAGATTGCAGTCCATTAGAAGGTTCTTCGTGCAACTATCAAATAAAATCCATGCTTTCTCACATCTTCTACATAAAGGAATAACTTACAAATGGGATGAGAAGTGTGATAAAGCTTTCCAATAGATCAAAGACTATCTATTGACACCTCCAATGCTCATGCCACCAATATCAAACAAACCATTGATCCTATATATCTCAACACCATCAGCAACACTAGGTGCTCTTCTAGCACAACATGATGAAAATAGAAAAGAAAGGGCTATCTATTACATTAGCAAGACCTTGGTTGGCTATGAAATGAACTATTCACCCATTGAAAAATCATGCCTAGTGGTAGTTTTTTCTTCACAAAAATTTAGACACTATATGTTGTCAAATCAAATTAATCTCATTGCAAAGATTGACCCATTGAAATACCTATTATCCAAACCAACTCTCACTAGGCGAATGGCCAAATGGGTAATGATTTTGACTAAATTTGACATAGAGTACATAGAGTGCAAGGAAATCAAAGGACAAGTGATCATAGACCAATTAGCAAATGCACCTATCTATGTTGAGAACACCTTGATATCTAAATTCCCTGATGAATCAGTGCTCCTTGTCAATCGCATAGATCAATGGAAAATGTACTTTGATGGATCATTCACCCAACATGGGTCAAAAGTGGGTATTCTTTTTATCACCCCTCAATTTCATTGCATCTTGAAGTCATACAGGCTATCATTCTCCTATACTAACAACATTGTTGAGTATGAATCCCTAATCATAGGTCTAAGGATAGTAGTTTAGTGATAGATACAAGAGATGAAAGTGTTTTTGGCATATTGTTTTCATTGATGTAAAAAGGGGATCAAGAGTGAGATGGAATTGATCATAGAAAAGGGAGTTATGTCATTGAGTCCAAAAAGGGACATGAAATGCTGAGGATCTAGCTCAGGAAAGATGTATAGATTGCAAAATGTTGCTCAATGTGGTGCATTGTTTTCATGAAATTGTAGAGTACTCTTCCAAACATTTGAAGAGAAATCAAAGATCAGATCTAATATAGGTTTTATAAGAGCTTCTCAAAAATATTATGTGTAGATCCATAGGATATATGACATTCTCATAAATGAATTATGTTTCCTCTCAGTCAAAATTAGGGTTTTGTAGTTAAACCCTTGCGTTGGCAATCATGGTGCCTTAACAATTTTCTAGTTTATTGTTGACTGTTGTTTGGAGGTTGTAGTTCATCTAAGTTATAACTTATGGCCTTTAAGTTCGTTCAACGACCAACCCCTTGACCTTTGCATTCATTCATTTTCACTGCTTGATATCACACATCATGGAAAGCTAGCTGAATTTTGTGATAAGTTCAGCGATATGCAATGAACGGGTATCCCTAGATCTCGCACATCATATAAAGGAAGTTGAAATTGGTTTGTATTTTAGAAATACATGATGAGTGGTTATCGCACATCGCTAAAAGCAAGTTAAAATCTGTTTTAAGTTCAACAATACATGATGAAGGATAGTACCTTGATGGGACTAGCGACACATGGCATAATATCGCCCGATCACTTGACATCATTGTTGTGAAGTGAGGCAACAATATGCTTTATGTGATATGTGATGTATGGATGAGATTGAAATGAAGAACATCGAATGGATGACATTGCATCGCAAGGACTTAGTTCATCACGGTAATGATATCAAAGGAATTCAAGTGTTCAGTGATGAGCGATGTTAGTGGAATGTGACATAAGCATGTATAGGTGTTTGAATGTTATTGTATCATTGGGTGTTAATGCCTCACGCTAATGCATTGTTAAGAGTCGAAGCTTTTACCGATGTGTGATAAGTGTTGAGCAATAGTGGAGAATGACATTAGAGAAAGACACGTGGAATTATCCCTCCAGCCTGCGAAGATTTTATGGACCCATTGTCAGAGCTAAAAAGATAGTGGTGAATGATGCAGATTGATCAAAAGCTAATCTGATGGTGATCGCTACATAGTGGAAATGGATGTAATTGTTCTAAGTGTTTTTCCAATACATGATGGTTATAAGTGATCGCTACATCATGGAAATGGATGTGATTGTTCTAAGTGTTCTAGTGATATGCGATGGTTATAAAGGATATGATCAATGGAGGAGATTTAAATGACCATTTATCTGACGGTCAAGATTTAAAGATATGACAATGAACGAGAGCCAATGGATTGTGACGTGAAAGAGATGATCGATAGCCCAGATTCAAAGATGAAGATCTCAAATGGCTAAGTCTATGTGAAAAAGGTTTCTTTTGGTAACCAACACAGAGCAAAGATTTTATTGGTCCAACTGCACCTGCGACCAACAGAATCAAGATTTGATCTTCAAGATGGTGGAACAGACTACAAAGGTTGTGTGATGAAGGTTTCTTGAAAACCCTAATAGGCGATCATAGGGATGAGATTAAAGATCAAATTGAAAGGAAATTTGAATGCATTGAATGCATAATTAGATTCTTAGGTGTTAACAGAGAATGAAAGAAAATTATCTACACCAGAATTGAATGATGGGCGGCTTGATGCAGGATATAGTGATATCTGATAAGCCTTATCATATATCTTTATGATGAACTAGATAGTAGTGTGTGTGCGTAGCTCAAGGAATAGGTAGCTTTCTAGTGAAGTTTGCAATCTAAGGAAACCCTAGAAGAAGATTTAAGAAGATCTAAACTATGGTGAGAATCTCAAGCCAGAGTCTATAGAAGAAAAATAAGACAATCACAGAATTGTTACAAGAGGTATCTGCAAGAAGTGAAGAAGATAGAGAGAGAGTTATGAGTGTAAACAGTGAATGCACATATTTTTTTAACCTAGACACAACATAGACTATCATCTAGGTTTTTCATTTAGGGCAGTATTGTTGAGAGTGCAGCTTCAACGGCAGTAGTGTAAGTTGCAAGGTATGTAACAGTTCATTGAATGTAATGGTGCATTTTTAGTTTGAGTAGAACCTAATTGTATGCACATATGAATTTGTAATTTCTTTGAGGTTGTAGCTTCATTAAATTGAGCTATAGCTCAAACTAGGTGTTTGTAGTCTACATGGAGTTGTAGCTCCTAAAACAGGGTGTTGCAACATCCTTGAAGTTATAGCTTCTAAATCAAGGAGTTGAAACTTCCTTGGGTTGTAGTGCAAAACATTGTAACAAACATTTCATTTGTGACATTGGATTTGAGCAGTGGCCTCAAGCAGCTTTTGTCACCTTGGTTTTTCCCATCTTGGGTTTTCCACAAATATCTGGTGTTATGAGTTGTTTCTTTATGTGCATGTGATTGTTATATTGGTTTATATTTTAATATACATATTTGGATTATAGGGTTGAATCTGCAAATAGGTTTTCAAGTCTAAATTTTTTTATATCTACTAATTCACCCTACCTCTTAGTAGATCATTGTGTTCTAACAATTGGTATCAAAGCCCTAGGTTCCCTAGGAGAAGCTTAATCAACTCAGGTAGATCTTGGATAGGTGAACACAATGGCAAGTTAGGAAGGTTCAAAAAAGCCACCTAGATTTGATGGAACAAATTATGCTAAGTGGAGCTCATTAATGGAAGGATATTTAGTTTCTCTTCGAACTGAAGTTTTGATGTCTGTCGAGACCAAGTATACTATTCTTGCTACTATTCCTACTTATCCTATAGGAAAGAAGGATTTTGAGAGCAATAAGACAGCTTGGTTTATCATTATGAGCAATCTATCTGATTCTATGCATAGCAAAGTTATGCATTGTAAAATTGCTTATGATGTCTAGGAAAAATTGAAGATCTATGAAGGTGACATCAAAGTGAAGTTGGAAAAGTTACAAGTGCTAAGAGAAAAATTTGAAGGCTTGAAGATGTCCGAAGAAGAGAAGATTGCATAATATCTTTAGAGATTCAATGATGTGGTAAATTTCATTAAAGGGTATGGTGTAGATCTGTAAAAAGAAGATGTGTTGAAAGTTCTCAGGTCTATGACAACTAAATATGACTCCAAGATTTTTTCTATTGAAGAAGAAAGAGAAATTGATAAAAAACACTCTTGATGAGGTGCATGGCATAATTATTGCATATGAGATGAGAATTCCTGATGCTAAGTCATCCAGGAGACAAGCTACATTTAAAGTTGTCAAGAAAGGAAAAGATGAAGCTAATAAGAAGGACAAAGTTGTTGTCATTGCATATGATTATGAAGAAATTTATGAGGAAGAAAACTTCATAAGTAGACTAAGGAGAGGATTCAACAAGTACAAAGGTAAGCTCCCTTTTAAGTGTTTCAATTGTGGTAGAATAGGTCATTTTGCTTCAAAGTGTCCATATGGTAAAGAGGACAATTCCAAGCAAGAAGAAGGTAGCAAAATGAAGAAAATAATTTATCCAAAAAGGAAGAATTTTGGAAAGAAGAAGATTTTGTATATCAATGAAGAAATTGAAGTATCTGATGCTAGCGATAGTTTAGAAGAGGATCAAGACTTTTCCCTTGTAATGAGAGAAAATAGAAGATAATTTCTATTTATGGCTAAAGAAACTAAGGATCGGAAAGATGCACAGTTTGATTCCTCAACTATCACCTTAAGAAAAGAATTGGAGAAAGCTAATGAGAAGATCAATAAAGGTCTAAAGTTAAAAGGTGGTACTAATATTCTAGATGAATTGTTAAGTACACAAAAGCAAACTTATAAAGAAAAATAAGGCTTGGTACTTGAGAAGGGAAATAGTTCATTTGTTGATGCTTCTACAAAGCTCTATGAAAGATTTAGAGAAGAAGAAAAATCAGTCCCCAATGGTGAAAAATCTAACAAAGCAGAAGCCTCTGAAGATGAAAAAAAGTTAACTATAGTTGAGAAATCTGTTAAAGAGAAGGAACCAATTAAAGATAAGAAAATTAACTAGTCAATTCCTGGTCAGCAAAAGAAGAAGAATAATAATACTAAGAGAACAGATAATGATGGTTTGACAAGAGTAAACTATCCAAGGAGGCCTAGACAAAGAATATATCCTCACCTAACCGAAGGAAACACCATGACTTGGTACTCATCTTATTTTAATAGGTATTGCTATACTTGTAGCAATTTTGCTCATAGGGCTAGAGAGTGTAAAGTCATTCCAAGGAGAAATACAAATTTCATAAGTAAAATTCCTTTTGCTTCTTTAATTGATATGAATATAGTGTGTTTCAATTGCAATAATTTTGGTCATATAGCTAGAGATTGTAGAGAAAATTTTAGAAGACAAAATGTTCAATCTGAGGAGAAGAAAACTATATCTTCTAAAGCTAAAAATAAAATTGAGGTCATTGAGAAAAAGTAAGAAAAAGTTGAAAACAAACCTAAGAAGGTATGGAAGGAGAAAAATCAAAATCCTACTTAATCAATGTTTTCCCAAATAACATTTCATGCAAAGGAACAAGACTTATGGGTAATTGATAGTGGCTGCTCTAAGCACATGACTAGAGATAAAAATAAATTCATTAAAATCGAAATGAGAAAAGGAGGCTCAGTAAGCCTAGGTGATAATACGGCTATTAAGATTTGTGGTAAAGGAATTCTGAGCATAGATGGCAAGAAAAAACCTAAACATAAGCTATATGTAGAAGGTCTGAAACATAATCTTCTTAGTGTCAGCCAAATGTGTGATAATAGATATGAAGTTGTATTTGATTCTGAAGGCTGCAAGATAAGAATGAATGGTAAAACAATTGCTCAAGGGATAAGGATTGATAGTAATCTCTACAATCTATGTGAAGTGGAAGGCCAAACATGTCTAATTAGCCAAGTAGATGAGAGTTGGTTGTGGCATAAAATACTAGGACATGTAAACTTTGACAATTTGGTAAAGATAAGTTCAAAAGGATTAGTTAGAGATATACCTGAGATTATAAAGCTTGAAAATACCATCTGCCAAGGATGCTAGCAAGGAAAGAAAACAAAGTTTAAGTTTCCTATTGTGATGCAAAAATATTGGTATGGGCTGAATTATGCTTGGTCCATGAAGAATCGAAGTATAACGGAGCCACTAATACTTGAATCTCAACAAGATCAATCAAATAGAATTGAAACTAAACATTTCATCAAAACCTAACATACTAAATTATGAGAGCTTTCAAAACATCTATTCTAATCCATCTAAAACTTATCTTGTTGTGGAATTGGTGTCATGTTGTTGTGGAACGACAACCCTTTCCCAATCTCGTGATTAGTGAGCTTGTTTTAGTCAATTCTATGGAAGAGAATCAATGAAACCATGGTGTTTGATGTGTGAAAACCTAATTTATGCTAAAATGAACATGATGCAAGCTAAGTTACCATGATTTTATGCTACAAATCATCTAATTATGATATTTCTAAGCTAATCTAACCAAAAAATTTGCTAAAAGATGAAAACCATAATTTATTTACAAACTAAGATGGATGCATGGAAGCCATTGATGAATGCTCTAAGCTATTATGTAATTAAAATGAACTAAAACAAGCTAAAAAGTGAGTAAACAATGAGTTTTTATGTGAGTAAATTAAACATCATAAGTTTGCAATAAAAGATGAATCCATTTGTCTCCAAATAGTGGTCTATTTATAGGAGAGAAAATGAGGAATTAATAGTTAAGATCAAAAAGCTTAATCAACGGTTCAAGATGAAAGGGATGATAGGCATGGATCTTGGATTCTCATCAATGGATGAAAATGCATGATGTGATTTTAATCAAAGGCTCACACTTTCCTCAAACAAACACACTTTTGACCTATTCACATAGGTCAAAATAACTTGCCCAAAATTTTAAAGGTTAACTTGCATTTGAAGCTAAGTGAGTTGATTGGAGGAGAGAGAATATTCATTTTGGGTGAGGAAAAAGGTAATTTACAAATTAAAAAAAAAAAAAAATTATGCAAAAAGGAGGATAAGGAATATTCCATAAGAATATTCCCTTTGCTTAGAAGAAAATTAGTTTAATTGCTAATTAAACAAAGTTTAATTTATGCAATTAGGGAATTAGAAGATTTAAGAAATATTTATTAAATTAGATGTTTTAATAAATAGGGGAGAGGTGAAATGATATTTAATTAAATAACTTAGGGTTATTTAATTAAATAAGATGACTTGATGGCGTTGGCGTGTGAGTGCGGGCGAGCTAGGGCACCCGTGCCCTAGCTTGCAGGTTGGCTTTTCTGTACGCAGGGGTAGTGCATGCTCGCGGGGGGTCAAGGGGACCAGGCATCATTTTTAGCTTTCTTTTTTCCTGTCTTTGGGTGCTGCGCGTTTTTCCTCTGGTGCTGTGTTGTGTGCTGGTTCTGGGGGTTCCAATCGGGGCTCTTTCTCCTTTTTCTTAACATCCTTTGGCCTGCGCTTGGTCCTTGCTTGGGGAGGGGCTTTTTTTATTCATTTGTGCTGCTGTCTCTGGTGTTGGTGCACCCATCCTGGGCTCTTGCTTTGGTTTTGGCCTGATGTGCAGGGGGCTGCAAGAGCCCCTCTTTTTAATTGATTTAAATGGCTGCTCACGTGCCTCTTGATATGGCAGGCCTTGATTCTGCTTCGGCTGGGGTGAATGCTAGAATTCCTTCTCAGCACTCTTCTGGTTCAGGTGGGGTTCGAAATGGTGCCCTTAAACTGCAAAAGGTGAATGGATGTTTGGAGAGGACTCAAGAACGTCCAGTTTTAGTTATACAATTAGAATCGGTAGCTGAAGATATCGAATACTATTGCAACCATGTTTTGATCTGTAAGTTCTTGGGGATGAGGGTTTCCCTTGCTTTTCTTGATAATTGGATTCATAAGACATGGAACCTGGAAGGTGACTTTGATATTCTAATGGCTGCAAATAACTTCTTTATGGTAGATTTCTCGTGTGTTTTTGATCAAAATAGGGCTTTTGAAGGTGCTCCGTATTTCTATAATCAGGTGGGTCTTTTTATCAAACCATGGCATGTTGGCTTTAACTCGGTAGAGGAATTACCTTCTAGAGTCCTGGTTTGGGTTCGTCTGCCTCGGCTGCCACTTGAATGTTGGAGAAGTGATATACTACAGTCGATTGCGTTGTTGCTAGGAAGACCTATTGGTCCTTCTCAACAGACTCTAAATAAGAGAATTTTTTCTTATGCTAGGGTTTGTGTTGAAATTGATTTGAGTAAGCCGCTACCAGATTCTATTGATATGACTATTGGATCCTGCTCTTGGACTCAACCGTTAGACTATGAGATGCTGCCTTTCAGGTGTCGTGTTTGTCATGAATATGGGCATCTCCAATGGAGGTGTCCCCGTGCTTTAGGTGCTTTTGGTACAAGAAATGCTTCTTCTCAGCCCTCTTTGAATGCAGATAAGGGTAAAGCTCCCATGCAGGGTGGGGGGGCCGATAAGGAGGGATTTATCCTGGTTAAGACTCAGAATCGCAATCGAGGCCAAAAAAGATCATTTAATGATAGGCAAGAGGAAGAGACTCTCAACAGGTTTGAGGCTCTCGAAGATTTAGTCCAAGAGGAGGGTTTTCAAGAAGTTCTACAGAGATCAGTGAATTCTTTAGCTGAGGAGGTGCCTAGAGTTCATTCTACTGAGCCTCCAAGTTTGATTCAAATTGGAGTATAGGGTGTTCCGATAGCTACTACTGAATCTTCTCCAATCCCTACTTCGACTATGACTGATTTGGTGATGGAGGCATCTGGTGGGCCTGCGGACATTGGTGGAGTTCTCCCCGTGATGCAAGATGCCTCTGATCCAGGTAAACATAAGACTCACTCCCCTGGTTTAGGTCTGTATCAAAAAAAATTCAAGAAAGGGACTCTTGAGAAACCTCTTAAGGTGGGTAGAAAGAAAGACCAGGAAAAAGTCAAGCTAACTGGTGAGACGTTGGTAGAGTCAGGTTCGGTGAAGACTATTGATTCCCACTTCTCCCAGCCTCCTCGATGATTGTGCTTTCTTGGAATGTGCGGGGTATGAATAGCATCCCTAGACAAAAGGCTATTCGAGATTTGATTTGGTCTCATTCTCCTGATGTGGTTTTCTTATAGGAAACTAAGTTGTCTGTTGATAGTATGTTGGCTGTGGTTCCTAAGATTTGGAGTCGCGGTCAGTACCAATGTGTTGGGGCGTCTGGTAATTCTGGTGGGGTGGCTTGTTTGTGGGACCCACGTAGAGTTAGACCTATTTGGTGGCTCTCTTGTAGAGGTTCAATTTCTTGTGTTGCTTCTCATCTTGAGTCTGGGGAGAGAGTTCTCTTCTCGAACTTGTATGCTCCAGCTGACTTTCAGGGTAAGGTTTTGTTGTGGGATCATGTGCGATATGTAAGGTCTTTGGATCGTTACCTTCCTTGGATTCTGGCTGGGGATCTTAATGCCGTCACCTCTTTAGAGGAGAAGAGGGGTGGTAATTCCCGTCTAGATTCTGCTTCAACTCTCCTGAAGGATAATATTGCACTCTTGAACCTGGTTGACATCAAGCCGGGTAATGGGCTATTTACCTGGAGTAATAGAAGAAGTGGGGAAGCAGCTATCTCTGAAAGACTAGATAGATTCTTGGTTTCCAGTTTTTGGATGGGGGATAGGTGGGTGACTAGCTCTGAGATTTTGGATGGTAGGGGTTCTGATCATTGGCCCATCAAACTTATTGCTGCTTTACCTCGACAAGGTAGGAACTAGTCTTTTAAGTTTCAGCTTATGTGGCTCAGGGATGATTCTCTTCATGACTAAGTTCTTGGATGGTGGAGTGTTGGGAAGCCATCACATGGGACTGCTATGTACTCCTTCTCGAAGCAGCTCCAGTATGTGAAGTATAATTTGAAGCGTTGGAATAGGTAGAACTTTGGTAATCTCTTTCAAGAAAAGAAAAATGCTCAGTCTCAGTTAGATTCAATTACCCGATAGATTCGAGACCAAGGCTTCACAGAGGATCTTGGTTTGCTTGAAGCTGCTGCAGTGAAGGATGTGGAGGAATAGACCTTAAGGGCAGAGATTTTTTAGAAACAAAAATCCAGAATTGAGTGGCTCCAGGTTGGAGACAGGAATACTGCCTTCTTCCACAACTCTGTGAAGGATAGAAAGCAAGGTAATGTTATCTCCTCTTTAGTGTCGGAGAATGGAGAGATTTTTTCATCTTCTGCATCTATTTCTGCTGAGTCGATTCATTTCTTTTCTGCATTGTTGTCTGAGGACTCCCCTCCGGCGGAGGAGGATGGAGCGTTGATCCTGGGTAGCATACCGCCCTTGGTTACTAGAGAAATGAATGAATATTTGCTCAGTCCTATCCCTTTATCTAAGCTTGAAGCAGTGGTTTTTCAGATGAATAGAGGAAAATCCCCTGGGCCTGATGGGTTTCTGGCTGAATTCTTCCAAGATTTTTGGGAAGTGATTAAATTGGACCTTTTGGCGGTTGTTCAAGAATCTCTCTTGAACAAACAAATGTTGAGATCTATGAATGCTACTTTTTTAACCCTCATACCAAAGATGGTGGGGGCTAATACTTTGGATAATTTTAGGCCCATTGCTTTGTGCAATGTGGTGTATAAAATTATTACAAAGTTGATTGTTGAGCGGCTAAAACCTTGGTTAGACAGACTAATCTCAGAAGAACAAGGGGGTTTTGTTACTAGTAGACAAATTTTGGATGGTGTAATTATTGCAGCCGAGACCATACATTCTATGGTGAGTTCTAAAGAGAAAGCCATGTTCATCAAGTTGGACATGGCTAAAGCTTATGATCGTGTTAAATGGGCCTTCTTGTTCAAGCTTCTGGAAGCATTCAGTTTTGCTGGTGATTGGATTGAGTGGATCAGGAGCTGTGTCACTTCATCATCCTTCTCTATGTTGGTTAATGGTGAACCGTCTAAGTTGTTCAAGGCTTCTAGAGGGCTCAGACAAGGAGATCCCTTGTCTCCCTATTTGTTTATTTTTCTTGCGGAAGGCCTTGGGAGGTTCAAAAGATCGCGCGTGGAGTGTGGCTGGATTCAGGGGTGGAGTTGGGGAAATAACATTCCCTCCCAGTCTCATCTGCAGTTTGTGTATGATACTACTCTCATGGGTCGTGCCAAGGTTGAGGAAGCTGTCAAATGGCGTAGCACTCTAGATTGTTACTTGGCTGCTTCAGGTCAACAAATCAATGAAGGGAAGTCCTTTATTTACTTCTTTAATACTCCTAAGATTATTCAAAGGAGGATCGCTGGTATTCTCCATTTCCAGATTGGTACTCTTCCTTTTGTTTATCTTGGCATCCCGCTTGCGGTTCGCTTGCTTCCTAAAATATTTTGGAAGGGGATTATGGATAAGTTCCAGAAGCTGGTCAGTCATTGGAATTGCAGGTGGCTCTCTTCTGCTGGTAGAGTGACTCTGCTTAAGTCTGTGGTACAAGCCCTTCCTTTATACAAATGCTTTGTTCTCTCTGCACCTTCTAGTTTTGTCAAAGATTTTGAAAAATTGTCTAGGCAATTCCTTTGGACTGGCAACCTCCTTCATAGAAAGTGGAGCTTAGTTAAGTGGGATGTCATCTGTAGACCGAAGTAGGAAGGCAGTTTGGGGCTTCGTAGGACTGACTTGAATGGGAAAGCCCTTGCTACGAAACTATATTGGTGGTGGTGCTCTCAGCAAAATTAGTTGTGGGCAAAAATCCTTACCTCAAAGTATCTTGGTGAGGTTGAGAGTGCTGATGTGGCTCGCTTTAGCCTTGAAGGGAAGGGTTCTATGATTTGGAGCACTCTTAAAAGGGGTACCAAGTTGGTCAAATAGGGGTTGTTCTGGATTTGTAATGAGGGTAAGGAAGCTCTTTTCTGGCATGATTCTTGGGATGGATATCCTCCCATTTTGGCCTCACATCCGCATTTGCAAAATTTGTGTCATCACTTCACTGAGGCTGGTTTTTGTCATGTGGCTGATTTTAAAACTCATCAAACCTTGGAGCAGGCTTCAGTTTCTAGGTGGAAGGACCCAAGGGAATGGCCTCCTGATGGCACAGTTGAGGACCGTCAAGAGCTTGCAGGGATTTTGTCTAGACGTGCTTGTAGTTCCCTCTCTGGGCATGATGTGTTGGCCTGGGACTCTGATCCAAAAGGAAGATTCTTTGTTGCTTCAGGTTATGCTGTCCTTGACAAGCAGTTGTTTGGGAATACCGAGATCTCATGGTGGAAGAAGGTTTTGAATAAGTTTGCATAGACTAAGTGCAATTTCTTCTCTTGGTTAGTGGTGCAATGAAAATGTCTTACCTAGGAGAATCTTTGTAAGCGTGGTTTCCAGGGACCTTCTATGTGTGTTATGTGTGCTGGACAGGAAGAGTGTATTTCTCATCTCTTCTTTCAGTGCTCCTTTGCCAAAGCCATTTGGCACTTTTGGTGGAATCTGTGGCATATGCCATGTAGACATGTGTTCTCTTTGAAGGAATTTTGGGAAAGTCAAGGATCTCCTTCGGTTAAGACTTCTTTTCTTTTAATTGCTTGGGTTATTGGCCCTAGTCTAATAATTTGGCATATTTGGTTGGAACGCAATCGAAGGATTTTTTTGGACAGAAAGTTGCAGATTGGTTAGCTTTGGTTGAGAATTTTGGGGGGTCTTCAGGAAACTTTGGCAGCTAAGTGTGATTTGTCTGTTCCTGTGGATCCTGGTGATTTTGGGGTTGTTAGTGCTTTGGGGCTATCCCTAGTGGGGAAAGGAGTTGTGAGGACTGTTCACCATGGGCGCAGGAGGGAGAAGGTTAGTTGGGCTAGTCATTGGTGTCCCCCTGCTCTGGGGGAGCTGAAAATTAATACTGATGGCTCTTCTAGAGGAAATCATGGGCATGCTGGTGTGGGTGGCGTTGGTAGAGATGGCTCAGGAGTGGTGGTGTTTTTCTTCTCTATTTATAGAGGTCAGCATACTAATAATCTCATGGAGGCCACTGCCATTCTCCTGGCTTTGGAACGTGCTTGTGCTCTGGGATGGAGAAGGATTGTTTGTGAATCTAACTCTCAGGTTGTTATTGACCTTTTAAATAAGAGGCGGTTTGAGGAGGTGAATTGGCGGCTGGCGGTGGTGGTCAAGCAAATTCCTGCTTTGGGCACTACCTTAGACTCTGTTGTGTTATGTCATGTCCCTCGGGAGTGGAATAAGGTGGCTGATGGCTTGGCTAGGTGGGCTTCTGAGTAGATGGGGACTTGGAATGTGGCGGATTGGGACAACCTCCTTGAAGATTTGGCTCTGGTTCTTAAACATTTGGTTATGGAAGACATGAGATGCTTCTTAGGTGTTTCATAATTTGGTGTTGTTTTGATGCTCTTGTTGGGAGTTTTCTTCATCTTTGTAATGCTTTTCTGATTCAATAAATTTTTACCCTCTTTTTATTAAAAAAAAAAAATTAAATAAGATGACTTAGGAGATTAAATTAATTATTTTGATTTATTTAATTTAATGAGATGAGGTGTTAGTGTGAAAAGAGATGAATTAACCTAATTAAATTAATTAGGCCAAATAGATGAAAATGATGCAATTAATTAAGTAGCTAGGCTAATTAAATCAATTAAGCAAAAAAAGGATGGGTTAAAGAGGAAATGATGTTAGTAAATCTATTTTGAATGTATGACATTGATTAGGACATTTTTGAGTGTCTACATTTTGCCCCTCTTTGATGTCAAGTACCTACTACTTTGGTTTAAAGAATAACGCTTTTCAGATTAAAACATGCGGCCCAAATAAAAAAAATAAATCTAATTTTTTAGATGCCCCAATGGAAGGATAAAGTTGATTCCCTGCCCCCTTGAGAAATCAGGTGAAAATTATAAATTTTGGGTTGATTTCTTGACAAAGGGTTAAAAGTTTCCCCAAGGGTTCAAAAAGGTTCCAAGATGCAAGAATAATACCAAAAATGTAAAAAACAATGCAAAATTAGGTTCAGATTGGGAAAATTGATGAAAATGATAATAAACCCCATTATTAAGGTTAAATTAGGGCAAAAAACCCTAATTTTCTAGCTTAAATAGGCCAAGAGAGGTTATTTTCAATTCATTTGTGCATTCACACTTAAGGAATTCTTGCAATTTGAGCTCTAACCCTTTGATGAAATGGTGCATCGTGAACATCCTGACACATCTCTAATCTAGTTCATGAGTTCTAGCAGCTTCCAGAAATAGGACCACCAATATGTGATTTGAAATTTGAAATTTCAATACATTTATTAGGTGTTAGAATTTATATTATGGCGGTGTCGCTATATAGCGACACCCAAACTTAAATCAGTGACACCCAAATGATATATAGCGATGCACATGCATATGGGGACACTTCCTTTGATTTAAAATTAGGATTTCAAATTTTAAATGGCAATGCAAACTTATATGGCAGCACACTTGTCAATTTAAAAGTTAAGGTTAGGTCATGCCAGAAGATAAATCATAGTGCCAACTTATCTGGCAAGGCATTTTCCAATTTTAAATTTTAAATGCATTGGGGGTCGCTATTTGAATTTTGAATATAGTGACACTATTGTAAATAGTGATGCAATTGTGATTTCTGAGCCGAAAATTCCAAACAACTTCAAATTTTAATGATTTCCTGACATTGTGTGCTTCATGGGTGTAGGAGGTCTTCCCACATTTGATGTCAAGGGAGCACAGACCCACAGTTCTCGAGAGATTAGGTGATCTTTTAGAGTTGTGCTAGGAGAACCTCAGAGAGATAGAATTGAGGTACATCGCATACGCACCTGTGATTAGGACCCATTTGGCTATGATGACAGCTCTATGTGAGAGATGGCATAGTGAGACCTCATCCCTCCACCTTTCGACAAGAGAGGTGACAGTTACTTTGGAGGACATGTGGTAGATATTGTGATTGCCTATCCATGGCAATCACATGATTTACGACCCTGATGTTGGATTTGATGCATGCCTCGAGGTGATGGAGATGGACAAGATTGTATTAGTCACCTTGCAAATTTATTTATAGACATGCAGAGGTCAAGTGTCAACCTTCAAATTGATCGTTGCAACCATCATTTCAGGTTTGGTGGCTCCAGACAGAGGGGGTAGATTTTTTAGTCTAGGATGGGGTTCAACATGGCAACGGATGTTGTCCAGGAGGACTCTTTTTGCATGCGGTCCCTTGATGTTGGCCTCACTATATCATGATTTGCATGATTTTATTTACTACAATGGGAGATACATCAGTACAAGTGTTACTCTTCTTCATATCTAGGCATGGGAGCACATTGTTGTTCTTCAGCCTATTGTACAAATGGAAGACATGGAGTCAGATGATCCCGTCGTATGGAGATATCGAGGTGCCATCACACTTAGGAACACTAAACAGATCTGGCTCCTATACAAGAGACAGGTGATTGATGATATGATCATGTTCTACTAGCACCCATGGTTGTAGATGCCACCATGGTTTGATGATATTTAGTAACTTTACTTTTCCAAATAGACCTGTTACATGTAGGGTCAGGAGCACACCATGATTGAGCAGTATCTCCCCGACAGGGTAGCCAAATAGTTTGGTGATGTACAAGATAGGCCCAATGATGCCTATAGAGCCATTTTTGTGAGATTGGCTAGAGAAGCTGCCACATGGGGATCGACGATTCTAGCTCTAGAGGCTATTGATAGCTTATGCCAATTGGTTGCCTAGCCTTAGGCATATGATCAGGGTTAGCCCATAACACAAACCACTCCAACTTATGATGCATGGTTCGTCCCTCCGAGGAAACTTACAAATCCAGCAGGTGCTCCTCCCAGAGGCAGACCGCAAGCTAGAGGTGTCAGGGGTAGGGGATAGGGAAGCTAAGATGGCCATGATGGATAGGTTTCAGGGGATCCTCCAGTTGGAAAGTAGCCTCCTCAGCAGCCTTCAATAGTTTAGTAGCATGGACCAGATCAGTATGCAGTATCGCCGCCGCCGCCACCAGATGTGCAAGATACATAGATTCAGCAGCAGGTGTAGGCATTGACGGGTGATCGGGACTAGGCCCACCAGCAGGTTTTGGCTCTGATTGTTGATCAAGACCAGGCTTGGCAACAGGTGATCCAGGTGACAAATGAGAGAGATGTGGCACTATAGAGATTACAGGTTGTCATTGGAGAGAGAGATTAGGAGGTGGCAAGGCAGTAGCAGATTGAGGTTATGGTGGAAAACACACATGGTTGAACTATGTTAGTGTGGTTGTATAGAGAGGCTATCATAGAGGTTGTGTATTACAAGCAACACTATCACTGAGATGTTCTAGCGGCTCTTTGTTAGCCATATTTTTTGCAGTGCAATAATGTGCATCCTCATGTAGAGGATCAACCTGAGAGGCAGGCTAGAGAGGGTAGCAGCCACTAGGGATAGCTTTTTGATGTATAGATACTTTCTTTTTATTTCCCCATTCTTTATACTTATATAAATTCATGGGCTCCTTTTTGATAGCCTCATGGATATTGTACTTATCATTGATGTACATACACTAATCCAGATTTTGTACCATGACACATTTTTTGATATATATATGATACGGATACAGATGATTCATGATACGATGTGCTCTCTTTATTTCATGTATGGATGCTTACATATGATCATGTATGAATGCATTTTATTATACCTATGTGATATATGATGATCATGGTATGGATGGATGCAATTTTATGTTCTTTTTTCATTATCTTGTCATGATATGATATGGATGAGTGATTATGATATGTAGATGTTATGGATACAAATGGTGTGGATACATTTCTTTTTGTATATTTTCTATGCATGTTTTGATGATGATGCATGCATATGGATGTATGGATGCAAATGCTTATGATATGCAACAATTTAAGATGCTTAGAGTAACAAATCTATATTATTCATCACAACTCAAATGATAATGTAGAATGTATGATGTGATATGATCATGATTATGTTGATGGATGATTTGATTATGATATCATGTATGCATGTTGATGGTTTGTGGATGCAGGTTGGATGCATTGATGATGTTTTTGTTGACTATCATGATACCAAGTCAGCGTGGAGAGAAGATAGAATAATAAAGAATAAATGACCGTTGTTGATGATGTTTGCTTCAAAAGATCCAACAAGTCCTTGATCCATCGAGACTTTATTAGAGATGGTGATGAGACAATGCAAAATGCAGGATGAAATGTAGGATGGGTGCTCACACTTCAGAATTGGAATTTTTTGTCATTCCTTATTGTTTGATATAACACATAGACATGATGCATCAAGGTATCGATAACTAGGACGGCATTGTATCTAGTGTGATGCACTTTGACTCGACAAACAGATAGGATAGTTCTTGTTCATATCTTGACATACGGAAACATCATTGGAATGTAAGTTAGAAGCTTAGAATATATTGGACCAAAGCATACACCTTTTTCAACAACATACTCCAAATGACCTTCCTACATAGAACTAAGAAAGTATGCGCCAAGATTATTTTACAAGAGTATCCACAAGCACAATAAACGAAAGATAATGATCAATGCCCCATTCCTTTCTCTCTAAATCCTTTTAGATAGACATCATTGACAGATCCTCGGAATGGGTCATTAAGATAAATCATAAGAAAAGATCAAACACAAATAGTCAGTGTTATCTATAGCTCCTACCTAGTTTAGGTTTAGCTAAAGGTGATATCTGATGTTGATTTCCATCCTAGAAAGGATACATCCTAGGACATGTCGATCAGAGGCTTGTTTGATGTTAGGATAATGATTCTAAGAGGAGTCGTTGCCATAAACTTCCCTGGAGCATTTACCTATGATTTATACTTTATATTTTGACCTTTAAGTTTGCACTTTCAGACTTGCTATGTTTTCTTTCTACTTGTTTTGCCAAAGGTTGAAGGTGACAATCGTTTATTATGGGTGAAAGTTTATTGCGGGTGAAAGCAAGATGGGATGGATGGGTTTTGGATTTTCTAGAATATTTTGAGGTTGTTTTTGGTCTTTTTTAATGTTTATATGAATGTTTAGGATTTTCATATTTTTTGTGGATGTTTAGGGTTTTCTGAATATTTGAGGCTTTTTAGGTCTTTTGAACGTTTTCTATTGTTTTTGTGTTTTCTAAATATTTGGATCTAAGTTTGGATGTTTTTGGCTTTTTTCGAGAGTTTATTTGGATGTTTTTGGGTTTTCAAAATTTTGACCAAGAACCTAACCTAAAGATCTATCCTCATGGCCTTAGGGGATGATCAAAGACTAGCCTTTCCTACATTATATATGCAAAGACCATGTAGTTCGACTGACTCGACCCATTTACAAGACAAAGATATGAACAAACAACAGACGGCAGCTAATTACAATGGAATGTTAAAGGATTGACCTACGGTGTCTTGAGGGCACATCAATGATGGCCTTTCCTATGTTCAAGCTTAGAGACGATGTATTTCAATAAGAGACATTTTTTTTGGATTTTTTGATATTTGAGCTTTTCAAGGTTTTTCATGTTTTTTGAATGTTTAAGATTTTTCCTTTACAATTTTTTAAATTTTTTAGGACTTTTATTGTATAGGATTTTGCAAATGTTTTTTGAATTTTCTAGATAAGATTTTTTGAATGTTTTTGGTGTTTTTTGATAAGATGTCCCATGACCTCAATATATACAAGTGTGATCTTAAATGTTAGTATAGTTCTAAATATGCAAAATAACCAAAATGCAATGAGGAAAAACACAAAGGGACACCTCAAGATTAGCCTAAGGAATAATAAATCAAAGAAACAAGATAAAATGAAGATTGAAATCTGCTTATACCTTCTTTGTTGCTGAAAAATCCTTGGTTGGACTGTTAGAACTGTAAAAATTTTAAATTTTTACAGTCTATTGCATCCAAGAGTTTCCAGCATTGAATCCTCATCATAAGCATAAAAGTCCCTCTTTGTATTGTCTTGCTTATTTTCTGTCATAAAATCCATTGAATCCATCAAGTCTTTCACATTTCATTAAAAAATTTAAATCGGCAAGACATAGTAAAAGTCTTCCCGACCTGGATTTGTACTAATGTGTGTTTGTTGCAGACTATCAGTAGGACAATTTTCTTGTTTCGGTGACAAAAGGAGTCATTTCAGCAAAGGGAATCATTGTCGGAGTGAATTCATAGCAAATACCTTGTGTTTCGCCAACCGACGCATGTGGAAGTATATCAGTCAAGCTAAAGGTATTCAGGAGAATGTCTTGGCGAAGTATTTTTTCTTGCCGATAGGCATATATAAAAAATATATCCGCATATGGTTGGGCATCGATGTAATGTCAGGGCAAATACAATATTTCATACTGACTAATGCACAAAGGGGTTGTTTCGGCCAGACATTTGGTATCGGTTTGAGTCTTTCCAAGTTCTGAGAGTCTTGCCGATGGAATTTATTTCATCGGTAGGATTAATTTTATCGGCGAAAGGGTGATCTTGTCATAGCGACTGGAGAATACATTGAAAAGTACATATTGGTAAGATGCAAAGATATCTATGAGACATCTCCCCAACTTGGAATTGTCACCGCGACATGAAAATAGAAGTGGTAGCCATCAAGTTGATTCCAGGTGTCAGTAAGACCACAGAGTGTCTTGGCGAAAGGTTAAGTAAACGTTGTGAAAGGGCTTCGCTCCAGATTTGAAATTTCTCACTGATGGGACGTTTGATGCGATAGTACTAGTTTCAAATGAGCCTTCATTCCTACTTCATTAATGGTGCAATGGGATATAACAGCAAAGTTTTAATTAATTCTTCAGTACCAAGTTGATTGCAGAAGAATTGGCATGTTGAACAGAGAATTGAGACATTTTTTGGTCTAAGGAGCTCAAGCAGAGTACTGTAAGTAATCACTTCTTTGTTTTTCACATTTTGATTCTGTAAGCTTTAAAATGGAGTCTTCTGGTTCTGGAAAGGGTAAGGGTAGAAAGCTTGGTGAGAGTAGTCAGTCGAAGGGAAAGAAACAAAAGACTGATACAGAGCATGAAGGCACTGAAAGGAGGTCGAACCAAGACCTTATTGATCAACTACCTAGCTCAGGGCCTAAAGCTAGAAGGTCCGCACAACTTAGGGCAGAAATTGATAAGCTGGATGATAAATGCAAATTCATTGATATTTGGACTACTGTGAGAGGGTATGAGCTTTTCAATTTCCATTACCATAGGAAAAACTGTTTTGAGCTAGTTTGCAATCCATGGAAATTGAATGTAGGGAAATTAGTGCGCCCTAATGTATTCGTAAATGCAGAATTGGTAAAATTTCTTGTTGATCATTATGATCCAAAACATAAAGCTATATGTGATCCTTCTGGAAAACCACAAATCTATGTGTCAAGAGAAGCAATAGGTGAGGTTTTCAAATTGGAAGGGTTTTGCAATGAGGAAATCAATTGTGAGGAGTTATAGAAGGAATTTTCAAGAATGGATACAACTTATAAGGGTTGGAGGTTACCAATTCACAGGGTCAAACAAGGTAACAAGCCAGAACCTTTGGAAGATAGTGAGGGGCCTCCCTATCATGTAGATTTGTTTGAATCTTATATGAAGTACACGTATTTTTCAGTGTGTTAGGTGTTGGGGATGGATGCCCCAGAATTCATGTCAATGGTGCCAATGACAATCACAGCATATATCCAATATCATAACTCCAGGCCATTTGATTATGCTTCATATATTTCTAAGGAGCTTGATTCAGGATTGATGGCTATAAAGAGTGGAGCCTCTATTGTCCATCTCAGAAACTATTCGTTGTTGTTGCACTTAGTTTTATATTCTAGACAGGAGTTAGGGGTATGGCCTCCAGAAATGAGAGTTTCTCAAATTGGTAAGGAGGGTGAAGCATTGCCTGTTCAGTTGTGGACTGCTATTTGGGATAGCAGGTTTGTTGGTTCTAGTTTCATTCATTTTGAAGAGAATTTTGTAAAGACATTGTATAAATTGTATCATTATCCTTGTAATTATTCATTAACTAATGAGATCAAAAGATTCCTTTAGCCGAAAGACTTCAATGGGCCAATTGATCATAATTGGGGAGACTGGTATTGTTTGGAGGGAGCTACAGTAATTAGAGTGTATGGATTTGAAGATGCTCTTTTCATTTTGCCAAGGACAGTTCCAAACAGGGTTGCATATTTGGAAATTGTTAGACAAATGGATTACTGCAGTGTGATGCATTTTAGCTCTTTTGGGAAGGGTGTTGTCATAATAGTGGTTTACAATTCCTGAGAGGAATGAATTTTAGCTGAAATCACATATTTTTAGAAAATATAATGATTTAAGCCTTTAAAAGTTCTATATTAAGGATTCCAATTAAAGAGGGTTTGATCAAATCACCTTAGATCAAACCCCCTTGGATAGAACCTTGCTAGTTTTAAACCATACCTATAAATGTGTCTCCTTTACACCTATCAAAATGCTGATAAAAAATCACTTTTGATTTAGATTTTGGGGGATCAAATGAATTCATTTAAAATTTATTTCAAATGATTATGGTATTCCTCAGAACAAGCTATCCAATGAATATAATTTTAATATGTTTGGTTTTGTTATGTATTTGTTTTTTAAGTTTTATTAAACATAGGTTTTTCATCGAAAATGAATTTCTTTGTTCTTCACATGTGGAAAAATAGAAGATTATCAAAAAAAAATTGAAAAATATGAGTGCACCAGATATTGAAGTCCTTGATCCACCAAAAAAATTAAATTAAATTTTGACATGTACAAAAAAAGTTACGCGTTATGTCCTATGTCTAAATTGTAATTGGTTTAACTTTGAAACTTGATTAAGGAAAAAATATTCAATAAAAACTATTTAACCAAGTGGAAGCACTAGATATCAGAGTTACAAATCTAAATTTGAAAGAATTAGAATTTTATCCTTCATGGAAAAAAAGTTATGCGTTATACGGTGTGCATCACTTTTTAAAAATGTTGTTTTCTGAAAAAAATCTATTTTCGTGGGAGATGGGAAAAGAAGTGCAATTTGATTCCAAAAATTTTGAAAAAAATATTTTTAGAATCTACAGAAACAATTTGATGAGACTCTAGTTTGCACCATCTTCAAATTCCTCACAGTTTAGCCGTTATAGGTGCCCGAATGTGAAGATTTAGTTAAAAATAATAATTTCAGTGTCCAGTTTGGCCAAAAATTGTAAACCACTATTATGGGATCACCCGGAAGCAGGATTTTATGCCTAGTACTTTGTGTTTTGGTGATTTCACTATGTTGGCAAAAGAGGGATATAATTCAATCCTTGATAGATTATTGCATTATAATATGAAAAGAAGACCAACCAGGAAAAACTTTGACCCTGAAGGATATATCAATTCAGCCAAAGAAAGGATTAACTTTGGAGGATATCCATATGTAACCTATCCTTTTGATGATATGATCACGAATCTGAATGAAGATGAAGTAGAAATGGTAGTTGAAAGATATAACCAGGGGCTACAGGATATTGAGCTATTGTCTTCTGGAGATGAGGAAACACCAAGAACTAATGTGCCACAAGATAGACCAGGAAAGGTATCCAGGATGAGGACTCAGCAATATGTCTGCCCAGTTAGAGAACAGAGTATTGAAAGTGGTGATGTTGATGCAAGGAAAATGGAATACAGATCATTTGTCTCTGATGATGAGTTTACAATTCCCCAGAGTTCAAGGCATTCTTGTACAAGCAGAAGGGGAAGGAAATTAGAGAGAATGTTGATGATGTTACTTCAGGAAATGAGGAACAATTGCTGGCTCAATTGAGAAAATGTGTGGATGATGAAATGACAAATATGACTCCTAAAATGGGGAGGGAAATGTTGGAGAGTGTTGGTGTCATGATATTTCCTGGCCTTGATTTGAATTCTGCATTGGTTTTTGATAGTTTCTTGAAAGACAGTCATGCTACACACAAGCTTGACAAGGAAAAGGTGACAGAAGTATATGCAGGATCCAAGTATAATACTGATGAGGGATCATTGATGATATGGGATTTGTACCCACCCCACAGGAAATCAGTGGTAATTGATACTGAGAAAGCATTCGGCCATGTAATGACTCTAAAAGTTGGAGAAGCTGATCCTGTAGCTACTGCAGATATTAGGGTAAATATTGCAAAGTTGAATAAAGCACAAATTCAGTTATTGATAAAAGAAAGAGAAATGTACAAAGCAAATAATGAAAAATTTCTGAGAGAAAATGATAGACTCAAAGACTTGGTTGGTGTTTCAATGGGGACAACCAAAATGATCACTCAAGGAGAAAGCTCTCAGGCAAAAGATCACTGGGTAGGATCAAGTGCTTATTCTCAGGGAAAGCATGATGCAATTGCTACAATTGTTAAGAAGAGGCAGGATCATTTGACATCTTGGTTGAATAAATTGTGGGGAAAATACTCTCATACTCTTGCTACATTGAAGGAGCATACAAGGATGGATGGACAAATTATGGAGAAGTTTCATGAATTGGCCCAAGTACTGCACTTGAAGCTACAAATCATATAATTAATCGCCATCAAAACTTCTATGATGAATTGCAAGGTGATGAATAGGGGTTAGTTGTTGCTGCCAAGAAAACTGTGATTACATTCTCTGATGAAAAAGGTGAATTGAAAGAAGCCACCAGGTGGAAGAATGAATGTGAGTCAATGCTGAATCAAAATCATGAAGATTGCTTCTGCAGAGGATACAGCATTGGAAGAAGTGAGCGAGCAAAATGAGGAAATGGTCAAGATGGAAATCACGATCCAAAATGTTGTTGGAGATGCGGACACATATGAGCACCGAGATTATTTGGACCACCTCGCTAAGACTCACTTGTGGCTAAATAGAGCCTAATTATTCTCTATCTTTTGTTTTGTAATTTGTATTTCCTATTTCTGAAAGGATGCGTCCTTTCGTATTCTCAATGTATAAATGTTCATTTTGAAAACAATATACATAATAGTAGGTAGAGTAGGATAGAGAATAGAAAGTACAGTGGAACACCATGTTTCACAGGGCTAAGACTCTGATGTATGTTTTGAAGCTATGGAGATATCAAAGAAAATCATCTAATTTGCTGGCGTATTCTGGTGTCAATTGGTGTGTTGTGCCTATTGAAAGAATTATTTAAGTTGTCTCTAAGATTGATGTTGCTTGGTTATCTAAATTAGCATAACATGTTTATGTCTGGTTTATCAGTACGAAGATTCCGTATTTGTGTGATTGGTTGATAGGTTCTGTCAAGGAAGGACTAAATCCTTTTAATTAATCATAGTAATTAGGGAATTTCATTTAGATCAGTAAGAAGAACTTAATAATCACAATCTTGCATGTTTATACTAGTTATAAACAAAATATGCCAAACAATTTGAATGATCTCCAGAAAGAAGTTAGTTGTTTAAGATTTCATTAGACTCTGTTTATTATATAAGGCACTGGTCTCACCATTTCCACCATTTAGTTTCATTCATACTTTTACATTTGTTGATTGGGTATATTAGGTTTTAGTCTTCATTTTAGTATACGATATATACCAAATTTGTTTTATTTTGTCCATTCCAATCTGCCATCGTTGACAAATCATGGAATGAAGAGAAGATCAATAGTCAAGTCTGCTTCACTTGTTATAGGTACACCCGCCTAGGTCTAGCAGCGCCTGAAGAGTAGAAGATTTAATTGTTTCAAACCTTGTTCTGTTACCCTGAAACATTGTGAAAGCTTGGCAACCTTTCATGGTTCAAACCTACACTTTGAGAGCTAACATGGCCCTTGATTTTGATTGTCTTGTGTGCTCCTTGGATGGCTCTTGATACATGATTGACAATAGGACTAGATGATAGTGCAAAAGACTAAAATGGCTTGGCTAAATGAATGAAATGCTTGTGAATTGGGAGTTCAAAATGACAACATTTAGTTGCAAAATGACTAAGTGTTGAAAATTCTTCAGAGGATGGGGTATTTATAGAAGAATTTTAATTCTCTAGAGAATTCAATGGTTGAGATTTATCCAAAAAGGCCAAGATGAAGGGCCAAGGTGAGTTGAGAACTCACAAGCCCCCACATTTTGACATGTGAAATGTGAAGTGGCTAAGGGTGAGAAGATGTGTAGGTGATGTGGAAGGAGAGTACATGATACGGAGGAAGGACAAGTAACCTTCCAAGTACCTTGGGGAGTGAGAATATTTCCTCAAAAAGGAATTGATTGTCCCGAAGTGAGAATGAAAATGACATTTGAGGAATTTTGGAATTCCTCAAAAATCTCCATGGGAAAAGAGAAAGTGGGTAGAGAAATAAATGTGAATTAAAAATTCACATTCTTAGGAGAGTCTAATGGATAAGAGAGGGTCTCTAAAAAGGTGGGAATTGGTCACATGTGGATGAAGTGAAAAGTCCAATGTTCTAGAAGTCTTGGAAAGATAAAATGTGAATTAAAAATTCACATGGGGAGAAGAGAGACCTAGGATGAATAAATGTGAATTAAAAATTCACACAGGAAAGAGGGTCAATGCCAAGAAAGGAAAATGAAAAGGTTGACTAAAAAGTGGTGCTAAAAGTGGCTAATAACTTTGATTAAGGTTGTGCAAATACTTTATTAAGATAATTAATGAGATTAGAAGCAAGTGGCAAATGTAGGAGGATGTGACATTAATCTTTGATTAAGAGGATGCACATATTAATCATGAATTAATTAAATTAATCCAAATTAGAGAGGGATTATGGAGGACGTGACAAGGAGAGAGAAAAGAAGAATTTTAAATTGATTTTAATTCAAAAAGGTTAAAATGACTAAATTAAATAAATTGATGTATTTATTTAATTTAGAGGGGAAAAAGGTACAAGATAAAGTGATTAATTACTAAATTAAATACTTTAAGAACCTTAGGCAGGAAGTGTAATATTAATTAAATAAATTAATATTGATGGAATGGATGAATAAAGAGGTAAATTTGATCGTATGGGAGCTATCAAATTTGGATGTCTACACTTTTCCCCTCTTTGAAATATTGTTAGAATAATAGTGTTTCGAAGAAAAATAAAATGTCGGTGATGAAGAAAGTGGTAGGGCTTGATGCCCCCACATGAAAGAGGTTGAATGAGCTGCCCAAGTGAAGGAAAAAGGAGAGGGATGCCCCAGTGACTGCCTCAAAGGGATGGAGGAAAATGATAGGGTATGCCCCCTCGAGAGGGCAGTTGGGGAAGAAAAAGGGGCCCATTAGATAGATGTTTGATAGTGGGGGTACCACCCCTACCATTATTTTTAGGTGGTCTAATTAGTGGGATACTGTTATCAGATCGTAGCAGATGGTTCTGTAGTCTTTAATTCATGGAGGTGATTTGACATATTGTTGAGTGGCATGAGGAACAAATCTCATGGGGTCCTTGTGTCTTAGCACAGTTGTACAGAGATATGCATGTGATTTGCTACCGAAACGTAATGAGTTGGACACACATGACCCTTCTACAGGTGTGGGAATGGGAGCATATTATGGTGACTAGACCTATGGTGGTTAGGGAGGGAGATGAGGATGATAGGGAGTTGGTGGCCTGGGGGTATGGAGAGGCGAGGGGCTGGATTTTACAATATGAGATATCGGGAGATATGGAGGGATGGAGCAAGGTGATAGATGATTTATAAGAGAGAGACATATTATGGTGGCCATATATGTATTGACACTTCAGGGGATGGAGGGGAGAGGAGGAGAGGTAGAGAGGTTACTTTATGAGCTGGTGCATCCTGATTGGGAGTCAGACATGCATAGTGGAGATGCATCAGCCAGACAGGGTGGTGAGACAATTTGGGCTGACACAGGCTATTCCGAATGCGCCCATCAGGTTTCGTCAACTCACTAGAGAGCTACCATGGGGGCTCAAGTTTAGACCGAGGGAGGTAAAAGTGGCATGGGTGACAATAGTGCAGGTACCCTACCCTGGGAGAGTTGTTGGAGTGGACGATGTAGGAGTGATAGTACGATATGACCGGTGGTGGCAAAACCACCGATGGGAGAGGGTTACACCACTGGTGCCTATTGTAGGATCCATAGGATTTGGATCAGAGGATGAGCACTAGGGGGTGAGAGAGGGTGAAGATAGGAGGAGATAGGCATAGAGGGGAGGAGAGGGGAGAGGAACAAGATAGTAGGAGGATGTAGAGGGTGTGGGTCAGCAGGGTAGAGGAGGGGATGGGATGGATGCAGTGGGACAGCTAGAGAGGAGGAGATAGCAGAGGAGGGATAGGGAAGAGGTGGATGTAGTAGGATTCATGGATGGGATAGAGGAAATACAACAAGAGGGTGGGATAGGCCCAGAGCCAGATGCAGGAGGACAGGATGAGTTGGAGGTGGAGATGATACGCACAATGGAGGGTGGAGTTGTTTAGCAAACTGGTATAGGAGGTAGGGTACAGCGAAGGAGAGTGTTGGTACGGGCTGAGCAGGGGGAGGTGGGAGAGGATGGATAGTAGGATGGAGCCCAAGAGGAGATGGAGGCCAAGAGTCAGCCAAAGAGGATGGCGAGTAGGAGATGACTGAGGAGGGTGCATATCATGACAGAGCAGGAGAGATGGGAGGGGGTGGACAACAGGATGGAGCCCGAGAGGAGATTGAGGCCAGGAGTCAGTCAAAGAGCATGGTGAGTAGGAGACGACAGAGGGGGGTGTAGATCATGACAGAGCAGGAGGAGATGGGAGGTGGTTGATAGCAGGATGAATCCCGAGAGGAGATTGAGGCTAGGATTCAGTCAGAGAGGATGGAGAGTAGGAGATGACAGAGGGGGGTGCAGATTGTGGCAAGGTAGGGGCCTCCCGTTGTAGAGATAGGGGAGAGAGAGGATGAGGAGGATTCAAAAATAGGAGAGTCAAGGAGAATAATGAGAGTGGGGAGGCATGGTCAGTTGTGGAGAGTTCGGATCCTCCCCACTATGGAGGACTTGGAGATTCAGTAGGAGCAGGAGTGTAGGGGGGCCGCTGATGTTATGGAGATAGATGGAGATGTTCCAGATATGGATATTTTGGATGCAAAGCCATTGGTGGTGGTTCCTGTCATTACCTTAGGGGATCCTATTGCTCAGCCAAGAGACATTGTGGAGAGGCTTCAGATTATAGATCATAGGTTGAGGATAGTGGAGGCAGAGGTGATCAGACTTAGAGTCGAGCTATCTAGAGTACCGGTAGATTCAGGTTAGAGAGCAGGAGTGTAGGGGGGCCGCTGATGTTATGGAGATAGATGGAGATGTTCCAGATATGGATATTTTGGATGCAAAGCCATTGGTGGTGGTTCCTGTCATTACCTTAGGGGATCCTATTGCTCAGCCAAGAGACATTGTGGAGAGGCTTCAGATTATAGATCATAGGTTGAGGATAGTGGAGGCAGAGGTGATCAGACTTAGAGTCGAGCTATCTAGAGTACCGGTAGCAGGTTAGAGAGATTATGAACTTATGGTTGACCTCTTAACCACATAGGTAGAGGTGATGGGGAGGGAGAGAGAGACTACAGGCTATCATATAGAGGATACGAGATAAGTTGGTTGATGTCATTTGGGACCGTGACAGACTACAGACAGAAATTGTTATATTACAGGCTAGGAAGGAGTCCAAGGGGATGATAGATCACGTGTCAAAAAACATTGGGTAGCAGATGGATGATCTTCGGCAGGATTGAGATGAGCTATGGGATAAAGTGCATTTTTTAGAGCAGATAGTTGGAGATATGGGGTTGATGCAGGAGAGAGACAGGCAGGCGAGGGAGCAGGCCCATATTATGCAGGCAGAGAGAGATGTAGCATAGGCGTAGATGCAGGCAGTGGAGGTAGAGAGGGATGTGGTGCAGGCATGAGTTGAGGTGTTGCAGAGTGAGAGAGAGTTGGGAGAGGCACAGATATAGTCTCTTCAGAGGAGGAGAGAGGAGGCAGTTTTAGAGGTACCATCACTACAGAGAGCAATATGTAGCAATTTTCAGAGTACAAGAGCTTTAGAGGGATAGGCATGCAGTGGTGGGTCAGTCATAGGCCACACAGAGTGAGAGAGATGTTGCAAAGAGAGCAAGATACAACAATGGCTCAGTTGCAATCAGTGCAGGTCAGTGATGTGATAGGGACAGATACACAGGGGTTATAGGGGGAGACGGATGCAACAGTGGCTAGGGTAGTGGCTACCGAGGAGATGAGAGATCAGGTTTAGGCAGAGATGGTGCAGTTATGACTATCCTAGGAGGCCTAGGAGCAGGAGAGGAGATTGATCACTAGAGATCGGGATAGGTATCGTCAGGAGCAAAATTTTGTTTGAGTTTAGGTTGTTGAGTGAGAGGAGAATGCGAGGGAGGCAGGATTTTGGATGGTCGTGTATTACCATGCAGTTCCAGACCTGACACAGTGGATATTCCAATATGTTCGACAGACACCACAGATGCCAGCGCCATCCCAGTCATTGGGGACGTGGACCCAAGGTTTTAGTGATTCACTAGGTGTTTCACTAGGTGGGAGATTAGTACCTGATTCACCACATAGATCAGATGTGGGTAGCTCATTTGGGAGATGACAGGCTACGAATTTTTTGATAGGTGTAGGGTGGATGGATAGGCCATAGTGATAGTGGTCATTTACAGGACCTTGTGCTGGTATTTTGATCTTGATGATTTTTGTACTTGATGGTTATAGACATGATGACATTGATGACATTATTATGATATTATTCATGTGATAGTCATGATTATGAGATGTATTTTGGATTTTGGTATATTTATATATGATACATGATAGCCCTTATTGACACCATTTTCATGTGTTGAATGGATGATCGTGTTTATGCATTTGTGGAATATGGGTTATTTAATGCAGATATTGATATGGTGATATGATGTATGCATATGTTATATCTATGATAACTTATGTGTGTGGATTCCTATTTGATTTACTGACATGTATGTATATGTTTATGATGGCTTTTTTATGAATTTTTTATATATGTAGGTGGCCATGTATGCATGGATCTAACACGTTCTGATGCAGGTGGCGATGTATGCATGGATCTAACACATTGTGATGTAGGGGGTGATGTATGCATGGATCTAACACATGATGCAGGGGGTGATGTATGTGTGATTAGTAGAATGAACCTAATATGTGATAATACTCTTGTAATTTATAGTGAATTAATAATGCAAAGAGTAAATGAAAGGGAATAACACATGGTCATAAGGGTCAATAAGGACTGACATGATAATGGAAGATAGGTGTGTAGTGATTGTGGAAAATGGGTGTAATTTGACAACTGTCAGAAAAATTTAGTATCCTGAGAAGAATGGCATAGAGCGGGGTAAAGTATTTGCACAACCAAAATCATAGGGTGAATGCAATGCAACAGATGATGAAATGCAATCCTAATATGACTTTCCCTCTTCGGAGCATTGATTTTTGCTATAGCATAAGACACTAAGTGCCAAGGTATAAGCAACAAAGGCAAGTTAGTACCTAATGCATGAAACAAACACACAAACAAGAAGGCTATTCCAACACCCCAAAGTAGTGAAAAATTTGGTCAGTCCAGGCATTGGGATAACCACAACCAGAAAGGGATGCCCCAGCGTAACACAAGATCATAGGGATCTGGTGGGTACTACGTGGGACAACCCAGCAAATAGCAACAATAAAAGGTCAAGATATGCCCCTATGTGAACTAGCCAAAACACACCATAATATGATAGATTATGGCAATCTTAACTAATTGTAATAGGAAGCTCAAATGATAAACAAAAACCATAAGCATCAAGATATCGCAATCAAGTTTCAAATGTCCTTTGCCATAGGATCAAGAGGATGGAGGAGGTTGATAAGGTCTGTTAGGAAGGATGCATCATATTGAGACCAATGATGGATACTAAACTAAAAGATTGATATGACACGGGATATTCAAAACCGATTGGATTTGCGGATGCTAGCAGATCTCATTTTTTAACAATTAGCTAGATAAGGGAAAAGCTTAATGACACAATGCAAGATAGATGACTGACACATCCTACAAACCTAGGGGCTCGAGGGTTGATCAAAGATTAGCCTTGCCTACGTGAAAGCGTAAATCCCTCATAGTTCATGAAAAGACTATGGATAAAGCAGAAAGAAAACCATGGTGACGAATGATGAATGACACAAGACATGACATGCAAATGCCCTAGGGGAGGATCAAATGATCAACCTTTTCTACATGGAAGCAAAGGGGCAACATAGTTCAGAAAAGAAAAATGACAACCGACCATGGACAAAAGAAAACAAAAGTGGTGATGAAGACAGATGATGGATGACCATACCATGATGGTCAAAAATTCCCCAGGGGTAGATCAAATGATCATCCTTGCCTACATGAAACCGTAGCGGAAACGTAGTTCAACTAAGGACAAGAAGACCAATGTGACAGGATGAGATCTAGATGGAGACCGACATGATGGATGATCCTATATGATGACACCAATCGGTTGATAGTTAAATGAATGACACAAGCTCAGAGTGGGATATCGAAAAGCTTAGGATGAGGGATAGCCAAGGTAGATCGTCCAATGCTTAATCCAGATATATACCAAGTGGCAGAGGATGAGATGGGAGAGGGTGTTAAGATAGGATGGATGAAGTCATAAAGTAACTAGGATGCAGGGTAGATAATGATTAATCCCTTTACAAATGATGCTTGTTGCCAGGTTTTCACCACCTGTACTTATCCAAGGCACCACCAAAAGTGGTTTTCACCATTGGACGAATTTATTTCTCTTTACTTTTTTTGGATTTTTGCTAATTTTTTTGATTTTTTTTTTTTGTAGGTAGGGTTACCAAGCGGATCTAGGTGTAGAACCTCTTTAAATGCATGATATTGATAGGTTCTTCAAGGGGCTCTCCTTCAAGGGTAGCAAATCTGTATGCCCCAAATCCATATTTAGCAGCTATGATATAAGGACCCAACCAATTTGCTTCAAATTTCCCTTTCTTATCGCGGTCCTGCTGAGTACGCTGGTTCTCTTTAAGGACTAGTTCACCAATATAGAATTGTCAAGGATGAACCTTCTTGTTGTAGTTACGTTTGAGGCAGTTTTGGTAGGCTTGTAGATGATCATATGCTTTGATTCATTTTTCATCTAGTAACTCCAGTTGTGCAAGTCATGCAACACAAGCATCTTCCTCATTGATAAGATTCTTTAGAGAAATCCTCAGCGATGGGATCTCAACTTCAATTGGCAAGATGGCTTCGGCACCATACACTAAAGAATAGGGGATGGCACCTGTAGGGGTCTGGATGGAGGTGCGATATGCCCAGAGGGCAGGATGAATATGGAGGTGCCAATCTTGACCAGTGTTATTGACAACTTTCTTGAGGGTCTTGTTGGTTGCTTCTGCCTGACCATTACCCTGGGGGTAATAAGGCATTGATCAATGATGCTACATATGAAAGGTGTTGCAAAGATTTTTCATGGCCTGGTTTTTAAAAAGTCTTCCATTATCAGAGAGGATGGTGGATGGAATACCATATCTGTAGAGAATATGGTAAAGGATGAATTTTGAAATTTGAGTACTAGTGATCTGTGAGAGTGGCATTGCTTCCACCCACTTGGTGAAGTACTCACTAGCAATAATTATGAATGTATGGTCATCAGAAGATGGTGGGTAAATCTTTCCAATCAAGTCAAAACCCCATTGAGAGAAAGGCCACGGTGCTAGGAGGGGCTGAAGGTCCTGTAATGGAGCATGAATCAAATCAGCATGTTGTTGGCAGGGAAGGCATTTCTTCACAAATTCACAAGCATCATGTTCTAATGTAGGCCAATAGTATCCAGCTCGAAGAATCCTTTGGCCAAAGCCATACCATTTGAATGACCCCCACAAACACCACTATGTACCTCCATTAGTGCAGTATGGGCTATAGTCTCATTCAAACATCTAAGGAGGATTCCATCATACCCGTGATGATAATTGTATCACTGACGATAATGTATCGGGAAGAGCGGTGAACGAAGGATTTTTGTTGATTTCATGTGATATCTGGGGGGAATATTATCATGTAGATAGGTATGTATGTCTTGGTACCATGGGGACATGGGACCCATAATGTCGCACACCATGTCAGTCTCAGGGATATCATACACTGGGATTAAAAGTTGTTCCACAAGAAACTCGCACTCTATTCAATCTTTAGGCATGTCAATTAGGGAGCCAATAGTAGCCATTGCATCAACTGCTTTGTTCTATGCTTTGGGAATTTGGTCAAATTGTATGAAGGTGAAATATTTTTTGAAATCATCCACCATGCATTTATAGGGCAACAACTTATCATCTTTTGTTAGGAATTCATCATTAACTTTTTTAATGACCAACAATGAATCACCAAAGACTCTCAAGTGAGTTATGTGCCACTGCTTTGCAATTCAGAGGCCTGTGAGGAGGGTTTCATACTCTGCTATGTTGTTGGTACACAGAAATGCTATCCTGAATGATTTTGGAATGTAGTCACCTTGAGGGGTAACCAATAGAATTCCTGCGCCTGATTCATTATGAGTATATGAGCCATCAAAATACAATGTCCAAGTAGGTGCTTCCAAAACTGTGCAAACTTCTTCGTCTAGAAATTCAGTGACTAGAGGGTATGCATCCACTAGTGGTGCCTCGGCCAACTGATCAGCTATGACTTGTCCCTTTATAGCTTTTCACTCCACATACTCTATGTCAAATTCACTTAGGAGCATGACCCACTTGGTCATGCAACCAGTTAAAGTGGTTTTGGATAACAAATACTTTAGTGGATTAATTTTTGCTATTAATTTGATCGGATGATTGAGCACGTAATGTTAGAGTTTTTGTGTACTAAAGACCACTACAAGACAGACCTTTTCCATGGGTGAATAGTTTAGTTCACAGCTGACTAGTGTTTGAATGATGTAATAAATTTATCTTTCTTTCGAAGACTCATCATGTTCTACCAATAATACCCCTAGTGTGACCGAAGTGGCAGAGATGTAAAGCATGAGGGGTTTTCCTAGAATTGGTGGCATTAGGATTGGTGGATGAGCCAAGTATTCCTTGATCTTGTCAAAACTTGTCTGACACTGTGGGTTCCATCTGAAGGTAGAGTCTTTTTTCAAAAGATGAGCGAATGATTGACACTTATCAACAAGTTGGGCTATGAACCAATGGATGGATTGTAGCTTTCCTTGGAGACTTCTTAATTGCTTCATATTGCGTGGAGGTGGCATATCCATAATAGCTTTCACCTTGGCAGGATCTACCTCAATGCCCCTTCAAGAGACTATGAAACCTAGCAATTTTCCTGATGTAACACCAAAGACACACTTTTTTGGATTTAGTCGTAACTTGTAATGTTCTAACCACTCAAAGATCTTTTTCAAGATGGCAGGATGCTCTGCTCGGGTTCTATATTTTCCTAGCAAGTCATCAACATAATCCTCTATGATGATATGGATGAGGTCATGGAAGATGATATTCATTGCCCTCTGATATGTTGCCCCTGCATTCTTGAGACCAAAGGTCATAATATTGTAACAAAAAGTACCCCAAGGTGTCGTAAAAGAAGTTTTGTGTTGGTCTTCAGGTGCAGTTCGGATCTTATTATAACCAGAAAAACCATCCATAAGGGATAACATTTCATGTCCTACAGTAAGGTCGATCAACATGTCAATATTGGGTAGCAGGAAGTCATCTTTTGGACATGCTTTTTAAAGATCCCAGAAGTTTGTGCAAATCTGAATGTCTCTGTTTGGCTTGGAAATAGGTACTATGTTGGAGATCCAATCAGAGTAATCAATGGGTCTGATAAAACCATCATCCAATAGTTTCTCCAATTCATTCTTGACTAATAATGCTACCTGTGGATGCATTTTTTAGAGTTTTTGCTTGACAGGCTTGGCATCTAGGCGAACATCTAGATGATGAACTACTAAAGCAGGGTCTAAACCTGGCATGTCTGAGTATGACCGAGTGAAGTTAATGATACCATCTTGGAGTAGTTGAAAAATGACTAAATATTCTTGCTCTGATAAAGATTTGGCCACATAGGTAATCTTAGGGTTTTCTACGATACCCAGATTAACTTCTTGAGTTTCTTTAATTAGGATGGATGACCATGTGGATAATTGAGTTCCCACAAGGGGAAGATGAACGTCTCCATCCTCCAGTGCCTCTTCTAGGTTTTCACTATTGGATGCATCATTTATTTTTACTTTTTCCGCATTAGGAAGTGCCTTGGGGAGGTTTTCACTAGATGATCGTTTTTTATTTTTCTTGTTTTTTATTTTTGCGACTAGAGTGTTCATCTTCCCCAAATCCCATGAGATTGACATATGTATCCAGGGAGATATTGGGAGGTGTTCTATCACATAGGTCCCAATCAATGAGTTTAGGATGGCGAAGGGATAGGCTAATGGTACAAATAGATAGGCATTCAAACATGGATGACAGGTCCGTGTGATCCACATCATCATATGCATGTATGATGGATTCTTCCTCGGGTATGTCTTCCAATGGACCATCATCCACAGTAACACTATTGGATTTGTTAGATGATGTTTCAGGGCCTTTTTGCTTTCTATTGTATCTGAGGCCTATATTTTTTCGTAGCTTTGATACATCAATAAGTTGCAACCGCCCCTGTTCTTCCTTGCCTAGGCCCCTGCCTTGGAAGTTATGCTTTTCTACAAACTTAGCTGACCAAGGGTATGCTTCCTAGAAGTATTCCTTTAGAGGAGGATCTAGTTGGGGTTCTTCATGGTACACCCACTGACTAACATCTTCTTCTAGTGCATCTATCTTTATACTAGGAGACCTAAAAGTGGTAGTGGGGATGTTCTTTGCACTGAAGCTGATAGTTTTGTCTTCCTTTGGAGTAGGATGTGAAGGTTGCCTATACACGTGAGGTGATGATGGAATGGTAGCTACATTTAGAGCAGTATACATTTCATATTCACCACACCCCTTGTCAATGATCTAGACTTTTGTGACTGTAGGATTGGTATCAGAAGATGGGGTGGTTGTTGTGGTGGATGATGGATTGATGGGTGATGACTAAGATTCCCCCATTTCGACGCCAAGACAATAATGTAAATGGGGAAATGATGTTTCTAAAGCGTGGCAGTATTCAAATGGTTGTGGATCGGCATAAATGGTGATTTCTTTCCCGTTAACAAGGAATTTTAGGCATTGATGGTACGTGGAAGGGACGGCTTGCATAGCGTGGAGCCATGGGTGGCCAAGGAGGAAATTATATGGTAAGTCTAGATCCAGGACATGGAAGGTAGTGTACTGAACGACAGGTCCAACCTAGATAGGAAGACTGATAATTCCTTCAGAATTTCTCTCTACATTATCATAAGCTTTGATCGTGATGATTTGATTACTTAAATCCACTTGATTATACCCTACCTGTTTTATGAATTTTAGAGTACATAGATTGAGGCCAGAGCCATTATTACCAAGACCCTTTTTATTTTATGATGGGAAACTAGGACTTTGATGTGCAAGGGATGGTTGTGATTGGCATCAATATTTGGAATGTCGTTCTGACTAAAGTGTAGTTTATAAGATAAATCCAAGTGTCCTACTAAGGCCTGAAAAATGTGTAGGATTGATGTCATTCAGTATGTGAGTTTCTTGTAAAGCTCTATTGAGTATTTCCTAATGTACGAGAGAAGACTTAAGCAGATCTAAGATTGACATCTGAGCAGGGGTCTTTCCTAAGTGATCAAGAATGCTATACTGAGAGTTTATAGGATTTGATTGGGCAGATGTGGAGGTTGTAGGGATAGTAATGTGGAACCGTCTGGTAGAAATAGCACATTGGGGATCTTTAGCCTTAACATGTATCATAGACACATGGGGTTCTACTTGTTCAATGTAATGGACAATACCATCATAATTGAGGGGTACATTTTTGTAGCTTATATTATTTGTGTTGTTGTCTTGGGGATTGTTATTGGAGGTGTTTGCAACTTGATTATGGTTAGGGAAGGCGTTTTGGCATATCTGTAATTGAGCATTGGATGATGAAGCTTGATTGGTGTCGACTTTGATATCTCCTCAATCAATAAAATCTTGGACATAGTTTTTGAGACCTTGACACTTATTCAAAGTGTTCCCTTTTATCTTATGGAATTCACAATATTCATTCTCCCTAAACTAGGCTAGTTTGGGTTTGGATTCATCAAGCGGTTTGGTGACGGGGTACATGATCAGATAGTTGACCTGTAACAACTTATTAAAGATGATGCTCAAGGGTTCTCCAAATTGATTATATTGGCATTTTCCATTCCCTTGGTTGTTCTAGTTTGAATGTTGAGGAGGACGAGATGCCCCCTGTGGCACAAATATGGCATTAGGTATAGATGATGGTTACCTCTGGGATGTGCTAGCCACCTGAACATGTTTGGTGTCAATGACACCATCATTCACTGTGTTTTTGTTCTTGTTCCAAAAGCGTGACTTATTGTTGAATGGCCTTTCTCTGTCATGGTTTTGTATCTTGATGTTCCCTTTGGCAATAAGGGTGCATTCAAGGATGGGTTCTTTTTCTACTATTTCAGTGAAAGTGGTAACACAATGCAACCTAAAATTGTGAGCCATGTCAGGATGCGAGTTCTCCACAAAGAGATTGACCATATTTTTCTCTTTGATGGGGATTTTCATTCGGCTTGCTAGTGCACGCCACCTTTGAATGTAGCTAGCAAAGGTTTCACTTTCACATTGCTTCTCTTTGAGGAGATCCAAGGTATCAGTGTCCTCCAAATTGAAGAAGTAAGAAACATTTTTTTATGAAAGATCTACAAAGGATTTTATGGACCCTCATTCTAGACCCATGAACCATTCTAAGGCATTACTTGTCAAGCTTCATGGAAACAATCGCAAGAAGTAGTTGTCATTGTGCATAACTTCTTGACATTGGGAGTAAAACTCTTGCAAGTGGGCTTTTGGATCTTTGTTTCCCTTGTATCTATCAAACTTTGGTATCTCAAAATGCTTTGAGAAGGGAATTAGTGAGATGGACGAATCGAACGGATAGGGACATATATCTTTGAATCTAAAGGATTGTTTACCAATCCCTGCTTGGAGATCTTTCAAAGCAGCTTTTATTTCCAATAGGTCCGCATTGATTGGTTGTGTAATCAAGGTAGATGGATTGGATGGATAGGGATGATAGGATGATTGTGGATCTTGTTGAGATAATGTTTGGAGATGGACGTAAGGATTTTGATAATGAGAGGATGGTGTTCCCTGTTGATGTGTAGGGGGTGTTTGTCAGTATGGAGGTTGTTGTTGTGGGGTATGGTACGGATTTGGTTGATAAGAATGTGTGACTGAATGCTGGGGAGTTTGAATGTGATATTGTGGATTGGTTTGTTGGTGTTGAAAGTACTGTTGTGATTTTTGGGAGGCCACATAGGGTGGTTGTTGCTTGAATTGCTGCTAATTATGATAGTAATAGTGCTAAGGAGGTTGTTGTTGTGATGTTGACTGTTGTGTGGGACGAGATGGGATGTTGTGTTGTGGTTGAGCTTGTGGACTTAAAATGGTTACGAGGAATGGGCATATGGTATGGGCGAGTGGTTGGGATAGATATGGTGGTTGTTGTGAAGAAACTAAAGCATTCTATGGGGGTTGTTGCTGATGAGGTGGATGAGATAACTTAGAGGTGTTCTGTAAAGGAGGCTGTTGGGTACCACCCAGAAAATTTTGTTGGGAGGTGCCTTGTGGAGGTAATTGAGGTGGTAGGTTGGATTGATGAGGCTATTGAGATGTATATGGAAGTGGTGGTAGATTTGTGGCCCCAGGAGGTGGAAGCAATGTGGTAAAAGGGGTGCCTCTGGTGTTGACAGGAGGTTGACTTGAAAGAGGGGGTGTTGTTAGCATTAATGACGCAGGTTGTGGAACATTTTGTGGCATACCATAAGAAAAATGATTATTAGGATCAGGCACTTGAGGATCCCCCATAACTGAGATTGGAGTGTGTGGGGGGTGGTTAGCATGATAAATAATAGCATTGTCAAATTCAGGTTGATGCCAACCCTCAACTGGAGGAACATTGGGGATATATGAACCATCTAGTGCATTTTGTGAACCTTGGGGTATATTAGATGTGGAGCTCCTAAATTTGGATAAGTCAACACCTGATGGAGATTTGACACCCTTTTCAATTAGGTGGTCCAAGATTTCTTCCCCATGTTTTTCGAATAGACGATTAGTCATTTGTACATTGGCGGGATTACTGAAATGTTCCTCAAGCATGAGTTTGGGTTGATTAGCCATACTCTCTTCACCATGTGGTGAATTGTTCCAATTTTCATTGTTGGAGTGTGATGAAGTGCCATTATGAGGATCTTGAGGGATGTTGTTAGGGTCTTGAGCAACATTTGCACCATTGGTAGGATTTGTGTTGTTATTAAGATCTTGAGACATGTTTGCTTGGGAATTTTGACCTTGTTGTTGTGTCATTTGTTTCTTGACTTGTGACCTAGTTTGAATAGGCATGCAAATGTTCTATGGGTGGATTATAAAGATTCCCTTGATGAATGGTTCGATTTTGATTGATTCAATTTTTTGATTGGATCGGATTTTGGTTGGATAGATTGGATTGGATTGGGTTTTTTTATTGGATCAAATTTTGATTGGATAGATTGGATTGGATTGTTAAGATTGATAAGATTGTGTTGATTGAATGGATGTGATTGGACTGATTAGGTAATTGGATAAGTGTGACTAATTTGATCGAATGATTGGGTTTGATAGATTTAAATGATTGGATGGGTATGATTAGATGATGAAAGATGTGGGGGACCCTAATCTAGTGAAAGGAAATTACCCTTAGTGACTTAGAGTATTGATTGATTAAGTGGATGATCATGGCACCGAATCCACCTCAAGATAGAGATGGATTGATTTGGGCCAAGGATGATAACTTATGACACTGAATTTACCTCAAGATGGAAGTAAATTGATTTGGGTTGAAGTTAATGACTAATATGAAGGATAACAATCAAATTCAAGTGCTAAGGTCAATTTGGGTAGCCACTTTTTAACACAAGGTTAAGGTGATTTGATGATGAGTGTTGTTTATGAGGTATGGATTAGGTGATGCAAATGGTAAAATTTTGGTGAATCAAATTCACTAGATGATGATATGGGCTTTTCGAATGGATTACTAGAAAATTCCAAACAAGTGGATAGATTGAGAGAACCAATGTATGGATGCTTGGGATAACAAATGGAGATTTAGGATCGTTAAACGAGTTTTGGAGGCTAAATGGAGATTTGGAATGATAAAATGGAGGTTTAGAATGATTAAATGGAGGTCTTCAAAGGTTTAGAATGACAAAATGGAGGCTTGGGATGATTAGATAAAGGTTTGGAATAATTAAATGATGGTTTAGAGGCTAAATAGAGCCAAACGAGGCAATTTTGATCATTTAGGAGGGAAAATTCGCCCCTCTACAGTAAACAGGAGAGCGTAGTCATCCTTCTGCAGTGAATTAGAGGGCATAGTCACCCTTCTGCAGTGATTCAGAGGGCTTAGTCGTCCTTCTATAGTAAATCAGAGGGTGTAGTCACCCTTCTGTAGTGAACAGGGACTTGGTTTGATGAAAATGACTATGGCAAGGACTTTAAAATGACAATAATAAGGCCAATTTGTTAAAAAGTTCACTAGTTTCTCACAAGAAAACACTTTCAAGCAAACACAATCCTATTATTAGTGTTAAGGGTATGGCTAATGAGGTCTTAATCTAGGATGCACAAGGTGTCTAGGGAGTCCTCGATATACTCTTGGTACATGAGGCACAACCATGAACACCAGCCCATCACAAACGTGAGTCAGGAACCCCAGCAAGATACTGAAGGGCTCAGACCAACTCTTCATGTCTATCTAGGTATCACCCTAACTTCAATGCTCCACTAATTACGATGCAACTAGATTGGGGTACAGCTTTCACTCTCCCCCCTTTGTATACATTGTTGGTACGCGTGGTTGGAATCATCCCTTGGGGTGATGAAATCCCCAAGCAGGTCCCACTAGAAAGAAAGCACCAATCATTTCCAACTACTCCCCAAGCTCACACAAAGTGCAAGGGGAAAGTGAAAACAAACTAATTCCCCCTTTAGGTAACACAAGAAGATAGACAAAGCAAGCAATGAATATTACTTCCCCTAATTAAACTATGTTCCTAGATTAATGAAAACAACAAGGATAGCTTTAAAAATCTGAGCAAACGAATAGCCTTGCAAGCAAATGTTAGTTGTTTTATCCTGAATTCTTCATCAAATACACAAGAATATGCTGCAAAATGTTAGCAAAAATATAAATATCCTTGCAAGAAACAATGTTAGGGGGTTAGTATATGAAAAAAGAAAAAAATGGGAGCAAAAACGAAGCTAAAATGGTCATTTTACCTTTTAAAATGTGTTATTTTGTGGTGTATTTTCCCCTCTGCAATGCTGAGGAAGGGCATAGTCTCCCCTCTACAATGACAGGAGGGCGTAGTCACCCCTCTGCAATAACTAGGAGGACATAGTCGCCCTTCTGCAGTGACCAGGAGGGCTTAGCCACCCTTCTACAGTGACCAGGAGGGCATAGTCGCCCCTCTGTAGCAAACCAGATGGCATAGTCGCCCCTCTATGACCTGTTCCTACAAACATGTCAACAACAACAAACATAAAATTGAGGAACCCACTTATGGGTCCCACCAGGCATGCCAGAAATGTGATCCTAAATGTTAGGCCAGTTCTAAATATTCAAAATAACCAAAGTGCAATGAGGAAAAACATAAAGGGACACCTCAAGATTAGCCTAAGGAATAATAAAACAAAGAATGAAGATTGAAATCTTCTTATACCTTCTTTGTTTTTGAAAACTCCTTGGTTGGCCCTTGATTTTGATTATCTTGTGTGCTCCTTGGATGGTTCTTGATGCAAGATTGACAATAGAACTAGAAGATAGTGCAAAAGACTAAAATGCCTTGGCTAAATAAATGAAATGCTTGTGAATTGGAAGTTCAAAATGACAGCATTTAGTTGCAAAATGACTAAGTGTTGAAAATGCCTTAGAGGAGGGGGTATTTATAGAAGAATTTTAATTCTTTAGAGAATTCAATGGTTGAGATTTATCCAACAAGGCCAAGGTGAGTTGAGAACTCACAAGCCCTCACATTTTGACATGTGGAATGTGAAGTTGTTAAGGGTGAGATGATGTATAGGTGATGTGGAATGAGAGTACATGATGTGGAGGAATGATAAGTAACCTTCCAAGTACCTTGGGGAGTGAGAAGGTTTCCTCAAAAAATAATTTCTTGTCCCCAAGTGAGAATGAAAATGACATTTGAAGAATTTTGGAATTCCTTAAAAATCTCCATGGGAAAAGAGAAAGTGCTTGGAGAAATAAATGTGAATTAAAAATTCACCTTTTTAGGAGAGTAATGGATAAGAGAGGGTCTCTAAAAAGGTGGGAATTGGTCACATGTGGATGAGGTGACAAGTTCAATGTTCTAAAAGTCTTGGAAAGATAAAATGTGAATTAAAAATTCACATGGGGAGAAGAAAGACCTGGGATGAATAAATGTGAATTAAAAATTCACATAGGAAAGAGGGTCAATGCCAAGAAAGGAAAATGAAAAGGTTGACTAAAAAGTGGTGCTAAAAGTGGCTAATAACTTTGATTAAGGTTGTGCAAATACTTGATTAAGATAATTAATGAGAGATTAGAAGCAAGTGGCAAATGTAGGAGGATGTGACATTAATCCTTGATTAAGAGGATGCACATCTTAATCATAAATTAATTAAATTAATCCAAATTAGAGAGGGATTATGGAGGATGTGACAAGGAGAGAGAAAAGAAGAATTTTAAATTGATTTTAATTCAAAAAGGTTAAAATGACTAAATTAAATAAATTGATGTATTTATTTAATTTAGAGGGGAAAAGGGTATAAGATAAAGTGTTTAATTGTTAAATTAAATACTTTAAGAACATTAGGCGGGAAGTGTAATATTAATTAAATAAATTAATATTGACGAAATGGATGAATAAAAAGGTAAATTTGATCATATGGGAATGATCAAATTTGGATGTCTACAACAAGAACCCGATTGTGACACATAACGAAATTCTCCTAGTGTGATATGTTAGCATACTTCGATAAAGGCAGGATAGACTAACCTTGGGAATATGCCAATTAGTGCTAAAGAGTTCATGATACCTTACAGTGACAAGCCATGATAAGTACGTGGATCAAGGATGAATGGTGATATAAAGAATGATAGGCCAAAAGAGCCAAAGAATAGATGGAGATGCTCTACTTACGCAAGGCGCATGTTTTCCAGATTTACCGAGGTACTTTCTGAAAGTGCCACCGAAGTGGTTTTCACTAGAGGATGAATTTTTTCTTTACTTTTTCAATCCTTTTTCTCTTCTTTTTTTTTTGAATTTTTATCATTTTTTGATTTTTTTATATTTCATGATTTACACCCTTCATGTTTAGGCATTAAAATTTTTGAGATGCAAGGGTTCACCTTCAGGGGTTGACAGTTGGTATGTTCTTGATCCATAGCTTGTTGTGATGATAAAGGGACCCAACCAGTTAGGCTCAAACTTTCCTTTGATGTCTTGATTTGGAAGGTTCTTCTAATTTTTCTTTAAGAAAAGATCACCTACCTGGAACAACTAAAATTTGATTCTCTTATAGCTCCATTTCACTTGGTTTTGATATACTTGCAAGTGATTAAGGGCATCAAGATGATGTTCATCTTGGAATTCTAGCTCATTCAGTCATGACACTATGTATTCTTCCTTAATTATCAGATCCTTCAATGACACAATGATGGGAGCTCAACCTCAATAGGGAAGATGGATTTTGATCCATAAACCAAGGAGAAAGGGGTTGCACCTATAGTGTGCAGATACTAGTTCAATAAGCCCAAAGAGCGAGATTTAGCTACAGATGCTAGTAACGACTAGCTTCATTAACTATTTTCTTTAGGATTTTCAGGATAGTTTTGTTCATTGCTTCTGCTTGGCCATTACCTTGGGGATAGTACGGGGTAGAGTATCGGTGTTAGATATTGAATCTTTAGCATAGCTCTTTCACATCCTAACTCTTGAATGGCGTTTCATTGTCTTAGATGAGGTTTTGTGGTACACCATAATGGAAAATTAGGTAATTCAAGATAAAATTGGCTATCTGCTTCCCCATTATGTAGCTCATAGGAATGGCTTCAACCCACTTAGTAAAGTACTCGGTGGTGGTTATGATAAACTTATGGTCATTGGATGAGGTTAGAGTGATTTCTCCTATGAGGTCAAGTCTCCACTGTGAAAAAGGCCATGGTGTGATCATTGGTTGCAACTCTTGAGCTGGAGCATGAATCAGATCCCTATGTTGTTTTCACTGGATGCATTTCCGCACATATTGATGAGCTCCTTTTTCCATGGTTGGCCAATAGTACCCTATCCTCAACAATTTCTTATCTAAGGTCATACCACTAGAATGGGACCCACATATGTCATCGTGTACTTCTGTTAAAGTAGTTAAGGCTTCCTCTTGGTTAAGACATCGTAATAATTTCCCTTTGATGCTTTGACGGTAAAGGGTATCACCTAAGATTACAAATCAGGATGCCTTTTTGACAAAGGTCTTTTTAAGGTTCGGGGTGATATTTGATGGAAGGATTCCTCTGTTAAGGTAAGTAAAGATGGCATGGTACCACAGGGATCTAGGAACAACAATGACACGCACGAGTTAAGATTCAGGGATTCTGTAGGTTGGTACGAGGAGCTATTCTACCAATAATTCACATTGAAGAATGTTATTCAGCATGTCTAGTAATGATTTGATTGTTGCCATGGCGTCTATTGCTCTATTGTTCATGAGAGGATTCTGCTCAAAATTTATGTCTATAAGAAAATATTTCAGATTCTCCACCATCTTCTTGTAAGGAGTGAGCTTGTCATTTTTATTTTCATAGTCGTCATTGACTTGGTTGATAACCAGTTGTGAGTCTCCATAGATTTTCATCTCTTGTATCTGCCACTGAACTGCTATCTGAGACTTGTGATCAAGGCTTCATACTCAAAAGTATTATTGGTACATGGGAATAATAGCCTATATGATTTTGGGATGCAATCACCTTGGGGGTTGATGAAAATAATGCCTGCTCCTGATCCATGTTGGGTAAATGATCCATCAAAGTGCATCTTCCACTAAGTTGTGATATTAATAAGGAACGTTGATTCGTCAACGAACTTAGATATCAAAGGGTTCTCATTATAGATGGGTGTTTCTGCTAGCTAGTCTATGATCACTTGTCCTTTGATTGCTTTATGGTCCACATAATCTATGTCAAACTCTATCAAGATCATTACCCGTTTATCCTTTTTCCCTTGAGGGTTGCTTTGGCTAACAAATATTTTAAGGGATAAATCTTTGTGATGAGCTTGATTTGGTGTGACAACATGTAATGCCTGAACTTTTTTGAAGTGAAAACTACCACTAGGCATGCTTTCTCAATGGGTGAATAGTTCATCTCATAGCCTACCAAGGTTTTTTTGATGTAGTACATGGCTCTTTCTTTTCCATTCTCATAATGTTACACTAAAAGAGCTCCTATTTTTGTTGGTGTTACTAAGATGTACAAGATCAGTGGCTTGTTTGGTATTGGTGGCATGAGCACTGGAGGTGTTAGTAGATAATCCTTGATCTGTTGGAAAGATTTATCACATTTTTCATCCCATTTGTAGGTTATCCCTTTATGGAGAAGATGTGAAAAGGGGTGAATCATATCTGATAGTTGAGCTATGAACCTTTTGATGAGCTGCAACCTTCCTTGTAATCCTCTCATCTATTTCAATTTTTGTAGTGGTTCCATGTCTAGGCTAGCTTTTACCTTTGTTGGATTAATTTCTATCCCTCTTTGTGAAATGATAAAGCCAAGAAGTTTCCCTGATGTGACCCTGAACACACACTTTTTTGGATTTAGTCATACCTTGTATTCTTCAAGTCTATCAAAGATAGGTCCTAGGACTTGTATGTGCTCACTCCTCTTCTTTGATTTTTCCAAAATATCATCCACATAATATTCAATTATTTTGTGGATCATGTCGTGAAATATGAGGGTCATTTCTCTTTGATAAGTAGCTCTTGCATTCCTCAACCCAAATGGCATCACATTCTAGCAATAAGTTCCTCATGGACAAGTAAAGGTAGTTTTATGTTGATCCTCTTTGGTGATTATGATTTGATTGTAGCCTGAAAATCCATCCATGAGTGACAACATTTCATGCCCAAATGTTAAATCCATAATGAGATCAATGTTGGGAAGAGGGAAATCATCCTTCAGACATGCCTTGTTCAAATCTTTCAAATCAGTGCATATTATGATACCCTCAGTGGATTTTGAGACTGGTACCAAGTTTGAAACCCACTCAGGATAATCTATCAGTTGGATGAATCCAAAGTCAAGAAGCTTTTGTAGTTCTAGTTTAACCAATAGTGCTATTTGAGGGTGCATCTTCCTTAATTTCTACTTGACTGGTTTAGCATCGGGATAAATTGCTAAGTGATGTACAACCACTTCTGGATCAATGTCTAGCATATCTATGTATGACAATGCAAAGTTGGATCTTCTCTCTTTAAGGAATACTGCAAGGTTCTTTTGTTCTTCGTCTAACAAGGATTCAGCATAAAAAGTGATCTTAGGTGCTTCTTTTGGAGTAGCCTTTTTTGCTAGTACTATTGACTTCTTTGGATGCATTGCACTGAGGGGGAGATTGAATCCTTCATCCTCGAGTGACTTAGAGAGGTTTTAACCATTGGATGCATCCTTTGTTTTTACTATTTTGGGACCAAAGAGTGCCACTAGGTGGTTTTCACTCAAGGATCTACATGTTAATTGCATTTCATTTATTTTGCAACTGAAGGATTCAATCATCTCCCCATAGTATGCCCCTGTATCATTCTCTATGTCAAATCCTACTTTATGATCTGCCCATGATAAGTTATCTTAGAGTCCCATGAATTCTGAGATCACTTCATCATTTTTTAATAAATCTAGAATTGGTGGTTCTTGTTGGTCCATGTCAATGAGTTGCGGGTATACTAGGAATATTCCAGTTTGTTGGTCATTTTAGATAAAGGATGCTATGGCTATCATGAAGAGGTTGTTGTTCTCAAGTAGGTCAACAACATCAAGGGTAAAGTCATATAATGTTGTATCATGCAATGTAGGTGACCAAGAGGAAGCCTCAACTCATTTAGCAGCAATACCTTTGCCAATAAGTGTGATGTTGCTAGTAGTACAACCTAAGCTAAGATTCTTTAGTCATTTCTTAGAAATGATAGGTTCTAGTAAACCATTATCATTTTTTCCTAGTTTTTCATTCTTGTTATACCCCATACTCTACATTAGTTGTAGGCTTTTTTTGTTATCTTCCATGGGAAGAACAAGAATAGGTCATTTGTCTTGATAGAGGAGTTTAGAGATATCTTGCTCAATGACATCTTGATTTAGGTCTCCCCACTTGGTGAAAGTAGTGGCTACCATCTTGATTATTTTTGGTTCTTTGGTGCTAGATGTTGGTTTCCTGTGAGATTGAGGAGAAGTAGGTAATTCTCCTAAGACAAAGGTGTCTTTCAATATTTTTTTATCTTCCACAACCATCATCTTGGATTACTGCTTTGACATCGGGAATGCTTTTCGCAATTGGCACTTGTGATGTTGAGAGGCTAGGGATGATGGGTCAACAAATGAGATTGATGGTATAGGTCCTTCATGATTTTTGGGTATTTGTGGGATCTTATAAAACTTGGCCTCAAGACTCTTGCAGTAGTAGAAAGGCTCAGGATCTCCATGCAGGATAGTGATTTCTTTTCCTTCAAAAGGAAACTTCACACACTGATGATAGGTTGAGGCGATAGCTTTTAAAGCATGGATCCAAGGTCGACCAAGTAGTATGTTATAGGGAAGATCAAGATTCAAGTACTTGGCATGTAGTTTCTACAATAAGAGGTCCCACTTGGATTGGAAGTGCAATGATTCCTTGTGATACCTGTTCTCAGTCGTCATATGCTTTGATGGTAGTACTCCTTGTCTTCTCAATAGTATATTTTGAATAGCCTAGATGCTTGATCAACTACAGGGTACAAATGTTCAGACTAGCATCTCCATCTACCAAGACTCTTTTGACCTTGTTTTTATGGATCACAACCTCTAGGTTTAAAGTAAAATTATCAGATGGTTGTGATGGTAAATCTTGCTTGAATAAGGTGAGAAGATGGTTGGCGATATGCCCTACCATAGCTTGAAATTGGTTGGTATCAATGTTCTCGAGAATAGATGACTCGGACAAGGATTTTTCTAGTATTTCCCTATGTGCAGGAGATAATCTCAAAAGTTCTAAGATTGATATATGAGCGAGAGTTTGTTTAAGCTAGTCTACAAGATTGTACTTGCTAGGATTAGATGTGGGAAAAGTAGGTTGTGTCCTATATCCAGTTGGGACAACTCCTTGAATGGTTATTTTTCCACGCTGTGTGGTGACTCCACATCTCATACTAGCTCCTTTGATGGTGACAACATTGATAACGCTATCGTAAGAGGAAACTACATTGGTGTAATCCTTATCTTTTCCATTGTTTTTTTCTTTGTTATGATCGGGCATAGGGGTCTTGTATATCTTGAGATCCTGGTTTCCAACTGGTACCTCAATAGATATGGTATCATTCTCTATGAGATCTTGGATGATGTTCTTGAGTTTCATGCAATTTGTTGTTTTATGTCCTTTGATTTTATGAAAGTTGCAAAGATCACGCTTGTTGTACCAAGATGGATTCTCTTGTGGTTCTTGGTAGTTTTCAAAGTTAGGAAGTGTTATTAGTTTGACTCTACCAATTTCTTCATAATTGTCTCAATGGGTTCTGATAACTGTGTGTACTTGTATTTGGGATAGTTGTTCCTATTATCGGTTTGCCTTTGTTGCATGTTGGTGTTACTAATCTAATTTTTTTGGGGTGGTACTATTTGTTGCACAGTTGGTTGGATATTAGCAACTTGATTTTTATTAGGTCTAGAAGTATTGAGTATGACCTTAGCATCTACCACATCTTCGTTTGTTACATTTTTGTTCTTAGCACATACACGAGGTTTCTCATTTGAACTTATTGAAGGATGGTTGTCTTTGTAAGCCTGAGTATTTGCTTGTGAGATTAGGGCTCTTTCAATGTTAAGGGCTCTTGGAACAAGCTCATCATATGATGTGATGCATTGCATTTTCAAGTGGAATGATAGATTTGGATCAAGGTTGGCTATAAAGATTCTCACTTGTTCATTGGAAAGAGACCACTTGCTTTACTAACTCTTTGTCTCCATTGTTATAAGAAATTAGTGAAAAATTCTCCTAGATTTTGTTTAAGAGTGTACAACTCTTCTAGACTAACATCCATGCCAAGATTGAAGGAGAAGTTATCAATGAATTTTTCAATGATTAATTGAAAAGTTTTGATACCAGGAGGAAAATGAGAAAACCAATCCATAGCAGTACCTGTTAAACTTTGAGGGAAGAGGTGCATTAGATATGAATCGTTGTAAGCCACTTCCATGCACATGATGTTAAATTCTTTGATATGGTCAACAGGACTTCCTCTCCCTCTGTATTTGTCAAACTTGGGGATTTCAAAACTAGGAGGGAATGGTTTCATTGCTATATTTTGATCAAATAGGTAAGGACACAAATTCTATGTATGAGGCTTCTTTGCCTTGCTGATGCAAAGGTCTTGCATTTCTTGTGAGAGTGCTTTCATCTCACCCCTCCCTCTAGCACTAGAATGTGATGTGAAAATACCAGTATGGGCCGAATTGCGCTTGATCCATGAAGAATCAAAGCATAACGAAGCCACTAATACTAGAATTTCAACAAGATCAATCAAAAAGAATTGAAACTAAACATTTCATCAAAACCTAACATACTAAACTATCAAAGCTTTCAAAACATTTATTCTAATCCATCTAAAAATTATCTTGTTGTGGAATTGGTGTCATGTTGATGTGGAACGATGACCCTTTCCAATCTCATGATTAGTGAGCTTGTTTCAGTCGATTCTATGGAAGAGAATCAATGAAACCATGGTGTTTGATGTGTGAAAACATAATTTATGCTAAAATGAACATGATGCAAGCTAAGTTACCATGATTTAATGCTAAAAATGATCTAATTATGCTATTTCTAAGCTAATCTAAGCTAAAATTATGCTAAAAGATGAAAACCCTAATTTATTTAAAAACTAAGATGGATGCATGGAAGCCATTAATGAATTCTCTAAGCTATTATGTAATTAAAATAAACTAAAAAGAGCTAAAAATTGAGTAAAAGATGAGTGTGTATGTGAGTAAATTCAATAGCATAAGTTTGCAATAAAAGATGGATCCATTTGTTTCCAAATAGTGGCTCATTTATAAGAGATAAAATGAGGAATTAATGGTTGAGATCAAAAAGCTTAATCAATGGTTCAAGATGGAGGGGATGAGAGGCATGGATCATGGATTGTGGATTCTCATCAATGGATGAGAATGCATGATGGGGTTTTAATCAAATGCTCACAATTGCCTCAAACAAACACACTTTTGACTTGCTCACACAAGTCAAGGGTAACTTGCCCAAAAGTTTAAAGGTTAACTTGCATTTGAAGCTAAGTGAGTTGATTGGAGGAGAGAGAATATTCATTTTGTGTGAAGAAAAAGGTAATTTACAAATTAAAAAAAGTTTTAATTGTGCAAAAAGGAGGATAAGGAATATTCCATGAGAATATTCCCTTTGCTTAGAAGAAAATTAGTTTAATTGCTAATTAAACAAAGTTTAATTGCTAATTAAACAAAATTTAATTTATGCAATTAGGGAATTAGAAGATTTAAGAGATATTTACTAAATTAGATGTTTTAATAAATAGGTGAGGGGTGAAATGATATTTAATTAAATAACTTAAGGTTATTTAATTAAATAAGATGACTTAGAAGATTAAATTAAATATTTTGATTTATTTAATTTAATGAGATGAAGTGTTAGTGTGAAAAGAGATGAACTAACCTAATTAAATTAATTAGGCCAAATAGGTGAAAATGATGCAATTAATTAATTAGCTAGGCTAATTAAATCAATTAAGTGAAAAGAGGATGGGTTAAAGAAGAAATAATGTTAGTAAATATGTTTCAAATGTATGACATTGATTAGGACATTTTCCAGTGTCTACACCTACAAAGGATTATTCAACTACAAAACCCTTGGAGATAATTCATACTGATCTATGTGGTCCAATGAGGACAAGGGTGTTTCAAGGAGAAAGATATTTCATGTTGTTGATTGATGATTATACTAGAATGGCATATGTCACATTTTTTAGGGAGAAGGCTGAGGCGTTTGAAGCATTTAAAGGTTATAATCTTGAAGCTAGTAGAAAATGAGACTAGGAGAAAATCAAATGTCTTAGGTGAGATAGAGGTGGAGAATTTATGTCAAGTGAATTCATGGAATATTGTGAAGATCATGGAATCAAACACTAGTATTCAGCTCCAAGAACACAACAACAAAATGGTGTGGTAGAGAGAAGAAATAGGATTGTGAAGGAGATGGCTAGAGCCATGTTGAACGAGGAAAACTTGACAGATACATTTTGGAAAGTAGTACAAACTATATTATACATTCAAAACAAATCCCTTATTAAATTTAACAGTGGTAGAATGCCATATGAATTATGGTTCGGTAGGCCTGCATCAGTCAAGTATTTCAAATTTGTTTGCAGTAAATGCTATATTAAAAGAGAAGATAAAGATTTAGGAAGTTTTGAGTCAAGATGTGATGAAGGGATATTCTTAGGGTAATCCAACCAAAGAAAAGCTTATAAATGTTATAACAAGAGAATGCAAAAAATTATAGGATTTTGAATGTCAAGGTTGATGAAAATACAAATCAAGCCAAGTCCAATAGACAATCTTGATATAGAATCAGATGATGAGCATATAGGTGCAACAACAGAAGAAGAACAAGAAGAAGAGAATGAGCAAGAGGTTGAATATGCTTCTCCAAAATATGTTCAAAAGGACCATCCTATAGAACAAATAATTGGTGACAAGAATGTAGGTGAAAACTAGAAGAAAACTTGCAATAGACAAGGAACAAGTGAATTTTTCCCTCTTATCTCAAATTTAACAAAAAAGATTTGATTAAGTCAGTAAGGATGAAAGTTGGTTAAAAGCAATGGAAAAGGAACTCAATCAGATTGAAAAGAACAAAACTTTGGAATTGGTTCCTAGGCCATCAAGAAAGAATATAATAGGCACAAAATGGGTATTTAGAAATAATTTGAATGAAGATGGAGCAGTGGTTAGGAACAAAGCAAGGTTAGTATGCAAAGGATATGCTCAAGTAGAAGGTATTGATTTTGAAGAAAAATTTTCCCCAGTTGCAAGATTAGAAGCTATTAGGATGTTTCTTACATTTTTTGTGTATAAAGGATTTAAACTATATCAAATGGATTTCCAATCCACATTTCTGAATGGAAACCTTGAAGAGGAAGTATATATTGAGCAACTAGAAGGTTTTTAGCTGTCAGAGGATGATGATTATGTCTACAAATTGAGAAAAGCATTGTATGGTTTGAAGCAAGCCCCAAGGGCTTGGTATTCAAGTTTGGATCAGTATCTACAATAGCAAGGATTCAAGAAAGGATGTGTAGATAGAAATCTATATTTCAAATATAAAGGTGAGAAAATGATTGTTGTGGTAGTATATGTAGATGACATTATATTTGGTGGTAGCCATAATATATTGTGTAAGATATTTGCTAACTCACATGCAAGAGGAATTTGAAATGTCGATGCTAGGAGAGATGTCATTTTCCCTTGGTCTTATAATAGCACAATAAAAAAGGGGATATTTATATCTCAAACTAAGTATGCTAAGGAATGCTCAAGAAATTTGGCATGGAAGACAGTAGGCCAATTAGTACCCCCATGATTACAGGCTACAAATTGAGTAAATCCAATAAGTCACTTGATGCAAATCAGACTACATACAGATCTATGATTGGAAGTCTACTTTATATAACTACATCTAGGCCTGATATAATGCAAGTGATTTGTATGGTAGCTATATTTTAGGCAACACTAAAAGAATCACATGTCAATGCAGTGAAAATAATCTTTAGATACATCAAAATCACTGTTGACTATGGTTTATAGTATCCCAAAAGCAAATATTTCACTTTAACAACATACACAAATGCAGATTGAGCAGGAAGTGTAGATGACAGAAAGAGTACTAGTGGAGGAGCTTTATTTTTGGGAAATAGATTAGTTTCTTGGATGAGTAAAAAGAAAGATTCTATCACTCTTTCTACAACAGAAGTAGAATATCTTGCAGTGCTTGTGCACTGTACTCAAGTCCTATGGATGAAGTAGACATTAAAGGACATCAAGGTAGAGTACAGTGAACCTATCTCTATTCTTTGTGACAATTCAAGTGCCATAAATATATCAAAGAATCTAGTGATGCACTCCAGAAATAAACGTTTATCAATCAAGTATCACTTCATCAGAGAAAAGGTTATAGATGGAGAAGTTAGTATGGTGTATGTTCCTACAAAGGAACAAGTAGTTGATATATTTACTAAGCCTCTTCCAACAAAGCAGTTTGAATATCTAAGGCAACAATTGGGAGTGGTTTCTCCCACATCATATCACTAAATGTTAGTGATAGGGTGTACATCCAAGGGGAGCTTCATTAACTATTTCTTATCCCTGGACAAGGATAGTGTGATCAAGTCAAGTATCAACAATTTTACAAATTTCTAACGAGTTGATGCTTGATTCCCATTTTCTCTTTGAATTGTGTGTCAAAGGGGGAGTAATGTGTTAGGGGGAGTTTTCCCTTTTCCATTGATGTCAAAGGGGGATAAGATCATGAAAAAATGCTCATTTGAGTAGGATGAGCATGGTGGAGATGCATATCAAAGGAGGAGCATTGCTTTATGTGTCCAATCGGTGTAGAACTCAATTAGTAATAGATCTCAATTGCTTTCAATTGGTATGAGGATTTAGTTTTTCCATCAATGACAAAGGGGGAGATTGTTGGCATGTTGTTTTCATTGATGTCAAAAGGGGTAGGAGTGAGATGGAACTGATCATAGCAAAGGGAGTTATGTCATTGATGCCAAAAAGGAACATGACATGTTGAGGATCTAGCTCAAGGAAGATGTGCAAATTACAAAAATGTTTCTCAATGTGGTGCATTGTTGTCATGAAATTATAGAGTGTTCTTCTAGGCATCTAAAGAGAAATCAAAGATCATATCTAATATGGGTTTTCTGAGAGCTTCTCAAAACTTTGATGTGCAGGTTGATGAGTCTAGTTTATGGTTCAATTTTGATAGAGTTTATTATCCATTTGTTGTAGTTGTCATAGACTTTGATACTTGGATATTGACCTTTTTATGATATTTCCTCAAAACCATAGACATTGGGCATAAGCTTATTTTTGTAACCTTTAAATGACATTGACATGCTATATGAACTATTTATATTAATTTTACATGTGGATTAATGAATGTTACTTTAAGGTAGTTACATATATGCAATTGTTGTGCATACTAGTATTTTTATGCAAATATAATTAGAAGCCTATAAAATTGGGGAAAATTCTTTCAACTGGTCATTCGCCATAAAGGTCAACAAGGTGATCATTCAAAAGTCAATGGAGGGAAGACTCTCAGCAAGAGGGAAATTCCTATTTCAAATTGAAGGATTGTAACTGCCTTGTAAATGGGATTAATTGGTTGTTGAGTGAATATAGGAGTTACTTTTGCACTCAATCTATGTTAAGGAAAACATGCTTGACTAGATTCCATGCATGCATAACCTCCTCTCCACTTTTTATGCTTTCCCTAAAGTGATGTCCTCCTAATTTGTTGGAGTTGACCATCTTGCTAGGTAGTTATTTAGCAACTTTCCTTCATATAAATAAGACTCAAATGCTTTGTTTCAGGAGGTTGCTTAATCTGATGATTGTATTTGAATTCTTAGTTACTCAATAATATAGTTATGCTGCTCGATTGTATTCATGTTTTTTAATGAATAAAATGAAGTTATAAGTTTGTGCATCTGAATTTACATTTGTCTTAAGGGATACTCATCCAAGGGGGCCCACTTGGTGAGCATTCCATCTTTTAGTTTAGTTATTACTTTATGTTCAGCAATTAGTTAATAATCTAGCACTATTTGTTCCTGTAGCCACTAGAATTCCATTCTGTGTATGTTCCTAGAATTCCATTTTGTGACTATTCCTGTAGCCAAATCAGACATAGTAGTTTCTTGTTTGTTTTCTCATATTTTCATTTATGGCGTGTACTTCAGCAATTTACTTTCAACATTATGTCTTTCTTAGCTATAGGATGAATATGGCTACTATGGATTCCTAGTGCACATACTGTACTAACCCATTTCAAGTCTATGTCCCTGGGTTGACAAGTTAAATGCACCTTCATGGTGATTCAGATAGCTAGTTAGATTAGATGTCCAATCTTTGAATCACAGTTTTATCGGCTTAGTTGTTAAATCATTGTAAGAGGCTAACATTTTTGGAACCGTTGTTGGGGATGGTGTCAAACTAGAGAGTTCTTTGGAGTCATTGATAGTTTCTTTCATGTTGAATTATTTTTGAAAGTTTTCTCTTAATACACCCCTTATTTAGGAAAGTTGACTACAAGGAATACTGTAGGGGAAGTGACATGAGGGGATATGACATCTTTAGGATGCAGCAAAAGGAAGATGAGAGCCTAGAGGATTACATTTCAAGGTTTTTGTTTTGCCTACAGAAATCTCCACACCATACACTCAATGAAGACTCACAAAAGCTACTCTTTTTTAGAGGAATTAATGAGAGTTGCATTGATGCCTTGGATTTGATGGTAGGAGGAGATATCACCCAAGTCCCTTAGGAGGATATCAAGAAGATATGTTATAACTATTCTAGGGAAGCTTCAAAGAAAGAGAGAGCTTACCAATCCTCTATGGGTAAGTCATCTACCAGTGGAGTCTCAAGGATGAAGATTACTCACTTGTTGTCAGACTTCAAACAAGACATCATAAACAATCCAGAAACCCAACTGGATACACTTCAAGCAAAGAAGAAACAAGAGGAGGTAGAGGCAATGTTGGTAGAATATTGCCCTCATTGCAGACAAAAGAAGGACTGCAGATGAAAGATGGTAGTTAATGTTGACAGTAAGTAGATTCCACCTAAGTTTAAGCCAATCCAGGTTGAAGAGGACCAAGTCTACTATGTTGCACAAAGGAGGCCATGGGCTCCAAGACAAGGTATGCCACTAGATCCACTATCTTTTGTTGGGCCATATTTCAAATCTTATTCATCTAGTAACCAATGGAAACCCCCATATCCATCCAATTATGGAGGATATCCAGCATAGCCTTGGATTAACCCTCCAAATACCTAGCCTAATCACCAAAACTCTCCACCCCAGTGGCAGCAACCTCAAGGGAATTGGAAGTAGTTTCAAGGAAACTGGCAGCCACCTCCAGGAAACTGGCAGCAAACATCTCAATGGAGGGGAGGACAGCAATGGCCAAACCAGACCACTAACTACATGCGTCCACCTTCTCAGCCTCAACAACCTACTATAATGCCTCCTTCTACTAGTACAATTTCAAATACACCTAGACCTACTTAGCTACCAACTTAGTCCACACCTAACCGAAATAAAAAACCACAACAGCAGCCAGTATACTTTGTTTATCCAAACTAATTTCATGCATATGTTGTGAGTTTAAGTGACATCCACTTGCATTTAGGAACTACTTTCTCAGCTCCTTCCACACCCATTATTACTGAGCTTCCTATGGAAGAGGAGGAGGAGGAGGAGCATCTAAATGTGCCCATTCAGCCAAGTGCACGTAAAAACCCTGAACTAGTCCTAGTCCAGCAGACTAAACAAGAACCACCATTTCCTCAGAGATTGAAAGTTGCTAAGTCAAAGGAAGAGGAGGAAATAACCTCTAACATTTTAAATTAGTTAAAGCATATATGTGTCAAGATACATCTATTTCATGCCATAAAAGATGTTCCTATATATGGAAAAGCAATTAAGGAAGTATGCCTCAAGAAGCCAGGAAGGAAAAAGAAAGACCCCACTACGGTTCATGTGGTGGGATAGTTGGCTAACATCATGCTTGAGAAAGTGACTATCCCCAAGTACAATGACCTAGGTAGTCATGTGGTAGGAGTCATTATAAATGGGATCCAAATAAAGAATGCTTTGATTGATTTGGGAGCAGTAATAAATGTAATGACAAAGGACATCCTACAACAACTAAACATTACAAGCATGATATCTACCCCTACTATCCTACAACTTGTTGATAGTTCTACTATTAAGCCTGATGGTATAGTAGAGGATGTTGTGGTAACTCTAGACTCTTGGGAGTACCCAACAGATTTCATGATTCTTTCTCCCAAAGCTACACTAGGCGGGCATCCTATTATTCTTGGAAGGCCATGGTTAGCAACAACAGATGCCTATATTGGATTTTAGTCAGGAGACATGACCATTTCTGATGGATAAGAGCACCAAAAAAAAAATTTCTCTACCCTCCTGCTCATCCATCCAATGATGTGGGTAATCCTATATGGCCACATGTTGGTGAAGAGGCCAAAGAAGTTAATTATGTGGCACATCTTATAATGTTAGGAAAAAGTTATTTCATGCAGCTTCAAGAGGAAGATGAAGTGTTGTCTAACATAATCCAGAACCATTGTGAAGTAGAGGAAGCATCATCCTCTCATGCATCTAGTTTTTTTGATCCAGTAAAGACACTCATACCCACTCTTCCTGCAACTAAACTTCCTACAGCAATAGGTATGTCTAATACATTGTTTCCACATGAACTCAAGGTACCAAGTATTAGTGAAACAACTATGATAGAGCTAACCACACAAGTGCAAGTGTTAGAAGGAAAATACTTGAATATTAATAGCAAGTTGAGTGAAGAACAACAGCAGGCTTTGATAAATTTGTTAAGGACCCACAAACATACATTTTAATGGGACTATCATGATATAAAGGGTTTGTATCCTAAGCTCTGCACTCATAGGATATACATTAGAGATGATTGTACACCAATGAAGCAACCACAAAGAAGAATTAACCCTACATTAAGAGAAATTGTAAAAGGGGAACTACATAAATTGCTAGATGCAGGATTTATCTACCCCATTTTAGATAACCAGTGGCTGTCTCCATTGGTGATTGCCCAAAAAGGAAGGGAAGTGGTGAGTTTTTTTTTATTACAAGAACTCAATGCTGCCACCAAAAAGGACCATTTTCCCCTTCCTTTCATAAACCAAGTTCTAGATTCACTTGCAAGAAAATAGTACTTTTCTTTTCTAGATGGATTCAGTGGGTATAACCAAATCCAAATTGCACCTAAGGACCAAGAGAAGACCACCTTTACCTATCCATGGGGGCGCTATTCCTACTCAGTACTTCCATTTGGCTTATGTAATGTACCTGTAACTTTTCAAAGGGCAGTCATTAGCATATTTTCAGATATCTCTCATGATTGCATGGAGATTTATATGGATGATTTTACCACCTATGGTGTTGATTTTAATGAAGCATTGGAAAATATTAGGAGAGTCTTAAAAAGATTGAAGAACATAATTTTTCTTTAAATAGTGAAAAGTGCTACATGATAATGCAGGAAGGTGTAGTCCTTGGCCACTACATCTCTTGTAAAGGAATCAAGTAGATCCTGCCAAGATTGAGGTGATCACAAATCTGCCTATACCTACAAAACGAAAAGATGTTAGGAGTTTCTTGGGGCATGCAAGTTATTATAGGAATTTCATCAAAGACTTCATCAAAATGGCAACACCATTTTATAGTCTCCTAACCAAAGATGTTGAATTTCAATGGACAAAATATTGTGACAAGGCATTCTTTGACTTGAAAGTAGCTTTAACTCATGCTCATGTACTCAAAGGTCCTAATTGGGAGCTTCCTTTCCACATTCATACAGATTTATCAGACTATGTTATAGGATCATTCCTAGGACAGAAATAAGGAGCAATTGAAAATGCTATTTATTTTGTTAGCAAAAATTTACATGGAGTTGAATTCAACTATACAGTGATAGAAAAAGAAATGTTGGTAGTGATCTATGCCCTAAACAAATTCAAGAACTACATAACTGGCTATTAGATATTTGTGCACAGTGATCATGTAGCCATTAGATAGCTCATGAAAAAATTCCCGATCTCAGGTAGGCTAGCAAGATGGTTGTTGTTGATGCAAGAGTTTGACATAACCATTATGGATAAACCAGGGAAGGCCAATGTTGTGCAAACTTTCTTTTAAGGCTAACTACATCAGAGGACAATCAAGTCATTGATGACTCTTTCCTTGATGAAAAATTATTTTCTATCAGTGTGCATACACCCTGGTATGCTAACATGGATAATTATCTGGTCACAGGGAGAGTTCCTCCTCACTTCTATACAAAAAAGAGAAGAGTGCTCATTGATAAAACCTTTCCTTTCTCATGGATTGTAGGATGTTTGTTCTACATTGGACCAAACCATGTCATGAGGAGATGTGTGAGGAAAGATGAGACAAATGATATATTGCATGCATGTCACAATGAACCCTGTGGAGGGCATTTTGTAGCTAAGAGGACAGCAATGAATATTTTGAACATAGGATATTACTGGCCCACACTCCACAAGGATGCAGGGAAATATACAAGGAAGTGTGACAGATGCCAGAGGATGGGTCGACCAACCAAATCTGATGAGATGCCACTTTACCCTCAGGTAGTCATCACTCCATTTGACAAGTGGGGGTTGGATTTTGTAGGACCCATTGATCCTCCATCAAATGGTAAATCCTATAGCTTGGTATGCATTTCTTATGTAGCCAAGTGGGTAGAAGTTGAAGCCATGAAGCATGTAATAGATAATAGGGCTGCAGAATTTCTTTATGAGGAAATTTTCACATGGTATGGGGTTCCAAGAGGGATAGTGATTAATCAAGGGGCTCAATTCACTTCAACTCTTATTACAGTACTGGTTAATGAGTACAACATAAGGCACAGGAAGTCTACTTATCACCCTTAGGCCAATGGCCAAGTTGAGGTGACCAACAGAGAAATTGAAGCCATTCTGACCAAAAATAGTGGCTATCCATAAGAAGGATTAGGCAAGTAGGCTACCAGAAGCTATTTGGGACTATAGGACTGCCTAGAAAAAAACTATAGGCTTCACTCCATTTGAGTTGATGTATGGAAAGATAGCCATGATGCCCATTGAATTTGAGCATAAGACTCTTAGGACTACATTAGACTTGGGGATGAATATCTTTGAGGCACAAAGGGATAGATTCATGTAGCTGAATGCTTTGGATGAGATACGGAAGGCAGCCTTGCATCACATAGATGTAGTGTAGAATCAGAGAATAAAGTAGCATGACAAATTCATCAAGGACAAGAAATTCCAGCTAGGTGACTGGGAACTACTCTATGACTCAAGGTATCAGGATAATGCAGGGAAGTTGCAGACAAGGTGGCTAGACCATATGAGGTTGTTGAAGTTTTTCCCAATGGTGTTGTTCAACTCACCACCATTGACCCTGTCAGATTTAAGCTGCTTGTCAACGATCATCGCCTTAGGTTGTATCACAAGCCAACTTCAAAGGAGGACTTCATGCATCAATTCACTTAGCATGCGACCCCTGAACTTTTATGGGAGTTCACTTCTTCATTCATTCACCCATCCACCCATCCATCTCCACCTTTCTCTCTCTTCCATCATGCCATTATAACTTCACTTCATTCCACTTCACTTCATTCCACTCCACTTTCATTAATTGCTCAGCTGACTTCTTAAAAGGTGACTGGTACTTTCTCCATAATCTTTACAATAGAGCTTCCATGAATTCAGGTACATGCACATCAATTTGTTATATCTTAATTATCTTTGAGTACATTTAATTAATTGTTGTACATTAATGTAGATGTTCTCCATAGCATGTAATTATTATATTCCCCTATCAAATCGCCATTACTATCTCACATGTGAGGACACATGCTCAAATTTAGGTTGGGGGGGAGTGTGTTACCATATCCATGTGTCAATCTATGATGGTCCATGTCAGTAAAGTTTAAATTGAGCCAATTTGAATCCAAAGTTAGGTGACAGCTCTTATGTGTAAATGACATCAACCGCCACCATTTTCCTTGATTGTATCCTATATTTATTACCCTTTACTGCCTTTATTGCTCCTATCATAATCTTAAGCCACTAAAAAGGTAAAATTTATACAACATTGGCATTGGAATTTGTGTAGACATTGTCTAAAGGAAAAGCCATGGTAAAAGGGTTGAAAGTAATGGCTACTGAAGAAAGGATTGCAGAGGTTATAGGGTTATCTTCTGATAGTGAACATTACCCTACTACCAGAGATGCCAGTTCAGCTAAGGTTGAATTTACAGAACCTGGTGAACCTCCATTGTATTTGGATAAGCAAGATGTGAAGATAACCTCTATGTTGGAGCCATGGAAGTAAATAGTTGTCTACATTATAAAGTACATCACTTGTGAAGGTCACCTATCGAACCTACACTCTATGCACTTCAAACTCCTGAACTATATGAGGCATGGGAGAAGAATGAACATGCCAAGTGTGTTATACCACCTTCTTTCAATCAGGGTAGCCGAGACCCAAAAAGGTAAGGATAATTTTTTTCCCACCATTGTCTAATTAAATTATTAGTTGAGAAGTCTCTGCAGGATGTGTCTATTATGACTTAGGAAGAATTCTTAAATACTGATCAAATTAGACCAGAGCATTTGTGAAGTAGGGTTTTTCCTCAACCTCATAGGGTTAGTAGTAGAGTGAGCAATGTTGAAGCCATTTTTGGAGCCTCAACTTCTAGCGCAAGCCCTAGTGTAAACCCTCCTACAGCTAAGCAAACTATAGATATTAGTTCTCTAAGACAAAACAATCGCATAAAGAAAGTCTCTTAGATTCTCGATGATGACGTCCTCCGGGAACCCGAAGAGAACTAGGAACAAAGAGAGGCAAAATAAGGGAAAGGAAAAGCTTAAAAAGGAAAACAGAAAAGAAATGCTAAGCTCTAAGAAATGGAAGGTCGACAATCGCTCTTCCTTGCAAAATCAAGAAAACATGAGAGCCCTCCCAGAAAACAACAAGACCACCAGGCCACTTTGGTGTATCTCCAAGAAACCTTTGGATATCACTGAGATATAAAATATGAGGAAATGAGTGAGAACTAGAACAAATCAATAATATATATATAGAGAGAATTGAAAAGAGAGAATATATTCCATATTCATTAAAGAATAAGATTGTTTGTCAACTGAGACCTCTGAATTTTTCAATGCCTACCTGGATTGCTCCTCCTGAAATGATTTTTTTTTTTGTGAATTTTATTAGCATAATTATGTTGTGTCCCAAGACCATGATTAGAATCCCTTGTTGTATGTTGGGGATGTCCAACTAAGGGCATTTATGTCTTGGATACAAAATGAAATTATTGGGGGACAACAGTTTAGGACCTATAGGCAAATAGAATCCAACACTCCCTTGTCCATCAGGGTTGAATCTAGAAATCCAGGAGACATTTTTGGGGATTGGCACAAAATTCTTTATTGACCAAGCTATGGTAGTAGGATCCTGCCTGAGAGAGAAGTAATTTACCAAGAATATGAGAAGGTAGCAAAAACCACAAGGGAATTTGTAACAGGATATCTGGCACAGAGGTGGAATAGTCTGATTGATGAATTAAAACAAGTTGAGCCTCACTCTCTACAGAACTATGTTGCAAAACTTAAAACAATTGATAGATATATACATATTGGAAGGGAAAAGGGACAATTTTGGCTTCCATTAATTTTTCAGCCATCCATCCTGTTATGGCCTGTGCCAAATTTCAGGCACTATCATTATGATATAGTTGTAGAGAGATAGAGATGGAGCAGGTTGGACAGACAACAAGGGTTCTATTGGGACCCTAATTCATGCACTGCAAGAATTGATGTAGGACAGCTGACAGTTGAAAATTTTAGTCCATTGGCCAAGCAAAAGAACAACCCTTCCTCTATTGGAGGACCAGCAAATCCTTAGGTTGGAGGGAGTGATGAGTCCAGTTTATGGTTCAATTTTGATAGATTTTATTATCCATTTGTTGTAGTTGTCATAGACTTTGATACTTGGATATTGACCTTTTTGTGATATTTCGTCAAAACCATAGACATTGGGCATAAGCTTATTTTTGTAACCTTTAAATGGCATTGACATGCTATTTGAACTATCTATGTTAATTTTACATGTGGATTAATGAATGCTACTTTAAGGTAATTACAAATATGCAATTGTTGTGTGTACTAATCTTGTTATGCAAATATAATTAGAAGCCTGTAAAATTGGGGAAGATTTTGCCAATAGGTCATTCACCATAAAGGTCAACAAGGTGATTGTTCAAAATTCAATGGAGGGAAGACTCTCAGCAAGAGGGAAATTCCTAGTTCAAATCAAAGGATTGTAACCACCTTGTAAATGGGCTTAATTGGTTATTGAGCAAATATAGGAGTTACTATTGTGCTAGATCTACCTTAAGGCAAACATGCTTGACCAGATTCCACACATGCATAACCTCCTCTCCACTTTTTCTACTTTCCCTAAAGTGGTGTCCTAATCTTTTGGAGTTGACCACCTTGCTAGGTAGTTAGTTAGAAGCTTTCCTTCATATAAATAAGACTCAAATGCTCCTTTTTAGGAGCTTGCTTAATCTGATGATTGTATTCACATTCTTAGTTTCTTAGTAATACAATTATGCTACTTGATTGTACTCATGTTTTTCAATGAATAAAATGAAGTTATAAGTTTGTGCATCTGAGTTTACATTTGTCTTAAGGGATACTCATCCAAGGGGGACCACTTGGTGAGCATTCTATCCTTTAGTTTAGTTATTACTTTATGTTCAACACTTAGTTCATAATCTAGCACTATCTATTCCTACAGCCATTAGAATTCCATTTTGTGACTATTCCTATAGCCAAAGCAGAGAGAGTAGTTTCCTATTTGTTTTCTTATATTTTCATTTTTTTCATGCACTTCAGCTTAGTATAGTTGTTTGTTGATGTTCAACATTTATATTACTCATTTACAAGCAATTTAATTTTAGCATTATGTCTTTCTTAGTTGTAGGATGAATATGGCTACTATGGATTCCTAGTGCACATACTGTGCTGACCCATTTCAAGTCTACGTCCCTAGGTTGACAAGTTAAATGCACATTCATGGTGATTAAGACAGCTATTCAGATTAGATGTCCAATCTTTGAATCACAACTTTATGGGATTAGTTGTTAAATCATTGTAGGAGGCCAAGATAGGTCCAAAGGATGTATAACACTCTCATAAATGAATTATGTTTCCTCTCAGTCAAAATTAGGGTTTTGTAGTTAAACCCTTGCGTTGGTAGTCATGGTGCCTTAACAATTTTATATTTTATCATTGACTGTTGTTTGGAGATTGTAGGTCATCTAAGTGTTTTTTTGATATGCGATGGTTATAAGTGATCACTACATCACGAAAATGGATGTGATTGTTCTAAGTGTTCTATGATACGTGATGGTTATAACAGATACGATCAATGGAGGAGATTTAAATGACCACTTATCTGACAGTCAACATTTGAAGATATGACGATGAACGAGAACCAATGGATCGTGGTGTGAAAGAGAAGATCGATGGCCCAGATTCAAAGATGAAGATATCAAATGGCCAAGTTTGTGTGAATAGGGTTTCGTCTAGTAATCAACATAAAGCAAAGATTTAATTGGTCCAACTGCACCTACAACCAATAGAATCAAGATTTGATTTTTAAGATGGTGGAACAGACTACAGAGGTTGTGTAATGAAGGTTTCTTGGAAACCCTAATAGATGATTGTAGGGATTGGAATCAAGATCAGATCGAATGGACAGTTGAATGCATTCAATGCATAATTAGATTCTTAGGGTTTAACAAAGAATGAAGGAAAATTCTCTACACCAAAATTGAATGATGGGCAGCTCGATGTAGGAAATAGTGATATCTGATAAACCTTATCAGATGTCTTTATGATGAGCTATATAGTAGTGTGTGTGTGGCTCTATGAACAAGTAGCTTGTTGGTAAAGTTTGCAAGCTAAGGAAACCCTAGCAGAAGATTTGAGAAGATCTGAATGATGGTGAGAATCTCAAGGCAAAGTCCACAAAAGAAAAAGAAGACAATCACAAAATTGTTACAAGAGGTATCTGTAAGAATTGAAGAAGATAGAGAGATATTTATGAGTGTAGAAAGTGAATGCACAAATGTGTGTAACCTAGACACAACATAGACTATCATCTAGGTTTTGCATTCAGTGGAGTGTTGTTGAGAGTGCAGCTTCAACAATAGTAGTGTAAGTTGTAGGGTGTGCAACAATTCATTGAATGTAATGGTGCATTTTCAGTTTGATTAGAACCTAATTGTATGCACATATGAATTTGTAATTGTGTTGAGGTTGTAGCCTCATTGAACTAAGTTTTAGCTCAAAATAGGTGATTGTAGTCTCCTTGGATTTGTAGCTCCTAAAATAGGGTGTTGTAGCATCCTTGAAGTTGTAGCTTCTAAATCAGGGAGTTGAAACTTCCTTGGGTGGTATCCCTAAACATTGTAACAAATATTTCATTTGTGACACTAGATTTGAGTAGTAGCCTCAAGCAACTTTTTTCACCATGGTTTTTCCCATCTTGGGTTTTCCACGTATATCTAGTGTTATGATTTGTTGCTTTATATTCATGTGATTGTTATATTGGTTTATATTTTAATCTGTACATTTGGATTAGAGGGTTGAATCTACAAATAGGTTTTCAAGTCTAATTTTTTTTATATCTACTGATTCACCCCCCCTCTCAGTAGATCATTGTGTTCTAACAAGTCTATGGAGACACACAGTTGGTTATCAACCAAGTCAATGACGACTACCAAACTAAGGACAATAAGCTTACTCCTTACATGAAGATGGTAGAGAATCTCAAGGACCTTTTCATTGACATAGATTTTGATCAGATTCCTCGCATGAAAAACCAAGTAGTGGATGTCATGGCAACAATCAGATCATTGTTAGACATGTTGGACAACATCCTCCAATGTGAATTCTCGGTAGAAAAACTTCTTTTACCAACTTTCAAAATCCCTGAATCTAAATTCGCATGTGTTATTGTTGGTCCTAGATCCCCATGGTATCATGGCATATTCATCTACCTTAGTAGAGGAACCCTCCCATTTGATATCACCTCTAACCTTAAGAAGACCTTTCTCAAGAAGGCATCCTGATTTGTGATCCTAGGTGATACCCATTCCTACCGAAGCATCGAAGGGACATTACTACGATGTCTTAACCAAGAGGAAGATTTAACTACTTTAATAGAAGTTCATGATGGCATATGTGGTTCCCATTCTAGTGGTATGACTTTAGCTAAGAAACTATTGAGGATGGGATACTACTGACCAATCATGGAAAGAGAAACCCATCAGTATGTGCAAAAATGTGTCCAATGTCAACAACATGGAGATCTAATTCATGCTCCATCTCAAAAATTGCAACCAATGATCACACCCTAGCCTTTCTTGCAATGGGGACTTGACCTCATAGGAAAAATCACTCCAACCTCATCCAACGGCCACAAGTGTATCATAACAGCCATTGAGTACTTTACTAAGTGGGTGAAGCCATTCTTATGACCTATATAATAGGAAAGAAAATTGTTAAGTTTATCCTAAATTACCTCATATGTCGTTATGGTGTTCCACAAACCCTCATCTCAGGCAATGAAACACCCTTCAAGAATCAGGATGGAAAGGAGCTATATCAAAGGTTTAACATCCAACACCGATTCTCTACCCCTTATTACCCCTAGGGAAATGGTCAATATGAAGCTACAAATACGACCACTCTAAAAATCCTAAAGAAAATGGTCAATGAAGTTGGTAGTGACTCAAATCTATAGTTAAATCCCACTCTTTGGGCCTATCGAACCAATATCTGCATGCCTATAGGTGCAACCCCTTTCTCCTTGGTCTATAGATCAAAATCTATCCTACCTATTGAGGTTGAGCTTCCATCATTGTGAGTGTCACTATAGAACCTAATCACTGATGAAGAGTACAAAATATCTCAGCTAAACGAGCTAGAATTCTTGGATGAGTGTCATCTTGATGCCCTCAATCACTTGTAAGTGTATCAAAATTGACTGAAATGGAGCTATAACAAGAAGATCAAATGTTGATCTTTCCAAGTAGAGGATCTTGTCCTAAAGTAGAACCAGAAGAATCTTCCATATTAGGATAGTAAAGAAAAGTTTGAGCCTAACTGGTTGGGTCCCTTTGTCATCACAACAAGCTATGGATCAAGAGCACACTAATTTTCAACACCTAAAGGTGAACCCTTGTAGGAGCCAACCAACAACTTGCATCTTAAAAAAAATTATGCCTAGTCTTGAAGGGTGTAAATCTAACAATACAAAAAAATCAAAAAATGATCAAAATCCAAAAAACAAGAGGATTGAAACAGTAAAGAAAAAAATCATCCTCTAGTGAAAACCACTTTGGTGGCGCTTTGGGCAAGTACCTTGGTGAAAACCTAGCAAACAGGCACCTAACGTAAATAAAGCACCTCCTTTTATTCTTTGGCTCTTTATCCTATCATTTTTTTCATCACTGTCCATCCATCGCATCATTCATCCTATTTATTCCACCACCCATCCGCTTCCTTATCATAGCTTGATAATGTGAAGTACCGTATCCCCTTTAGTACTACTTGGCATATTCCAAAGGTTAGTTTGTCCTGCCTATATCAAGGTAGTCTATCATATCACACTAGGGGAAATTCATTATGGATTAGATTGGGTTCTTGTATATCCTCAGGTCATTGAAAATCTTGAAAATATTCATAAAATCTAATAGAAACACCAAAAAAATTCATAAAACATTCATCTGAGAATTCAAAAACATTTGCAAAATCCTATATAGCTAAAATCCAAAAACATTCAAAAATTGTAAAGTCAAAATCCAAAACATCCAAAACACATCAAAATCCCTCAAAAGGTCGAACATCAAAAAATTGAAAAACCAGTACCCTATTGTCGAACTACGAGTCTCTAAGCTTGAACATAGGAAAGGCCATCATTTATGTTCCCTCAAGACACCCTAGGTCAGTCCTGTAGGAGTCTGCCATAATAAACTGACATTCCATAAACTTTTCATCTCTCATTGTCAATAAGTCGAGTCGGTCGAACTACGTGGTCTTTGCGTGTCTAACGTAGGCAAGGTGATTCTTTGATCAACCCCTGAGGCCCCTAGGATAGGTCTTTTAGGTAAGGTTCTTAGTTAAAACTCTAAAAATCCCTAAACATCCAGATAATAGAAAATCCAAAAACATTCATATATCAAAAAATACAAAAACATTTGAAAACTCAGAAAACACAAAGACATTAGAAAATATTCAAAAGACCTAAACAGCATCAAATATCTTAGAGAAAACCCTACATAGCCTCAAATAATCAAAAACATACACATTCACATAAACTTTCAAAAAAAAGATCAAAAATAGCCTCAAAACATTTCAAAATACCAAAAACATTGAAATATTCCAGAAAATCCAAAATCATCCTCCTCATCTCGCTTTCACGCACAATAAACCTTCATCCATAATAAATCAATTGTCACTTTCACCCTTTGGAAAAACAAATAGAAATCAAGTATAGCGAGTTGTAAAGTGAGAACCTAATTGTTAAAATCTAAAGTCTAAATCATAGGTAAATGCACTAGTGGAGTTTGTATCAATGGCTTATCATAAAGCTCATCATCATCCTACATCAAACCATCTAATCAAAATGTCCTAGGATGTATCCTTCCTGCAATGGACATTGTGTGTGTGAAGTGTGGAAATTTAGTATCAACACAAACCTTAATGAAACAAATTATATTAAAGATTCAAAGCAAAGAAGCTAATCTAAATTGCAATTTAAAAAATCTTTAAGAATGTCTCATTGCCCTCTATTCTTAAAGATTCCTTTAACCTCTTGACCCTAATATTTCTATGTGCACAAAGGCTATTAGAATGACACTTAAGAAATGAGATTAGTATTTAACATGCAAGCTAATTAAATTCCTACATGAAACTAAATGGTAGAAATGATGATGGATATTATGATGAATGATGGATTATTATGATGAATGATGGGTGACTATGATGAATGGACAAACTATGGCGGATACTATGGTGGTGATCTATATGATTATATATATGATTCTACATATGCTCAAATGCAAACTCTAAATATACTAATCTAAAATGCAACTATGATGCAAAGGATGACATAAAATGCAACTATGAAGCAAAGTGTTAGTCTAAGATCTAACTATGATCCAAAACATAATATAAAATGTAACTATAAGACTCCATAATGCTCTCAAGCTCAAACAATAAACCTGCATGATAACTCTATTCAAAATTTGATGCAAAATACAATGCCAAAGGGTTGTATTTATAGCATTTTCCAAGCATCTTGAGGTGGCAATGTTCAATGGTCCAAATTCAAACAAGAAGGATGAACAGTGGAGATGAAGAGAATCAAAAATTTGTCCCCTTGACCAAAGACACCATGTCAAATGGATGGAGGAATCTCTTGACCAAAGGAAACATGCCAAATGGATGGAAGACTCAAGTGTGGGAAGAGAATACCATGTGTTTGAAAATTGGTGGAAGATAATTCTAATTAAAAATTAGAATTATTTAATTTCATGTGACCTTGGTGAAGTGGCATGAAAAGTTGTAGATAATTCTAATTAAAAATTAGAATTATTGGATTGTCCCCTTGACCAAGGGCAACATGCCAAATGGATGGGAGAATCAAGTGTGTGAGGAATAAGCCATGTGTTTGAATGTCAAATGTGTGGGAGAATCAAGTGTGTGAGGAATAAGCCATGTGTTTAAATGTCAAATGTGTGGGAGAATCAAGTGTGTGAGGAATAAGCCATGTGTTTGAAAATAATTCTAATTTAAAAATTAGAATTATTTAATTTCATGTGACCTTGGTGAGGTGGCATAAAAAGTTATAGACATGTGCTTGAATTCCTAATCCAAGATTAGTGAAACTTAATTAAATAAAACAAACTTTAGAAATTTGTTTATTTAATTAAATTAGAAGAATATGATTTTTAAGATTTGAAGAATTAAAGGATAAGAACAATATAAATAAATTACGAATTTATTTATACGTAGTCGAATATTAATTAAATAACTAGTATTTAATTAATTAAATGTTGTGACCGATTTTAGGTGTATACAGACATCAATATCAGACATCACCTTAGCTAAAGTTAAACTAGCAAGAGATATAGATAACACTAACTATTTTTCTTTGATCTTTTCTTATGATTTCTTATTGACCCATTCCAAGGACCTCTCGATGAGGTCTATCAAAATGATTTAGAGAGAAAGGAATGGGGCATCAATCATTATCTTTCATTTGTTGTGTTTGTGGGTATTCTTGTAAAATAGTCTTGGCACATACTTGCTTAGTTGTGTGTAGGGAAGTTGCTTGGAGTAAATTGTTGACTATTGTGTATGCTTTGTTCCAATATATTGTAAGCTTCTAACTTACATTCTAATGAGGTTTTGTATGTCAAGGTGAGAACAAGAACTATCCTATCTATTTGTAGAGTCAAAATCCATTACACTAGATACAATGCCATCCTGGTTATTAATACCTTGATGCATCGTGTTTATGTGTTATATCAAACAATAAGGAATGACAAAAAATACCAATCCCAAGATATGAGCAAATCATCATCACCATCATCATGCATTTCTCATCACCATCTCTAATAAAAATTCGTTGGATCATAGACTTGTTGGACCTTTTGAAGCAAACATCAAAATCAATGGTCAAATCATTCATCTTGTTTCTTCTATCTTCTCTCTACACTAACCTGGTATCATGACAATCAACAAAAAAAATATCATCACTGTATCTGTCCTACATCCACAAATCATCAGCATGTATACATCTCGCATAATCATAGCATATCATAAAACATGCATCCTACATCATTATTATCATTTAAGTTGTGATGGATATTATATATTTTTTATTCTAAGAATCTTAAATCCTTGCACACATATCATTAACATATATTGCATTATCATATCATAAACATGAACATCTGCATATTATATCATAAAAAGGTATTGAAAAAGAATATAACATTGCATCCATCCCATATCATTACATCTCATCATCATCACATATCGCATAAACATGAATAACAAGGAAACACATCCATCGATTACATTGCATCCATACATAATAATGTATAAGCATATCACATCGCATCATCAAATGCATCCATACATTCATAAACATGAAATAAAATGAACGCATCACATCATATCGAATTTGTATCATATATATATATATATATATATATATATATAAATGGTGACTATCATAATACAATATCTGAGTCAGTGTATGTATATTAATCAAAAGTACAAGATCCATGAGGCTATCAAGAAAGAGCCCATGAAAGTATCTCTATATAAATAATCAAGAAATAATCAAAAAGTGTATGTACAAGCAACCTATCCCTGATGGCTACTCCCCTCACCAGGCTATCTCTCTAGCTGATCCTCGGCCCTAGGATGTGCTCCACTCCTTTGTGAGTAATCTGGCTACCTAATCATCACAAGGACATCCCAGTGGTAGTGCATGCAATAATAAGCAGCCTCGGTCATGGCCTATGTATACAAACAAGCAGACACTATCCACCCTTGAACTGTAGTTGTCATGGACTCTATTTGCTAGTGCTGCCCAACTTCCTATGCTAACTGCTTATCAGCAGTCTGCCTAAGCTGACACTCTTGGTCCCTCTTAGTTGTCAAGGCATGTACCTGCTGCCTGGCCTAGTCTCTCTCAATAGTGATAACCAAAATCTACTAAGGATCTTGATCCCACTCACCCATCACCACTTGCAACTGTTGCTGAACTACTGTATATGTGCATCACATGGATCTAGCCTCGACAGTGGCTTTTTTGGAGGTTGTTGCTATATCGGTGGTTGCTACAGAGGTTGTTGATGCACTAGTGGCACTCCCGAGACCTATCCATCCTACTGATCCTAGCCATCTAATCCATCCTGTATTATACCCTGACCTCTTCCTCTGCCTACACCCCTCCCTCTCAATCTCCCCCTTGGAGGTGCACCTACTAGATCTATCAATTAGCGAGGGGGTGTAAACTATGCATCATATGTAGGCATCATCTAAGCATCTGCCTTTCCCTAATCATATGCCCATGGTCGAGCAACTAACTATTGAAAGCCCTCGACAACCTCATGGACTAGGATCGTAGGTCCCCACACTACTAACTTTCATGTTGACCTGGCAAAGATAGTAGTGTATGCATCATCTTGCCTATCCTATTTGTCACCAAACTATCTCACCACCCTATCTGGAAGGTATCTCTCAATGATGGTATGCTCTTAACCCTGCATGTATCGGGCCTATCTAGCGAAGAAAATTTGTTGCACATCATCATACCATGTTGGCATCTAAAGCCAAGGTTGCCATCTAAAAACATTCATATCATCAATGACCCTACTCCAATATGGAATCCTAAGCTACACCGTATGTTGTAATGTGATGACACCCCTATATCTCTAGACAACTAGATCATATGACTCTACATCTTCCATCTGAACAATCAGTTGAAGCACAACGATGTGCTCCTAGGCCCAAATGTGCAATTAGTATGGTGACCCCTGTGCCAATCGCCCTACCATCACAATATACAAAATCATGCATATCATGGTACAAAGAGGCTAGCATCACTAGCCCCCAAACATACCGAGTCCTCTAAAATAGCTTCATGTTCCAAGCTAGACCCCATCTCGAATGGAATCCTCTACTTCGTTGATCTAAAGCAACCAACCCTGAGCTAATAGCTACAATAACCAGTCTAAAGGTAGACACTCGACCTTTATACATCTTGAGATTGATCTGGGAGGTGACTATAACAATGTCCTCCTATTCCATCACCTCATGGCAAGCATCGTAATTGGTGTCAAAATTGTAGATCACATGCTCAACATGTATTAGCAAATGTAATATTCTCCATACATCCTCCAGTGTCACTATCACCTCGTCGATAAGTGGAACGAAGAGGTCTCTCTATGCTATCGCTTGCTTAGCATTCTCATCATCATCAAATGTGTCTAGATGATAGCCATATAAGCAACGTACCACAAGCCAATCTCTCCCAAGTGCTCTTGTCACAACTCAGATAAATCACCAAGTCTAGACAAGACCGTCAACTAGTGCTCATGGGACATCAAAAGTGGGATCACCTCTTGCACCCACAAAGCGCACAACATCAAAATTTGAAAAAAATTGGTTAAGTTTGGAGTTTTCATCCCCAAAATGATAATAATGTCACTATTTATGATAACATATAGCTATAATTCAAATTCCAAACTGTGATGCCCGAGGCATTTAAAATTCAAATTACACTATGCATTGCCATTTGGACTTTGGAAAACCCTAACCCTAATTTTCAAATCATAAGAAGCATCGCTAAACACATATGCACCACTATTTAGAATCTAAAACGCTAATTCTAAATTGTAAGTTGTGTCGCAATTAGCATATGTGTCACTAAAAATCAAATTAGCATCATTGATTCTAGAAATAGCATCGCTCCGCCAGAGTTTAAGTTTCAAAATGCATTAAATGCACCAAAAATTCATATTTCAAATCACATACCAGTGGTCATGTGCCTAGAAGCCTTTGGTACTCTCGAACCCAATCAAAAATGTGTCGAGGGAGCACTCGTTGCACCAATTCATTAAAGGGTCAGAGCTCAAAATGCAAGAAACTAAAGGTGTGAATGAACAAATGAATTGAAAGCAACCCTTCCTCACCTATTTATGCTTGCAAATTAGGGTTTTTTGCCCTAATTTAACCATGAAACTAGGGTTTTAAACCATTTTCACCAATTTTGCCAAACTGAACCTTATTTTACATCATTTTTGCATTTTTGGCATGTTTTTACATCCCAAAGCCTTTTCTGGACCCCCTGGACAACATTTTAACCTTTGTCAAGAAATCAACCCAAAATTCAAAATTTCTGCCCAAATTCTCGAGGGGGCAAGGAACCAACTTATTCCTTCCGCTGGGGCAATAGTGGGGCAT